>OX596204.1:2260044-3460044 GCA_951394215.1 Glyphodes perspectalis
GTCGTCGTTGACGACCTGCGACTGTACAAGTGTATCATACTAATATCATAAAGAGGAAACATTTTCATGTTTGTTTGTTTCCAATGAATAGGTCCCTAAACAACTGGACTGATTTGAAAAATTCTTTTACCAATGGAAAGCTCCTTTATCAGCGGGTAACGTAGGCTACGTTTTATCCCTGTATTTCCACGGGAACGGGAACTACGCTGGTTAAACCTCGGGGCGCTGCTAGTGTACAATAATTGTACAAATAATTTCGTCGCGACTGTTCGGTAATACTCACGTGTCGAAGTTTCCGCGGTAAAGGCAGGGCGGCTTGGGGCGGGGGTGCTCAAGCGGCGCGCGCAGGTGCAGCGCGAGCGCGCACACGTGCCCGACGGACAGCGGCGACGGACGCATCAGCGCCGACAGCACGCAGCCCGGGTCCGCGTCCAGCACTGACACGATAATACAATTACTATCCGACTCGAAGGACCAATTGGTCCTTCAAGCCAGATAGCAACCAAACAATATACAGCTTTATTTAATTGTGTGAAAAGGCCATGACGAATAATTAACTAACAGATCGTGACGTCACATTTTATACAAAAGTGTCACGTCCAAAAGAAACAACTAAATAACACTCCTCCACAAAACTAAAAGTGCACCACTCACGCGTGTCCCGTATCGAAATGAGCATGGCCAGCACGATGAAGTGAACGTGCGGCAGCGCCGGCCCGTCCGCGAACAGGAAGCCCCACAGCTGCGGCACCTCGCCCCGCGGGAACTCGCGCCCGAACAGCAGCCGCAGCCACCGGCTGACACATACAACAGAATAAATGTTCTGACCCGATCTGTTGGTAATAGTAATATCCTCCTATACCGGTCACGGCGGCCAATATCTACGAGGATTAGCCAACTACGCATGGGATATCATTATGCACGAGTGTCTGTGCAAACCATCTGTTAGTCATCACTATGATTTTACTCTCTTTTCCTTCACTGTCATAGTCCAGTAAGACAGTAATCCGACATGACCGGGGAATCCAGGCACAGGACTAACGGCTTCACGTGCTTTCCGAGGCACGGGGGTAATTAAACCGCCGATTTTCTGACTTCGGGCGTAAGTTCTGAGTTACGTTACTGAGTAATTTCAATATTGAAAAACTGAGTAATTTCAATATTAAAAACCCTGTCAAAGATTTTTGGCCCAACCCGGGATTTGTACCCGGAATGGGATTGAACTCTTGGTCTTTAGTTCTTACTTGTTCTTTCATCTATTGGTACCGCCACTTGATAACATGACGATACCAGCAGTCACCCAGTAGTATCTTGTTTGAACTTACATTCCGAACAACTCCATGGTAATATTGGTATTAGACAAATGCGCAGCCAACTCGTGGTCCAGGGGCACCAGGAACTCCTCTTTTACTTTATCCAAGTATCTCACTACTTCGTTTGGATTCTAAAATTAATGCAATGTACCTTTGTTAGTTGCGACTTATTCCAATCATATTAAGAGCTACTTCGAAGTGTCTGAATAAACTTTTTTTTTTTAAATCTTTTGCGAGGACATCTACTGACATCTGTCTACTACGCCATTGGTTTAACAAAATTTTATTAATAAACAATCAGATAATTGCAGATATCTCGTTTTCTGCTGTTTATATTTATTCGAATTTATACAAAAATTATAGATAACATATATTTTTCCTATAATCGCTTAGGATAAAGAGGGTGGGAAGTGCGCGGCTGGATATACATTAGTAGTAATTCGACGGTATCTGACGATATATTATATCATTAGTGGTATTCACTGACGATATCATGTATTTTGTATCGTATACTTACATGAACTACTTTAGACGATGGCAGTCTTCCACAAGACATCGGCACTATGTCCCCCGTCGTATAAAACCTTTCTAAGCCCTTCATGACCGCATTGAATAGCATGCTGGGAACATAAATGAATTGTGACAGTTAAAATTATCAACTTATTACATGGGGAGTACAGATGGCAGCACATGTATTAAACAACATCGCATATATTGCTATGATTCCAAAGTCAAACTGCATAATATATTTTTAATTAAAAAAAACGGTAATTCACTTACTAGCTATCGTGTTCAAGGTAGGCGTCATCCAAAAAGAATTTCAATGTTTCACTGAAACAAATAAATAACATAGAATTATGAGTGAGAAAAGTAAAATACAATGAACAGATAGTGCATATTTGATTCCCAGACCAACATGGACAAGCATGATATCAATCAATAAAATAGACTGAATTACTTACTGAATATCCCTGGGGGCAAACTGTCGATCTTGAAACAACTCGAAGAGTATTGGAGCCAGAATCTCGTGCATCCCCTGTCGGTAGCCCACGTGCGAGTGCGACCGCGCCCAGAAGAACAGAATACGAACCTGAAACACCAACACTGTAGATTCATTCCGAAAGCATGGTAAATGTCGTTAGAAAACCTACCGTGGTTCAATTTGTCCGATTTAGCCATTATGTACTTGTGAAGAGCAGAGATAGCTGTTGATGGAATGCAAGCAGGAAAGCAGACTCGCTAAATCAAGGATCATGGTTTGAGCTGACTTCGACTAGGGACAGGACATAAAACAAGTAGTATCTTTCTGTTTCCATCTAATCCAGCCCATTGTCCCATGTTGGTCTGCGACTTAAAAAGTGTTAGAAATATATTGTTTATGGTTTTAGTCACATCAAATAAACACACCAACGCCATCTGTAGTCTATGTACAACTTCTTATATTGTCTGTGGTCTTTATGTCTTTCTTCTTTAGTCGTAATAAAACTGTCCATTGTGCTACACCGAATTACGCTGTTTTTTTATCAAAAAGAATGTGCCAACTGAGGTTCTTGTCTAGCATGTCGTAAAAGGTGACTAATGGTATATCGGGTTTTGGGTATGTGATTGTGTAGGCGACAAGCTAGCCACTTGTCACTACTTTTTCACAATGTTCCATCTAACCTAGCCCAGTTTTATTTTTAGCTGAATGTGGTTAAAGGGGCTTGCTGCCCAGGCTACAGGATTGGATCCAGAGGGTACTAAAGCGCCCTCTGCCTCTTCTCTACCCACAGATACATCTATACCCTACATTCATAGCACTTCGACTTACCAGCGTATCCTGAACTTCCTGGTCCCGGAAGTACAATTCATCCGGGAATGTCCTGACTACATCTTGAAGTATTACAGCCTTGAGCTCGTTATCGCAGAAGTGTTGTTTCCAAGCGCTCTGACAAAGAAATCGCTCATTAAGTTACACCGCACTAATATTATAAAGTGAAAATATTTGATCTTTGTGTTTGTTTGCATTGAATAAGCTCCTATAGTGAAAGCGTGAAAGCGTTCCATATTGGTCTGGAACTTAAAAATAATGTGCCAACCGCGTTTCTTGCCTAGCATGTCGTAAAAGGCGACTAATGGTATATGGGGTTTTGGGTATGTGATTGTGTAGACGACGAGTTAGCGACTTGTAACTACAATTTTCCATCTAACCCAGCCCATTGTCTCATTTTGGTCTGGGACTTAAAAATAATGTACCAACTGTGGTTCTTGCCTAGCATGTCGTAAAAGGCGTCTAATGGTATATGTGATTGTGTAGGCGACAAGCTAGTCACTTGTCACTTCTTTTTCACAAGTTTCCATCTAACCCAGCTCAGTTTTATTTTTGGCTTAATATGGTAAAGGGTCCTGCCAGTGGCGGATTTACCCTAAGGCCCAGTAGGCCCGGGCCTAGGGCGGCCAGATATTAGAGGCGGCCAATCGTGTTAAAAATTAAGTGATGACGCGTTAGTACTAAGAATTATGGCCTCGGGCCTAGGGCGGCCAAGACTGTAAATCCGCCACTGGGTCTTGCTGTCCCTTCGGGGAATATAGGCGTGATGTTATGTTTGTATATAGGCTCCGAAAGTACTGGACCAATTTAAAAATATACTTCAACTATGGAAAGCTACTTCATCAGCGAATAACATAGGCTATCTTTATTCCCATATTCCCACAGGAACGGGAGCTACGAGGGTGAACCTGTAGGGCGCTGTTTTACAAATAAAATAATGATGACCATCACTGTGTAGTCTACGGGACAAATATAAATAAAAAGCAATATATATTACATTGGTTCATAGCAATTTACGCCCTATCTTAGGTAAGTAAGGTTCATTTTAATTTGCAAAAATTGCGATCAATCGGGTTTGAAACAGTTTTCTATTCATTATTATTGATGTTACAGTTGGATTTATTTTGATTTTTATTGTTTTTAAATTGCGAAAAAATAACCTTTTATTATTAGACGCGTGTTCTGGTTAATTATTGCCCAACCGGTTTTTATCTAACAGTTAGCTAGTTTGAAATGGTATTAAATGGTGGATAATCTTTGAACTTTTAGGAGCAATCGAGTTGGTTTACAGCTGGTACCATGGTTGAGATCAATGCGACTTACTAATTCTATTTTTATTTTACCACAATTTTATTGTTCCATTTATGGTTATTGCTATTAGAAAGCCATCGTGCATACTAAACTAATAGCGCCTAAAGAGTTTTTGACCACACTTAGTTCCAAATCCAATCGATTTTCTTTATTTTTAAAATTACAAATTTTTGCTGTTGAACCTATTGGCAATAGGTTCATTCACGGTTGGCCCATACGCAATCCGTTCATTCGCGGTTGGTCCCATTTACAGTTCGATAATTTGCGGTTGGCACCACTGGAAAATGGTTCATTCGCTATTGGTCATGTTTCCCATAAATCAGTTAATTTTCCGGTTGGTTAGTACCTTCTGTTGTTGATTTATGTGCGGTGTGTAGAAATGGATTAAATAATAAAAATCAAATGGTCTCTAGTTAGTGAGAAACAGAACTATAAATACCTCATCATTCTGTGAAAGTGGATCATCACCGATCACACCTCGTGGGTCCATTGACAATTTTTTCCTCAAGTCATTATAGTAATTCCGATGAGTTTTCAAACTGCAAAAAGTAAATATATACTTAGTACGGAGATAACAAAAAAAAACTCACTGTTCAGATAAAAAGTTATCAATAGTTTATGAATAGAGAATTAAGATAACAGAACTACAAATACAATATTTACTAAGAAATCAAATAATATCTAATAATAATAATAGCCTTTATTCAGACAGTGTACGTACATTACATTTTTACATTTATTAATTTGGTTAAGTAACACTTTTTAATCACGTTTATGGGTGTCTATAAGTAATATTGTATTAGGAGTATATATGTATATCCATATATTATGCATCAACTCCTGTCTGTGTGTCCCTAATTGACAAAGGCCTCCTCCATCTGTCGCCATTTCTCTCTATCATTAGCTCTTGTCCATATGTTACCTGCTACAGCTTTAATATCATCGGCCCATCGTCGAAATGGTCTACCTCTTTTCCTCCTCTTGTCACTGGTAAACCAATTCATGACTAGTTTTGACCATTTTTCAGTTCCTCTGATTGTATGGCCTGACCATGTCCACATAAGCTTTCTAATTGTTTTTGTAACCTCTTTTGTTTTTGTTATCTTCTTTATGGTTTCAACTTTTATTTTATCTGATAATCTTTTTCAGATAAAATAAAAGTTGAAACCAAGAAATCAAATACATAACATAAAATACTGAAGAAACACACATACATACATTCTACATAACATCACACCCAGAGGTAAGTAGAGTCAAATACTGAAGAATGTTCTCAATTTATGTCAGTCGTTTGTCGTTTTGCTTACGCACTATCATGCACCATTGGTTAAAGTATAATTGTCCAAGTTTACGATCCATTCCCTTGTTTAGTCTATGAAATAAGTTTAGTCCAACAGTGTGATAATAAAAAAAAAATTGTATGCGCATTAATTTTTTTGTTCGTCAATCAAAAATGACGAAGATACAGCGCGATAAAATTCCGCGTGACGTCATTAAACTTGTAAAATTTTAAGCCCTAGTGACATTAAACCGACCCACTCCAGAACTTTAATGCGCTGTATTTCCGTAAATTTTAGCTAAAGCAAAATATTGAATACATATGTATTCAATATTTTTTAATAATCTAACTGAAGGAAAAAAAAATTTTTGGAGTCACATAGCCAATTGTTATAGAATCTTCAAGAAGACTACCTTGAAACGATATCCCCCTGTGCCGAAGGCAGCGCATGCAGCATGATGGCCCAGGCCAAGCTCCGAGGCCGCACCAACCTCTGCTGCAAACCAGCCTGTTTCAAATACTCCAGTGTCCATTCTGATGGCTGGAAGCTGAAACGTTACCTCCGATGCTGATATGTCAAATTTATTCTTTTGTGACATTTCCCAATGGATGGCACCAGGTGCATCCCAGTAACTTATTGATGACATATTTTTCATTTAGCAATTCAACTACATAGTTCAAATTAGTTGAATTTGCCATGTGGAGAGTCCAATGAACTACCAAATAATAATATTTAGTGCAAAGATGACTGGCTCGATGGCGCATTCGGTAATGACCCTGCCCCATGCGCCAAGAGTTGTGGGTTCGATTCCCACCTAGGACAAATATTCGTATGATGAATACTTGTGTTTGTTCTGTGTCTGGGTGTTAATATCCAATATTTAAGTATATATATGTAATACCACTGTTGATTCTGATATCCGTAACACAAGTGCTTAAGCTACTTACCTCGGAGTCAGATCAATGTATGTGATGTAGTCGGATATTTATATTTATTAATATTTATATTATTTTAAAGATAAGATACAAACAAACAGGTGTTATATTAGTTAGTTCATCTATCTTATCTGTTATTTCATTTCACCTAAACACTAAAATTTTCTATAATATCTTTAAATAAAATCAAACAAAGTTCTGGACACCTTTTTTTTTGTTTACCCAGAGGAATGCGTTACGCACCACCCCGCTTAAACCGGGGAGAAAACAGCGGGGTGTGTCAGACTCTCGGAGACATTGCCCTCGATGGTAGTAGGACCCTGCTCTGCCCAAGGTGGTGGTCGGCGGGGTTAACTAAACTCCTGGGATGTACCTCCTTATGTAAGGAGGTGCCTACGGGATTGCGCAATGCAAAACCACCGTAAAAAAGTTCTGGACACCTGCATCTCTGTTGACTCAGCCTCCATTTATACAACGCTAGAACTGCTTACAAAGATAAGATAAGGGCTATGTGGAGATTAGGTACTTAATGTGATCATTCTATGACTCAATAATATGAGGCATAATTTTTATAATATATCTTATTTTTTTAACTTTTAAAATATTAACATTTTTAGGTGGTTATGTTAAGTTTTAGGTAGTTCAGGATTTTTTAAAAGATAGGTTTGCTGGAGTATATAAATATATATTTAGGTTTAGATCTTAAATAATATCCAAAGGCAACATTAATTATCCACATCTTGTTGGAGCTATTTATAATAATAGTCCTGTTTAAGAGGTAATCATGACCAAAAACTCAATAATTGCTACTAATCTTATAAGATGAATTGTATGAAAGGACTAAAAACCAATTCTTTGTCAGAGGGTAGCCTTGTACAAAAATTAATAAAATGGTAATTATATCCAAAACCTGTCATTATATCCTACAGACATTATGCAAATTACTTAATTAAAATATTACATTAAGTATAATATTGTTTTTAATAATTAAGAACTTTAACAGTGAGAGTAAATAGTGAAACTTATATTTTTTTCAAAACATTTATGTCACTGCATTATACTTTGGGTTTTTGAATACAGTGATATTTATATATAAAATGTATATTATAATTTGTAATATGTAATACAAGCATTCCTTTTAGTCTAATAAAACTTAATGCGGCCTTGATGGAGGTTAATCGTATCAACAAACCTTGAACAAAGAGAAACCACAAATTGAAGTCACAATAACAATACAAAATTTAGTACTCACTCGTAGTCTAGGAAATCAAAATTGTTCTGCGAGGGGGAGCTCGAAGACTCGTCACTTAGGTTATTATCCTATGATTAAAATAATAAATGCATTATTTATTAAGTTACTAAAAAAAATCCTAACCAACCGATAGTATACAAACCATGTTGTAAGTACAGCTCTTAAATGCACTTTAACATTTTTCCTAAGGCAACTGCAAAGAAATACGATCACTTAATCAACTAGTTTCATAAAGGAACAGGTAACAAGGTTGTATTTTTTATTTTAGCTAATTCTTTTTCACTTTTCACATTTATGTATCTTCTCAATACCTACTTAGTACATAGATACAAAACTATTTGCTATTTGACATATTTAATTGACATGACATTAGTGACATTACTGAGTAACATTTGACAATTGAATGAATGATTGACTGAAAAAGAACTTAAACCATAAACACGCACTCAAATAACCATAAAAATAAATAAAAATCTTTAAACTCAAAACGGACCATCAGACCAAACCTCTGAGTACTGAAACTAATGGAGATGGCTTAACTACGAAACAGTGAAGCCCAATTTTGAGTGAGAAACAAATATGGCGCCTTTGTGCAGTGTCATTCCACTTTACTTAATTACATACTATAAGTCTCTGAACAATTTATTTATGACGATGTTTTTGAATGTTACAAGTTAGATTATGTTTTAATCACAAATTTTATCAATATTGTCACAATACACTGCAAATTCCACTGACATTGACAACTTAAAGCGAGGAACCAAAATGGTAAGCCGACTTCACTTAGATATTTCTATGACGTCACTTGATGATGTTACCGAAAATAGTTAAGTCAAATATGTTGTTGTCTCTTTTTACGTGCAGTATTGTAGACTTGTTAAAAAGAGATAGATAGAGGTTTATGAATACCATATCGATATTAATCATATTTGTATAGCAGATTGTTAGTATAGAACATTAGGTCGTCCGTATGTTTCAGTACTCAGAGGACCAAACTAATTGACTAATTATTATTTAATATTAACGAAAGTGTCCAAAGCGTCGAATTATAAAAGCAGCACGATCAAAATGTGAGGACAGACATAAAGTATGTAAATAAGTAAAGTGGAATGACACTACGCAAAGGCGCCATATTTGTTTCTCACGCAAATTGGGCTTTACTTTTTCGTAGTTATGCCATCTCCATTACTTTCAGTACTCAGAGGTGAGGACGATAAGATCAAGAAACGTATCACTATATCTGTCAAATAATGCGTCACGACGTGCGTTAAATAAAATTATGTACATTTTACGCAATGCTTCACACTAAGCGTCTTAACATGTTTTTGATAATGAATTATCTTTAAAAAAGAGGAGATTCTGTTCTCAATTTTATTTTTGGCTAAATGCGGTATAGTTAAAGGTATGAGACCTAACTGCTCTTTGGACTCTGCCTACCCCTCTAGGGACTACGGACGTGATGACATTTATAATTGTTTTGAATATTATGTAGCAACAAATATTTATGTTTCCGAGAAATAATTTGTTAACGTAATTGAATATTTTTACTATTATATTTTAAATTAATTCAAACACGCAAATTTGGGGTGTGGTACCCCTTTATATATGTATTTTCTACAAGAATGATTCATTTCTGTTACACTATTCTTTTGAAATAATTTATTTTGTGTAGTTTATAATATATGTCGATACATGAAGGGTGGCACCAGCTTCTCTTAAAATTTACGATTATTTTCCAAAGGATTATTCACGCTTCTACTACGCAACAAAAAGGCTGAACGAATGAATGATGTTGAATTGTACTCTGTGGATTTTCTATGGATCTTTCTCTTTTTTAGTCAACGAACGCTCTCGCTCGTCGCATATTTGTGATTTTGAGTTACGAGTGTGATAAAATTTTTGAATAGCTTTATTTGTGTTATCAAGTTAGTGTTCGCCCTTATGTGTTACGAATGTTGTCGCCTGCAGACGCCACAATGGGATGCAATATATTAACCGTTATGGTAGCTACGCGCGGAGTAAGATCGCAAGCGCTGACTGCCTTCCGACTGCGATGACCATAAGCGACAGCGGGAATCATGATCGCCAATTTACCGCTTCTTTTCGCTAACGGCAACCCGACAGCCCTGTCGAAGATCACTGCCGATGAGCTGGAGAAGTTCATAACATTCATGGTGACATGTTCCTGGGGCCACGACACTGCCAAAGACATCCGCCAGCCGCCGTGGTGGCCGCAAGACGTCGCGTTCTCGCACCCGTTTGTGAGGCCGCACGATGTGCCCAAGGACTGGGAGGCCAGGCTGAAGAACCTCGTCAAGAAATGTTACGACTACCACAAGAGTACGTTTCTGCTGGTGTTCTCCGCCCAGCTGGCGCGCTACCCACGGAACAGGCTCAGGTATGTCGACAACCGCGACCACACCACCTCACTCTACTACAGGCCCAGCGGCCGCCTCCTCGTCACATTCAGAAATGAAAATATCTTCTACGACAGATGTGCACCACTGGACATAGAGGAACCGCAGGTGAAGCCTGCAGATATTTATTTATGTGACAGTTGCGATAGCCACTTTGACAATCTAGAAGTTTTAAAAGCACATGAGAGGCTGTGTAATAATGAGGAGCTGCCTTCCATCAGTTGTAGCGGTGGACTGCCGGAATTTCTATCGGCACTAAAACTGCAGTCCATCCATGGTGGGGGAGAAAGTGCTGCTCTTAAGAATAAAATAAATGATGTACGACCAAGAAACGTTAGAAGTGCTGCCAATATAGACAGGGGTCCCCCCTACCCATTCTCCTCCTTGGCGTACATGAGAAATGCTAAATCAAATGCACAGAGAGATACCAGCTATTCCAGAGAGAGAATTGAAAGGTATTGCTGTACACCCCTATCCATTAGTAAAACGTTAGCTAGCAAAAGTAAAAATCAACAATTTCCTGTCCGGTATAGACGACCCATTGACTACTGGCACAGAAAGCACACTTTTCCTAATCAAAGAAATAAAAGAGTGCTGGATCTGAAAGGTCAGTTGTTATTACTCAAGTGCAGACCTTTCACTGTAAACCTTGAGAGGATGACAATGAAGAATGTCAGAGATTACATAGAAAATTTGAAGAAGGAGGCGGAGAGGCAAAGAGCAGCAGAGAAGGACAAGGACATAATATTTGTTGACTGTGAGCAGCCTACACTTGGAGAGACCAGGAGCTCAGATCCTCTGAAGCGAATAGATGTGGATTGTGAAGTGATAGACCTGTGCTCAGACGATGAGAGCCCTATTGTGAATGAAAACTGTGACCCGCGCGCTGGGGTAGCGTGCGTGATGCGTGGGGGGGCGGTGTTGCGGCGGACGGCGGCGACGCCGCTCCTACTGCCGGCGGAGCCCTGTGGCGCGCGGCAGCGCCCTCTGCCCGCCGCCATTCTCCAACCGCACCCCGTCATCTTAATCACGCACACATTGAACAATTTACAGACTATATCTCTAGATTGATTGTATTTAATTTAACTGAATAGGTTTACTGATTTATTTATTATTCCTTACTGATTAAAAATTTTAATGTTCTGTAAATGTTTCATTTCAGAATCTGTAGGATATGTATGACAAAATGGCGGATTGTAATGTCTGTTTCACAAAATGGCGGACGACGAGCACCATCTTATCTACATGTTAATGTCATGATTTTTCTCTTTTTATTAAATTGTCTGTGACAAAGTATTACTAGGCTTTTGTAATTTATTTCGAGTGCACGCACGCGTACAACATGTTGCGGCAGGGTACATAAAATGTTTTTTAAGTAAATAATCGTAAACTAAGCTAATTGTCTCGAAGGACGAAATTATGTATGATCTTCAAAATAACCCGTTTTACTGCATCCAAACAATTCTTTAATGAATATTGATGTAGGATTAGGAATTGAAGATTTGTGTCATCCTGAGTTGATATAGTTTTGTATGTCGCCATCTTCACCTTATTTGACGCATCGTTTAGGTACATTATTTTCTTCCGTTTATCAAGAGTTCAGAAACAAGAGACAATATAGACAAGAGATACGGTTGATCCTATGGAAACTGCATGAAAATGACTTTGTTGTTTATTTAATCCTTTATAGAAAAAAAATATACGCTAAGGTAAAATATAAATATGCATGGCGACATGCACGATTATGTCAATATATTTAAAACCTTTTGTCTTTAAAACTAACCGCCTAGAACGCGTCCAAAGGCCGCGGTTAAGAAGTAATCGCAGCGTGGGTTATGCGGAGATACGCAATAAATCAAGCAAAAATAATAATAAAATAGATATTGCCAGTACAAGCCTTCTATCGCTATTTCATATTCCGTCTACTTACGCTTGTTGCTTGTTTCGTGACCGCGGCCTTATTCTTTGACACAGAATGTTGACAACAACATGGCGCCCAAGTGTAACAAAATGGCTGACTCAAAGGTAACCTGATACTCGGTCTGCTGTGATATTTTGTATTATTATGCCATTTCAGCATGTTTAGTTGTTAAGTAGCTTAATTTTATGTTTTTATAAGTTAGTTTTTAGTTTGCGTTTAGACTTGAGACTTTTTGATCATAAATGTTGTTTATGTCTTCCTTGCATAAACATGATGTTTATCATCGTACGAAACTGATTACATAATATTATCACTTAAATTAAAAACGTTCCATTTACGCTTGTCTTTTGCAGTTCTCTAACCCGAAAACCTCATTTACTAATTGTACATTTACTACTTGCGTATACTACTCCTAATATCTTAAGAGCTAGTGGCTGGCGATATTCATTAGCACGGTCTGTCTGTCTATTCAGAACTGTATTATCTTAGTTATTATAATATATTCTAAAAATTCTTTTACATCTAAAAATTTAAAAATACGTTTCAGTTAAATCTTCGAAAACTCACTATTACGGCGTAGAATTATATCGTAATATTTTTCCGCCCGCACAATATCGCGTCGGTCGGTAGATGCGACGCGACAGCGGGGAGTAGTCGTGGGCGACGCTTTTTTTTATTTGACTAAAGTTGAACGCGAGCGCAGCGCGTCACGTCCCCGGTGACGCTTGCCCCCAGCTGCATGCTGAGTGTGCATTAGTAACTTTGTTTTTATAAACTGCACTCGCTAGGGTTGTGAATCGAAACATGTAGACTTTTAAATTTGATTTCTTCACAATTATTGTTGGCAAACCTGTGTGTCTGTGTTATTTTAATGTTGCATTGAAACTAATCATTGCTTATTTCGATTCAAAACCATATTTACCAATTTATACTGTATTTCTATACTTCATTGAATGATTTTCGTAATTTTTGTTTGCTAGTTTTTTTATTTATTGTAATGGTATTAATTCAGATTTATACTAAACTGATACCCCAACAAAATCGTCTTCACCCGACTCAGAATCTATTTCAATTAACTTATTATCGCAATCTATGTAATGCCCAGTTTTCAATGGCTTATCGTACCAGTGGTGGTGGAAATCTGCACCAGGTAATACCGTTTGGAGGCGGCAAAATTCTAATTTCCTCTAGATAAACCAAGTATTTTTATTTCCTTTCTTAATTCAAGCTAGCATTTAAGATTGATAAACCTCAACCGGAATTTTGTGGAATCTTTCGGACAGAAGTTTGTTCGATTTTACCCATTTTTGGCAATGACGAAGTCCGTCCTAACAAAGTTCCTGGATCAAGGACTACACCTATTAGTATCTCAGTGCAATAAGGTAGATGATGTCCCAGTCAGTTAGATCGTTCAGTTCGTTGCTGTTAAATTATTTGGGTCAATGATAACAGCATAGCAATATACTCGACGTAATGAATAAGTCTTTATTCCAAACAACATAGCTCCTTTTAGCTTTTTTTTTCTTATAATATAATAATAGATATATATATATATATATATATATATATATATATATATATATATATATATATATATATATATATATATATATATATTTTCATGTTTTCAGATAGATATTGGAAACCATTTAGTTTCCAAGGTTTCCAATATCATGTTTGCATTGAGCAACCAATGAAGTGTACAACCATCAACTCGAGTTATTACTGTCCCATTAGTAATTAGGCATTGTAACTGTTGCTGCGTTTCTCAATTCTATGTTTTCCTCCACGTTTGACTAGTATTTTTGACTGACTGGCTCGATGGTGCATTTAGTAGTGACCCTGCCCCATGCACCATTCTGATATCCGTAACACAACACAAGTGCTTAAGCTACTTAACTGATCCCTCTGGTCGGATCAATGTATGTGATGTTGGACATTTATTTATTAATTTCGTTCATACCATTCCTTGGTATATGCACAAGTGCTAAGTATTAACTTGGTTGGTGTATCCATAAGGTTATAAATACTATTATTGAGCAAGGATTTTAATTATTAGATATACCGACAACGAAAACATTCTGTCAGGGTTCGTTTTTCTTTTGTGGTATGGAATTAAAAAAAATGCATTTGCTTCATATTGGAGTGAATAGGTATACAAGTATAATAAAAAAGTTTTGTTAGAATTTTCTTGCAAGTCTGGGTTTTTGTAAGAAGAGATTGACATCTCGCAAGATTTATGCACGGGATTCATTCATAGAATGAATTCTGTCAACGAAATTTCTCAGTATATCACCTATTTATACTGTTTTGACCTATTTTACTTCTAGTTGATTTATTTCTAGCGCCATCTTTACGTGACTAATTAATTAGTCCAAAATATTTTCTTTGTATTCATGATGATTTACATACAATACACAAGTTAGAATAATGATTAGAATTTAACTTTTATCGCTCAAGCTTTTTGCCATTGAAATTAAGCTTCTAAGGCCGCGTCTTGGACGCCAGCGGGCGGTGCGGGCGGTACGCATACAGCTCGACGCTCGTGCTCCGCCGCCCGCAACGCCCGCACCGCTGTCGTCGAGAACAGCTTCACACAAATCTATGAATTTGATCAAGACGGGCGTGCCGTCGCCCGCGCCGCCCGCTTCGCCCGCTGGCGTCCAGGACGCGGCCTAAAGGGGAAACGTTATGAAGGTTTTTATTTGGTCGTCAGTTAACGGATGTCTATTAAATGTTAACATTCAGCTTGAGAAAAATGGAGCAGTGTCGGCCAAAGAGACCTACGAAGATTAAAATGGAGATGCCACTTCAATGTCAACTTTGATCTACATCATCATCGATGTAATAAAACGTACGAGTTTGTTTTAAAAATATGTTTTCTATATTTGTTTTGAGAGGCATGCTCCGGTGGTTCGGACATGTGGAAAGAATGGATGACGAAAGATTGACTAAACAGATATACAATGCGAAAGTGGAAGGATGTAGGAGCCGCGGAAGGCCCAGGCTCACCTACCACGACCAGATTGGTTGTGTAATAACGGAAGGTGATGTTAGGAGTCATAAAAACCGTAGAGCTTGTATGAAAAGGATTATGAATGTTGAAGAGGCGAGTGAGGTGTGTAAGGATCGTGCCACATGGCGTTCGGTTCTCTGCCTACCCCGCTAGGGAAGTGGCGTGAAATTTAGTTAGTTAGTTTTGGCCCTTGGAATGGTTTTGGCTATAACCTACTAACCTGCATTAGCTTTCCGTGACAGGATAAATGTACGTACGTGGACTTTGCTCAGGACCCTAGTTACCTATCAGGTAAATGTAGATAAAAGAGTGCGACAGACAGAACGCGATCATTGGTTATCTCTTTCTATATCGCGAATTCAGACTTCCCTTAGTATGCTTACGTTGTGACTTAAGGTCTATGTCGGTCAGTATCATATTAAGTGAGTAACGTGTCTACGTTACAAGTCTTTGTACAGAAGATTGGTAAACATTCGTAGCTTTTAACATCGTCTGTTGCTAAAATATTCAGAACTTACTGTGTGAGACTATAGCTTTATTAATTTATTCTCTACAACTTTGGTAAGTGATTAAAACAAAACAACCAAAACAAGGAAATATATACTTTCATAATTTAATAGGAAAAAACATACATTCCAGCAAAATATAAGTCCGTCTGTGGAATCATATGTCCTCGTTGCTGATTCTGTGGTGCGAGTTGAGAGGGCGGCGGCTCTCCTCGTCTGACCCATAGATCACCTCTTCGTCCGAGTCGTTGATCATCGAGAACGCGGGATTGTCTTTGGTTATGGCCGTTTCTGGAATAAAATGTTGATATTTAGCTTATATTTTAGTAAGTAGATTTTGTTCGTCGAGTAAGAAATTGGCGCGAAAAAAAATATCTTTTGGCATGCAATCGACGTGTGCGAGAAGGTTCTCAATCACTGAGTTGTTTTCTAATAAAACGCTATGTGTGCGCTAACTGATAGACTAGAAGTTATTCGAGTAGACATAGGTAGTTACAATCTTATATAGTACCTACCTACTTATTTACCGTTAACATTTTAGCTAAGTATGAATAAAACTTCGATCAATTTAATGGACGGGTAAGTACCTAAGTAAGAAGGTATACCTACATGTGTGTGAGAGGCTTATTTTTCAGTACCTAAATTATTATTAAACTACTTAGGTATGATTACTAGTGAATTGTATCTACAAATCCCCTTCAATCCTATTAAGTCTAAACAGAATGGCGGAATATGACACGCTGCCTATACCTACGCATTCCTCATTTCTGGCGAGTGCTATTTATCATTTTCTATCGTTAGTTAGTTCGCTCAAAGTTCAATAAATAAATTATTCTTTCAGCCCAAGCGGACGTCGCAGGAGAACACAAAAGATTTCTTTTGGAATAACTTACTAATATTGTAACGATAGGTGAAAAAATAGCACAATGGAGTAGAAGGAGTATTACTAATACTCCTTCTGCTCTATTACTAATAAAAAAAAAAAAAAAATTCTGAAGGGTACATAAATCCAAAAAGTATTATGCCTCCTAAACCAAAGTCAAAAATGCAAGCGGCTAGTTCGTCACCTAAATAATCACAAACCAGATAGCCAATAAATACACTATCGCCTTTTACGACAGAAGGAACACAGTTGGTAGGTACATTATTGAGTTCCAGACCAACATCATCTTCCCAGCATTATTTTCCGTGCTTAGTCGTTCGTCCGCTTAGACCATCCAGGATTTAGCAAGTTTTTGGTTCATGGTTGAGTTCCAGACTAACATGGGACTTAAATAAAAACGTGAAAACCTTGGAACTTAAAAATAATGTTTTAACTGTATTCGTAATATCGTAAAAGGCCACTAATGGTATGTATATCGGTTTGGGGGTATGTGATTGCGTAGGCGACCGGTTAACCACTTGTCGCTACTCTTTCACAATTGTGTATCTAACCCAGCCCAGTTATATTTTTGGTTAAGGGGCTAGCTGACCCTTTGACTCTCCCTACTCCTAGTGGATATGTATGTATGTAATAAGTCTCACCGTGAATGGAGCCGCCGCCCGGCGAGAACAGATAGGCGAGTATGTACATGTTGAAGTTGAAGAGGCCGTAGAGCGCCATGAAGGGCGCGGAGGTGTCGTAGCGCACGCGCGGCGCGGCCGCCCAGTGGTCCTGCAGCGCGGCCGGGCCCCAGCCCTGCGCCGCCAGCGCCGCCGTCAGCAGCGACACCGTGCCCACCACTGTCGACAGGCAGCGGAGCCGGATGTCTGCGACGGTCAAACACCTCTTTATAACAACAATGAGTCGATCGTCGATCTACGTACATACGATGGACAGACAGCGCAGCCGGACGTCAGCGCCGATAAAACATAACCCGTTTATTTTTTGGGCCACTTATTAATCGTTTAAGGACGATTTTGGCCATAAGACCATGGCCATGAGAAATGCTTTACGCACTATCACCACGCTATCCGAAACAGGAAGGCGTGGTGTGTAGGAGTCCCAGATGTCTCAGAGTGGGAGACTCTCTGACCATGATGGGAGCCATTAAACTCCGCGGCGCTTTTATCTCCCTTAAGTGGTGGCCACCACGTGTACCCAGCGAATGGACTACCGCAGACCAATTCCAAACCCTGGATTTGGCACATCTACCGGTAAGTAGTATCTACTTATCCATGTGTCAGTAATGAAGTTAAATTATTGTTTTCAGCTTTATCGGAGATCTAGTGTTGCGATGCATCTCAACGTCAAGTGGAATGGAATCCCGAGCCGTTAAACTCAAACAGAATTTTCGATTATTTCTATCGTCTCGATTTTCTTTTCACTGTAAGCTTTGATCACCTAGCTACCATACAGTGGGTATGGTATGGTAGTTATGTAGTTTAGAGGGGCCTACATAGTTTACTTGCCTAACGTGAAGTGACCGCTAAACCGCGTCATCGGTGTCGAAACTGGGTCGAGGCCGTTCTAACTATTGTGGCTGCGAAATATGGGAAAAGTGCAAAATTTTGTGTGGGTCGTACTTGGGAGGTAAAATAATGAGGTGTTAAATGGGAAGGAAAAGGGAGAAAGCTTCATACGGATTCCAATACCGTCAATATACTATGTCTAAGTAAGCATGTATATACCTAGATAAGATGGAAGCTAGAGGCGTATCTAGCTTAGGGGACGGCTTGCTAAAGTTTGCGACCTGTTTGAAAAATCATCAATTTGTGGAAATAGGTAGGTAATATGCTACTGTTTTTAACCCTTTAATGTATGGAATCAGGGATGCAGTTAAGTCACGGGTCAAGATCCAAAATTTAGGGACATTTTCGTACGTGCAGACCATCTGACAAGTCTATTTTTGCCTATTTATCCCGTATTACTGATCAACGTATCAGCATTTGATTCACATACCCACTTGATTCGCTTTATCTATATGGTAAACTTCACGATTGCTAAGGATTCCTTTGGCTACTTAAGTTGCATACCTTCCGTGGCGATATAAAAGATAAGGGCCGAAGTGTGTAAAGTCCCTGAATATTGGTCCCTCTCATCTACTCACTCTTTCACTCCCGCCCCTATTCGTAGACGAAGTTCTCAACTTGTCTATTGTACTTATAATTCCAGAACAGATTCCGGTAAAGGAAACCCATATCTGTTTGATAAGGTTTCGTCAGCGTTAATGGCCCCAGCTGGCCACATAATGGGTTCAGTCATTACAACCTCCTAAGTAAATAAGTAGTTTGATTTTGTGATCTTATTTTTATGGGTGGTGCACTCACTGCCATTCGTAGGTACATAGTTCTAACGTGGTTGATTTGACCAACATGTGTCAATACACATGTTGTATGATAAGCTATTGTTTGTGTATTAGCATATTCGTCTCTGTACTTTGAAAACCATGTTGTCCAGTAGAATACCTAATTAAATCGCTTAAAGCCAGTGGCAGTTAACTTAGGTCTTCGCTCAATGAATAATTTTCGATTTTAATACAAGAGCAGAGAGTCCCATGTGTTCACAGGCCTCCGAGCGGCGCCCGTGGCGTTTCGCCGGTCTTGGCCTACGTAGGTATATACCTGTTGGGCCAGTCGTGTATTAACTTACCAAAGAAAGGCATATTTCTGAGATCACTGTACGCTTTGATGATCAGCACGAGTAGGTAGAGAAAATACAATGTGACCGCACTGAAGAACATTATTTTCACAATCTGTAAAGAAAAAAAAACGTCAATGATGACGCGACGGTAGATTTCTCTATCTCATCTGCCATCAGAAGGAAAAAGCGGTCTAGTATCTATCAAATAAAAAAAAAAAGAAAATGTTTATCTTAGAATATTTTATACAAGTTTATTTGTTGTTTTAACAAGGCCGTTAACTAATAGATGTCAATCATATAATTAGAATCAATCAAAACTAATTTCGTGTCATACATCGTTAAATAAACAAAATATAATATGCTGGTTCTAACATCAATTCGGCCCGCCATTTTGCGTAGATAAATATAAATGGAAAATGGCGTCGGCTCACTGAATGAATTAAGCCTGTGACTCATGTTTACTTCGTTGTTATTTGGATGAATTTATGGCGGTGACATATAATCTGAGTCAAGTTAGACATAAAGAATTGATTTGGGCGAATAATTATGCATGCTTGGGATATTTTTAATATGCTTCATTTATATGTTTATTTTTTTTTTATATTTAGTAATTGGTTTTTGTTTCTTATTTTTATGTGTGTCAAATATGTGTGTTTGTTGTTTTAAAGTATAAAAAATGTATCTATCTATATTTTATTTTATACACTAGGGATACTTTGGTTTGGTGGTTTAAAAGTAACCGTTGTGCTTCGTGATGAAAAATGGTATGGAATGGAATTGTAGGTAACTGAATAGTTACCTACAACTCCTATTCAGTTACCTACAACTGAATATTTCCTATATTCAATCAAAGGACAGATTTGTCCTTTGATTGTGTATCGGAAATCCGGATTGTTGACAGCAACCCTAACAAGGTCTCGTATCGCCAGATGAGAGGTTATTGTGTCTTAACTTGTCAGGATTTTTTTACTAACTGGGTAGTTGGGGTTCATCATATAGTTGAAGGTGGGGTCGTAGAAGGCGTAGTACTTCTGCCAGACGGTGACCACCATCGCCGGCGTCCACACCAGACCCACCACTATCAGCTTGAATAGGTAGAATGATATGAATCCTCTTTCGTTCTGGAACAAACAAATGGTTATTTGTAATGTATGATTTAATTGTCTGGTCTAGTCATTAGTGTTTGTTGCGGGCGAAACTTTGGGCTTTGGGCGAAAACAAAACTTCACTGACAGTTGTTGTTTACTATTCTCTTGGTTTGAGTACCTACTATTTGAACATAGTCCTTCGAGTCGGATGTATATTAGTGCTGAGGACGTTTGCGTCTAACTAAAATTTGTAAAAAGACAGTTTTTTTAGTAGGTAGGTATTCCCTCGTGCAACGAAGCACAATAATTTTAATATCTAACCTAAACTTTTGAAAAAACTAAGAAAAATTCTCATTGCTGTGGGAAATTGGAAACAAACTTCTTAAATCATGTGAAAAACGCTCTGTAAAATTTATATTTGTCAGTTAATGTAGCTGGAAGTAGATAGATGAAGTAACGTCAAGTGATAAATTTATGACAATACGGACTTTGAAACAATATTAGGTACGCGGAGCTGTGATTAATAGATCTTTGGGCACGAATATTATCAGGCACTGACATGTAGTCAACGTTAGTTTGGTCGCAATAAGGGTTTTTTTAAATTAAAACAACTAAAAGATGGCTTAACTGTAGTATGCGGTCTTGTCACCCTCCTCATTGGTTAGTTGTCAGACCAAACTGAAGTGCTGTTAACAAGGAGCCAATAGTGACAGTGATAAGACCACGAGACTCCCTCGTGCCATCTGGCGGTTTTTGTATTTTTGAAAACCCTCATCAAGAAATTTTGCCTATATGAAAGCCCAAGCGAATTTCATTGCGAAAGTTAATCTTATTACCTCTAAGTGTCTAGCCCAACTTTATAGAGCTAGACAAAGAAGCATTTTAATGCGGTGGCGGGTTAGCTGGAGAGCGCAAAAGGCGGTCAGCCCCTAACCTCTGGTCCTGGGGCGCCTCCAAAATGCAAATTATAATACTAAGGATCTCATTCAGCTTTGCCGCCCTAGGTCTCTGAGGAGCTTAGTCCGCCATTGGCTAAACTAGCATATGACGCTCCATAGTTCCTCCAGGTCCTCTTCGACAAAAAAGAAGTCCATTACCTGTCTGAGGCCATGGTACTGCGCTAGCCAGGAAAGCATAACGCACGCGAGAAAGGCTGTCTGGAACACCGTGTCCATGAGCGGCGCGAAGCAGCTGCCCGACACCAGCCGCAGCGGGAAGATCGGGTCTGGAATGAAAGGACTGCATCAGGAACAATTGGTAACCTGCACGTGCAACTAGGTTTATAAAAACCGTTAGTGAAATGTGTCAATTGAGTGAATGTTTGTGTTGAATGTTATGTTAGTCCGTCCTTATCTAATGAATGTGCTGTTTGTAAGCTTACTTTTTTCTCTTATTGCTTCTTTTACTTTGAATGCACGTCATCAATTTGATGCGACTTGTAAACCAAAGGCTGACTTTTTCAGTATGGGTATGAGTTTTTGGCCAATATTTCGAGCCAATATAAATCCTACACTGAAGACTATGTAAAATAGTTTAATTTTACTTAAAAGTCTAGAGTCTAGACCAACACATACACGGTGCCATCGTGTTACAGAGCCAGACTTGGAAGCCACTTACCATTGTAGAGTAACAGCAGCGGCAGCAGAATTGACAGCCACTTCTGTTCGATGGCCCAGTCGTGCGTGGAGTACTTGCGCAGCGTGTGCGCAAACCAGCACTGGAATACAAGCCTTACTTTAATGCTACGACGACACTAACAGAAAGTCTAGACTCTACAAGTGTAATGTCTTGGAGAGCATCCTTCTCCTTATTACGAGGAAAATCTACATTCTATGAGCTTGTCTTCATTAGTCATTAATAGTAGACAGAGAGGGAAGGTCAAATTTTTCGTTGTCCTACAAATAAGAATTTGTTATTTTTATCTTTTTAAGAACATTATGACATACATAACATAATAACGTAAAATGTGGTTGGAAACCAGCGTGGAGTGGGAGCCTCGCTCCAAGTAAGCATAAGCTGAACCTCCACCTTTTGTCTTTGCGATTTTGTATTTTACTTTTAAGAAACGTGTTTTAATGTAATTTTTTTTTTTTTATTCAGCTTACATTATAAATATTATACGTTAGTATTTCCTCAAAGAATGTAGTATAGGTACTCCTATACTACACAATATTATCCTTGTTGACGTGTATTTAAGAGGAGAGGAGATACTTACGGCTATAGCGAATGTTGTGAGTAGAAAAATAAATCGGAACCAAGTTTCCATTTGTGTGAAGGCAGGATTGTACGTTTTGAACTGTGAACAAGAAGTTTGACAGAAATTGTTTTTACATTACAAAGTATACCTCATAGATTTAGAATTTTTTGACATCCTAAATCTATGGTATACCTATACATCTAAATAAGCAATCGGTTTCAAATCAAGTAAGTAGTAGGCAAGACGAAAGCAGACTAAACTTTCTCATTTGTAGAAAATATTAGATATCTATAGTTGCGATTCCAAACGTAAGTAGGTACGTAAGTACCTATCTATCTATAAAATTGACTGCCTCGTTAGTCTAGTGGTAGCACGCGCCGCCTAAGGATCAAGAGGTCCCGGGTCGGGCCAAAAAAATTGTGGCTGGGTATTTCAATATTTAAATTACTCAGTAACAGTCCGGAGTCAGGAAGTTGCCGGTTTAATCACCCCCGTGCCTCGGAAAGCACGTTAAGTCGTTGGTACTGCGCCTGACCTGTCTCCGGTCATGTCGAATCACCGTCTCATCGGACTATGAGAGTGAAGGAACAGACAGTGCCTGTGTTTGCGCACACACTTATGCATTATAATATCTCCTGCGCAGTTGGCTAATCCTCGATGAGATTGGCCGCCGTGACCGATATCGGTTAGGAGGGGACATTATCTATATATAGAAACATCTTTAGATTAATTACATGATTTCATTTTATAACACATTTCCTACTATTTAACGTTAATATATTTACCGACAACCCTATTAAAAAGACAATTTAAGGTAAGTACTGGTAAAATTGTTAACATGAAATCCATTCATATATCTACAGACAGCTATCGGCAGCGTTGTACGAACAATCAGTCTCGGATATCTGATCGAGATACATAGCTGCATAGCGATGCGCGTAGAGTGTTCCTCAGCCCAGTGTTAATACAAGTCAGTAGGTACATAAGCCCGCATTGCTGCCGCTGTATTTGCAATTTAATCGATGCAATGCCTTTTGTTCGGCTCACAGCGAGCCTCGGCATATTTGAGGTTAAGTATCTTGTACCCGTATTCTCGCTATTAATATGGACTAGCTCTTCTTCGTGTCCAACACTGCTATAAGGAATTTCGCGGATTTTCGATTTAGAATTACGATTAAAGTTAATATGATTTTAAACGTTTAAGGTACAAGAGAACCTACTACGTACATATTAAAAGTATAGGTAGTATTGACAAGCTCGATGGCGCATTTGGTAGAGACCCTCTCCTATGCGCCAATAGTTGTGGGTTCGATCCCCACCCAGGACAAATATTCGTATGATGAATACTTGTGTTTGTTCTTTGTCTGGGTGTTAATATCCAATATTTAAGTATATATTTGTAAAATACCACTGTTGATTCTGATATCCGTAACACAAGTGCTTAAGCTACTTACCTTGGAGTCAGAACAATGTATGTGATGTAGTCGGATATTATATTATATTACCTATATTATATTATAGTCCTTAAAGTATTAATACAATAATTAACGTTATCTTTGAATCTATGAATTTATAGAGCACATGTTCAGAAGGAGTATTAACTACTGAGTCTTAACAAATAAATAAATAAATTCTCCAGACTGACACACCAATTCACTAGTTCCAAACTAAGCTTATGCTTGTACTATGGATACTAGGTGAACGGATAGACATACCTACTGAAATACGTTTATAAACATCCATGACGCGAGTACAAATGTCCATGTCCATCACACGAAACATTTGCCCCTAGCGAGATTCCAACCTGCGGCCCTTGGTTTCGTGACGAGGGTCTCTGATCACTCGACCAACGGGCCAGTCATACTCGTATGTACTCCAGTAACGATGTGTTGAAATGAGTTGAGAGGCATTTGGATAGATTTGGAGAATTCATGTCATCTACATCGGGGAGACGAATCGTAAGCTTACACCTCTTAATGCGAGGTCTAATATTAATTCGAATCTTTAACGATATATTTCCATTCCAATAATGGACATATGTCACGTCCCAACTTGTCTGGTTTCTGTATCCGAAGTGACTAATGTAAATTTGAGAAGTCTACTATTCAGTCAGTCTCCAAAAAAAGACACGATGAATTGACAATCACACAAGTATAAGACGCAGTGGCGGATTTACCCTAAGGTCCAGTAGGCCCGGGCCTAGGGCGGCCAGATATTAGAGGCGGCCAATCGTAATAAAAATTAAGTGATGACGCTTTAGTACTGAGAATAATGGCCTGGGGTCTAGGGCGGCCAGGACTGTAAATCCGCCACTGATGAGACGCACTACAGAATGATACTGAATATTAGTCGAATAAAAATATAAGACATAAGTAGTGAGTTTTAATCTCCACCAATATTCGGATATACACCTAAATGTGCCAAGCAAGACAAAGTACAGGAAACAACAGAAGCAGTCAGTTACGTTACGATATGTTTGCTACTCACATAGAAGATGATCTCCCTAATATAGTACCGCTTGTGGAACTCCCTCAGCCCGTAGAAGCGGATGTTAAGGACGTAGTGCGTGTACTCGAGCGAGCCCAGGTGCAGCGCCATCACCTCCTCACATATCTGCTTCTTGCATTTTAGATGTTGGGTCCTGTATACATCGATATATGGATAAATGAGTAGTTAGGATTACATACATAACATCACGCCCATAATCCCCGAAGGGGTAGGCAGAGTCAAAGGGACAGCAGGCCCCTTTAACCAAATTCAGCCAAAAATAAAACTGGGCTGGGTTATATGGAAAATTGTGAAAAAGTAGTGACAAGTGGCTAGTTTGTCGCTTGTCGCTTGCTTTTTTTTTAGTCCCAGACCAACACGGGACTAAATTAGGATTACAAACAATGGGTATTTCGATTTTTATAAATTAGTGGTATGCTCGAAAACTAAAAGCGTTTCTTTATAGCCGTGATGGCGAACCATTGGCATGCGTGCCATTGATGACACATTGCTAATACATAATGTTGGGCACGCGTTTACATGGGGGTAAAACATTTATCAATAACAACAATCACTTCGACCCCTCCCCCTGGAACTTAAAGAAGAAGATTTAAGATTTTATGGTATGTTCAAAAAAGGTTCGCCACCTCTGCTTTATAGCATGTCGCAAAAGGCGACTTATGGTGTATTTGGCATTGGGGTTGCGAGTAGGCGACCAACCTAATTCGATTTTTGTCTTTGATTTTTAAAGAGCGCTTTGCTCTTTGGACTCTGTCTATTCCTTAGAGGATTGCAGACGTGATGATATGTATGTATGTCTATCCGTTCGTCTAGTATCTATAGTACAACCTTACGCTTAGTTTAGAACTAGGGAATTGGTGTGTCAGTCTGGAGAATTGATTTATTTATTTATTTATGTACATCACGCCTAGATATCTTTATTTTTACTAATTAATGGTTTGCTTGCGCGATCACGATCAGTTACGATGTCGGAACTTGTTAGTATTTTACAACAAAGTAAGGTAATAAGTAATATAACTCATGCCTAAAGTATTAGCAGGTAAAGAGTATCCTTACGCTGTCACATTTTTACAACCACTACAACTATTGTTTGAATTAAAGTACTATAGGTCACTTAACTACCCAAGTAACACACAAGCATGATAACAGTACTAATGCGACTCATAACACAGTTAATAGTTACGTAACATTTGTGTTACAGTTAAGGAAATAGCTAAATTCTGACTAACGTTGTATTACGGCTATTATAATTTTTTAAGCTTAGTAAAATTTGTATAATTTCGGCTTCTTTCTTAAGGCTTAGTAATAACTTTTATTCTCAATATTACACAAACGTTTCTAAGCTTACAGAGTTTCACATAGCTTTAATTTGCATAACAGTAAGCTAAAAGATAACAAGCTGAATAAACGTAATGTACAATACTATTATACAAACATTATTAAGCTTATTGCTGTTAAAAATGCTATATTCTGTATAAAGTACCCTCAGCAACTAGATGCTGAATAATAGTGTTAAAATTCGGTTTTAAAATGCTTGTATCTGAATAACAGCTTTAATATTATTTTGAAATCTTATAAGGTTCTTTATTTTGCGAATTATTCAGCTGCTGATAAAAAGTATTTTCTGGGTTCTAATTAAGCTTATATTGGTATAAAAGAAATGTAGACATAGTTTATAACTCTATTACACATACTTCTATTCTTATACCGAAACTAGCAGTTTTAAAGTTAGTTAAACAGTATTTACACAGAAGAATGCTGAATATTGCTTTATTTGTAGATATTTATTAAACGTTAGTTGTTGTAAGTTGGGCGTAGGCAGCATAGTTTAGTAAACTAGCTGTGGAAGAAAGCGGTCAAGCTAACCTTAACAGTCAAGTGCGATCGTACATAGAAGAGTGTTCCGTACCCGCAATTTCATATACAGACTGTGTGGGTGACGATGATTACACATCTAGTGGAGATGAATCAGATGAGAATATTAACGAATTCAAAAATACGCGCGGTCCGAATCATTTTATTCTAGCGTTTTGTATTTGTAGTACATTCAATGCGGTAGTATAAATCTACCTTTTGTTGTGTCCGAGGTTTTGAATTTGTATAGTATATTCAAATTATGTGTCATTATGATATTATTAATACGTATCTTTAAATAAAAAAACTATTGTATACCTATCTATATTGTAATCTGAATGTCGAAAACGGCTCCAAGAATTTTCATAAAATTTAGTATGTAGGGGGTTTCGGGGGCAATTAATCTATCTAGCTAGGTTTAATTTTGTTTTAGGTTTCCGTTTATCTATACTTATAATAAATCTGTAGAGAGGTCAATTCTGTACATGAAATATATTTTCAAAATAACTATCAGGGGGTGATTAGTGATCGATACTGATGCCAAAAATGCAATCAGTAAAATTTTTGTCTGTCTGTCTGTCTGTCTGTATGTCTGTATGTTCTTTTTAGAAACAAAGACTACTCGACGAATTTTAACGAAACTTGGTACAATTATTCTTCATACTCCTGGGCAGATAGTATACTTTTCATCACGCTACAATCAATAGGAGCAGAGTAGTGACGGGAAATGTTGGGAAAACGGGAGAAGTTACTCCATTTTTAAGCTTCCGTCGCGTGTGCAGCCTTGATGGTTAAAGTTACATAGAAATCAAGTATGACGGAAATAGTCTATATAATATTAACCATAAACGCGGGTGACACCGCTGGCACAGCTAGTGTAGGTATAATATCCGTTTGTTTTCAGACAATGAAAAACTGCTACATTATCATTAGAATAGATGGGGAACCAAAAGAGACCTCGTTTCTTTTCCCTTTTTAGCATTTTAATAAGGTATGCAGTACATACGAGTAGTTAACTCAAACTAGACATAGGTACGTAAGTTGAAAAAAAAAAACATGATTACCACAGCTTTTTTTCTAAATAAAACAAAATAAAAAAAATATTTTACATCCTTTTTACGTTAGATTGGTATACCTAAATAGCTTTAATTCATTTGCTTAATTATTTTTTTTTTATTTAAGTGAAATGATTGCATTATATAATAGTTAAATAATAAAGTTCGATCGATCACCTAATCATTTTTCCACGAAATTCTAGTTTTTGATTGTTCTGTTTTGAACCCTAATAAGCTGTTTAATAAAACATGTGAACAAATACTCAACTGTTATTCAGAAATTATTCCGCCATACCGCGCTTTGCCAAATAAAGGCTTAATATGTGACGAGTCAAAACTATTATTCAGCAGCAGCTCGGTAAAACAGCTCCGTGAGCAGCTAATAATCAGATTTATAGGAATCGCCATTATAACCTCAAAAAAAAATGTTTTTGGAATTGTTTTTGCTATCAAATGCTGTGTTTTATTAATTCAGATACAAATTCGAGTATTATACATAAACTAATTATTACTTTTAAAACACTAAAATAAGGAATTACGCTAAAAGTTTTTTTTTGCCTTATTTCTGTCTTGTACATTTACTTATTTCTATCATTAAACTTCGATATTGAAGCGGCGCGTAAAACCAATAGTTACAGGACATACGTTATTGACGACAAAATTACTTGCGCAATATTATTTCACTTGTATAATAGCTAAAACTCGTTTTTTTAATAATTACTTAACAATTCCAAGTATTCATTCCGTCCACATTAATATCTTAATAAATATTAATGATGTCAACAATTTCTTGAAGGAAACACACATTTTGTTTGAAATAGTGTGGTACAAATGTGCTTATAGCTGAGTAGTTTTTGAATATCACAGCCACAAATATTTATCTGAATAAACATGATAAAACATCTGTGTATAAGTAACGACTGCCGTTTTTCAGACGTTATTAAGCTATGTGGACAATTACATTGCTACTACTCAGATTTTATATTGCTATTATTCAAATTAAAGCATTTAAAAGTGTGCCCAATTTGCTTGAATAAGAGCTGAGTACACGTTTACTCAGACATTAATCAACAGCTTTTTAAGCTTATCGCTCCCGGGTTTGCTGTTACTAAGACCTTATACTGCTATCTGTGTTACTTGGGTACCTATTATATATATCAGTGGTTCCCAACTAGTGGTCCGGACCACCAGTGGGTGGTCAGCAAAGCTTAAAGTTTAGTCAGCAAGAAACTTGAGGTCTTTGGAGTTCTAGCTAATTTTAAATTACCAAATATTGTTTTCGAATGTGCTAACAATGTTGAAATCAAATTGGTCTTCTGTCACAAAAAGGTTGTGAACCACTGATCTACAAACAAAATATGTGTAAAAATACAAAGTGGGTATAATTATGTGACAAAGAGGAAAATGAAGAACAAAAACGTTAATACAAACATGCATAGTTACCTATTAGTAGCCTCACTTTCAGGAATAAGATTGATTGTCTTATGGTCACTTAACACTCCATCTATCGATATACTAATCTGGAAGCTTTTATCAAATATCTCCTCTGTAAAAGAAAATAATAAATTACGTTAGAAACACATTTTTTTTTACCGGACGGATACTTTTCTTTTGATATGACTAAGTAATAACAACAGACGGCATAATGCCGTCACGAAATAATCACCGAAATGTAGTACCCGCTTAACTTCCGAGCGTCTGCATTATACTGGGTAATTATTTTTCTATTGTGTTTATAATTGTCACGATAAGGTTTATATATGGAAAAAAATCGTAGATATTTTTTTGTTCAAAAATAGCTCAAGGTTATAATTTCTACGTTTTTGTACATTGACAGATCAACAAGTCGGGTCATCTAATTTATGGTACAAAAAAACAATCACCATCATCATTATTGGTCAGTATCTCGGCCAGCAGCCAGAGCTGCTGCACGCGCGTGCCCAGCGGGGGGCTGCGCAAATGGAACGGGCCCTGGTATATCGTGCTGGCGTTGTTCAGCAGCGTCGACGCGACCACAGACGTCATCATCGTTGGGGACGGCCCTGCAAACGATTATAGCAGTATTGGTATAACGATAACAAATACGTAACTGTACCTTCGATACTTCGATACATGGCGGGTGGTTGTGGTTAAAAAATTATAAAAAAAAAAAACTTTCAACGATTTTCTACCGTCCGGACCCCTCGGTCTTCCCGACTGTATACTATGCAGTTTCGGAGTGCTGGAGTGCGGGACAAACATTGATCGATAATTCCATCAATATTTGTCCCGCACTCCCCAAGCATTAGTTTCAACTAAACATTAAGCCAGATTGTTAGTTTTATGTAATGTAGACACTGTTAATTTTAATTAATCCCGTACGTTAAAAAACTTTTTTGTATTTATAACAATAATAGATTTATTCAAACGCTATTACTAAGAATGTTATTACCAAGTACGAGAATTGGTAGGTACTAAGAACTCAACTGGATATAAAATACTTTCTACGCACAACACGCACCATCAGCGTTTACTACTTTATGTAGGTATGTCGGGAGATAATGTAACAGAGAAAATGTTACATTAACCGATTTTTAAAAAGAAGATGTACCTACTTATTTTGGTATTTTAATGTCATTCTTATTCAGGAATCAGGATCCGCTTTTGAACCAACCCTAATCCTACTAAAGATATTGTTTGATAACTGTTTGCCTATGTACTTACCTAATAGTTAGTTGATTATACATTAAGAGTAAGTTTAGGAAATATTATGCAACATTTTTTTAAATTTAATTCGGCCTATGACGCAATCGATGAGATGTGAGATTATTAATATTTAACTAGGTTGGAAATTGGAAAAATAAAACTTTTTAAATCCTTTGCCTATTGTCATGCAACAAAAACTGTTTGAGCATATAGGTAATTTAATCGGGCCTAAATTAAATTTGGTCAAACAGTGCTGTTTATGATTAACGAACGAAGTTGCGTAAACAAATATTATTAATATTAAATCTATAGAAAATATGTTTACTTTATCGTTATGTACCTAATAATATTGTATGTATATCCATAAAATATATTGGAAAAATAAACTGTTCGTCGTATCAACATTTATTGCGTATAAAATAAAATCTTACCTGCAAGTCCTATGAATACACCCAAACCAAAACAAGCAAAAAATGCTATAAAAACCATCACAAATTCCCCTTTGTGCATAGAATATATTCTCATTTGAACAGACCTGAAAGAGAAAAAAAAACAGAACTCAAAAAAAAAGGATTTATTTATTTTCACTTTATGACATCAATTTGTTTTTTTTTACCTCTCACAGCGGTCATGATGATATGCAGGCGCAATATACTTATTGAATTCACTAAACAAATCACTAAACTGCGATAGTGTATTGCGAATCTTGTAGTTCCATCCGCCTGAAGGCAAGTGGTACGAATATCCCACATTCGCCGAATCCATGGTAACAATAAATGTAGAACTAATCCACGACACTACTACATAACATAAAGAGCGAAGTGTATATATATCTACTTGAAATAAACACACATAACGTAAATGATTGTGTATAAAAACGCTTTAGCAACAAAACAGTTTGCCCCACATGTAGGGTTGTTTACAAGCAGATTATTGATTTTAGCGCGAAGTGGTTCAGTGCTGCCATTTAGCGATGTAGGGCGCCAAGTGACGTGGCAAATGGGGAAAAAAAAAATCCTACTCCATATCATTTGATAAATAAAAAACGAACTAAAATATGCTGATTTATCTTAAACCATTTGCGTTTAATTACTTGTTGATATTCGTAACGTTTTCCCGGCAATAAAAAACATGGCGCGTATTTTTTTTTCACTTCTCGTTTTTGTTATGTTTATTGATTTGTGATGCTCGTCAACGAGATAGCACGATTGTTGCAAGAATAGGCTAGATGACTAAAAAATTCTGTTTAGTCCGTCAGTTAGATTATAAAAAAATATTGAACACGTATTTTTTAATTTATTTGTCAAACAAACATTGACGAAGATACAATGCATTCAAGTTGCGCGTGACGTCACGCTTTCGTACAATTTTTACTAAATAGTGACGTCGCAAGCCCCCACTCCAAAACTTTGATGCTCTTTATCTTTGTGATTTTTTGTTCATTTGATAAAGCGAAATATATGTGTCTAGTATTTTTGTATAATCTAACTGACGGACTAAATAGAATCATAGTTTGTTAATGCAGTCATCATCCCTATTATTAGGATTGCTTTGTAGAGTTAATTTTCATTATTATTGCATTGAATTTTCTTAGATTGAGGAAAAGTTATTTTGTGCTGCTTTAATTCCTTTTTATAGAAACCTTGTAGCAATAGAATTTTAGAGTAATGCATGGTTTAAAAGAGTACATACCTGAAATATGAATGACTTTTTACGTCAATAAGATCGCGGCAATGAATACTACAGAGATTTGTGATTTATATAAATTTATTTTTCATAATAACATTACTTTGAAGCTTTTCACACATGCAAATTATAAACAAAGTTTTATAGTAAAAGTTTTTTAAATGTAGTAATAAATTTATAAATTTATCAATAATCTTAAAAAATGCGATGAAGCCTAAAAGTTAAATAGGAACTATAAAAAATATGAAAATAGATATCATACAGTTTCAAGAAATATATTGTAAAGATTTAAAAGGATTTTTGCTAAAAGTGGTCACAAACTTACAATGATCATTAGATTTATTATGTAGATATGGCTCTAAAACATTAATTTTGAAGTATCAAATATAACAATTATGATTTATTATAAACAGGATTGGTAATTAGTTTATAATTTAACGTTACTTTAATAGCAAATATAATGTTCATGAAAATATTCTATTTCAATAATATAATTTTTATTATAATAATATCGGTACCTATCGGCGAAAATGTTTAAGAGAGCAGGTAATTAAAAAAAGCAACATTGGTGATACAGATTTTCTGAACGAATTATTAATTCTAAATATTTATAAGTACAATTAGTATCAAAATAATTTCAAATAAAAACAAAATATATTTAATATTTTCTTTTACAACTAATATTACAATAAAATTCACTTTGCCTACGGTTGTACTTTAATATATATTTATAATTATAACAGCCACATTAAATTAGGTACTATTTTGTGATCTGCCTAAGATTATTTAAATAACGTATATGTATAAAATAAAAAGAAAATTTAGTGTTTATATAATTAAATATTTTAGATTCAAACTATTAGGCACCTAAGATATGAGCGAAGAGCGGGAACGGACATTAAATTTTTTTTTATAGCACGTCTGTCGCAAACTAGTTACTGCCGAAATTATAAGTAAGACGGAAGATTCTTAGAATTATATTTCCAATTCAATAAAGTATTTTTCCGTAAAAAAAAAAATACAAACAATGTACGCTGAATACTGCATATACGAAGAAAGTTACGTTAAAACCAAATGATAATTCTTATCGTTCCCGCACTCCGCCCAAGCCGCAACAGAAGACAACATTGTTGATGATAGTGTCTTTGTCAACTGGACAAAATCATCAATATGTCACAGTTCAAAGTTGCTATGCTTATTGATCGTAAAATATATTATTTAGTTACTCTTCGTTTCTGTTTTACTTACTTTAAATAATCATAAAGCAATGGCAACATTAAACATATATTTATGGAATATCACACACAATTTAAAGATAAAGCTTTGATTATCATGACGTTTGAATAACTTTGACAGTTTTATATGTCATAGAAGAAGGGTTTGCAGTGTGAACATATTGAAATCTTTATTTATATAGGTATGCTTTTGATTTGATGCTTCAATATTTTTCCCAACAACATTATACAAAAAAAGTTATAAATACTTTATTACTATATTAAATGTATTAAAAAAATATTTGGTAGACAAATTGTACAACATATAATCTAAGCCAAACATCTTTCATACTGTTACGCTTTAAATATATTAAAGTAAAATTATACAACAGTATGGAATTTGACTAGTAAATAATGTACGGTGGTTCTTGAAATCCGTTTTATTAAGTTATTGCACAAGGACTTGTAAATGACATGCTTAAAAATACATACTAATAAATATTATATAAAACTGGTACTTAGAAATTGTAATACTTCCTTTTTTATTATTATGTCAACATATGGATTTTTACATCATTTATTAATTAAAATGACTTTTTTTTAAATAAATTTACAGTTTTGTGATAGCATCTTATGCCCAGGATTCTAAAGATTGATCAATGGAATGCACGCAAATTACACAATTTGAGAATTTTGTTATCTGTGGGATAAGGACATCTATTTATCTTTAACTTCTGGTTTTGGTCCTTCAAGCCGGATAGAATATGTTGTATAAGCTTAACATATTAACTTTCTTCAGTTGAGCGATAAGTAAGAATTAGGGCATTTATGTTTAATAGTCTCAATACTATCGTTTGGCACGTTATGTCACAACTAAGATTCATCAATCAATCTTTTGAATCAGTATCGTAAATATTTACCTACAGTTTACATACACTTTAAAGACGTTATAGACTAGGCTTCGCTTCGGTATTGTTACTGGCGGGAGCGTCGGCCGCCCCGGTATCAGGTGTGGCGCCAACACTGGGCTCAATATTGGTGGCGTTGGCGCCAATGTTGGGCCCAACATTGGTGTTGTTGGCGCCAATGTTGGGCCCAACATTGGTGGTGTTGGCGCCAATGTTGGGCCCAACATTGGTGGTGTTGGCGGGGTTCGCTGGTGACAATTCTGTGCCCGTTGCGTTCACGTTAGACGTGGCGTTAGAGCTGGTAGATGCGTTGAGAGGTGGCGGGGTGGTCGTGGTCGGTTGCTTTGTAGAGTCTGAAACAATTTTGAACATGGATTGGTAAGGGAAGTATGGTAGATACGTGACACGGAATAAAGTGAAACAAAGGCGGAAGATGATAAATAAAAGGACATATTCTCATTGCTGTTTAACGTTTTCCCCAAGATTGCAACATGCTCCACCAGTATTCTTGTACGCAAGATTAGTATCACAATCTCCATCTACGCCTACACCAAAGACGGCTCGAGCGAAGCCGCATGCAACCGTTAGTCCAAAAAAATTAAAAAGTTATCGGCACGGCATTAGTGACGAACTCACAACCAGTCGTCGGTAATCGCCATTTACGGTCTACGTAGATTAAATTACCTATCCGTAATAAATAACTGATCGAAGCCGCGAGCAACGTCTAGTCCAAAACAAAAAAAGCTTGTAACAAAAGGTCGTCGGCACTCACTGGTGACGAACTCGCGCAGCCAGTCGTTGATGGGCTGCGCGTACTTGTCGACCCAGGCGATGCGCAGCGCCGCCGTGTCGATCAGCTTCTGCAGCGTCTGCGACATCGGCAGCAGCTGCTGCTTGTGCTGAGTCGCAAATGATTTCAGCTGGAACAACGGATTGGAGTTAGCTAGTTCTGTCAGGATAGTGTTGCCGACTCCTACCCTAGCGAGATTTTCGGACCCGAGGCCACGATTTCCCTCTACTTAACCAAGTTATTTGTCAATTGAAAATTACTTTAAGGTATGGTTTACAATTGAGGTGCTGGACCGGCGATATATATCCGTCTTCTCCCCTCCCTATACTCTGGTTTCCGCCGTCTATCATTCACCTTTACGCCACCCCCCCAAAGAGAGGCCACCCAGCGTTGATTTGCTAAATATATCTTTAACACAGTAATTTAAATAGTTTTGACGCAGAACGTCATATTCTTAAAATGTCATCGCGAAAAATTCGGTCGCATTCGCAAAAAGTCACTTTTTGCCGCCCTGCAAGTGGTACACGAGGCGGCCGTCCCCGAGCCCGCTGCGCCGCCTCTATGCCCCCAGAGCCGGTCACCTTGTTGAGGTCCTCGTGGCTGGACAAGAAGCCGAAGGCGCCGCTGAGCACGGCGGGGAACATGAAGGCGTCCATGCGCGTGAAGGTGTCGTACACGCGCGCGAAGTGCCGCAGCAGGAACGCCTGCGCCGCGCGCGTGCCCACCGGCGGGCCCACCGTCCACGCCGCGACCGCGTACTGCGCCGGGATCGAGCTCAGGCTCTTCTCCAGGAGCCTGAAACCAAATGTACACTAAACTAACCTTCCCGCCAGCGCGGTAGGCGGAGAGAACCGAACGCCATATGGCACGATCCATACACACCTCACTAGCCTCTTCAATATTCATGATCCTTTTTATACAAGCTTTACAGTTTTTATGACTCTTAACATCATCTGTTAATACACGACCAATTTTGTCGTGGTAGGTGAGTCTGGGCCTCTCACGGCTCCTACATCCTTCCACTTTCGCATTGTATATCTGTTTAATCAATCTTTCGCCATCCATTCTTTCTACATGTCCGAACCACCGGAGCATGCCTGTTCTTACCTTGACTCCGACGTTGTCTTTCAGACTGACTTCTTATTCTTACATCATCATTCCGAACGCAGTCTGTGAGCGATACACCGCAGATTTTCCGCAGCGCACGCATCTCGACCGCGTTTATTCTACTTTCATGCTCTTTCTGCCATACCTAACTCTCGCTTCTATATGTTAGCGTAGGAATCAGCACCACATTGTGTATAGCGAGGTGGGCCTTCTGGCTTAAGACTTCACTGCCTAGAAGTCTTAAGCCTTTCATAACGCTCCATTCACCCTATTCTTTGCATTCACTCTTCTTTCTATATCAGTAGGGTACCTTTCGTCTCTACTAAATGCAGATCCTAGAAATACAATTTCATTCACCTGTTCCAGCACTACATCGTCAACCGTTATCCTCGTATCCGTTCTGGTTTCATCTCTTTTAAACACATAATCTTTGTTTTCTTCGCATTCAAATGTAAGCCTTACAATCGTCTTTCAATGTTGTGACTAGTTGCTGTAGATCCGATGTCGACTCTGCTAAAAGTAAAGCATCGTCCGCGTAAAGCAAGCAGTTCACAACTAAGTCACCCATACGCACTCCAACATTCATAGATCTAATCCTCCGGAGACAATTGTCGAGATATACAACAGAGCAGACAGCACGCATCCCTGTCTGACGCCAAAATTGACGTCAAACCAAGGCGACAGGCTGCCCTCTACTTGCACACCTGCCGTACAATCCACATAGGTGGACTGCGCAGCACGAAGCGATGCTCCGTCAATTCCATATCTCGGCAATATGTCCCAAAGATCCTTTCGTACAACCCTGTCAAAAGCCTTCTCCAGATCCATAATATCAACCAACCAAATGTAAACGAATATAATATATAATATATATACCTACCTGGTATTAGAAATAAAAAGAAAAAAATAATTGGACGCACTAATAACGCACTATAACGCATTAATACATACACAGGAACAGGAAAAACAAATATTTGTTAAAAGATAAAATAGTACAAAAAAAAGAAAAATCGTACAAATAAACAAAAAGCAACAAATTGACGTTTTAGTATTAAGCTACTGCGGCGTCAGGTTAACGCCGCAGGAGCGCTGATATTCTGGCGGGACCCAAATGTTGACGAATATCTTTCTTTTTAGGGACCCTTCTCGAATTTGCACTGTTAGTTTTCCTTTACCATGAACTCGAATACAACGCTACTCATCTCGTCGTGAACATAAACTATTTAAAATACTGATGAAATCAAAAAAAGTTGTTTGTAAATTTTACTGAGACATAAAAGATAGATTGCCCCATAGATTTAGGATGTACAAGATACACATAGACGGCTCGGAGACATGACCAAAATAAATTTAAGCATGTGTTGGTTGACGTCTATGTGTGAGTTAAAAATAGTGTTGTCAAAGACGCACTTTCACATTATCGACTGATTCAGTTGTACACTAATAATATAGGTATTTAATACGGTTTTTTATACTTTTGATTAATTATTTATGGCATTGACTGAAATCAGTAGTTGTATATATTAGGTAAATTGGAATTAGTCGGTAAGAAATCTCATTCTAAGCAGTTCTATAAACAATGAGATGGTAAAATTCTTCGTATATTCAGCGTGTAAAAAATTTAAAAAATATAAATATGTTCTATGATTTATACTAAGACAAAAAGATATGACTTTTGCTTTGACTGATGTAATGAAATGGAACAAATAATATATTTTAATTTGGTGTCATTTAGTTATTTAAAAAAAATTTTTTGCTGCCGTCAAAATGTTTGCTACAGATAATGGAGTTCTTACTGGGAGTCCAATCTGGTCTGTCTATAGTCCGCATCCAATTTTTACACAATGCTGGGTTGCTTGGAAACCTAGAAAAATTATCAGTTACTTAACTAACATATTTACGGAAATAATGAGTTCCCAATGTGAATATAATTATATTTCAACATAACTTGGCTAAATAACTTTGTATTCATGTCATGATGTCGCTAAAAGACGATTAAGTTTTTATCGATACTCGCGACGTCACCGCTTTGTCAAGCACTAGCGTAACCAAACTATTTACAATTTTACACAATATTTTCCCCAATTCTGATTATTATCACGATGTATACTTAGAAAGATCAACTATAATCAATATACTATTGTAAACATATTTTTCTAAACTGATTACTAGCCACAATTTGACAAAATATGGTTTGAAAAAATCTAATGATAAAATCGTATTTACCTGTTAAAAGTATATTTATTCGGATTATTCCGTCGTGTAACCTCACAATCACGTACAGAACAAGCCACCTCAATTGCACATTTAATATTCTCGATTATAATCCAAGGTTTAATACATAAATGCAGAAATTTCACTGCGACGTAGAATAGACCGGGACGCTATGGCCTCTTACTCGCAAAAACATTGACATATTGGTACTTCATTCGCTGTCTCTTTTTCTCTCGGGCGGTTTGTATTTCAGCAGGATTTCTCGCTCTCACGCTTTATGTATCTTTTGCGTAGTCAAAAAATTCTAAATCTATGGTCGTATCTCATGAACGTGATAGCTAAACAGTTGAAATTTTCACAAATGATGTATTTCTATTGACCCTGTATGTCAGGACCATAGATTTAGGATGTACAAGATACACAATGACGGCTCGGAGACATGACCAAAATAAATTTAAACATGTGTTGGTTGACGTCTATGTGTGGGTTAAAAATAGTGTTGTCAAAGACGCACTTTTACATTATCGACTGATTCAGTTGTATACCTACTAATAGTATAGGTATTTACTTTTTTAAACTTTTGATTAATTTTTGTCATTGATGAAATCAGGAGTTGTTTATATTAGGTAAATCGGAATTAGACGGTAAGAAATCGCATTCTAAACAGTTCTATAAACAATGAGATGGTAAAATGTATTCCTCGTATATTCAGCGTGTAAAAAATGAAAAAAATAGAAATATGTTCTATGATTTATACCTATAAGACAAAAAGACATGACTTTTGCTTTGACTGATGGAATGAAATGAAACAAATAATATATTAGCAACTTTTAATTTGGTGACATTTAGTTATTTAAAAATAATATGTAGTGCAAAAATTTTTTTGTTGTTGTCATTTGCCGTCAAAATGTTTGCTGCAGATAGTGGAGTTCTTATTGGGAGTCCAATCTAGTCTGTCTATATCTCCGCATCCACTAATTACACAATGCTGGGTTGCTTGGAAACCTAGAAAAATTATCAGTTACTTAACTAACAAATTTACGGAGATAATGAGTTCCCAATGTGAATATAATTATATTTCAACATAACTTGGCTAAATAACATTGTATTCATGTCATGATGTCGCTAAAAGACGATTAAGTTTTTATCGATACTCGTGACGTCACCGCTTTGTCAAGCACTAGCGTAACCAAACTATTTACTATTTTACACAATATTTTCCCCAATTCTGTTTATAATCACAATGTATACTTAGAAACATCAATTACAATCAATATACTATTGTAAACATATTTTTCTAAACCGATTACTAGCAACAATTTGACAAAATATGGTTCGAAAAAATCTAATGATAAAATCGTATTTACCTGTGAAAAGTGTATTTATTCGAATTATTCCGTCGTGTAACCTCACAATCGCGTACAGAACAAGTCACCTTAATTGCACATTTAATATTCTCGATTATAATCCAAGGTTTAATACATAAATTCACGAATTTCACTGCGATGTAGAATAGACCGGGACGCTATGGCCTCTTACTCGCAAAAACATTGACATATAGGTACTTCATTCGCTGTCTCTTTTTCTCTCAGGCGGTTTGCATTTCAGCACGATTTCTCGCTCCCACGCTTTATGTATCTTTGGCGTAGTCAAAAAATTCTAAATCTATGGATTGCCCACACAAAAATCGCACTCGCAAGTAACTTTGTACTTTTTATATGGAAAACATCTTGGCAATTCACATAAAGCACCTCAAACTTAGATGATTAAGCTACTAAAAACTTATTTGTATGCAGAAAACAAAGAGGAAGGTAGGTAAGTGAGCTGCTCTTCTCTTCTTTCTCCTCTCCACAGATTCAGAGAAAAAGAGAAAGAGAGACAATTAACAAAGCAATTAATGTAGTTTAACTTACATTGTGATAAGTGATTCATCTCTAGTGCTGGGCAAGTTATTGATGACGAGACTCTTAACGTTGGGGTCCGTGGAGTTTTGGAACACGTCCCACAGGAATTCGAACTCGCGACGTCCGCCATACTTCACGGCCACGTGGTACACCAATGAGCGAAGATAGGTCGGAATCCTGAAGGATAAGATAATAAGATAATAAAACAATACAAAACAATCGTGGACCCAAAATGGTGCCTCGTGGAGCTCTATACTATTCGCGCTCGATAGTATGATTTAATAGGACATAGTATCTGACCTCTGGATAGAACTTGATCCTGGATAGGGCTCAGACATCTCTCATTTGTATGTATCATACAAATCTCACCCGGAATGACTATGATGCCAATTCTCTATTTAATCCAATCCACAGCCTCTGTTTATCCCAGGTACTACCGTCAAGTTAAATACTAACTGATTATTTTCAGGGTTGGCCATCCACTTGTCGAACTCGTTGCGGGCCCACGTCATGCACCGCGGCGACTCCACGTAGCACTCCCACATTAGCAGGTTCTCTATCAGGAGCGCCTCGTTGTCGTCCTTGGGCTTGTCCAGGCCGTAGTTCAATTTTTGAAGCTGCTTCTTAATGATGATTCTTATGTAGTCCTGGGAATAGAATGAGTACAATCTGTATATCAAATCAGATTGATCGGATTAGTCGTGTGTGATGTTAGGAACCATAATAGACGTAGAGCCTGTATGAAAAGGATCAAGAATATTAAAGAAGCGAGTGAGGTGTGTAAGTACCGTGCCGTATGGCGTTCGGTCGGTTCTCTCTGCCTACCCCGCTAGGGAATGATGCGAAGCCAGTTAGTTATTAATTTATATACCTATGTATATCAAATTCTAAACGGTATTCTATTCAGTCAATTAGCGGTTACTGCACCGCCTTGGCCTGGTCGGAGGCATCGTCCGGCAGACTCACCTGGAAGTAGACGTATCCCGAGGTGGCCCGCAGGTTGTACTTGAGGAAGGCCATGTTGTTGAGCAGCATCTCCCAGACGAGGCGCGAGTCGTCGCCGGCGGCGAGGCCGGCGCCGAGGCCGAGCGCGCGCGCGTACGGCAGCTGCGCCGCCTTCGCCAGGTTGAACGCGTCGTCCAGCAGCTGCGCGCGACACACTCCGCGGATCCGCCCGTCTCTTAGTGCCTCCGTCAGTAGCTCCCAGTTTCTCTCGTCGTAGTTTACGCGGTAGTAGCCTGTTGCCAAACAGCGATTTGTAAAGAGAGAGAGAGAGCAACGCGTGAGCAACAAAGGAAAGGAGAAGCAAAGAGAGCTAGAATGACCCGAAAAGAAATACAAAGACTAATGTAGCGCAGTGCTTACCGATAGCATTAACGTTGACGTACAGAGCTTCGCTGCCGTTAACGGGCACTTTGACGACCTTGAACCGTTCCTTTAGCCAGACCTTCGGCTTGGTGGACCACTCGGTCACGGGGGCGTTGATTCCTGTGTAGCTGATGGGAATGTGCCAGAGCTGATCTATCATGCTTTGGTAAGGGTTTGCAGCACTTGTAAAGAGTTTCTGAAAATGATTAAATCAACATTTATTTTCTCATCGTGTCTATAGGTAGACTTAAAATGGCCGCATAAAATGAGCGGGAATGATTGAGTTAGAAACTAGGAAAGTTACATAAGAAGTGTCAGTAAATAGACAAGGACCAGGTGCTCCACCTGTTCTTTTTTTGTACACTATATATTTTTTCTTTAAGAAAGAGAGAGAGAACAAAACAGGTAAATCAAGCTAAAGAAAAAAGTGGGAGAATAAGACTACGGGAAAGAAGAAGAAGGAACTAATTAGTCCTTCTATTCCACATACCTGTTCAATCTCCATTAACCCCTTCTCGTAGTTCCTGTTGACGTTGACCACGGGGTACCCGGCCTGCCGCGTCCACGTGTTCATAAACTCCACCATGGACAGATCCCGCAGCAAGGGCTCCGCCTCCGTCGCCTTCGACATGGCCTTCCACAGGTCGTTCTCTGCCGCGTTCATGTATTTCCTGAGTATTATATAGTTCATCACAATCACAGTTACCGTGTGTGTGTGTACTTTGTCTTCCAGTCGTTTAAATAGATCAAAACCTGGTGAGACCGTCTTTTCAGTGGAAGTTAAGCATGTGAACCTAAGTTTAACCTTGCTGTACGGGATATTGTCGGACTTTTGAGATATCCTGGACGCATCGAAGACAAGACAAGACTGTCTGAACGCTTGACAAGACAAGAGTACTCTTATCAATCGTTCAGACAGTAGATCAGACCCTGGTGGAATAAATCATTGGAGGTAACCTGTGGATCAGGTCATCTTGTCGGGCCTTTACGGGATCCCAAACGCATCGACGTTACAAACACTCACCAGTCATTCAGATAGTACAGCAAACTCTGGTGGAACAGCTCTTCGGAGATGGTGTGGTTAAGCATGCGGATGAGGTTGGTGCCCTTGCTGTACGAGATCTCGTCGAACTTCAGCGAGATCCTGGACGCTTCGTCGGCACAATACACTCACCAGTCATTCAGATAGTACAGCAGACCCTGGTGGAACAGTTCCTCGGAGATGGTGTGGTTGAGCATTCGGATCAGGTTAGCTCCCTTGCTGTACGAGATCTCGTCAAATTTCTGCGAGATCTCGGACGCGTCGACGACGCTGCGCGACACGGGCGAGGTGTTCTTCAGCGCGTCGGAGCGCAGCAGGTCCATTTTGTCGCGGGTGAATGCTTCCATCATGTTCCATTTCGGTTCGATCTGGAAATTTAGAAAATTTGTATTCGCCTAGCCGTAGAAGGTGACTAATGGAGTATTGTGTATTATGTAAGCTACGATTATTCGTAAGACAGAAAACTGTAAATAATAATAATAGGTGTTAGCCTATCCAAACTCGAATATAGTTTGGCAAAGGAACTTATTGTTGCTCAATGCTAAGCACAGAACAAAAGAACAGCTGGCCCTTTGTCAATAGGATATTTTTTTTCTTTTCGTCTATCTGTGATCAGCCAATGAGCCATAAATGAGTCAATAGGAAATATCACTTTTTATTAATTTATTGAGAACAGGTAATCAGAAATCAGCAAGATTTTTTTTTTGTATCTTGATTATTGACCAATTTGTAAAGGTTCAATGTTGTCGGCTGTCCGATATGTCATGTGACGTCAAATGTCACGGGCGCCATACAACCTGCATAGAAAAAAACCGTTTTCGTGAGAGAGTTAAATATATTTGTTTAAAACTATTTTAATAAATCTTTTGATAAATCTTGGTTTTTTTTCACTCTTAGCAAACTAAGATCACGCTCGTAATCCCCTAAGGGGTAGGCAGAGTCAAAGGGACAGCAGTGCCCTTTAACCACATTCAGCCAAAAATAAAACTGGGCTGGGTTAGATGGAAAATTAAATCACTATTAGCAATTTATTTATTTTTATATATATTCTGATGAAAGCGTTAAATTATAAAATATTTTTTATGCATATTCCCTATTCTTTGTGTACGTTCTAATAGTTGCATTGAGGTTTAAACAATAAATAATGTAAAGCTGGTTGTATAATTTTAAAAGAATATCCGTCGGGGTACGTGCTTGATGAACTTACTAAAATCTCGTTGAGATGGAGGTCTACGGTCTACCTCCTCATGACCAGGTCGTGAGGCGCCCCAGCAGATGTACTCACGTGCTCCACGCCGAGGTACTCGATGTAGGTGGCGAAGCCCTCATTGAGCCAGAGGTCGGTCCACCAGCGCATGGTGACCAGGTTGCCGAACCACTGGTGCGCCAACTCGTGAGCCACGTCGATGGCCACGTTCTGCTTGTCGCGAGGAACGCCTGATGCTTCGTCGAACAACAGAGTTGTTTCTCTGATAAAATATTATTGCGATTGTTTTCTCATTCACGCTAAGCGATTGTTCTTAGACAACGGTAAATTGCGAACGAGATATATATACAGCGAACACTTTGCTCTCTCTCTACTTATATAGGGTGTTACAAATCTACCCGTAAAGCCGAAAGGAGGTTAAAAGGGGCCTTATAACGAGTCCATTCACTATTACGTATACACATTATTTATGAACCGTAGTAACGCTGTATAACATAGCCCAAAAAAAAAGATAAGTATTATTATTTTCACTGATGTGCAAACCCTATTTCAGTAAAATTAAACTAGTACGCAGAATGTACATTTCTACCTAATTCGCGGAACGACAAAAATTAGAAGATTTGAAATTGACAACATTTTTTTTTTCCAATTTGACTTTTTTTGAAGCCAGTACTTGAGTATAATGTCATCCTTGTATTGAGGTAGCAAACATTTATAAATTAAAAATAGAAAAACTATTAAAGTAGTCAATTAATATGTAAAATAGATACGTAGGCCTTTCTGTTGAATAATCTGGTTCCCTGACATGACAGCTTAATAGGGTTGACAACATTTTTGGCTTTGATAATTAATTATATTTTTTACGGGGTATTTTGTAAAACGTTTTATAGTAGGTAATGTACTGCGCTACGTATAACGCATCGCTTGAGGTGGTAGTTATAAATATTGCATGAACAATGCATGGAAGGTTTGGCTAGCCCCTGATCTTTGGTTATGGGGTGCCTTCAAACTCCACCTCTAAGCTTACTGGGCATGGACTGGGCTTACTCCACCACTGCTATGAGTAGTAGCGATAGAATAAAAAGTATAGTGTAAAAACAATTACCTAAATGTAATCAATCCCCAATTCTCCATAGCTCCACTGGAGAAATCTGGAATCGCGATGAGATCCATCTTCTCCAACGCGTAAGGCACCCCAAACACTTCTTCATAGAAACTCAACAGCTTCGGTGTAATGTTCAGCGCGTACCTAGCCTTGTCTATGTACTCAGGCCTGGTCCACACTCTGATTGCCTTAGTCAAATTGTCTTTGCTCAAATAAGTTGTTTCTAGAGATTTGAAATCGGATAATATGTATGCGACAAGGTAGGTAGACATCTTAACAGATCTGTCGAAGTGAGTCCACTTCCATCCTGGTTGATCGGCGCTGGAAAGTAACATTAAAGTAACGAGAGCAATTCAAGACAGATCGTGAAAAGCGTAAAAATATATAGGTGTATCGCTGAGATAGGGAAATCAAATTGGCATTAAGGTAGAATAAATAAATAATAATAAATAAATATCAGCCTACATCACAGACATTGATCTGACTCCGAGGTAAGTAGCTTAAACACTTGTGTTACGGATATCAGGAGCAACAGTGGTATTACAAATATGTACTTAAATATTGGATATTAACACCCAGACAGAGAACAAACACAAGTATTCATCACACAAATGTTTGTCCTGGGTGAAGATCGAATCCACAACTCTTGGCGCCAGTTGCGGATTTACAATCTTGGCCGCCCTAGGCCCCAGGCCATAATTCTCAGAACTAAAGAGACATCACTTATTTTTTATTATGAATGGCCGCCCTGGGCCCGGGCCTACTGGGCCTTAGGGTAAATCCGCCACTGCTTGGCGCATGGGGCAGGGTCACTACCGAATGAGACATTGAGCCAGTCAAATAAACTTACTTGGTATTGTGAGGATACAATTTTGTTTACCTTATTATTGTTTGGGCAAGTATTAATTCAAGAGTTTTCTTTTATCTGTTAACAAATTTGGTAAAGCATAAAGATTGCAAGATTGCTTTTAAGTGAGATATTCTAAAGTGACTTACATGTCTTCTTCGGTAGACACCTTCATGTTGGACAGCACAGTAATATTCTCCGGGTGAGAGATACTGATCTCGAACATTGCTTTGAATGCGGGCTCGTCGAAACACGGGAATGCGGCTCTAGCCGATGTCGGTTCGAACTGGGTGACGCCCAGCTTCCTATGAAAATTATGACAGAATAAAGGAAAATTTATATAAGTTTGATATAACATCGTTTAATATTTACATTTTAAAGTTAAAGCATCATGTTGAAAGTTTTTGCATTACTTAGACCAGTGGTTCCCAAAGTTGTCAGGGCTACGACTCATCTAATACAAATTTACAAACTCGAGACCCAACTCTTGAGAATTTAACCATTACCAACATGGATAAAGGAAGGAAGGTTAGTGTGTCGGTCTAGAGGCAGGGCCTATCCAGTATTCGCTCGCGACCCATAGTTTGGGAAACCCTGACTTAAACAATTGAGAAATTATTGTCTATTGTATACCATTCTGAGGAACTTTAGCTTACATATATTAACTACAACCTTGTTACTATGGTACATTTTAATGTGTGTGTTTATGTTAGATAGTTAGGAAATCACATATTTAAAGGATTTAAAAAAAAATCTTGCTACATATTATATAATATATGAATATTATTGAATATCAAACTATCTGATGTAGTCTGATATTTATTATTGTAGGAGTTAAGAACTAACAAAGAAACTTACTTGTCTTCATTCTTAGCATTTTTATACGTGCTCTTGTAGAATCCAGTCAATGCATTCGAAATCTGACCACTAAAAGACAACTGCAGAGTGTAATCCACATTTGTTGTAAGCGCAGATGCTAGTTTGAGAATTAATCTATCGCCCGTTGCTTTTTGTATAGCAAGTATTTTTATATTCCTTACGCTGCTATGCGTCACCTGAGTATCCACTGCTGCTTCCGTATTTTTACTAACTGCTTTTGTTGATGTTTCAACTTTCTCCGTTACAGTTACATTCTCAGACAACACATTTTCAGTTGTGGTTTCAATATTAGTCTTGTTAGTACTCTCCGTAGGTGAGTTTATATCACTTGTAGCATTCAGGGTACTGCCTGTTGTGTTCTCATTCTTTTCTAATAGCAATGTTGCATTATCAGCTTGACGTTTCGATCGAGTATGTAGCGTTTCAACTTTTTCATAGATCTGTTCGGTGAGTTGAGCATTATTGTTGATGGTAAGGTTTTTTGAGTGGAGTATGATTTCTTTTACAGGTGCATTGGCTCGTATGGTGATGTAGACTTCACCGGTAAAGTTAGAGTTTTCTAAGTCGGTCTGTAGCTTAAGCCTGTAGAAACTTGGCACAACGTGTGATGGCAGTCGCAGGTCAGGAGAAGGATTGCTTGCACCAAAGGGCTCCGACTCATTCCAGAAATCAGGGTCTTGAGAAGTTTGAGTAGAGACCTGAAATAGATAAAAAAATATGTTAAAATGTAGAAATATTTCTCGTAAAGCTCTTGTTTGAGAATATAGGTCTTTTTAAATAAAAATAAGTATAATTTCAAATCTGAACAAATCTTTTATTGGGTTTTATTCATAAATCTAAATATGTTAGGTACTTAATTTAAAATTAGTAAACATTACCACATTATCTAATATAAGTATTATTATATACTACCGAACGGGTAGGCAGAGTCAAAAGGCAGCAGGCCCCTTTAACCAAAAAATAAAACTCTTATCTCTAATCTCTCTACTTCTAATCTAATATTTAAATAAGCAAAAGATATATTTATGTTGTTACATTGTTGTAGGAGGCATCAAGGCAATCAAGACATAGAAATTGTTAAATAGAAATTTAAAATAGTCCTCCCAAGTCTACAAGTTTGATGCAAAAGTTTTGTTTCATAAAATTAATGTAAATAATTTAACAAAATAATGACAGAATAATATAGTACAAAATATATATTTAGTTGTGTAAGCTGTATTTCTTATTTATAAATTATTAAAACGCAGAATTTGCGCTTATCATAAATGTTATTGCAAATTTTACGATATGTGACTTAGAGGAAAAACCTTTCAGAAAACTGTATGTAGGTACTGGCCTATGTTCTTGTTTATTGATTTTTTTTTTAAATGTAATTGGCGTATATTTAAAAAACTTTTAAACATGAGTAAGTATAAGATATCAAAGTTTGTATAACTATACTTACAGTTGTATTTGCATTTAAAAATCCTGCGTAAACTATACATACGAAGACAGCTGATTTACAATTCATTTTCACTTAAAAACTAGCAATTCATCACTTCCACAAATCTATAAATTTATAAATAGTATTATTTGGCACATGGTGGGATATGAGTATTATCTGCTTACGTTATTTTATTTTTATTTATTAATTTTATTAGAAAACGCACAAACACACCGCACCAATACCAATTCGGCCGTCATTTTGACATTAGCTTTTTTAAAGGTGGATGTCAAAGGTCGTAAGGTTACGTTTATAAAGAAGTTCTATTATTCCATTGACGACCGAAAATAACGATAAGAATGTATATTAAACGGCTCAACTAATATGTTGTGACGCAATAAATTACACTATCATTCATACCTATATAGGTATAAGGTCTAACTTAAAAATGAATATATTGGTTTTGTGTGAATATTAACGTCGGATTCAGTCTTTTTTCTTTGCCAGTCTGTTTTACTCGTTTGAACTAAGATCACTACATGAACGTAGACGAACATCTTGGCTTTGGTTTGTATAAAAAATGCAAAGGCAAATACATAGTACGAACAAAATAGGTAAAAGTTTAAGATGTTTTTCTGTTAATTTTTAAGTTTGCATTGTCTATTATTGCCAGTCTTGATGGTGTGTATGCAAGAGCATACCTACTGATCAAGTCACTGAAAGAGATAAACTCAGTTTATATTACCCAGCAGCGGCAATCTTTTCTAATCGGGCCGTAATTGTTAGGACGTTTTGTTGGGAGGTTGGTAAAATGCTGGTGAAACCAGTGAAGTGTAGTGTAGGCTAGATTTACGTCACATTCAAATAGGGTCTATATAGACTTCAAATTGTAGTTGGGTAGGTACGCATTGTTATTAATGGTCGCGTTGCGATATGCGGTGGTTCATTATAGCAAAGTAGGTAAAAGTTCTGTGTCTTGAGAGTGATTTGGAAACTCAGATGATTGCATAATCTTAGAAAGAAAACAGCGCTGGCTTTATAGAAAGGAAAGCTTTATTGTCTGGTCTAGACCGGTGTCAGTACTGGGCAACCCGATGGGAACCTTATAAATCATGCTCAGGCTTCGCTAGTGCTTAAACCGGTCCTATGTCTTTCAACTGACCTTGAAGTAAGTGATGAAGTAAGTGATAACTCCGACGAGGACGGCCAAGATCAAAGCGCAGACTATGAACAGCACGCACACGCAGGTGGTGACGAACATTCCCCCTCGGCGGCCATATTGGATGTCGTCAGGCGCCTGGGACTCGTACGCCAGGAACTGCTGACGACTCGTCGATAACGTCATGATGTGCTCATTCTGAAATAAACAGTTATATAGTTATATAAATAATAAATAAAAATGTATCAGAGAACAACACATACATATCATAGATCTGTTTCCAAGGTAACTAGCTTAAGCACTCGTGTTATGGATATCAGAATCAATAGTGGTATCACTAAATTTAAACTCATAAATAAGTAAATTCTCCAGACTGACACACCCATTCCCTAGTGCCAAATTAAGCATGTATACTTTTGCTATGGTTACTAGGTGAACGAATAGACATACTTAAATTTATTTTATAAACATCCATGACTCGAGTACAAAATGTCCATGTTCATCACACGAACCATTCGGCCCTAGCGGGATTTGTGGCCAGGGTCTCTGACCACTCGATCAACGGCCCAGTCAACTGAAATATATACTAAGTATATATAAATGCCCAGACACAGAATAAACGCAAGTATTCATCATATGAGTTTTTATCCGAGATGTGGATCGAACAACTCTTGGCGCAAAAGAGAGAATCACCTCCGAATGCGCCATCGAGTCAGTCATCTTACTAATATATATAAACGCGAAAGTTTGTATGGATGGATGAGTGTTATGTTTGTTACATTTCACGCAAAAAGTACTGCATTGATTTTAATGAATCTTTATCATAGTATATCATATACATTAAAATAACACATAAGCTATGTTTTATCGATGTACCACGCGAGCAACGCCGCGGGCAGAAGCTAGTAAAGCAATACGTCGTTTATATTTTAATATGTATATTACGTAGGTAAAAGCAGTAGGTAACAATATTTAAGAGAGCGCGATAAGGTCATTATGGTGACTCATTCAGGAATAAGTAATGTGATTTTAATAAGGATTTATGTTGGTATGAGGCGGTACCCTTTCAATGTGATGGTGAGCTCATGCCTTGTACTGACCATTTGTATTAAAGAGCATTAAAAGGCTTGTATTAGCTGTTAATAGGTTAGGCGACTAAAAAAATATGTTTAGTCCGTTAGTTAGACTATGAAAAAACTATTGAATAAGTATTTTCTCTTTTATTTGTCAAACAAACTCTGACGAAAATACAGAGCATTCAAGTTGCGAGTGACGTCACTCCTAGGTACAATTTTTACTTTAAAGTGACGCAATTCCAAAACTTTGATGCTCTTTATCTTTGTAATTTTTTGTTATTTTACAATCGAAAAATATGTGTCTTGTATTTTGTTTAATGTATCTGAGACGGACTCAATAGTATGACAGATTTTTGATCCAGTATTCATCCCTATTGTTATTTGAAACTGACTCCCTAGCAGTATAAGTCCTATTCATGTTATTCCCAGATTAATCCTAATTTAATAAAAAATGTGTTTCATGCAAGTTTTAATTGAATTTCATAGAAAAAGATAGCTTTAGGATTCGCGTGGTATTTTATGGATTTTCTAAAAACTCCAGGTTTTTAAATTCCAAGTTTAAGGGTTTGGCTGTTAGTTTCGTTTTATAAATATGGAAGATATTCGAAATGTCTTGCATCTATATTCTACCAATGTGACAAGTATTTTTTGTAGCTCGATGGCGCATTCGGTAGTGACCCTGTCCCATGCGCCAAGAGCTCTGGGTTCGATCCCCACCCAGGAAAAACATTCGTGTGAAGAATACTTATGTTGGTTCTGTTTCTGGGTGTTAATATCCAATATTTAAGTATATATTTGTAATACCACTGTTGTTTCTGATATCCGTGACACAAGTGCTTAATCTACTTACCTCGGAGTCAGATCAATATGTGATGTAGTCTGATATTTATTTATTATTTATTTTTCCGCTATACCTAATTATTCTAAATAGTTCTTAAGAACTGTAATTTTATACTATTATTGTATATTTTCCTCCTTATGTTATTGTTAATACATAGGTTTTATACGTGCTTATGTAATTATATAGTTTTTTTTTAAACTAAACTAAACTTCACGGCACTTCACTAGCGGGGTAAGCCGACAGAACCGAACGCCATATGGCACGATCCTTACACACCTCACTTGCTTCTTCAACATTCATGATAATTTTCATACAAGTTCTTTTTTTTTATTTTCTGTAAACAGTAGCAACCTATCATCTTCCTAGCGTTATGTCCCGTGCTTAGACAGGGTCCGCTTAGACCATGATCCAGGATTTAGCGAGTCTGGTAATAACATTGAAGCGACTGCCGATCTGACCTTCGTAACCCTAAGATAGGGGAACCAGACAATTTTTGGATCATGGTTACAAATCCAAAGTTGTTTGAATTTGCAGGTTTCATCACGATGTTGTCCCTCACCGTCGAGCTAGTGGTATAAATACGTACATAGATTTCGAAAATCCAGAGGTACGTGCCCGGGTTTGAACCCGCACTCCTCGGTTAAGAGGCGCGTGTCCTTACCATTGAGCTACCACCGCTCAAACAGTAGCAACCTATAGTCGGTGAAATTCTAAAACCATAATTAAAAAAAAATCGGAATGTTGTCCATTCCCTTGCAAAAAAATATATTATCGCAAGTGTTCGCATAAAATTTGTTATGTACATGTGTGGTGGTGTTTGTACCACGCACCCAAATGTGGACCTGTTTCATCAATCAAACAGCGGTTCCTTAAATAGTCTTAATATGGTACCAGTACCTCTACTGCTTCCGTTACTACGTTTGTGGTAGGTATTAATAAACAGGCGTCTTAAACAACATTAAAGGAAGACTTCCGCCAGGTAAACTGCGCCGTGCAGTATTAGTCACGGCGATATCGGATACGTAATTAATTTCCTAGTTGCTCGTCATGCATAAGCGCACTTTACGTAGGGTCATTTCTTGAGCGTAACTGAATTTGGAATTAACTACCTCTTTCTTACCTAAGTCTCCTAAACTAATGTAGTATTAAATATAGTTATCGTCTTAACCGCGAGAGCATACATAATTACAAAGATATACAAGTAAAGGTATAGATTGCTAAAATGTTATGTAAGTCTTTTCAAATAATAACAATAATATGTCCTTCTAACCGATATCGGTCACGGCGGCCAATCTTAACGAGGATTGGCCAACTGCGCAGGAGATATTATAGTGCACAAGTGCGTGCGCAAACACAGGTGCACTCTCTGTTAATTCTCTCTCATGTCTGGTGAGACGGCAGTTCGACATGACCGGAGAGAGGTCTCTACAAATGAATCAATATTAAACAACATCCTATACATTAATTTGATTCTAAAATGTATTTCTTCTAATATTATGGAAAGCAGAATTAACAAAAAAGTCTGGTGATGGATCCAGGTCCATTCAAACAATCAAACCAATGTTTGGCCTACCTTATTATATCAACCTACTTCATTAAGAAAGTACATAGTGAGAAAATATTTATGCACTAGTTCGAATCTAGCGGGCGCTATGGCGAATCGCAGCGTGCGCGTGACGATTGGTTGTACCGCCTTTATGGTACTTACAACACATATTATCACGCCCGCGATCCCCTAAGGGGTACACAAGGTACAAGGAGCAGTAAGCCACTAAACCAAAGTAACAATGTTGGAAGAGATGGGTAAGACAGAAAATTGTGAAAAGTAACGAATGGCTAACGTGTCCCCTGCACAATTACAAATTTAATACCCTATAAATAGCCCTTAACGATATGTTAGGCAAGGAACACAGTTGGAACATTCTTTTTAAGTCCCATACCAATATGGGCCTGTCAGACCGTAGATAGTAGGACGTCCAGACAAACATGGATCTCCCAGACCGACATGGGACCCAATAGGCAAGATGACTAAAAAAACTGGTTAGTCCGTCAGTTAGATTATAAAAAAATATTAAACACGTATTTTGTTGTTTATTTGTCGAACAAACATTGAAGAAGATACATATGCATTTAAGCTGCGCGTCACACAATCGTACAATTTTTTACTAATTAGGTAGTGACGTCGCAAGCCCCCACTCTAAAACTTTGATGCTCTTTATCTTTGTGAATTTTTGTTAATTTGTTAAAGCGAAAAACAGTTTATTAATGTACTCATCATCTTTTTTGTAACTGTGAATATTTATGGCAAAATTATAAAGTGCATATTAGGTGCATAGCGCGTAAATATTTATGCACAAGCTCGAATCTTGCAGGCACTATATCGAATCGGGGCGCGCGTGGCGAATGGCCTAGCCGATAACATTGCTGTTTGCTGTCGGTTCTCATATTTCCTACTGTTTTGATTCGGCATCTGCGTTTAGTTTAATCAAAAGTGTGAGGAGTTTTAAGTTTAAAGGATTTGGTTAGATGAAGCTTTTTATCATTCGCCTGTCTGGCAGGGTATCTCATGAATGTCATGATCATATTATCTAGTCTGTCTCTTATTAGACTGAAACTGTTAGTTCGTGCATAAATTCGTGGTTTTGTACATTTTTATTCATACCTATGAATACAGGGTACTCGCTCCGCGTTTATTACTGACATGCAGATAAATTGCATAGAAAAATAACCAGTCTGTTGAATACAAACTGCGCCATCAATGTTGGAAAACAATACAGGGCTATTTAATGTGTGGCCTACATTAATAAAGGGATACTTATGTATGTATGATGTCTACTGTATGTGAGTTCGTGAACGAATATACGATACTGTGTCATAATATAAATACCTAGTAGGCACAGAACTAAGAAGTTATGTATTTTTTTGTTGACCATGAAGTTCCGTAATTCAAGCTAAAAACGTGGTTGTCGCCTTATGTGGACCTTGACGAAAGAATTATCATATAACTTTACTTAATTTATGGGATCGTAAGTAATCTTTAAATGTAAAATAAACAAAGGGCTCTAACTTTGTAATGATGTCTTTGTACTTGTGTAAGTGAAAAAGTTTTATATAATTCTTAAATTTATTTAAACGATATTATCAAACTAAACTTGCAGGGTATAAAGAATATTTAGACTTTGACTTTGACTTTGAATAATATCTAAATATCAGTGTCTTATCAGTAATGTAAGACTAGGGGGCCCTCTCTAATGTGGGGGCCCTGGGCACGCGCTCAGAGTGCCCAATGGGAAAGAGGGTCCTGGTGACAGTGTATAGATAGATGTATGTATCTGTGTTGTAGGCTTAAAATCTTCAAGTGAGTAACTGATTGAGAGTGCATAGCAAAACTAATCATATACTAATTCATATAAAGGAGAGCGGTAGTAGCTAAATGGTAAGGACACGCGCTTCTTAACCGAGGAGTGCGGGTTCAAACCCGGGCACGTACCTCTGGATTTTTCAAGTCTATGTACGTTTTTATACCACTAGGTCGACGGTGAGGGAAAACATCGTGATGAAACCTGCAAATTCAAACAACTTTGGATTTGTAACCATGATCCAAAAGTTGTCTGGTTCTCCTATCTTAGGGTTACGAAGGTCATATTGGCACTCGCTTCAGTGTAATTACCAGACTCGCTAAATCCTGGATCATGGTCTAAGCGGACCCCGTCTAAGCACGGGACATAACGCTAGGAGGATGATGATACTAATTCATATAAATGCTGAAGAGTTTGATTGTTTGTTTGAACGCGCTTATCTTAGGAACTACTGGTCCGAATTGAAAAAATATTATTATGTCGTATAGATGTAAAGGCTATAGGCTATATAATATTAACCATAAACGCGGGAGAAATCGTGGGCACAGCTAGTCTATTTATTTGTATAATACGGGAAGTTAAAACACTGTACCTCCTTTTTTAAGGATGAAGAGATAGAGTGCCTAAAAGCAATACATATTTCTTTGTAAGTAATATGCGTTTTAAATTAAATAAATAATATAATATAAACACGCACACACTTTAGTAATTCCTGCTCTTGTCATAATGGTTAAATTTTGTGAAGCTTGCGGTTAAACGTGAAATATAATTACCATTAATTACTATGTTATCTGTTTCTACAAGATCTTATATTTAATGTCGAATTGTGCCACTGCGCGCCACTTTTCTAATCCGATGAAAGCAGACTTTAGGTAGATATTATTTCGAACTATAGCATCTGAGTACTAAACTGTGGTCCGGCTACAGAGGAACACACAAATAAATAAGTGTGTAAGTGTTGCTTATGGGGACTCCCAGTAATTTTACCTGGGCAACGCCGAGTACAATTAGTAATATACCTCAAATTAAAAGGGAATTGACAATTATTCTGTCATTTTCCTTTTTTCGTATCGTCCCACTTTTGATCCCGGTAAAAGAATACTTACTCGTGAAAAGAACTGTTAAATATCTTATAATTAAAGAAGCTTTCGCTGTAGAAATCCACTATTGTTTTAGTCTAGAACAAAGAGTTGAACCGATGGAGACCCTACGGTATAGACTAATTGAGCCGTTAGCACTGCTATGAAGAGTAATTAAAATTTAATTAAATGTAAGCCTTCTCGGAGAGATATGGTAGATACCTACTTTTCTGCATCGTCAATGACTATTATTTCACTTTTTTTTTGTACCGTCTGTTTCAGATTTAGACTTTTCTTAAATAACATTTAATATATGGATTTTTGTATAGGTATATTAATGTAAATTAGTTAACTCTTAGATATCCATTGAACAATTAATTAAATACTAGCAGATCTTTGTTCTGACTTTATATTTTATCGGTGTTTTTTACTATAGAAATTAGTTACTACCAATTACCAAACTAAACGGCTGAATCGATTTTGATAAAACGCTTTGAGCTAGACACAATAATTGGAATGAAACTATTATTATTAAAAAATATACGAAAGCACATTTACAGTAGTAAGTTTATGAGGGTAGAAGCGAAATTCATCTAGTGTTTCTAAATATCTAAAATCATGAATATTAAAATATGCAAGTTCGTCCAACTACTAATACTTATTACATTATCACTGCAAATAGGTTAATGACTTTACGACTTACCAAACTGTTGCTAGGTGTTCACACGACCAAGTGATTGGTTTTAAATTGTCCGTAATATTTTGCAGGTAACGACAAAACCGCACAAAGATGTTAAATGAGCGATAAAATTGAAAACAAACACCTATTCATGGCACCGCACACTTCGCTTATAATGTATCACAATATAAATAATTTCAACTTGCCGCAAAATAGTAAAATCTGGTAACAGAAAATATTTCACAAAATTAAAAACGAAATTTTCAGACGCACTAAAATACTGGCCATCAATGAACGACACTATTAGATTTTTTTTAAATTTATTTACCGCGTATTTTAAAAATGGAATAAAAAACAATGGAGTGGCGATGGCATGCGTCGACAGTTGTACGCGCAAGACCAATCTATGGAAATATGCATGTTCCTTCACCGAGCATTACTTTACGTATTACGCGACTATTTTATCGAGACCGCTGTTAACAGTGCATTTTACTCCACACAGCACTGAATCGACAAGCCACGGCCAGTTTGAGGGGTCAATTTTAATTGGACAATATAATAGTAGAAAAGTCTACCGTAACGACGTTATCCTACGACCTTGCGAGGTAATGTCTGTTCTGAATATACTGTATGTGCATCTGGCAATTTGTCCATTGTTATTTTAATTATCCGTTTATAACAGTTTGTTCAAACATTGTAACATAATATGAGTTTGATTGCCGCACATGGCTGTATTGAAGAATAACAGTTTTATCACTGGATTGAATTTAAAAAGTAAGATCAAGATAAATATGTATTGAACGTGTGATATACGTTTAAACTTCCCCATAAGGTTTATGCTAATTTGGTGACGCATGTTTCAGTAAAATAATAGGTTTGAAAAATTTAAAAGACAGGTTAATAGTCGCGACCTTCGATTGGGAATAAATAAATATAACTTGGCGTTCAATGAGGTTAGGAACTGTGACAGAACAATATCTTATTTAGATATCTATACTATTTATATTATTATATTAATATTATAAAGAGAAAATACTTGATTTTTTGTTTGAATTGAATAGGCTCAGACACTGCTGGACCGATTTGAAACATTCTTTTACCAATGGAAAGCTACTTTATCAGCGAGTAACATAGGCTATTTTATTCCCGTATTCCCACGGGAACGGGAACTATGCGAGTGACGCCGCAGGGCGCTGCTAGTGACTTACAATCTTATTCAAGGCATACGAGTATTGGGGTACTGTGCCTCTTTTTTAACCGACTTCAAAAAAAAATATTAGATATTATTATAATATAATAATATCTAATAATAATAATAATAGACGATATCGTCTAATTTATTTATATCAAGGGCGCATGCAAATGTATATAATACTAGCTGACCCGGCGCACTTCGCAACGTCCCGTTCTCAGATTTTAATACCTATTTCTTATAATTTTCCGCGCACTTTTTTATTTTTTTCTTTCATAGGAACCTTCAACTGACAATAACAAACACAACTAAAAAGAATTAGCGAAATCAGTTCAGCTGTTCTCGAGATTTGCGCTTAGCAACACATTCAGCGATTCATTTTTATATTATAGATAGAAGACTACCTGTTTCCCGCAACTTCACCCGCGTAGACTTATATTTCTGTATCCTACAGAAACTGTGCATTTTTCCGGGATAAAAACTAGCTTATACCGATGTTATTCCAGACTATAATCTATCTCTGTGCCATATTTTATCTATATTCATTCAGCAGTTTTTGCTTGAAGAAGCAACAAAACATACACACACACACTCACAAACTTTCTTGATAATATTATTGTGATATAGTCGCTGACTTACGTGGAAACTACATAGTACTATGTATTTAATTGCTAGAAATGGTTACCTACATACGTTATTATTACTAGATACAAATACTGCTCTTGCTCACTGGGCATTTACGGCACGTGCAGTATAGGACTGTCTGTTTTAGGCTTGGGGCGGCAAAGAGCTATACGAGGTCCCTAGTGGGGATACAAGCAGTGCAGGGGGGGGGGGGTCCACTGTTTGATATAGGATGACGACAGGAACTAGGAAGCCTAAGAAGCCCCCCGGCTAGTCCGCCACTGGGCACGTGCTTAGGGTATAGAGTAACTTATATATGGCCCAAGGCTCTACGATCTTGAAGGCCCTGTAGTTCCAGATTATCAATAGATCATCGACATTTGTTATCCACAAACGTATTAATTTACTAATGTGCCCAGGGCCTCCATTAGTTTGATGACGGCCATGGGTCTAAGCGCACCCCGTCTACGGCGAGTACTACTATACCTTGTAGTTAACATATATATCTACGGCCTTTTGCCTTAAGCATATGCATAAGCGTCGACAATGGTGGAAAAATGAATCGTTACAAATACTTGGTTGCAAAATAAATACTATGTTGACGTCACGGACTAGTAAAAAAAGAAGGACTCAACGCTGCCTTATTATAGCGTGTAGCCACGTATATGTGTGAGTGAGATACTTATGGATAGCAGATATCGGATATCTGTCATTTGGAGAACTTATTGTAACATAAGTTGCGTGTCAACTTGGAGCGTATGAGGAGCTTCAACGTCTAGTTAATGGCGCGGAGTCCTTCTTTTTTTACTAGTCCGTGGTTGACGTCAATCGATACTGTTAATGGACGACAATTTTCGCGCTAACACAGTTATCTAATCGCCTGGGTGTGTGCACAGCTGCATAATGCGGTTGCAGTTAGGCATTGCAATCCAGCGGAATTTTCTAGATCCAGCAGAGCTAAAATTGTGTGGTCCCAGCTAGATTGATTGATTTAGCATTGCAATCTCTAGTCAAAGTAAAAGTCAAAATACTCTTCATTTATATAGGTTTGAAACAAACACTTATAAATCATCAATTCAACAGGAAAATCAACTAATAATATGAATCTACCACCGGTTCGGAATGTTGCTTCTAACGAGAAGAAACAGGCAAGAAACTCGGTAGTTACTCTTTTCACACAACATATTTTACAAGGGTTAGTGGGGTTTGAAATCCGGCGGCGTTGAACCAGCATATGTCGCTGGATTGCTTAATCCAGCATAGCAATCTCTAGTTACAGTCTTGCAGTGCGCGTGGTAGGCGAGTGCGGACGGTTCAAGATCGCTTCAGGATGGCGGCAACTAACGTTAAGTAGTCCTCATTACGCGGTTGTCGCGCGATGGTTTTAATCCCTCATACAGAGATGCTAGCGCATAGATGAGCCTTACGATTCTAGGTGATATTATTGTATACTTTACATAAGTTAGTCATTTTTCTAAATACTGTATAGTTTTTCTATATATTTTTTTAAGAAGCAGTAAGAACTTGTAGTTTCTATTAAAAATAAAAGAAGAAATTATTTATTAGAGGTGTATAATTTCCAAAATGTGCGGTTATAACCCTACTTACCATTTTTTTAAATCGTTATTTTAGTAGCGTAACTTCCCGTTCCAAACCGGGGTTCGCTTGTTTAAACCTGGATTTAAGGTTATCTGGTTACCTACTGACTGCGAACTGACCTTCGTTACCCTTTAGGAACCTTGGTATTTTAATAATACACCAAGGTAAAGCTGTTTCTAAATATTCTAATGAGTAGAATGACTTATTATATTCATAACGACGTTCGGTTAGTCTTTCAAAGAACGTTACCGACTACGTTTGAACGTTAGGCCGAGACGTGCTTAGTTGAATCAGGGACGGAGGCAGTTCGCAGACGCCTAGCGGATTCCTTAGGGGCACCCGCGAAGCCTCAGTCGACGTGGAGTATGCATCCCGGAGTATTAGTGGGTGCCACATCACACCACATCTTGTCCTCCGCGGCGAGGTGGAATGCGTATGCGAAAAAAAATAAGGGACGGGAGCAGTTTGTAGACCTACAAAGGATTCACAACGGTGAAGACTAACTAATTCTTACAAACTTTAAATATGTGAAGTATATAGCGTGTGAACGATGTAATGCAGTTGTTCCCAACCAGTGGCCCGCGGTCCACCGGTGATCCACAAGACTTATCATTTGGTCCGCGGAAGACCTAACATTTTATTAGTTTTTAATAAAAAAAATGGTAATCTTGAATTAACAATGTTCATTTTCGTCCTAGTGGTTGTATACATACATACATCCATAATGTCACGTTTTTTTTTTCCATAGGGGTAGGCAGAGATGATGTACTTCCAGAGTAGTGGTTGTATGTATAACAATAATGAAATCAAAGTGGTCCTCAGTCACTAAAAGGTTGGGAACCCCTGATTTAATGGTCTGCTAAGATTCTTGTGACTGTATAAATTACTACTACTGAACTATGATTTTGTAGTCGTAGGACATTAGAATAGATAATGACGATCGTCATTTTATGTCCATTCTATTGCCATTTATTTTCCTCAGTGGCGTAACTAGGCTGATTCCAATGATGCTCACACAGGGTAGACCCTGGCGGGGGGCAGAAAAGCCCAGACTGATACCAAATTTTGGGTCAGAAGTGGAGGCCATTAGAGAATATTGCAGTTACAATATTATTTTCCGCTCTCTTATTGATTGCGTCATTCCGACGAAAAATGGTGATGATTTAACCTGGTTATTTTGTTTGTGTATCATGGGTATTGACGTCATGTTCAATTATGGTGGTGCGTGACACATAGGTAAAATTAAATAAATTTACATTCAAATTAATTTATTTCATTAAACATACGTACTACTTCCAGTTCATAATTGTAATAAACAATAATATTAGGTAAAACTCCGTTCATGTACATGCATAAAAACCAGTACGTCAATTTAACCGGTGGTAGGTTCCTGCACTGGGCCGCTTAGATGGGTACCACCGCAGTATATTTATACATTTTACCGTGAAATAGAAGTGTAGCACTTCAGTGTTTCGGGTAAAGGGTACTGTAGCTAGTGTAATTACTCGGTATACGAGATATAACAATTGTCGTCTCGGTGTGCTGGGGGCAGGAAGGTGTCAAACATACATACTTAATCCCCGAAGGCAGGGTAGGCAGAGTCAATGGGGCAGCAGGCCCCTTTAACCACATTCAGCCAAAAACAAAATTGGGCTGGGTGAGATGGAAAATTGTGAAAAAGTAGTGACAAGTGGCTAGCTCGTCGGCTACACAATCACATACCCAAAACCCGATATACCATTGGTCGCCTTTTACGACATGCTAGGCAAGAGACACAGTTGGCACATTATTTTTTAGTCCCTTACCAACATGGTGTTAAACAGTAACTTTTTAGTTACAGTTTGGCACTGAGCTGTCCATGGGCAGACGTGATGCATAACATCAAATGCGCGATCTGCTCGTCCCGTTACATTATTTCACAAAAAAAAACTAGCTCTAAACTAAGCATAGGTATACTTGTATTACATACACTATACAACATAACATACTTATATACTATTATAAACATTCATGACTCGAATACAAATGATCATATTCATTGCAGGAACATTTGCCTCTAACACGATTCGAAACTGTGGCCTTTTGGTGTCTCATCACTCGACCAATCAACTCGACTTTCCTAATTTGAAATCCCTAATTTGAAAAAACTAGGCTCCAAACATGATTTCCTTTCAGTCGATCTCAATAGTATATCAAAAAGAGTACTGCTGACCAAAAAAAAAAAAAAGTAAAAATGTTTATTTTCATTAACAATCTTATGCTACCTTACAAATTTGATGACCAGATGGTAAGCGGTCACCGTAGCTCTTACATCTAGTGTTTCAGATCAGTCGTCCTTCAGTCAAAGTATACCTTCCCAGCAGGTAGCCACACTCGAAATGAACGTCCACGCCTTTCTTCCAACCGTATCACGACTCGATCGTAAACGTGTCATGTCCCTTATTTATTGCTATTGTCCACGTTTGATAAGACTTCACCTCGATCAATAGTATCCGTACTCGTGCCGAGGATGTGGTCTGATAGTTGAGGTCGTAAATATACTGACATGTCAAAAGTGAGACAGGTAACAAATTGTGATTCGAATTCGGTATAAAGAAGAGTAGGACTCGGTAAGCGAATTAGAGATAGTTTTCTAACTATTAGATGGTTCTTTTTTGCATGAGTATATTATTGCCTATTTTTGTAAGGTCTTAAGTACTTAAATATTTGCTGCTTAAATAGAATAAGAATAAGAAGAAAAATAAGAAGAATTTATTTGCTTTGAATAAGGTACAATAGGTAGGTTGACAGAAACAGATTATTAGCTACTTTTCTAGAATTGCAAAAAGCGACGTTCGAAATGGTATATATGGAGGGATAATCAAAATTAAAACCTCATTGATTTCTGTGTTCTTAAAGAACATACTATCTATATTTTTTATTGATCCGCTTTTCTTCCTTGCTTAATAATATTTTTTTTAGTACTACGAATTAAGTTATCCGGAGAGGCTATCACTTTCCTCTTCGTGCTCTTTGGTCCGGATCTACCCTATAAAAATTAAACAAATGTCTGGATGTGCATCAAACCTTTATAACCAACAAGAATGACCCATCCAAAATCCTACATCTTTGTTCTTCGAACGAGTCACTTCCCTAACGAAACTAGACAGTTTAATCTGAATGCAGTTGTCATTTGTAACGTTAACATAATGCAGCGGAATTGTGCGCTTCACCTTGGTGATAACTGGCTATTTTGCGGCAATCATCGCTCGCAAGACATTGGAACAATTAGTGTTGAAGATGCTTTGTGCTTCCGAATCGCTAGTCGAGGTCACGCGTACAAGACGACGACATGCTCGGCGTTTATTCAATTAGTGGATTCCAGTTTAGATTTAAGTAAGCTGGGCTGTATAGACGAGGGCGAGAAGACGGTAAAGTACTGTAAGCGTCGTGTTCATCTTACTAATATTATGAATGTGAATGGTAACTAGATGGCTGGATGGATAGTTAATTACTATGTTGTAGAAATAATACTTAATGGATTCGACATAAGGTTACATTTTTAACTGGGTACAGCTTGTTGTTGACTGGCTCGATGTCGTATTTGGTAGTGGCCCTGCCCCATGCGCCAAGTGTTGTGGGTTAGATCCCCACCCAGGAAAAACATTCGTGTGATGAATACTTGTGTTTGTTCTGTGTCTGGGTGTTAATATTTAATATTTAAGTATATATTTGTAATACCACTATTGTTTCTGATATCCGTAACACAAGTGCTTAATCTACTTACCTCGGAGTCAGTTCAATGTATGTGATGTCGTCGGATATTTAATTATTTATTTGTAAATGATTTAGGTATGATACCGGGTTTATGTACAATTTTGAATGATACGTGTTTTTATGTTGTAAGTATATCTATTGAATTCGACAATGTTACAAACTTGCGTTGGAAACTAAAAATTTTGCTGTAAATCTTTAGATTTATAACAAAAAATTGTATAGTTATATTATATGGTTTATAAATAAAATTTCATAGGTGTATCTGACACGCAATGTAAAATCTACACTACTAGATTTCAATACCCGCATTGAGAGCCACTTTTATCAGGTCGTTGCTCCAGAGATAATATTGCCTTTGGCCTTAAGCAAGTATTAGGCTTCAAGTAGGTACATGACGCTGGACTGCGGCGCAGGCGCGGTTTTCATTCGGATACACATGCGGTCCGGCGCCGGTGGGGTTCCGGCGTCGTGTACTTGAAGCCTTATCTCGCTTCATTTAAGGCAAGGATTCTTAGCCAAGGGTTTTAATATTAATGATTAGGAGGATAACAGTGGTGAAGCTAGTTTGCTCACTAGTTTGGTTTATTGAGGCCCTTACAATCTGGGGTTCCTTTTGCACTGATGCGGTGTGGTAGCTATAACCCTGAATAACGGCTTTGGGTAAATCCAATTTGGGTAAAACCTGCTTCTTTTATAGATGATACTCTCTTCGGCAACTTATGTATATATTGATGTACATGGGTGCACTTCTTAAGGTTTATCATCTAATAAAGGCGGTCGGATATATGTCATGCGTTCATCAAATTTTATACAGATGTTTAAGCCTAGACGCTCAACGTTTAAATGACTGGCTGGTTTTACAGCTTACAAAAGATTAAAGAGTCATAAAAAGCATATAGGCGGTAGAATCTGCGCGATAAAGTCCCGAAACCCTGATGAATGGCTGGTTTTCACGAGCGGAACCAGGTGTTGGAGGCATCACGCGCGATACGAGCCGCCTTATTGGACAATAAACCCGCATACTCCGACACATTGGAGCGTGTCTCGTTACGGTTTGTTGTTAAATCGGTATCTGCAAAACGAGTGAGGACCTTCATGATAAGCGTTGTTCTACAACTATCTTATAACTGCGATCGGTGTCAATGGGAAAGTCGATGTACCGATCTGTGGAGGTACATCGACTATCGATGTATGTATGTATGTATCTAAATAGTACGTGTATACAATTATGTATCTACATATATCTGAAATCAGTGAGATATCGTTGATTTGTCATTTCTTTCAAAAGGCCGTTCGGCTTGGTTTGGATTCTTAGCAAGATTCTAGTATCTAATTAAAATAAGCTGCGTAAAAACTACATTTTCCATCTAACCCAACCCAATTTTATTTTTTTAGCTAAATGTGGTTTAAGGGTGTTTAATTTTTCATTTGCGGGCAAGAACGTATCCGTGTATGTAAAAACTACGTGAAAAAGTCTGGCACTAGATAACCCTGGTTTATATTTTACTCATGCCGAGAAGTTGCAATAGTAACTGCACGCTGCAACTTTCCGTGATGTATTATAATTATTTTGCAAGTCACACATCCATATAACTTGATTTAGAAATTATGTATGATATACCTATAGTTATATAATTTTAGAAGAGAGCTTAAAGCAATTCTTCATGTAATAAATAATAATGTCCTCCTAACCGATATCGGTCACGGCGGCAAATCTCAACGAGGATTAGCCATCTGCGCAGGAGATATTATAGTGCACAAGTGTGTGCGCAAACGCAGGTGCACTCTCTATTCCTTCACGCTCATAGTCCGGCGAGAGGTCAGGCGCAGGACCAACGGCTTAACGTGCATTCCGAGGCATGAGGGTGATTAAACTTCCTATCTCCGGACTGTTACTGATTGATTAATTGCAACATTGAAATAACCTAAAAATTTTTGGCCCGACCCGTGATTTGAACCCGGACCTCTTGGTCCTTAGGCGGCGCATGCTAACAGGCAGAATTCTTCATATATACTTATTAGATGCCAATGAATCTACAGAAAAATGATTCCTGGAGTAGGACATTTTAGAAAATATTCTCAGCTACTACTACGGACTAGTAAAAAAATAAGGACTCTGCGCCACTAACTAGACGTTGAAGTCCAAGTGGACACGCAACTTACGTTACACATTGACACAAGCGCCCTAAATGACAGATTTCCTATATCTGATATCCATAAGAATCTCACTCACACATGCATAAACGTGGCTTCACGCTGTAGTATGACAGCGCGGAGTCCTTCTTTTTTACTAGTCCGTGACTACTACGACGAACATTGTTTGTTCCGCAGGCCTATCTTAAAACAGTTTGCTGATGACTCATAAATTAATAGTATGTTACGAAGTAGTGAGTCAAGATTATGAAACCTGTGTTTCATGCATTGTTATTGTGAGATGTGCGCGTGAATTTAAACGGAGCCCGTGTTTGTTTCTAACTAAAACTTCCTGATATTATCAATCAGTTTTCAATATTGAATCTCTGCGAAAAAATTCCCATGTCGGTCTGGAATTTCAAAATCATTGTGCGCACTTGTTTTCCTCGCTTAGAATGTTAATTAATATAGTGTGAGTTTTATTCGTGAGCATGTAGGCGACGAGCTAGTCACTCTTTCACAATATTCAATCAACTCAACCCAATTATTAGCTGATCGGGTTGAGGAGCTTACCGGTCTTTGGACTCTGCTGACCCATTCAGGTAAACCCCTTTTCCTGTAGTTACAGGCGTAATCGTATAGTATGTATGTTCATATGTATGTATGTCGAGACATTTCATTAACATTATGTTGCAGATAGATAACAATTAAAATGACTGTCATCATGATCCGATTTTTTAAGGGTTACAAAGGGCAGATAATAGTCGCTTCAATTAAAATGTATTAAACATACATATCATTACGCCCGCAATCCCCGAAGGGGTACGCAGAGTCAAATGGGCAACTAGGCCCCCTAACCACATTCAGTTAGAAAATAAAACTGGGCTGGGTTAAATGGAAAATTGTAAAAAAGTAGTGACAAGTGGCTCTCATCACCTACACAATCTCACACCCAAAACCTGATATATCATAAGTCGCCTTTTACGACATGCCAGGCAAGGAACACAGTTAGCACATTCTTTTAAAGTACCAGACCAACATGGGACTGTATGTAATATACAGTCTAGCTAAATCCAGAATTTTAGTTTAAGTATACACTTATTAGGACTATGCATATTTAGAAAGATGATGAGTTAAGTAAGTAAATACAAAAACATCCGTATAAGCACTTGTTTTGCTTGTCTTTAAAACAAAGTTCGAAAACCCGTTTGACCCTCAGTCCTTATTCGCCGTTCCCTAGCAGTGCCTCCAAAATCGTTAACAGCCACTAGTAAATACGATTATCTTCAACAGGAGCACAATCAGAGTGTCGTCATTGCCAACGAGCCATATCCTGGCAATTGAGCGGACATGCGCGTGCGCCCGCGCTCAGTCGCCCTCCAAGCTCCCGACCATCGCCAGGTGAGTCTTATTTATATGCAAATATTTATATTATTCATGTAATGAGGTGGATGGATTATGTGGAAGATGATTATGAGTTTCCAATAAACTCATGAGGTGAATACTTTGATGACGAATGACGTATTAAGTCTGGAAAAGGAACCTACTGCCCCGATCCCCGATAAGGAAAAGGGCAAGAAGATGATGATGATGATAATGATTTGTATAAATCATAAATATATTGTACCAGTGCCGCAAGTAGGGCGTTATCAATCTTGCACTTGGACAGATACTGAAAGGTGCAGAAAAACCCAGACCAGGATCAAGTAAGGGCCATGAATGGGTGCAGTTATAGTAGTTTTTAATGAGTCAGGGCACTGTCAGCTAGATAAATGAGGGGTAGATAAGATAATAAATAGCACCTCACACCCGAGACGTGTAGGCAACAAAATAAAAAAGTAAGCCCGCATTTACCGTTGACTAGGCGATAAAGTCATCGGAAGGAAACTAATACTTGAATGCGTAACTTTGATATCAAGACTTACGTAGGATAGGCTGCATTCTTTTCAATAAAATAAAACTTACTAATTAACTAAACTTCACGCCACTTCCCTAGCAGGGTAGGAAGAGAGAACCGAACGCCATATGGCACGGTCCTTACACACCTCACTCGCCTCTTCAACATTCATGATCCTTTTCATAAAACAAGTGTAGCGTAATGTGTTATCCTGCCTAGAAATGCAACATAATGTTACGAGAAGATTATTGTGTCTTTTTCTGAAAAATCTTCTAATAAGGATGCTTTTGCCCATGCGAGAAGTAGTTCGTTCGGAGTCCTGTGTAATGTTAGCACCTTATTCCTTTTTAGAGAGTTGTGTATTGTTTTTTTAACAGTTTTATTTCCAATTATGCCTTTTGTAGTCAAATAATTTACATCAGTAATTCCCACGAAATGTTAAACACCTTAGCAAATAGTAAAAGTAAACATTTTCCTACATTTCCAAGTGTTTTTCTTAGTTTATAGTGACGATCCTGTTAGTTCGTGTCTGTTTATATATTTATTCCTGCAATGCAGATATACTATTACTAGTTAGTCTGAATACGTCTAGATTGACCATACAACCTCTTGGCCGGCTATGACGTCAATAGCACCGCTTGAATTGTTTAGTTCCGGTTTGGGTGGCTATAGAAATTGAAAACACGGTGAGATTGATTATATGCCTCTTTGACGATTGTAACATGCATACTCCTTGCAACTAAAGTAGGTATCTATCTATATCTGCTACAATCAAATGAGGGTTCAGGCCAATGAAGTGTGATATCGTGTAAGTTGAATTGCTGGTTACTTTAATTTTTAAAAGGATTAAGTTTAGGTATATTTAATTAAGTCGTTGCAGTTCCATTTAGTGAGTCTTCGTATCTCATAATAAGACTATATCCTTAGTGGATTTGCATAGTTTGTGCATATTCAAACTTGTAAGTATGACACATGTAGCTTGTGTAGCTTATATATTATTTCTGTTTGTTTGTACAGGATTAAACAAGTTCCTGAAAGATGTTCACAAGGAGTATTCTGATCGCAGCATGCCTTTGTGTGGTGCATTGTATGCCGCCGGATAAGGTATTACTCGTATATGTTACAGCTACGTTATTGTAGGGCCTTTTGTTGTGTTAAAGGAGCGCAGAAAAAAAAAAATATTAAAAATATTTAAAACAATAAAAAAAAAATTACGGCCGAATTTCTACCACTCGTTGTTTATAATTATACGTTCCAGACTACATAGTCACTATAAAGTTGCATGATGATTTACAACAGGATGTTGGATGGATTACACCACACAGGATGCAAATTATTTTGTTAAAATCTTAGAAGGGTAAAAAGGATGTTTGTGTTAGCTTTCGTAGTATGTGTGACGCACTGTCTGACAAGTAACTAAATATGATAACAGACTTAGACATTATTTTGACATTTGGTCATCTGTCTTTCTTGCCTAGTATGTCAAAAATATATACGGTCGAATTGAGAACCTCCTCCTTTTTTTGAAGTCGGTTGAAAAGGCACTTATTGGTGTTTTGGGTTTGTGATGATGTAGGCGACGAGCGAGCTACTTGTCATTGCCAAAACTATTTTTGGCTAAAACTGGTAAAGCGGATTTAAAAGAATTTAATTTAGAAAAATATTTTGTACCATCTTATATACCACGCGTGCTGTATAAAAAATATATCTCCAATTTATTCGGAACTCAAATATAATGTTAAAGTCAAAGTTAAAGTTAAAATACTCTTTATTTATATACGTTTGAAACAAACACTTATAAATCGCCAATTCCACAAGAAAATCAACTAATAATGTGAATCTATCATGACAATATAGATACAGTATAAATAGATTGCAAGCCATTTGAAGGTAAAAAATGTTTCCAAGATCGCAAATCAGAGACACATTTTTTGTATATATCCCTAAATTGCTAGCGAAACGTTAAACAGAAGATCCGCGGAAATGTTTATTCTCGTTATAGTTAAAAATAAATCACGATGTAATGTGTTAGCACCAGACAGGAGTGGTGGCTGCGGGCCCGGCGTCATTTAACAGAGGCACTTATTTTGAGCCAATGGGCTATTCGGCAACAAAATAGCGACAATAGGTTTTTCAGCAAACAGCATTCTGCATGTTGTGGACAATGGCAGTTAGAATAAAGGAGATGCTAGCTTTTTATTTGGGTAGTTAAAATGAAAATAGATAGAACATTAAATATAATAACTTTTTCCCTTTTTTTGAAATTAAATTTTACTATGCAGCTAAAAATTGTTTAGCTTTTACATACATACATATTCCCCGAAGGGGTAGGCAGAGTCAAAGGGGCAGCATGCCCCTTCAACCACATTCAGCCAAAAATAATGTCGGGCTGGGTTAGATGGAAAATTGTGAAAAAGCAGTGACAAGCGGCTAACCTGTCGCCTACACAATCACACACCCAAAACCCGATATACCATTAGTCGCCTTTTACGACATGCTGGGCAAGAACCACAATTGGCATATTCTTTTAAAGTCCCAGACCTACATGGGACTGGGCTGTGGGCTGGGTTGGATGGAAAGCTGTGAAAAAAGAGTGACAAGTGGCTAGCTCGTCGCTTACTCAGTAACATACGTACACATTAATCGCCTTTTACGACAAGCTAGTCCAAAAGTCCCATTTTGGTCTGGGACTTAAAAAAAATGTGCCAACATGCTAGGCAAGGTACACAGTTGGCACATTTTTTTGGGACGCTATTTACCATCTGCTTATTAACTACTTAATTTTTACTTTTTTTACTTTTTAATTCCGGATGCTAGATTTTATTTTCCTGCAATTTCCCTTAGATTACATAAATTTTGTACTTTCCCTTAGATTACGTAAGTCCGGAAATACATTTTATTCAAAGTTTAGTCCGAATTACATCCAATACTTTTTTACTAGGTATCAGCTGCCCACGTCATCAGAACCCGGAGCATTGACCTGAACAACGCCCATGGGCTGACGATGGAATCGCGCTTGGACAAGGACGTGGTCCCCACAGGTTACCGACTGGAGCTGGAGCCATACTTGGAAGATGGCCTATTCAAAGGCCACGTGACCATTAATATCACCTGGGCTTCGGAATCCAGGGAGATACACATTCACAGCGCGCATGAATTAGAGATAACAGACACTGGGGTGCTGGCGAATGTTTCTGGCAAATTGTATGTATACCTTTCTTTGACTCGTACCTTTTAGGAGAACGGAAATAGATATTCATTATTTACTTAACACGATGCATGATTTCAATGAAAAACAAACTGAACCTTTGAACCCTACAAAGAGACCTTTTGTACCCTTTTCGGCTTTAAAAATGGAATGTAGTTCGTTGTTTAGAGTAGAAATTAATAGGAACCAGATGCAGTAGATTCTTCGATGATTGTGTAGCATAAATTCATCTTATAGATATTTCTTATGTCTTCGCCATTCTATAATTAGATAAATAGTACAGTACAGCCGCAATTTACTCCGGTCGTTATCCGGAAACTCGATATTCGCAATACTGTATTAAATTGGGTTCAATTCTGTACCGTTCCATTAACCTAAAACTAATTTGACAGGTCTAGAATAGTGGCTAACCCTCTCATTACTTTACGATATAAAGGGAATGGGCAAGTATATTCTAATGTTGTTAAATTAACTTCCAAGGGTTGAAAATTACTAAGGGTTTTACGATCGACTTTTTCAATCACAATAAAGGTTTCATGCTTATTATGTTAGCTACTGTCAAAAGTCCAGACATTATAAAGTAACTTTCTGAAAAGGGCTAAACTATTTTAGATGCAAAATTAGATATAGAATAAAAGATGAGTGGAAATTACCCCAGTGTCAGCGAAAGGGTCTCGTGAGAAACAACTTTGTTTGATTAACACGGCTCTTATGTAGTATAATAGTATCGTAACAAATTACGCTGCGGACGTATTTTTCCATACCAATACAAACGAAAGGCTGTTACATGATGCATGGGACTTATATATAACATAGACGTTTTAATAAACATGTGAGAACTAATTCAATACTCCGCGGATTATTTTGAAAACCGAATGCCTTGAATGTTTGAATGCTGATTCATAATGCAACATTCAACTGTTTACGGTTTTCAATAATCTTTGTCTTAGAATACAATTTCCATAGTATTGCTACTGTAGTACAACTTAACCACTTTTATTAAGTGGCGACGTAGATGGCTATATACCTACAATAATACGTATAATACATGTGTACGCATCGATGCTAAGCCACGCATATGTATGTATACATGTTGACGAGTCTCTGATGGCATTAATAAATAATAAATAAATTCTTCAGCCTGACACACCAATTCTATAAGCTTGTGCTATGGATAAGTACGTTTATAAACATCCACGTTGTGATGACGTGTAATTTCAATTTACGTACATTGAATATAAGCAAAGCCTGCGTATGCGGTGCCTACATTAAAATTGATTTAGCCATTGTGTCTGCATCGTAACACCAGAATGCAAAATAATGGGTTAAATAAAATCTGAGTGTAAATGAATGCATGCAGAACTGTTACAAATTGTATCGGCTGAATCTCAGCGAAACTTGATAAGGAATACCAAGAGTAATAATAAATCTATATACGTTTATGAACGCGCACTAACTGAGCGATTTGTCCGCGCAAAACTATTAAACTACAAAGCTATTCGCTTGAAACCGTTAACGCTCTTCAATACCTGTAAACGGTTTTACTTCGTCCTTTCTATTTACTAACGAAGGTGACACTTACGTTATTTATTAATTAGGGAAATTTAAGCCTGTATAAACTATACAAAAACCTATAATAAATTAATAATTACTACGTTCACATAATATCAATCTTATCCCAAATAAGAAGGAGTAAAAGCATTTCATTATCATATATAATCGCAATCATCGGTTAAGGTGGAGATCGCAAACACATCTCTATACATTCGAAGAGAAATCTGAACCACAAACGGGGCGGTAAAATATACTTTTTCCCTCCCATACAGACGAAGTCGTAAGAAAAGCTAGTCATTTCATACTCAAACAACATGAATAATGTTGAACAGTATGACTCGCCGATTCGCAGCGCTGCGGGTTTGCAAATGAAGGCTGTTTTAAGTATTATGAATGTTTATAACATTGCTCGAGTGGCTCTCGTAATTCCATTTACGAACTTGAAGATTGGTTTATTACTAAATTGCTTACATAATCGCTTTGTGCCTTTGTTCCTGGTTCTGCTATAATAACTTTTGTTGGTTAAGAGTTTCGGTATTAAGGCGAGTAAATCGGTACTTGTTCTTTCCATTATCAAAAGACTTAAATAAAGTACCAGAAATTCAGGAATGTTATGAAGGTTGATGTTAGGTTATGAAACAGCTGAATGGTCTGGTCGAAATGGACTATGAAAGTTGGCTATAAACATGGACTAAATGAGATTTTTTTTTCGTCTTAGTACAATTTACGCTTTATTAAAAGAGGTATGATTTATATTTATGAAAATAATATTATACTTACATACATAACATCACGCCCATAATCCCCGAAGGGGTAAGCAGAGTCAATGGGCAGCTGGCCGGAGAAACAGTTGGCACGTTCTTTATTAGTCCCCGACCAACATGGGACTAAATAATAATAAAAAATTGTTTGTTTGTTAATATACTCTTACTATTAGATGACTTGAAAATTTGCAGAGAGAAGTTAAACGTGGGGAAAGTGGTGACTGACCTGAAGAAGCCTCTGGTGACGATCTACTTGGAGAAAAATGAGGCGGCTGGCACCACCGGGCAACTCCGCATCAGTTTCAACGGCAACCTGGAGACGGGGTCTACCGAGGCCTTCTTCAAGACTACTTACACGACAGAGCAGGAGGTCGAGAGGTAGGGTTTAATTAAATTAATCTGACACGAATAATATTTTATTAATTTATGGTTATGGCGGCGAATCTTAACGAGGATTATATTATCTCCACTCTCATAGTCAGGAGAAACGACAATTCGACATGACTGGGAAGAGGCACACCTCTTTGAACCTGCGCCTGAACGCAGGTTTAACGGCTTTACGTGCTTTTAATTCGACACTACACAGCAATTTATTGATCACAACCCGTAATAATACCTGTATAAATGGATGAGATTTTTTGTTAAAAATTTAATGTCACCAACTTTTACTCAGCCTTAATTACTGACCTAATCTGGTGTTAGAAATATTAAGCAGACAAGCTAAATTGCTAAAATTATTAAGCTTGTCTGTTTAATTTAACCTCTTAAAGATCTCTTGCTCTTAGCTATAGTACTGTGATCTATTGGAAGCATTTAGTATATCTGATCTATCAGAGAGAATATGTAAACGGTCTATAGACTTTCGTAGCCGCTATCATATATGTTAAGACGTATACATGAATGTCATGAAATAAGTAACACCACGACAGAAAATGCCGAACACATTTTCTCGCAAGAGATTTATAAAACGGCAAGGAATGTAGTCGGAATGTTGGATTCTTTCGCAGTCTGAATTCTCCGCGAGGCTGCTATCGGCGGAACGGTTCGATGTAGTCATTCAAAGGTAAAACGCCTTACATTCCTCACAGGCCCTTTATCGAGGCGTAATGGGTGGTAAATCTAGCGTTATTTGTGTAAATTATTATGTTTCATTTAGAGCGAAGCGTGAGAGAAATAAAATAAAAGCGGGGGACGTACGTAATTCTGTTTTATGGTGTTGGAAATGAAAGTAAGAAGGTACTTAAGTCCTTTAGTCTCCGCTAAAACTGTTTCTATTTTTCATGTTCATTTTTCATTTTTTTGACTGAGAACCCGAAGATGAAGAGGACTAAGAAGAAGATAGATTGCATCCTTTTATAGTTTTAGATTCAGGAAGCAATGAAAGTAAACCATAAAGCAGTCCTGGATTTATACCTATTGGAAAATGAATATATTGGAAGACGCCAATGGACAATTAAAAAAGTACATACATACATACCGCACTTTTAATCTTGGAAGGGGTAGACGGAGCGAAAGAAAATTAATGTAGTTCAAGGAACTTATCGTCCTTGAACTATATTTATCCAAAAATAAAATTGATATGAGTTAGGAGAAAAATGGTGAAAACGCTTAGCATGCTAACGTAGGAGATCATAGAAGACTATAAAGACTTATCTTCCTTGCGTTAGCCTTGTCTATGATTGAGGATTTAGTGAGTTTGGTTGAACATTGAAGCGACGTGCAATTTGACCTTCGTGATCCTTTGATGGGAGAACCAGACAATTTGGATCATGGTGCAAAGTTGAGGAATACTTATAATGTTGTTTTTTCCTCCAGAATGGTAGCAGCAACACAGCTTAGGCCAAATAACGCCAGGCGCATGTTCCCCTGCTTCGACGAGCCCGGGTACAAGGTGCCCTTCGATCTGTGCGTGGTGCGCCCGCGCAGCATGGTCGCGCTGAGCAACATGCCGGTGGAAAGGACTGAGGACATGTAAGTCGTTTGAACAACATACACGCATACTATTTATCACGCATAATCCTCGAATCCTCGGATAGGCAGAATCCAAAGAACAAGAGCTTCCCTAACAATTTTAGCCAACAGTAACGTTAACTTTAAGGCAAAATTGAATTAGGTTGAATGGGATATTGTGAAGAATAACGATAATTGGCTAACACACGTACTTAATCACAAACCCAGCCTTCATTCATATATGATGATAAGGCAAGGCAATGGTGATGAATAGTGATGAATCATGACATGTATAATATTTAAATGAGTGCTGTTTTTTGCATCAGGTAAAAACTGGTAGGGTATTTAGTACTAAACCCGTCGACGGCTCAATGTCGTTTGAGTAGTTGCTGTTGTATACATTTTTGACAAATTAGAAAACTAATTGGTGATAATAAAAACGTTTCTACTCACAAAGAACCTTATTTTAATTTCCTCTAATTTTAAAAGCCTGAAGCCCGAACTGTTAATAGCTGTCTTTATTATGCTTCGAGAAAATAGACCTTTGACTACAAAGACGTATTTACGGAGCTTTTCCTAGAAATGTATCATTAAGTATAAGTTTACAAGTATGAAGTAATTCTGGGATCTGGTCTTATGAGTCCGTTTTTGAGAGTACTTAATTAATAAAAGGTATTTTGACCTTTATTTGGATAGTAAATAGTATAATGTAGACATATAGCTTACGAATTACCTACATCCGTCTTGCCTTGGTGTCACGTCGTCACATCAGTGAAGTGTACTCATATCCTATAGCTTAAAAATTATGGCTTAGTATAAGGCTATGATAACCGGTTTATATGAGTGATACGAGAAGTATTATCTCATATCAGACTTACGCAGGAAGCCATAACCTACTTACCGCCTCAAACGTGACTACGTTTTTCAAGTTTGAACTAATGGTATTCTGTTAAAGTAGATTTAGACGATTGATATCCATGGGGGACATCTATATTCGTCTGGGACTTAAAAATACTGTGCCAATTGTGTTTCTTGCCTAGCATATCGTATAAGGCGACTAATGGCAAATCGGGTTTTGGGTATGTGATTGTGTAGGCTAGCCACTTGTCAATACTTTTTCACAATTTTACATCTAACCGAGCCCAGTTTTGTTTTTGGTTAAAAGTGGTTAAAGTGGTCTGCTGTCCCTTTGACTCTGCCTACCCTTTCGGGGATTATGGGCGTGAAGTTATTTGTAGACGATGGATATCACCTAACCAGATTGTTATGGTAATTAGTGCCTGTAATAATACCTCCTAATTTGATCTGTGCTATCTTATCGTATTTGCGTATGCGCAGCACCGGTGAACCGGACGCAGTATGGGATTACTTCGAGCGGACGCCCCCCATGTCGACCTTCACCCTCGGGCTGGTGATCGCTGACCTGAAGCAACTTGGCAACTCCACCTTCTACAAGGATGATTATGGCAACAACTTGGGTAAGATATTCACAGATAGATAACTTGGGGCTGTGGAGGTCGACTTATTGCCGACCCATGGCACCCACTATTCAGGCGATGATGAGCGCTACAGGGCTTAGTGAAATACTCTGGTCAGCTACCATCTTCGGCTGGAGAGGGAGTCTCTGACGCAAAGGCTACTGTGACCCACGGCGTCAAAAAAGGTAAACTATATTTTCTGTAAATGTTTACCTTTTGGCGTAAACAAACACAATGATTCATACATGTTGAGCATCAGGAAGCACCTGTTTAAATTGCAGCTGTGTATATTTACCTAATGATACATATTTTTAGTCACTTATTTTGGAATACTTGGAAATAAATAAAGGCAAATGTTTCAAGTGAACAAAACTTTTAGTAGCCACGTAGTGTGTGGAAATTATAACTCGGTCTATTTATATAATTTCCATCATAGGGAAGATGGATTCTATCAAATATATATTTGTGTAAAATAGGGTCGAAAAGTACGTTTCTTTTTTTAATTTTTAATTTTGTGATACAGTTCATCCGTCTTTTTTTCGTCGAATTCTAAGTAGGAGGACTACTTATAAAAGATCTAAGTTCCAGACTGCCAAAAATTTTATGGCCAACCTGAATGTAAGCCACCCAGTGCTAAATCTACAATGAAAGTTAACCTACCATGGTCGACCTTATGGTGGTTTTGTTGAGGAATCACCTTATGACATGTCTTCAGTGCTGCAAGTTCCTCGTATTTAGGCCTTCAGCACTCATACGTTCAGACCTATATCCATCATCAGAACTGCGAGACCTCCGTATTTAGACATCCGGTACTTTCCTCATATGTGCTCATGTCTTTAACTGTATCCATCAGAACTGCGAGTGTGGGGCCGTCCGGAGTATCTGCCGATGCTAGAAGGCGTCAACGAGAAGGTGTCCCGGGTGTTCGCGGAGATCGCCTCGTTGTGGCACATGGCGCTGCCGCTCCGGCAGCTGGACATCGTCGCGCTGCCCAACTACCAGGGCGTCAAGCCGGCTGACAATTGGGGGCTTATTGTGTTCAAGTGAGTTCCTTTTTACATAAAGTGATGGCGAAGCCAAATTTAGTTCTGGAGTGAGATACGCCCTCGCACTCGCTCTTCGCACCAGGGTTAGGTGCGAAGAGAGAAGAGTCGATCATCATAAATGTCGCCAACGAGTAGATATCGCTTGTGTTTGTGAAGATCGCCTTGTGACGCTGCCCAGCTACCAAGGCGTCAAGCTGGCTGACAATTGGGGGCGTGTTGCCGGTCTGAGGCCAGATTTAGGGTGGAACGAGATACTGCGGCGCAATCACCAGGGTATTAAGCTGGCAGACAACTGTATTCAAGTGAGAGTTCACACATACTTACATACATACAGTACTGGCGAGGCCAGCTATATATAACCTAAATCTGGCCTCGATTTATTATAAGCAAGTTATATTTTTTCGATTCTATAAAATTCTAGGGATATGTTTTCGCGACAACTTCTAATAGAAGCGTGCTAAAAACGATGTCATCAATTCTACTTTCTTGAGCGCTATCTATGAGTGCTTGACTCGCGAGGGCCAAGTAGTTCGCTATCGGCGAACCTTGAACTCGCACGAATTAACATAGATAAGTCCCACTTAGGGGCGATAAGGGGGGGAGCTAATTGCGCAGGTCGGTGACGTCTAATCATGACACGAGAATTGCCCTCGCAGGGCGGAATCGCTTAAGGTTACACGGATAATGCCTAATTATGCTGATGGATGTTTTCTTGTCCCATGTTGACCGGGAATTAAAAAAAAATTGCTGTCCTTGGTAACTTTTACCTACTATGGATACCTACTATATACCTACTAAGGAATATACTACAGAGGCAGATGACTTATCATTAATCATGATGTACCTACCTGTATTGTTTGGCATATAAATTACATTTTAAATTTAGATTATTTTTGACAGAGAAGCTTTATGTATTTTTTGGGTAGATTTAAACAGAGCATTGAACTTGGATGACTATTAGTTATGCCTTTGTTTCTATTCGGAATCTACGATAACAACATGTCATTGACTTTGGAGTTCAAAATTTTGAAAACATTCTGTGAATAGGACCCACATACTTGGAAATTCCGTAAAGTGAAATAACGAACTGATAATGTCGTACTACTACGGAACTTGACGGCTGCCATTTAATATGTGAATTGAAGAAAGATATCGAAAATTAAGTCATTTCGTTTAATGATGGTTTGTTTATTTACATAAAATCGATTGGTGCAAAAAGTCTACTTAATGTATAAGTGTTCATGGAGTTATACATCTGTTGGGGCTTCCTTGTCAGTTTTGGAATGGTTATGTCTGTAGATAAAAATGCATTGCAACACAAGATGCATTAAAAAAAAAAAATGTTGTAAGTAAATTCTTTACTGAATATGTATGGATGACAGATGACAGTTCAGACCCACATGATCTAAGCATAACATTAGTTACTGTAACAGTTACTTGGAATGTGTTATGGCTGTGAATTGATCACATAGTGACACTGAGTAGTTTAGGTAATAAAATTGAATAAATTGGTGATCTGCTAATAGTTAATTATCTAAACCATCAGGTTTAGAACATTAACTATTAGCAGATTTCGCCTAAAGACACCTCAAATTTTAAAACCTTCAAGCCCAACCTTATTATACTTGATCTCTACACTAAAAAGGTCCACTTAAAACTACCTCTTTTTAGGTTGAACGCTTCCTCAAAGATTATTCGCCGAAAGTTGTAAAGTAAAGGTCAACGAAACCAAATTAAAATCTTTCTTGAATGCGTTTTGAATATTATACGGTGGACCCTGGTCCCATAGTCTCCTTATAGTGGGAATTTAAATGAGTGACCTCAGCAGTTGGCCCAGTTATTTTAGGTCAAGCTTCGCAAATATCTCGGCACCCCTTAGAGGTTTGGAATATTTCAGAATCCTTTGAGGTTATGAATTCTTCGAATTGTGCGTTATAGTTTTGGGGTAAGATGAAAATTAAGTTCTAACTGTAAGCCTCATTATGTAAAGGAGTGTTGTTTGAGTGTTTGGAGTTTCTGTATGAATATCTTATTAAAATTTAAAAACATAGCAAATAGTACCTAGCTACTGTACTTTTATATTATACAGAAAATAGCGTGTATTAAAAATAATTCATTATATACATTTTTTGACTTACACATCAAATATAGCTCTAATCCAACTCCAATTAATGATTTTGCTAAAGTATGCACAGGTATGTTTATGTACATTTTTGTATGTCGAACAGAATCTATTGTATTATATGTTTTATGCGTAAAAAATATTTTCGATGGATGATTTTATGCTCCCCGCTTATGTTTCAATCTATTGATCTGACAAGATATCTTTATTTCAGTTCAAAGATTTTAATGGTGATTTTAAAGTAGAAAATGACTTGGTATTTTTGGATTTTATTTGAAGCTAAATGTTACATGTTTATGTACAAATATAATGTCATTATAACATATCTAATAAGGTCGTTTACTATGAAAACAAAGTACATATAATTGTAACTAGTTACAGTAAATACCTAGCTTTAAGGAAACTCGGAAAATGATTTCTGGAAAGAAATGCAAATTATGCATAGTTAAGTCGAGGGAAGTAGATAGTTAAATTACTTTTTATCACCATTCTTCGCGTTTAGTGGTGCTCAAAGGATCTCGAGTTACAAAGGTGGAAGGTTTTCCGGAATGTTTAGCGGAACGAAAGCCATGATAAATTGTATTCATAAACTTGCTACAGTAAAGCAACAGATTTTAAAGCTTGAGTAGTAGAATAGTTTAGTAGATGTTTTGTACTTTATTCAAGTTTGTGATTCAAACATATCTGAATATCTTCTGAATGATCACTGTTGGCTAATAACTGAATATATAACTAATGTTTATTTTTAAAGGTTTTAATTCCCCGGTGTCTGTAAGTTATTTACTGGAATTGAAATTCAATAAATAATCAATTCGTCTCGCAGACATTTAGATTTTTTTTTTTATTATCATGTTATATAAAAATCTACTTACATGATGCATTCAGTAAAAAGGTTGTTAACTAGATATTATTAACAGCCTCTATTTGTATGCTATTTAGAGCAAATTTCGTTTAGGTGGTTAAAGCGGCTAGCTGCCCCATTGACTCTGCCTACCCTTTCGGGGATTATGGGCGTTATGTTATGTTATGTTTCGTTTACAGAATTGCTCGTTCTACACATTTATTAAAGAGTCATCCTAATTTATTTACATCCCATTAGTGGGAAAAAAATTGTTTTGTTCAATAAAACACTGAACAAAACTGACACTTGACAAGTTGACAGTAATGACGATGGGGTATGAACGAACAGGAATTACCCTTATTAAACAATAGCGTAGCAAATTAAACTTATCCTCTTTGTCTCAGAGAGAGTGATTTGAGCAACAAAGGATACCTCCAACTGGCTCAGGAGATCACGTACCAGTGGCTGGGAGCGCTCGCCACCCCGGCCTGGTGGTCGGACGCCCACCTCAATAAGGCACTAGTCGGTTACTTGGCTGCTGAGACTGCTTTCAAGGTATGCCGGATATATATATTTTTTACACCTACATAAATAAATAAAGACATTTTGAATTTGCCTGATGGTTTGGTATGATTGTTATTAAGATTGTTAGATATTCATTTCATAAATATAGCTCGCGCAATTTTATTTGTGTAGGTTAAAATTAGCTTTGATTCGTGTAGGTATGTAAAGTGGACTATCCCGAGTATTTTTAAAGGTCCCTTGGAATTATCATTGTTTTAATATAAGATATCTACATACGCTGGCAATCTCTTTCCTGATTTAATCAATCTTATTTCTGTTAAAATTTTATGATGAATTTTTTTTTATATCCAGTGAACATACCGTTACTTTTATAGTATGGACGTGGTAACCGAGTATTTAAGTACTTTAATAATGTCAGAGTTCCGAAAAATTAACATCTAATATTTTGCTTCTAACGGATTGGAATCGCTCTTTGATTTGGTGGACATGGCCTCTATCCAGATACTTCCTTCCTCCAGATCAACGACGGCTCCGAGATGGAGGGCAAGTGGCCGATGACGGTGCTGTACTCCCTGTACTATGAGTTCAGCAAGCGCTACCCGCACTCCCGCATCACCGGCATGAAGCAGGAGACTACCTGCACCAAGATCGAGTTGCTGTTCCGCATGTTCAATTATACTCTCGGTGGAGACACTTTTAAGAAGGGGTTAAGGGCTTTCATCGAGTCCAGGTTAGACGGGGCTTTGAAATTAAATATAGAGATCCAGACCGACCCGACAAATCCTTAGGTCCACAATAAGCATGCTTGTAATTGGTTATTAGGTAACGGATAGACATACTTAAATACGTTTCATTAACATCCATGACATAAGAAATAAATCATTATAAATAAATTCTCCATTATAAATTATGGGCGTGATGTTATATTGTTATTATATTAATAAATTCTCCAGACTGACTCATCAATACCCTAGTTCCAAACTGAGCATGAATGCTTGTACTATAAATACTTGGTTAATGATAGACATACTTAAATATGTTTTATAAACAAATATGCATATTCATCACAGGAAATATTTGCTCCAGGTTTTCCAACTCTTTAACCAATGGGCTTGTCGAAGTAAAATTCAAATGGATTATTAACACTTTTGTAAAGATCTGCTTAAGATAGCATCGATTAAATATAACAATCATTTAAATATTCCGTTAGAATGAAGGCTTGTAAATAAATATTGCGACACAATACAAATGTTAGTTAACATTGCAAGACGCTTCGAGGTCGAGGACGATTTATTTCTCTGTGCGCGTATCGAATTGGATATAATTCTCGTAATCAAATCAATTTACTTGTATGTTGCTATAGTCACTTTATTCATCGGTTGAATGAAATAAAAAAAATGTCGGTATAAAATCGCAATTGTAAAACGTACATAACAGTAAAATTTTAAACTGAGAAAAAATATTTAAAACAAATGAAACGTTGTAAGTAGTTGTATTTATTTGTTAACATGTAAATAAAATACTAACTGTAAAATTATTTATTAAATATTCAATTCAATCAATTTAAATATAATGTGACAGAAGAAACGTAAAAGATGTAAAGTTCTTAATAAATAACAAATATTGATTTATACTTTAGTTGGATTTTGAGTTGATTGGCACAGAAATTTTAAGTCATTAAATTGTAGTATAATTATTTAATAATTAAAAAATCATTTGATAAATTGTTGACTAATTAACAATCAATTAAAATACTGATTAGTCAATCATTATTAATTGCTTTAATTCTTATTGACTATAGATTGTCCATGACTGCATACATTAATTCTTTAGTCATTGATCAATTAATATATTACTTTCAAATAACCTACAGCAGATTCTTGGAATGCTCTCGTGTTAATTGTAATTTTGACTACTTGGTTATCTTAAAATACATTTGATCTTAAATGAAATAACCTTTTTTCTCAAGACTTTTAGCAAATTAATCACTAATCATAACATAACTAATCATAGCATAGTCTCATTTAAACCAACCATCCTTTCTTCACCAGGAAGTTCAAAACGTTCACAGGCGACGACATCTGGACCGCCCTCAACACCGCTGCCATCACGGACGGCAAGATCCCCAAGGACTCTGACATCAAGCTCATCGCTAACAGCTGGATAGAGAAGGATAGACTGCCCCTCATCAACGCTACGAGGGATTATGCCAACAAGAAGCTTACTCTGACGCAGGTAGCGCAAATAAAACACTTTCATTCAATCAGTCATTGTCAGTCTATACTCGTTTACTGCTTGACAGGCTTTTTCTAAAACACTTTCCTGGGTTTAATAAAAATAATATTTTTCTTTATTTTATCTGAAAGTTTTCTGTAAATTTACAATGTTACTTATTTTTTTTTTATTATTACACAAACATTTTGCACGCATAAACATTTTGTTGATACTAGTACTAGTAATGGTTTCATGTAAAAGTCATTATTCAACATATACTTATGCATATATTAAATTGTTTATGATTTTTTTCCCTATGTTCAATAATAATGGGAGGTAACTCGACGACTTGCGAATGTTAGATGATATAATGTTAGATGATATATCTTGAAGTTGGCTTAGTGAGAGCATATCTATCTAATAAATCATCATGTCATAACTATAATGAATTAGCAAAACAGAGCTCGAACTGCTGCAAACAGTTAATTGAAGCTGTGTCACGAATCCCAAGCAGTTTCAATCTCGGTGCATCTACCTTATTAATTTAATATTATTGTTGGCGTGATAGAATATCATCAATTAATTGGTCTTACATAAAGTATTGTTTTAAATCAGCTATATACAACCTGTGGCCCTCGACACCATTATTGAAACGTATTTGTGGCCCCTATAAAAAAGGTTGAGTATGGCTGTTTAAATGAATTATGTAATGGAGTTGTTTGTTAATGTTGTCCCCTATTTCGTGGCGTAGCGTGGATTCCTGCCACCAGGGCCCCGATTTTACCGCCCGGAGGTAGGAGCGGGTGCAAATACTCTGATCTATGCCTTTAATACACGTCATGCCGTTCCCTAAACAGTTTCATTTATAGATGATTTGCTAATTATATTTTTAATAATTACATTCTTTTGTCAGTCATTTTAAATAAATTTGCCACATAAACATTGCCGTACTACGCTACGTCATCGCCCCCTTTTTTTTTCTTTTTTTTTTCTCCCGAGGGAAATCCTCATGGATACCCACCTCGCCGGAGGGTGCATCGCCCCTACCCCAACTCGATTTTTGGCTAAATATGGTTTAAGGAGCTCATTGTTCCTTGGGCTCTGCCTACCCCTTCGGGGATTGCAGGCGTGATGATATGTATTTTTGTACTAGAAATTTGCAATACTAACTGGACTAAACGCGATATACATTATGTAGTACATAAGTAATTAGAGCTTGACGTTTCGGCCGCGTTGCAACGACGTGGTCATAAGGGGTTTGTTGCAACACGAACGATATATGTATGTATGCACTTGTAGAAAGTATACCTGCGGGAGCGTCCTCACGACGTCCCGGACGCAGACCGCATGTACTGGTGGGCTCCCGTTGTGGTAGCCCGGGAGGACCACCTGGACTTCACCAACGGCACCCCCGTGGCCTGGATGAAGAGCAAGAAGGAACTGCAGTTGAACGACATGCCTGGGAAGGACCAGTTCATCATTGTTAATCCTGAGGAGATTGGTAATATATCTTTTCTCAATTTATATTATATATTATTTATATCGATCTCTTTAGTTGAGGAAATAGGGATTATTTCTGCAACTGATTAAATTTTAATGAAAATCTGTATAAGGATATTTCATTGTACACATATAGATCTAAAAAAGACTCGAGCATCCTTCTATCCCTATCTCAATTCCTGAAGTAGTTCCTATGAGAACCTTGAATAATGCAGGTAACAGTTAATTAATATTTTTTACAGCACCTTACCCCGTGAACTACGATCAGGAGAACTGGGACCTCCTCTCCAAGTATCTCCAAAGCAAGAACCGTCACCGTATTCCGGAGCTGACCCGTGCCAAGCTTCTGCATGACGCCTGGAACCTGGCGTATGCCGGCCAGCTCTCATTCAGGACGGCCTTCGACATGACGCTGTTCCTGAAGAACGAGAGGAACCATCTCGTTTGGGACCCCGTGTTTACCATGATCGATCATATTGGAAGGCACATTTGTCAGTGCATACATCACAAGTTCCAGGTAAAATTTTATACAATTTATAAAAATACATTTTAAAAACAAATTAAAGGGGACTTCTTTTTGGGTGATTCTTCGAGCAAGGTATTCTTAGAAGAGGCCTTCTATAAAAAATATAACTTAAACGTATATTTTAAAATTTTATGTCATTTTTCTAGTTTTCAATAATACATTAACTGCGTTATTTGAATCTTTTAAACATAGCTTATTTGAGTTCTGCGATCTTGTGTAAGCAGCGAAGCTTATCGTGCTGTAATTCCGAAGTAGGGAGGAGTTGGCGTTATTATAATTTTATTCCCGGATGGGTATCCGGGTCTAGACCGCAGCGAACGTTTCCCGACTTTGTAATTTACAGAGTCCTAGAATTTTTATTTTCTACTTGGCAAACTAGAGTTGGTGTGGAGAAGTATGCAAATGATAAATATACATTAGGGCATTTCATATATTAGGAGTATTTGATTAAGTTGATAAAGTATTTGTATGTACATATGTATGTATGTATATACATACACAAACATAAACACATAACATCACACCTATAATTCCCGAAGGGGTACGCAAGCTCCTTTAACCACATTCAGCTAAAAACAAAACTGGGCTGGGTTAGATGGAAAATTGTGAAAAAGTAGTGACAAGTGGCTAGCTCGTCGCCTAAACAATCACATAACCAAAACCCCATACACCATAAGTCGCTTTTTACGACATGCTAGGCAAGAAACACAGTTAATACATTCTTTTTTAGGTCCCAGACCAACATTGGACTATATCCACTTACAAAACATGTTTAATCTTTGTGTTCTTGTGGAACAATGTGATATTCCTGTCTTAGTTTATTTCTGAAGTCTGTACAGAAGTTACGTAACTATATAGACATCGTAAATACTTAATCTTTCTTCTTTCCTTCTTCTGTCTTACTCTTTTGCTTCCTTCCTTTCCTCATTTTTTTCTTTCTTTCTACCAATAACTTGTATATCTAATCATTCTTCAACTACAGGCATACGTCCGCATCCTCCTAAGCCCTCTGTATGAGGAGCTAATCAAAGACGAGCGCGAGGACGAGGAGAGCTGGCGCAAGAACCTCCGCTCCATGACTAAGACGTTCCTCTGCCAGGCTGGGTACAAGCCATGCGTGCGCGAGGCGCAGGACCAGTACAGCAAGTGGATGCAGGCCAAGAACCCCGATGAGGGGAACCCGTGAGTGCTTACTTCCTTCTTCTTCCTAATGTTATGTTCCGTTTCAGTCAGGGGATCGTGTGGGCCATGACCAGTGGCGTGACTATACCGTTTGCTAGCTTAGATTAGCTGTTAGCGAGTGGTAATCTCAATGTGGTCAGATGTGGTCTTCACTCAATAAAATTGGCTCACGGGCCTCCATAGGTCCTTTTCAAGCGCGTCCTGCCGCCGTATAATTGCGCTACTGGTCACGATTATTCGAATGTAGTTATTATGTGGTCTTCACTCAATAAAATTGGCTTACGGGCACACGGGCCTCCTTAGATCCTTTTCAAGCGCGTCCTGCCGCCGTATAGTTGCGCTACTGGTCACGATTAATCGAATGTAGTTATTCATTCATAATAAATAGGTGAACTAGACAAATTGGATCATAGTTGTACATAGTCAATGTGACGATATCCTTACAATGTTTTCCGTGTCGTTAACTTTGTTAGTTAGAATACAAATTTTAATAATCAAGATCTACTAAAAAAATTAAACGGTATCAATACTTGCATATTTATTTTTATAGAGGTATATACTCACGCTTAAAACACTACCCTTCGTAAGTAAGACGCGTAATTACCACTGTGTTACCGCCCCGAGCTCCGAGATGTTATTCGCATTTCAAAAATGGAAGTTAAAACTGCACAAGGACGCAATGTGTCGCGACAGCTGTTTGCCCAGGCGGGCGCGCTGACCCATTTAGCCTGTTTGGGCAAAGAACGGGGAGACAGCCCAGCGCACTCGCCCACATCAAAGGACGCCGCGGTACGCAGCCAGCGCGAATATGGCGCCTGTTTAGCGGGTTGCGGCTGAAGTAACGGCTTGTATATGAAATAGGATAGGATATCTGGAGTAATAGTTCAAGTCTGAAATATTTAATATTTATGTTCAAGAGGGTTACATTAAAAAATCAAAAATGAATCTAAAAATAATTTGTTTTAATTAAAACTTAAAATTGATTTGTACTAATATTATAAAGAGGAAAGATTTGATTGTTTGTTTGTAACGAATAGGCTCCGAAACTACTGAACAGATTTAAATAAATTTCATCAATGGAAAGCTACTTTATCAGCGAGTAACATAAGTTATATTTTATTCCCGTATTCCCACGGAAACTAGAACTTTGATTGATTTAATATAAGAATATAATTATTGTGACAGTTATCCTAATGTTTCTTTAAGTTGTCATTTAGGTCTGACTTATGTTTTTTATTAAACTTTAGTACGACTTATTACTCCCTGTACCATGAAAAACAGTTAGATAATTCGCCAGGATTATGACCGCATATTGCTAGAGAATGCACGGCTCAGGTTCTAAGATGTCTACTTTGTACTGATGCGGGTCGACCTGCTAACCATAGAATGGGGAGTGATAAATGCAACCCTCAAATAAGTAAGCTGGGGAAAAAAGGAGCTCAAATCCCTCCTAAACATAAAACACCAGCTGCCGAGATGCCTACTATGGATAACTATCCAACTAGGGAGACTAAAAACGATCATAATCAACATTCATGCTCACAAGATTAATGCAGGGTAACCTAAACCATTGCCGAGTCGCGCAGGACCTTCTCCTACAGTCTCTTATGGAGTGGAAAATTGGCTTGGCTGTTATAGCGGAACCGTACACCGTACCGAATCATCCCCGTTGGTTTGGTGACGAAACAGGATCCGTAGCTATATATTGGGCTGGAGTACAGGGTGATCCAGCCTGTACACTTCTCCGGAGGGGTCAAGGTTATGTAATAGTACAATGGGGTCGCTTGGTTGTTATAGGCTGCTACATATCTCCCAATTGCAGCTCGAATGTATATGAGGCATACCTAGACCAATTGGCAGACCATATTCGCGAAAGCCTACCAAGTCCTGTGCTAATTATGGGTGATTTTAATGCACACTCTAGAATATGGGGAGATAAAAGGAATGACACAAGAGGGGCTGCAACGATCGAATGGGCAGCTAGTTTGGACCTTAGACTTTTAAACCAGGGATCAGTTAGTACTTGCGTGAGATGGCAGGGCGAATCAATTGTCGATTTATCATGGGCTAGTCCTTCAGCTGCGCGCTTAGTAACTAGATGGAGAGTGGCTGAGGAGGTAGTCACTCTCTCTGACCATCGGCATATCTTTATAAACATAGCTTTCTGTCCTTATACCCCAACCCTCCAAAGAAGAGGCCCTTCGCGACTGCGTTGGGGGCTTAAGCGCTTAGACAAGGACGCGCTGATCGCTGCAGCTACCGCTGCTGCCTGGTCGGAAGTAGACGTATGTGAGGTAGTAAATGATACGGAAGCAGAAGCAGCATGGTTCCAGAACACTATGACATCTATATGCGATGCCTCAATGCCTAGAGCCAAGTCATCGAGTAGAACAGCTGCTTATTGGTGGACGTCAGATATTGCACATCTACGAGAAACTTGCCTAAGGTCCCGTCGGCAATACCAGCGGGCACGACGTAGAAGACAATCTCCAGCAGAGGAAATAAACACGGCATATATCACGTACAGGGCCGCTTCCAAGGCACTCCAAACAGCTATATCCGAGGCCAAGAGGCGGTGTTGGAATGAACTCTTAGAAGGTTTGGATAAGGACCCATGGGGAAGACCATATAAAATGGTCCTAGGCAAGCTTCGACCGTGGGTTCCACCATTAACTGAAACCCTAGATCGCAATTTTCTCGGAAATGTGATAGACACATTATTCCCCAGCAGTCAGGAAGCTCATCTGGAAACAAATAGAGAATCAGACTCAAACAACTGGTGTGACGAGTATGGAGTAACAGAAGCAGAGCTGCGGAGAGCTGTCACTCGTCTAGCAGCCAAAAACACCGCTCCAGGCCCTGACGGAATCCCAGGGCGAGCTTGGGTATTAGCTTTGACAGCTCTCGGAGATAGATTGAGGCGCCTCTTCAATAGCTGCCTAAGTCTAGGTAAATTCCCAACACAATGGAAGGAAGCCACCCTGGTTCTTATAAAGAAAGATGGCAAAAATGCTAACAATCCTTCAGCATATAGACCTATATGCCTACTGAATGAAGTCGCGAAATTGTTTGAGCGCGTAATAGTGGACCGCCTAAATAGTCACTTGTCCCACTCGGGTCCCGATCTATCAAACAACCAGTACGGATTCCGCAAACAACGATCAACGATTGATGCGATCATCCAGGTACGCGCACGGATAGAGCAGGTGCTGAACCAGGGCAACGTGGTGATGGCCGTTAGTATAGATATAGTTAATGCCTTTAACTCGCTGCCCTGGAAGCCGATCCGAGAGGCTTTGATCCATCATAACGTGCCTTTCTATCTACGGCAGGTGGTAGAAGCATACCTAAAAGACAGGTGTATCCAATACATGGATCAGGAAGGAAACAAATTTAGAAAAGACGTCAGCTGTGGAGTTCCTCAAGGATCTGTCATGGGGCCGTTTCTATGGAACATAGCTTATGATGCAGTACTACGCTTAGCTCTACCTCCTGGGATCAGCGTTGTCTGTTATGCTGACGATACATTGATCCTGGCAGAAGGAGAGACATTTGAAAGGGCAAATAGACTCGCGGAGCTCGGAGTAGCTCGAGTGATGGTAAAAATAAACGAACTCGGGCTCCAAGTAGCGCCCCATAAAACAGAAGCCATATGGTTCTGTAAACTTCCAAGGGGAAGACAACCACCATCTTCTTCCCTCCGAATAGGCCAAACACAAATACATGTAGGTCGATATTTAAAGTACCTAGGACTTACACTGGATACCCATTGGAAGTTTACAGAGCACTTCAACCGCCTGATACCCCGGGTTCAGGGAGTAGCAAGCGCAATGCAAAGGCTTTTACCAAATCTAGGGGGGGCCCGAGAGGAAGTTCGTCGCCTTTATGCGGGAGTTGTGCGCTCAATCGCTCTATACGGGTCGCCTGTCTGGTCTAAAAAACTGGCATGTGACCGGCGTAGCAGAGCCAAACTACTTAGCGTACAGCGTATGATGGCCATCAGAATCGCGCGAGGCTACCGCACCATATCTTATGACGCGGCGACACTTCTGTCTCGCTTTCCACCTTTAGACATCCTGGCGGACATGGACGCGAGGGTTTACGAACGGACCCGCACCATACGTCAAAGAGGCGGGGATGACGTACCCAAGACGGTTAAAGTGTTTCGAGAACGAGCAAAACGACGTGTGCTTAGAAAGTGGCAGGCTCGACTTAAAGAGCCGCACAGTGAAATAAAGCGGATCGTCCAGGCTATCGAACCCAATTTCCAGAATTGGATAAATAGGAAGCACGGGAACGTCTCCTACCGGCTAAGTCAGATACTCACTGGACATGGCTGTTTTGGTGAGTATCTAAATAGAATCGGGCGCGAAGCTACAGCGCGATGCCACCACTGCTCTGAAAATCCAGACTCTGCGCAGCACACGCTTGCAGTATGTACGGCATGGACCTCGGAACGTAACGAGCTGGTGGATAAAATAGGCCCAGATCTCTCTCTGCCAGCTGTCATAGCAGCGATGCTAAGCAATAGGGCGAAATGGGAAGCCGTGGCAGATTTTTGTGAAGTCGTTATGACCCAAAAAGAGGCTGCGGAGCGCCTCCGAGAGAGAGCAAACCCAAATAGGAGGCGGCAACGGCGTCGCGGACTAAGTATTCCGCTAAATCGCCTGTCTTGATAACCACGCCTGTATAAGGAATTGACGCACGCTACCGCTCATAAACATATTATGTAGTAGTAGAAGGTCCGCAAGACATTGGAGTGGGGGCTTCAATAGCTAGATGATAACACACGGGCCCAAGAGAGGCGACAGCATGTCGTGGTCACATATTGTCAGCTAAGAAAAAGAACTGGATGAGCCAACAAGGCGCAGACACATCGCAGGAACGCCGGCGCAAGTCATCAGAGGACCCGGCACTTCCTGCTAGGTGTAGAGGACGACCACCGGGGGGGTTTTAGTGAATAAAAATTTCACATAACCCGTCTTCTCCCCCTTACAAGAAGTCGGGTATCTTCTGAAGATTTCCCCCTCGACAACAAAAAAAAAAAAAAAAAAAGGATTATGACCGCAGCGAAAGCTTCTTACTAACAGGAAGTATTTGGAATTTGATTGTGAGCCGGAACCATTTACGTCTTATTTTGATAATACGGTGGAAATCCACCTTCATCCTCCGAAAATAGGTCACCAAAGAAAATCTCAGGCACATATCATAAGGCGTAATGCGAAATATGACGCAATAGCCCAGTCTTCAGCTTCTGGGCTTTTATAGCCCTTGTTCCTTAAAGGGACACGCTGATCGTTAATTGAATTAGGTTTTTGTGTAGGTTGGGTGACAATGCCACAATACGTCCGATACGCATGGTCCGGACACCTGAGCCTCTCCATATATCATTTGTGCGGAAATTGAGACGTAAATAAATTCCTTAAACGAATATCTGTAATTGATAGCTGAATTTGGAGTTGCTAGTTGTAACAAAGTGAGTCTGAATACAGAGTCACTTTGTCAAAACTACCAATTAAACATTACGACAGACTATTGAGTCTAGTAATAGAGTGATATTGAGTTGTCTCAGCGTTGTTTTAGGTGACACTAATTCTCTTTTATTTAATTTTGTAATTTTTTTGCGGTTTTGAGTTCTACAACACATGTGTTTAAGCGCTTGCGTTATTGTAATAGTTTCAACAAGGACAAACATTATTATGTTTATATATAAATGTAGACATTGTTAACAAAAGTTGTAGAGGCTGTATAAAAGTCAATCTTAAAAAAAAAAAATCCGTCGAATTGAGAACCTCCTCCTTTTTTTTGAAGTCGGTTAAAAATAGGCTTTATACAGTTTACAGTTAGGCGAGTTTTTGGATAAAAAAATCATATCTTGCAAAAAGGAAATATTTTTACTGTTTCATTTTGTTCCTTGCAGAATATCCAACCAATACATTTGTCCAGTCTTTAAATGGGGTAGCAAGAAGGAGTGGGAGTTTGGTCTGCAGAGGGTCATCAACTTCCCGCCCTCGAGGAAGCAGAGTGAGAGGACATACCTCCTGAAGACTTTGGCAGGGTGTCCTGATGATGAACAGAAGATCATAAGGTATGTGAGGCAAAATTATCTTGAAAAGGAGATCTTCGTATACTTAAATTATTATAAGGTAAGCTAAAACTGATGGGACCTTTCTCTAACTTTTTCAGCACAACCTTGCTGTATACAAGTCTTCCAAAATTAATCAGGAAGTCTCGTATTGTTAAATCAATAAAAATTAATAATTAGTTTCTACCAGTAGTAATAGATAGTTCTCATCCATATTTTCTAATTATTTCCGCATTCTGAGAATGAACTTCGATATAAGACCCCAAATATTTAAGGAAAATTATAATAAATGATGTCTATGCACTCATCTTTCATATATATAATCATTTATTATAAGGTTGAATGCGGAAACTGTTCTACAAGCTAGTATTGTAAAAGATCTAGCACAGGAATAGAAAAGGTTAATCCATCAGTGCTTCCTCTAATTTCAATTTCCTTAGATTGCTGAACATCTTTATGAAGTCAATCTCTTTATGACTAGGTTGCTAAACATAACAGTCCTGGAGGGCAACGGCAACTTCACGGAGACGGACGTGTTCCTCATCTTCAGTATGCTGTCGGGCAGCTCCAAGGGGTACACTACGCTCTTCCACTTCCTCAGCAACAACTGGGACGTCTTGAAGGAGAAGTATGTGTGGTTTTGTTCTTCGCAAGTTTTGAATCATTATCTTCCTAGTGTTATGTCCTGAACTGAAGCGACTACGATTCTCTCATCTTTGTAATACTTATATAGGGAAACCAGACAATCGGTACCTCTTTAACCGACTTCAAAAAAAGAAGGAGGTTCTCAATTCGACAGATTTTTTTTTACTTTAGTTATCGTTTTAATTAGTATGTCACAGGTAGTGTTTACCTGTGACATACTAATTAAAACATTGTCGTGTTGGTAGATAAGAACTAAGATATGGCATAAAATAGAAGTTAAATCATTGTAGACTTTTGGTAAATTTTGTAGTGTATTCGAATAAATAATATTTAGTAGTCTATCTTACAGATATCTCTCTGAGCCTTTTACTAAAACACATTTATTTCACAGGTTATCCAGCAAAACGAATCTGTGGGACAACCTCATCACTTCAGCCACGTCCCAATTCACGACCCAAGCCGGTCTGGACTTAGTGTCGAACCTGTATGTAGCCCGCCAAGGCGAGTTCGGCTCCGCTGAGCGCATCATCGACAGGTCCATGAAGAACATTAGAGAAGAAGCCAAATGGTCAGCGGAGAACTTACCAGTTATCGAGAAGTGGCTGGACGAATATCTAGCGGATCACAAGGACACTCAGTTCATCAAGAATTAAAGTGATGGCTTCAACTGGAGTAAATATAGTTATTGGTGGCGCAGACTAGAGATTTCGATTTCTTCTAAGCGTAATGTTCAGTTCTTAGTTTTTGTTTGTGATTCTAGTTTCTACTTTTTGACCATGGTTAACCTTATTTAGCGGAACTAGGATTACTGGATCAAGGTTACATTTTAATATTTATCTGAACTCAGATTTCACGATGTTATCTCCTCATCGTCGGTAGGTTATATTCTGGATTTTGATTTATTAAAAATCTGAAAGTATGGTAAGTACGGTTTAAATTAGAACTCACTCTAGATTTAGATTCTTGGTTAATAGTAGCAAACAAGTACGAGTATACATCCTAATATAGTTTATAGAGCGCCTTTTCTTAGTTAAGCTTATGTATACTCAGATATGCAAGACTGGCAATGCTTTATTTTTTTTTTCACTGATGAGAAAGTTAAGTCTTGTCAGTGCAAGTAGAATATTTTAGCAGTGTCAATTCCGTACAACCCGGTCACACTTTCTGTGTACTTCGCTGGAATGCAACGCCGCTTCCACGAACCCTTTCCCCGCGCTCGCCCCGCGCGTGCGCATACCCAAAGCGCCATATGACGTCACGAGACGAGGTACACAGATATTGTGACCTGGTAGTATGATATTTTCCCTTAAAATATATGAAGAGATAATTTTAAGTAACAATATCCTGTTTGGCCGCAGGCGGTCAAATGAGGGTAGAATCGCTAGGGCAAGCTTTACCAACATTATATTTTCTAATATGCATTTAATTACCACGTAAATTAATATAAATAGCGTATTACTTTAGGTGTCTATTTGTATTTAAGGTTAATTATAAATCATATTTCAGCCAATTACAGGGAGCGCTATATGTCACAAACCATACCTGCTTGTATATAAACGGTGTAAGATTAATTGTGTAAATGTCCTTCAATACTATTTTCAGTTTTTGAAATAAAGTTATGGAAAATATATACAATGTTGTTTGATTGTTACTGAGGTAGGGTCAATAACTCTTATATGACAGGTTATAAAGCAGAAGACATAAATAATATAAATATTCACAAAATCTGTAATAAGTAGGTATAGTTCGATGTAAGAAACGTTAATTGAAATGGGATTCAAATAATTTCAGTCCCAAATAATCTTCAATCTAGCTTTTCATCTCAAGGAACGGAATCGGAAAAAAGTCGATTTCCATAAATCTATCTAAGTAGCGCACCACAGGAGACTTAATAATTTCGCGGCAAAAGTACCTCCGTTCGTAAGGTCTGTGTAAACCTCACCTCCGTAACGGCCTCAGGCGACTCGATCGAAAACAGATGTCTCTCACCAACAGATGTTACAATTTTAATCTCCAATCTCCATTTGCCCGGATCAGGTCGTAATGAAAGGTCGCGCTCCGCTGGGAGTGATACTGGCTTATATCATCATGTTGAAAATACGTTAGTTTTGGAAATGAGGAATGTTGGAGATGAATTTGGGATGTAGTAAGTTTAATTTGTGGTTGCCGTAGCGTAGTGGACGAGCTTTTGAGAGTTGATTTAAGAGAGATACCAGCAACATATCCGACTTCAATGGACTGATTGACTGGCTCGATGGTGTATTTAGTAGTGATCCTACGTCGGATATTTATTTATATTATTATTTAAATATCAGACTACATTGATCTGACTCCAAGTGGCTTAAGCACTTTGTTACGGATATCAGAATTAACAGTAGTATATATCACAAATATATACTTAAATATTGGATATTAACACCCAGACACAGAAGAAACACAAGTATTCATCACACGAATATTAGTCTTGGGTAGGGATCGAACCCACAAATCTTAGCGCATGGAGGGTCACTACCGAATACGCCATCGAGCCAGTCGAAATTTTATTTATATTTATGTTATTTTATATTATATTTTTAATCTAAAGCTTTGGCTTAATAAGTGACCTTACAGATTGATTTATTGTTTCAATCCTGAGAAACATGATTAAAATATATACTTACCTTAGATAATATTACCTTACTTTACCTTAATATTTTAATATAGACCTTAACTTCATTTTCATTGCATTATATGTTTCTGCTGTATACTATTACCCCCATAATCCTCAAGCGGTAATCACCTATAATTTTTTTTAGCCAAAAATAAATTGCCTTTCCGGGTTGCCTTTACAATATTTAGGCAGAGAAGGCAAGTAACACGTTTGGTACAATATTTTCAAGTCTCTGATTACGAAAAAAGTGGTATACTTACTTACTGTTTTTCTGCTGTACCGAAATGGTTTAATTTGTAACATAAACATATTTTTTAGTCAACCTCAGTTTACTCTAATCTGAGCAACAAACTGTAACTCTCTACAGATGTGATAATCTCCCATATCTATTCGTATGTTGATCAGCGCGTAATGAAAGGTCGGTGTCCTTAGGGAATACTTGGAGTTATATGATTCCATTGTAGGCAGCATATGATACGGGTTAGTTTTAAAATTGAAGTGAGGACTGTGTTAATATAGCAGATGAATTTGGGGTCGAAGCAATTCTGAATCAAATGATGTATACCTACATATGAAATTTTCCAATTGAAGTTTGTTTCCATTTGAACGCATTGAAGCTAAACTATGTAATGTAGATATATATTTATTTGTGCTGTATGTATCTATTTGTCACCTACACAATCACAAGCCATTAGGCTTGCGATTGGGTACTAACCCAATACACCATTAGGTGCCTTTTACGACATGCTAAGCACAGTGCATTGTAGGCAGCATATTATTAACAGCACGGGCTATTAAAAAAAGAAGGACTCCGCGCCACTAACTAGACATTGAAGCTCCTCAAGTGTTCTACCTTGACACGCAACTTACGTCACACATTGACATAATAAGTGCTCCAAATGACAGATATCCGATATCTGGTAGCCTTGTATCTCACTCACACATGCATAAACGTGGCTTCACGCTATAGTATGATAGCGTGGAGTCCTTCTTTTTTTACTAGTCCGTGGTGCACAGTGAATAATTTTTTAGTCCCAAACTAAAGTCGGAATCAAACTAAATGTTTGTACGACTGACAGAACTGTTTGTGAGCTGATTCCCGGTCTGTAGACGCCCTGAGTTGGTTGGCACCTGCCAATTCAGGGTAAAAATGTGATAGGACGTATTCAGGAGCTTGTTCATTCCCCACACAGCAAGGATTTGCGTACGGCGTTCCTGTTTCGTAAATAGGCCAGACATAATCCACCCGAAACATACTATGTCCCGTTTCAACAGGCGTTACAATTTTAATCTGCAATATCCATTTTGTTTCGATCATGCCGTAATGAAGGTTCCGCCCCGTGGGGACTAATGGGAATCACGCGGTTATATGATTAAGTCAGCAGTAGGTACTTGCTGATATTTGAAGCTGTGGTGAGGACACGTGTTGTATTTGCGAGCGATATTGGTTCAAATGCGGAGACGTACACTTCTGGATTTTTTGGGTGCACGAGCTGTTCGTTCCACCGGATGAATCGCACAAGGAGCCTTTTTGAAGTCGTTGATTCGCACCATGGTATGAATCGGGTAGAACTTTTTTGTACTTCGCCCAATTAGACTTCGTTGATTCATCGTCCCGTGGGACGAATAGCTCGTGGGGCGAATCGACAAAAGACCCGATTTTTTACATACTTATGTAAGTTTTCATACTTGTTTAGCGGCGAGAGAAAGTGAGAACTTCACATTTGGATAACTATAGATGGATAATCATGACCCATGAGGTTTTCTTATTGAAGGTTACAGTAACTTCAGTGTAAAGATTACTTTGCTCAATCTAGTTTACGACTAGGAACTGGGCATAAAGCTGAGGAAAATGAACTACGAGGTTATGAATATAAGAATGCATATAAATATCAGACTACATCTAATACATTGATCTGACTCCGAGGTAAATAGCATAAGCACTTGTGTTACGGATATTAGAATCAACAGTGGTATTACAAATATATACTTAAATATTGAATATTAACACCCAGACACAGAACAAACACAAGTATTCATCACACGAATGTTTGTCCTGGGAGATAGAACTCACAGCTCTTTGCGCCCATGCGCGCCTGCCCCATGGCAGGGTCACTACCGAATGCGCCTTCGAGCCAGTCGTAACTAATTGTAATTGCATTAAGCATATTATGTTTCGTATGATGAGAGCTCTGCAGAGCTGCAAAGGATTTTCAGAGAAAATGAAATCGGTTGCTGGTAATCAAATTCAGTGCTGACCAATATTATGGATTCATGGTATGTGTAACATAATTTCGAGATAATATTAAATAGGAAGCATAAAAATCGTAAATTATTGGAAATTTATGGTTCTGTTAAATCAATCGAGTAATTACGTACGTACACTTCTTTTAGTTACGTAGGAATACATAAATATATAACATTAGGCCCATAATTCCCGAAGGGGTAGGCAGAGTCATAGAAGCAGCAAGCCCCTTTAACCACATTCAGCCAACAATAGCACTGGACTGGTTTAGATGGAAAATTGTGAAAAAAGGGAAGAAGAGAGTGACAAGTGGCTAGCTTGTCGCCTACACCATCGCACACCCACAACATGCTAGGCAAGAGACCCAGTTGGCACATTATTTTTAAGTCCCAGACTAACATGGGACGGACATGGCATGGGATAGTGGCGACTAGCGTGGTAAAATTGTATACTATTATGATTTGTTAATATTATATTATGAGTTATTATCATAAGCTTGTCCCTATATACACTATGTATTACATTTTATATTTACATAAGTAGAGATGCCGAAATGAATGAACCTTAAACGTCACAAAAGATATCGATAGAACTATTGATAGTAATGTTAAAATCGTACTTCTATTAGTGACTCGCATTGGTGTCGATAGAGTTGAGTTGGATAAGTAATCATTGCGCTATCCATACTACTGATACGTTAGATTCGTTGCTTAGCTTCTTATTTATAATATCGATACTATCTATCTATGGTTTTGTGGTAACAATAATTGTTTAGTTTTAATAATACTGTTATATCGCTCACTAAAATATAAAACAGTACATAAGGAGACAAGACGCTTCATGATACCAAAATTCCTTTCGTCTTCATTTATTACACATTTTTATAACTTATCGTAAAACAGTGACTATAAACATAGTAGACGAAATTATTTAAAATAAACAAATATCTTTGGCATCAATTAATTATCTTTGAAGGATAACATTATCGATAATAGCGTAACCACTATCGGGTCTCAATTTTATTGTAAGTAATCATTCAATTGTATTATCAGATTTTGCTCTATCGATATGCCAACTGTGGTTCTTGCCTAGCATGTCTTAAAAGGCTACTAATGGTGTATCGGGTTTTGGGTGTGTGATTGTGTAGGCGACAGGTTAGCCGCTTGTCACTGCTTTTTCACAATTTGCCATCTAACCCAGCCCGACTTTATTTTTAGCTGAATGTGGTTGAGGGGGCAGCTGCCCTTTCTGCCTACCCCTTCGGGGATTATGGGCGTGATGTTATGTGTATGTATGATATTATCAAACTACCTGACAGCTGTCCTTCTCGATCGATTACCAGATTTGTTACTCTATCGATATTAAATAGTGTGCTATGAATCGTTATCTCTAGTTATGAGCTGACAACTTGACAAAGACGATAAGGGTTTGATTGATAACCTCGTAATATCATAGCATTCATTCGAATCAAGTTCTACTTAATAGTACTTGTATAATCATTGTGTAATATAAACATTCTAAAGAAACGTTATGAACGTCCTAATGAGGATTTTTAAAAATACAAAATCCGGTAGGTGGCACGAGGGAGTCCCGTGGTCTTATCACTGTCACTATTGGTTAATTTTGACATAATGTCGTTTGTTCTGACAACTAACCAATGAGGAGGGTGACAAGACCGCACGTCACAGTTACGCCATCTTTTGGAAGTTTTAATTCAAAAAACTTGCGACGTTTTGTGACATTTGTTTTCATTTAAGTATGATGTGATAGACGCTACCTGTGCTAGCAGTTATTTTTGACATGATATTGAATGATACTTACTATACTTAGCTAACATTACACAGGTCAACAGTATTTTTGCGGCACAAACAATTCACTGCATTTTTGATAAAGAAGTAACAGTTGATGCAGACCCGGTTATCAAAATTGTTCTATCAGCTTTCATTTTCGTTATATTTGGGACGAAAGTGACTAAAATTGGCTATAAGATCTGGCTTTAGTATTGATAAATCAATTCATAAATATTAAATATTAAAAATTTATTCTGGAAAGGAATAATCCCAAATTATTGATTACCAGTATAAATTATATTGCTTAATTGACGACTCACAAAATATTCGCAATAAAAAAGTATGAAAAATTCGTTCGTACTAAAGGCACAGCTTGCAATATATGAAAAAAATATGAAAAAACTTAACTAGACATATCTTTGCATAGAAGATTATTAGAATTCGAATTCGATGTATATTAATATGTTAATCATTCCTATTATCAAACAGATGTATTAAGATTATGTATCCAACATTTTTGAACTGTTAAATAAATCGTAAAAAATCGTTTAAATAGCTACTGATGGTAATGCTGGTACTGATCAGTAAAAAGAGAAATGAATTGTTTCCGCAACAAAAAGAAAGTGTAATTTTGTTGCCTTGTGAATTATCTTTAAAAATAAAAATGAATCATCGAAATGTATGTCCGCGCATAACTCTAGAACGAGTGCACCACATTGGATAATTATTTTTATATTGTGTTTGTAATTGTCAGAACCAAGTTTATACGTACGGACGGCTTTCATGCCATAATGCGGCACAGAATCGCCTCCCTTATGCGTCGTGTGAGCGGGGCACGATACATACTGAACACTGTTGCTGTAAGGGAGGACAGTTCCATATTTGGGCACTGGATGGTGGTACATTTATCACCAGCAGCCGAGAGCGTTAAATATTATTTCTAGGAATGTTAGATATTTAAATTTTCTCTTTATTTGGTGCTCATTTTTATTATAATTTTGTTATATTTTTTTCATTTTTTATTTTATACGGTCAACATGGTCGGAAAGTTTGTATAGAAAAGAAAATTACCTAATGTTTATATGCAGGTACTTGGTTTAAAGGTTAGAGATCCATGGACAAGATAAAAACGGTAATAGGATCTACGGATAAAATATTACTACTACTCGGACGTAGTCGGGGAGCGCTGCTAGTTATCAAATTTTTAGATTTAGTATATATGAAACGATACATAAACCAGTCTGAATATGATATTTTTATAATACTTTTGATCTGCAATAACCAGTTTAGTTTATCGATGCAGGTTTTAGAAACACGGAAGTATTTATTTGTTTTTGTTTAAATAACTATCGTCTGACTTCGGCTTTGCAATGAAATAAGTTATTTTATTTCACAATACCCTAATTGTTTACTTTTACTAACATAAGTGCAGCACTACACTGGTAAATAACAAGGATAAACCTTGTTTCCGACCAGTGTAAATTTCATCAAAATCGGTTCGGTTTTTTCGGATATTAGCTGGAACACGATGACAGACAAACAAAAACTACTAAAACGCTTCTTCGTTAGTAGGTATCGTACATATTTTCCTTATACATTGAGATATAAGCGTTTATTTCGACATTACAAACAGACACTTGAATTTGATTTATGTGTGTAGATGAGATAATCGTTCGTGAGATGAACTTTATAACAATATTTAACATTTAAACTTATCTTATACGAGTGACGCTGTTGTGATACATACGGGTGTTATGATTGAGATACAGGGGTTTATTTATATTGGAGTATGTTGTTGCGTTCGTATCGGGACTACCCCTAGTGTGTCGGTCGACCTGGTTAAGGCCTCGCAAAAATGGCTGACATGACTATCCGCCATCTTGAAAATCTGACAGCTATGTTGATTAAGTTCGCAAAATTATGTACCTAATTCGCAAAAAACATGTGACATGAAAAAAAATCCGAGGCTATATTAAAATTATACAACATAAGAATATTCATTAAATTACCTATCAAACGATATTTAACACATATCTGTTTTCTAATAAATTACATTACTAATTCGAAGGTCAAATCGTCAAACGCTATCTCACTTTTGTCTAAGATATACAAAAATGGGGTTTGTAGGTAACGGCTACTTGGAAAAATTGTTAACTTTCGCACATATTTAGTTAAGAGCTAACTGCCAGTTCAATCATAAGCTAACATAAATCGCGGGACAGTGTGCCGCATTGCATAAAATACAGCACGTACTTACTCCACGTAGTAAACTTAACATGAGTAAGCATACACTAACAGATTGAGAGATATATAAACTGTGTTAAGACGGTAATTAAATCAGACATTTACCAACTTTCGTCTCATTTCCACACCATCCCATATGCGGTTATAGACAGCATACAAAACCGGGACGTCCCACTCGCTGATCAAGCATTTAAGTGCGCCATTCAATCGCTCCTAGGTTTCAATAACGTCTGCACTCGCTGATAGGGATATTAAAACTGCTTGTGTTGTTGAAAGTCCCATGTTGGTCTGGGACTTAAAAGAATATGCCAACTGTGGTTCTTGCCTAGCATGTCGTAAAAGGCGACTAATGGTATATCGGGTTTTGGGTGTGTGATTGTGTAGGCGACAGGTTAGCCGCTTGTCGCTGCTTTTTAACAATTTTCCATCTAACCCAGCCCGGCTTTATTTTCGGCTGAATGTGGTTGAAGGGGCATGCTGCCCCTTTAACTCTGCCTACCCCTTCGGGGATTATGGGCGTGATGTCATGTATGTGTTGTTGAAACATACTGGATTTCAAGCACCTAACTGCTAATGTGTATTTTTCAGATTAGGGACGGATCGTAAAAAATATATATCCGCGGAAACGGATACGAAAACTAATTGCTATCGTCTAGATTCGCAGTTATGGATCCGTACTCGTTCGTATGGACCTAAACTTTCTTACTAAAACTGTTTGACCTGCAACGACACTAGATGATTTGACATGTCTTTGTTTTGAGTCGAATTTAATCGTATCAATCGTGATATCATGACAGTTCTATACGGTTGGTGTAACATGCATCAGTTAGAAATTTGTACATGTACGAACATTTTATAAAACGTAAAAAATCCGTTGATCCATCAAGAAGGACGAATACAGATTCAGATACGGATATCCGGTCCACTATTCGTTTTCGCCATTGACCTAGCAGAATCTGCTTAAGAGCGCATACAGTGGGACGTTTTATACAGTATTTTGATACGTTTATTTGCTTTCTCTCTGTTTATTTAGTTGTGTTATTGTATGTTAAGATTTAAAGCAATTTAAGATAAGATTTTTCAGCCTATCACACCGTTATTTAGCTCCAAACTAAGCAAGCATACAAGCTTGTTATATACAGATCCGTGCACGAGTAAAGCCGCGGCCGTTTTTGTTTTTGACCACGAAAAATTTTACATGAAAATGATATGAACATACTAATGTTCATATTATTTTCATGCACAATTTTGATAAGTTTGTTTTGTTTTATCCTACAATAAAACGTTAATAAGGGACATTCTTTGATATTTTGTTGTTTTCATTGTGCATAAAAATAAACCTTGTTTACCTACCTGTTCTAAATCTATTTTATTGGTATTAAAAACTTAATTATTTCTGCAAAAATAAAAATATATATTCTCCATTCTAATCTAAAAGCTAGTTGAACAATATAACCTATAGTTCGGAATGTTAAAATAAACTTTCACCTATTTTAAATCATGACGCGAATGTTTTATCACCAATGCAACATTGCATCGGTGTAAATAAATCGTCGCCCACGACGCATGTGTCAACGAACTTGCATGGCCGACTGCACATTATCCGTATTCCCGCGAAAATATTTATAATGCAATGGCGGTTGCAGACAGCTCTTTTGTGCAGTTGTAGGTCGGTGGAGGAGCGGGGGGAACTGCAGCCAATCAGATACCAGTATTCCCGCCTGGGTGACTCACCCGACGCGGACAAGTCCTAGCCAGTTTTCACTGGGAAGTCTGTTAAGTGTGCGCGTGTACTAAATTCTCTGCGCCAAAAGAAATGGATCAATTAACTGCGGCTATGAAGAGCGCTTTCGATACGCGCTTGCAAGAATTGTTGGGAAAAAAACATAAGCACATTCCAATATTATCAGAACACGAGTATACCGAAATGATTCGTAAAGTGAAAAAAGCTAAACGAATGAAAACTAACAAGAAGCCTGGTGATTATGCCCGGTTAAAGAAATATGACATCATGAAAAAAGATGGAAAAAAGCGCCTTATAGTCCCTGGGAGTGGTGATCAATCGAAGACAGATACACTGTACTACATTTACAGTGAAGAAATTTTCGATGTGTTACACAAGGCTCATCAAGCTACTAATCATGGAACCAAGGAGCGCTTGTTACAAGAAGTCAAAAAGTACAAGAATATAACTAGAGAAATGGTTTCCTTATATTTAAATGTGTACGAAGAAAAACGCAATTGTCCGATTAATGATCTCATCAAGGCGAATTCTAATATAAAAATTATTGAAACAGTAGCAAGAAAAAGTTATTTTGAATTTATAGAAATGCCAGAGGATAACGGATACAAATTCATATTTATGCATGAAGACTGCGACACTAAATTTATACAATTAAGACCATGCAAGACACAGACGGCAAAAGAAGCGGCGAAAATTTTGTTTAAAATATATTCAATTTTCGGAGAATCAAATGTCTTTAAGTGCAGATATGGAAAAAAAAAATTCTGTAAGGAAGTGTTCGCAGAACTTAAGGTTTTGTGGCCTTCATTACACCTGATGCCGATTGAACGCGCTAGTCCACCGTTTATGGGCCCGGATGAATATTCCTGCCAAACACCTACGGAAATGGTTCTTCATATCCTCAAACACAAGCAGAGGTCACCGGAAAAATGGGTTGAAGAATTACCATTGGTACAATTAATAAAGAATACTTCGTTTGATTATGAGGTTGGGTGTGAGCCGTATGATGCCATGTTTAGGAAGGACCGATGTAGAAATACTACGTCATTTGTTCCATACAAAAAATATCCGATTGATGATTCGAATATATCAGAGGATGAGACTGATACTTCGTCTGATGATGATGATGGTGATGATGATAAAGACAATGAAGATAATGATGGAGATAATGATGAATATAATGATGAAGATAATGACGAAGAAATTGATGAAGAAAATGATAACGATGACAACGAAGATGATAATATAGAAACAGCCATAAAAATAAGGAAAATCAATGATCAATCTTCTACTACAGGCGAATTGAATAATAAATCTGAACAGGAAAACATAAACAAAGCATAAAACATCGGAATCCAAATAAAAACTTGGATCCAGGATCGACGCACTATGATCATTGCTACTTATTTGTGTTCAATTTAATGATGTAATAAACTATTTGTAAAAGAAATACTAATTAAACCTTTTTCAATTACCTACTAAATGTTTTATTTATCGCCTCGGATTGTGTATTAATTGTAAAAATTTTACCTTTTAGATGATAAGGACAAGGATCCTGCTTTTTTTTAGATATTAGTATTCGAGATATCAACGTATTTGAAATTACCTGTAATATATACATAGATATATTATCTGGTATATGTAAATTCGACATACTGTGATGTAACTTAAATACAAATAACACCATATTAATTAAATTAAATAAGTATATAAATTATGTTATAATGATGGCTAGATAACATGCATTAAATAAATCATAAGTAGATTTATAAATTCTGCAGACAGTATTATAATAGAAAATAGGGATGTATAGGAATTAACTGCAGTTTAACGGTATGTTCTGTCTGGACTCATTTATGGTCTATGCAATGCATATTGCGTTTATACTCGCTAGCTGTATAAGTACCTATAATCCAATGCAAGTGATAGCTCTTGTAAGGACATGCACACACGACGGGTGCTGGTCAAAGACCGGGCACACACTGTCTAATACTTTAAGCTTTATTTTTAAGGACATAAGAACAAATGTCTTTTCTTTTATTGAACCTTATTTTTTATATATATTTGAAGTACTACCTACCTTGTACCTTTTTTTTTTTTTTTTTTACTTGAGGAATGCATTTACGCACCATCCAAATAGAATCCTGGGTGGACCCATAAGGGTGAGTCGGGCTCGAAACCGGTAGCAAACTCCGGAGACCCTACCGACTAAACCTCAAGGCTGTCGTTCTTCGGGCGCTAACGCAAAACCAACGGGATCCCCACTGTCGGGATTCATCTCGTAAAGTCTACGCAGCGCGCGCTGCCGCCTGGCGGCCCATCTCGAGGGAGTGGTGTTCTCCCCCAGAACACCTAGGGTGGTGTTTCACGACCACATAGACAGCTGTGTACCCTATCCTGACGGACCGGGTGTAACACCTGCAGTCGGCTTCTCCGGGGACGATTGAGGGCTAGAGGACCGCCTCCCCTATCCCCCACGACCCCAAAGGCCCTTTTAGCCGCCTCATACGACAGGCAGGGATACCTCAGGAGTATTCGGAGCCCCCCCTGCAGGGCGCACCTACCTTGTACCTGCACATTAGCTAAAAATGAGTTAACACGGTCCAATGTGGCTGGTTCCTCTATTTAATTGTTAAGTCGCTTCAACTAACATAACAACAAACTTGATATATTTTGGATCATGGTCTAAAGTTTAGACTCTAAACGGACTCCATATAGAATTGGGACATAACGATATGATTACCTTATATTACTCTACATTATAACAATCTATACTAATGTTATAAAGAGGAAAGATTTGTATTTTTGTGTTGTGTATGTTTGTAATTAATAAACTCAAAAACTACTGAGCCGATTTCAAAATTTTTTTCACCATTGGAAAGCTACATTATTCGAAAGTAACATAGGCTATATTTTATCCCCATATTCTTATAGGAACGGGAACAATGCGGGTGAAACCGCGGGTTGCTGCTAGTATAATTGTAAATATGATTTACTTACATACTTTAAACTGCTTGAGGACTAAATCTGAGGTATAAAATAAACATGATTGTATGTATATTTTATAGGTACCTCATAGGCGCATGTTACTGCCTCGTTGGCAGTAGCATGCGCCGCCTAAGGACCAAGAGGTCCCGGGTTCAAATCCCGGGTCGGATCAAGAATTTGTGGGTGATTTTTTAATATTGAAATTTCTCAGTAACAGTTCGGGGTCAGGAAGTTGGCGTTACGAAAGGTAATATCCGTATTGCGTATATCAACACCAATGATCCGTATATCCGTAACCATATCCGCGGATGTTTTGACGTTATCTGGTTGCTCTTTGTACACTTTCATCTTTTTATGAAATTACTCTTTTCGAGACGAGATTTTCCTGTTTACTGCTCGTACTAACCATGAGTCCCCACATTATTTGTGTCAAGACCTTCCCTGTAATTATTGGAGTAAGCGAGAATCCATAAACAGCTGAGTCGGATAAGGGCTCGCGACGCAATTAATGACGCAATATTTTGCGTTACTCAATTGTTTTTGCGCCTGTTAATTAATTCATGCGAATTTATGCTTAGTGTGTTTATCTTCAAGGATTTATGAGCGCCAAGGGATATATGTCGGCGAATCTTGTGATCGTTGCTTATTATGCGATGATGGAAATTAAGTTATTCCTGTAGGCGTTTATTGAACATGTAATCAATAAGGATGATGACTAGATTTTTTTATTAGCTCTGAATTTGACTATGTACAGCATCTTTAATATAAGTATCATATCAGCGCCTTATTAATTTAGATCAGTGTTGAGATATTATCCTAATTAAATATTTTGAAAAGGATTTGTCAATCTTTTTCAAACTAATCGATCAATTTGACAGTTCCGTTGGTCGAGTGATCAGAGACCCTGACCACGAAACTGGCTGTCGCGGGTTCAAATCCCGCTAGGGGCAAATGTTTCGTGTGATGAACATGGACATTTGTACTTGAGTCACGTATGTTTATAAATGTATTTAAGTATGTCTATCCGTTCACCTAGTCACCTAGTAATCCATAGGACAAGCTTATAGCTTAGTTTGGAACTAGGGAATTGGTGTGTCAGATCTTTCTAAAGCTGTCACTACGGTAGTAAAATATGTATGCAGCTATAAAAAACATCATTACTAAAAAAAAATCCCATTTAATATGTAGTGCTATTTGCACTCAGGTTTAGGTTAATGTTAATGTTTTTACCAGATAAACTTAAGCTGACCTCACACAAACACTTCTCATTATATTACACACGTCATTTGTAGTCTATCAGGATAATGTGCTCAGTATTTAATAACTCTGTCCGTCCAGACTGCAGGTGACCCAGTCTAAACAACTTAGCACGTGATAGCGTTTGCCGTCCGCTACAGCTGTGTGTCTCCAGTTGTTTTGCCGAGATATTCCTTGTAATTATTAGGGTAATCATAAACTAGTCGAGTGTGTAGTCACAAGTCGACATGGAGCGATACAGTGTAGCAATCTTTGGTAAGACCTAATGAGTGTGTTAAGTCCTTTACTTCCGATTTGTGTTTTGTTGTGTTTGGGGAACTGTGAGATTTGAGAACAGATTTGTTTGTAAGTTTGTAAGAGTGCATAACAAGGGATGTTGACAACATTATAACAGACATGTTATTAATTTTTAGGTTAAGATATTTCGGAAACAAAACGCTGATATATGTATAATAAAGCAGCTGTTAGGTATTAAGTGAAATGTTCTTTTTAAAAAGTGCTTATTATCGTTTATACCATCTGACATCTAACCCAACTCAACATTATTTTTAGCTAGATGAGTTTAAAATAGATTACGGCTCTTAAAAGTCGGTTTTCCCTGTAGGGTATTGCGGGCGTGATGTAGTATTAAATATAGATAAGATCACATTTATATTCACTTGTCATTAATTACAAGAATATGTTAAATAACTATATATTAATTCACTGGATGTATATAAATCTGTTATTTGTGTAATCTGTTGTGGTATAATTGCTATAACGCATGCAATATACCTTCTGTACTGCAATTTTGTTGTAATTGCGTTCATTTGACGCAGCACGGTTAGCGATTTTATGATAATTGGTAATAACAAAATTGTTAAATTTATATGTGTACATTTACAGTTTATTGGCAAATCAAAGCAGATATTCTATGAACATAAAAGACTAAATGTATGGCCTGCTGCCCTTTTGACTCTGCCTACCCCTTCGGGGATTATGGGCGTGATGTTATGTTTGTATGTAAAATACCCACTTTCTGTGGGTTAAAGTTTGTCTAAGTAGCTTTGCTCGTGGTTTTTTCTACGATGACTCACAAGATAGGCCAATTAGGTTTGTAAGGTGTATAAGCTAATTATAATTATACCACACGCAAACAATCTCCGAATATGTATTAATCTTTATTGTAAACATTTTCAGTAGCAGTCCTGTCCGCGGCGCTGGTCTGCCAGTGCCAGAAGGGGTCGTGCCCCCCCACGCTGTCGGTGGACTTGTGCGAGGCCACCTGCGGCCCCGCCAGCCCCTGCACCAACAAGACCCAGCTGTGCTGCCCCACCGCCTGCGGGGGCGCCATGTGTGTGGACGCCGTGTCGCAGAGGCACTTCGTCACTTTGGGTTAGTTATATTAACCTGTGCTTTAGTCACTTACGAGCACCCGAAAGTGCTTCGAATAAAGAGTCCATTAAGTAGTCAGATTTTAGGTTAGGAAATATTAGTATTAAAATCTGTTCTTAAGGTTAGTATGATGTGATGATTCTTCGATTTGACACAAGTCAATTTGCCACTAGAAGGTCGGTAAGCGCTGACTTTAAGGTGGCAATTCACATCGCTATTCGATGTTTGCGTTTTTTTTTCGGCTTTGTTCGCTATATTCGTGTTGAATTCCGAATAACACGAATACACCGTCTACACATCGTTCACGAACAGCAAATATGCCGAACATTTAGGAATATTTTTGCTATAGTATAATTTTTCATTCGATAACGATGGACGTGTTGACTAAACTAATCTACCCATCAAGTCTAAAAGCATACTAGCTCAGCCGATAAACATCGCAAATGCCTGCTCCTAATTTTTTAGACTTCTTAATTTTTATTTTATATCCCCGATCAAAGTATCTCGCTTTTTTTTTAAATTTTATTGTGGCTTTATATTCTAGGCTATTCTTAATACTATTCCATGCGTCATTAACTTTGCTACTGTTTTTATGAGAGGCATGTCCCATATGCAGGGATGCATTTGATAATAACACTCCAGAAATCGCATAACAAGGTCATTTGTCCAATCTATTTTGGCGCCAACAAGCTGTAAAAAAATACTTAAACACGTCCGCCGCTGACGCGCACTGCATGCTACTGACCAAGCGATGTGTGGGCAGTAAACGAACATATTCGCCATATTCGCAATCCTTTAATATGTTGCAAAGAACCGACAGCCGGGCGGAAACGGGTGTTCGGGTACTTGGCATATTCGTCTTGTTCGTGCGAATAGCCAAATATAGACGAATAGAGCTTCACATCGTCGTATTTGGACAAACTAGACAAATACGCAAACACAATAGCGATGTGAAGTGCCACCTTTAGACATAGCTTTGCTACTTTTAAAAATCAACGTACGGACTTTACCGATGGCTTGGCGGTGAGGGAAAACATTATGAAGTAACCAAATAATGAAAATGCAAGAACATACAAGTATTTCTTTTGAGTTATCTGTTGCATGCTCGGGGACCAAGGTCCGATTCACTGTCCCAGTTTGATATATGTACATGACGTATGAGTATGGTGAGAATATCTTGGTCACCGCACTGAATAATGTATGGCGTGTGGACAGGTCAATGTCGTTTGTTATCACCTATTGAAACTACACTATTGTATCTCGTGTCGCGGCCCTTTTGTGGTGTAGACATATGTCTATACTAGCTGTGCCCGTGGTTTCACCCGTGTTTATGGTTATTGTTATATAGCTAATACTTACTTGATAAATGGGCTATTTAACGCTGAAAGAATTTTTCAAATCGGAGCAGTAGTTTCTGAGATTAGCGCGTTCAAGCCAACACACAAACTCTTTAGCTTTATAATATTAAGTATAGATTTCTAGATGGCCATACATGTGTAGCCAACATCCAGTTTGTCTGGTGCCTCTGTTTAAAGGTTATAGAGTGCAGAAAAGTAGTATATTTTCAGACAAGGACATATGTCAGTTTGTCTGATAATATGTCTGGTCCAGCATCAGAATAATGTACGAAATAGTTCCCAGGCACTCTAAATCCTGAATCGTGATTTTAACGGACCCCGACTAGGCACGGGACAAACGTTAGAAGGATGATGAATGGCATTCATTAATATCATTCATATTTCATAATCTATTTTTGGCTAAATGGTGTTTTTCTACCTTGGCCTGTCTACCTTTTCAGGGATTGCAGGTGTCCCAATACTTAAATACTACCCAGGATCCCAAAGTAAAAGCCGCAGTCTTGCTCATAGGTCTTATTATCAAATAAAGTATCCGAAATAACCTGTGCCCTTCGTGTTCCAGTGAAGACCGGCCGCTGCCCGGAGTATCCCCGGGGGCCCTGGGTCTGCAGTCACACGTGTACAGGCGACTCGGACTGTCCTCGCACGCTCAAGTGCTGCGCCAACCGCTGTGGAGCGCTCACCTGCCAGAAACCGGAGATGGAAGCGCCACACCCGGAGTAAAAAAAAGTGAGGAAGAAATTGGTGATAGTAAATTTTGTGTGTAAGAAAATGGCGATAGTAAATTTTGCGAGTAAGGAACTGGTGATAGTAAATTTTGCGAGTAAGATATTTGTGTTTTTCTTTTTGGGATCAGTTTTTTGATTCGTCATTTTCCTGCCGTTGACTGGTACCTAGCAAGTCTGGTTATGTATATATTATACCCTGACCACTCTGATTTGGCCAGATTTGGTTACTGTGTGACTCTTAGGATCAATTAGTGTAGAATCCCACAGTTGACGGTGCGGAAGGCGCTCTGACATTAATCTACCGCGCCCAGCAATGACATGTGAATAATTATAATGTAAATACCAAGCGTTTATATGTAAAACTTCTATAAAAAGGCCGAACATCGCTTTACTCAAAATGTCCAGATACAGATTTCCAGTTAAGGTAATTGGGAACATATGACGTCACGTCGGTGATATCGTTACTGGATTACCGCGATGCCCGGTGACGGCCCGATCGAACGCGGTGAATCGCGCCGAGCCGGACAATTAACGGTAATTATCTCATTACCGAGACGAGCACAATTTGAGGCTGTGCTGAATGTCAGTCCATTTGTTTTAACAAGCTTTTATTTTACTTCCAATGTTCGTGTGGAAGCTGTTCATTTGCAATAAAAATTTTAAACATAAGTTTTGATTGAGCTGAAATTATATATAAGTAAGAGAGATGTCAAATGCCAAAACAGTGTTCTGGTGCCTTCGAGCTGATTTGGTTGGAGACGAACTAAGAAGGGCCACCTTCTCAGTTCGTCTCTATAGGAAACGTTTTGCTTCTTAAGTATTTATACACATTTAGTAACGTGTTTTTTATATATATTTTTTTAACTATGTAGATAACATTCGCATTTCAAATTTACCAACCACTCCTGCATTTATAGTTGGTATTTGTTAACATTTTTATTTGCAATGTGGCCCCTGAATTTTTAAACCATCAAAAAACTCAATTTTACTTCAAAATACTACTTGATATCATACGTTACTTCTAAGCACCAAACGGAAAATATAGCAAACACATCACACATTTTAACCAAACATCGAAATAGGTACTCAAATCCTCTTAAAGTCATACCCGACCGGATTCTCGTTCCAATTCCACCGGCCGAAGTTTTTTCTATCAATTAGTTCCACCTACTGGTTGCACCGACTTTTATTTACCCGGAGAAATATGGAAATAACTTCTTAAGCAACGGGATTAACCCGGGAACGAAGGTAATATTTTTCATGGCTGGTAAATAAAGTACATTTTTGTTTCAATTATTTGCACCTGCCCGAGTTTCGTATTGTGTGGGTTCGTAAAGAATAGGTTGTTACCTACTTATTGTTGGGGAAAGCCGGGGCCATAATTTTTCTTGGCCTTTTTGGATAATGAAAGTGTTCTGCTGAGATGTTGGACTTTGAATATCTTGTGAATGCGGATTAATGTATTTGCGATAACTCTTTTTATGCTAACTTTTTACAAAGCTTAATATCTTTTGGATTATTTTCAAGGATATCGAATTCATGCAATGGCGGACTAAGCCTGTTTTAGGCCCGGGGCGGCAAAGAGCTGTACGAGGTCGATAGTAGGGATACGGGCGGTGTTGCTTGACCGGAATGGGGGGGGGGGGGGACTGTTTAGAGATAATATAAGGTGTGTGTAAGGATCGTGCCATATGGCGTTCGGTTCTCTCTGCCTACCCCGGGAAGTGGTGAAGTTGAGTTAGTTAGTTAGAGATAATATGAGGCCTCCCAAGACCAGAGGCCCGGGGCGGACCGCCCATTCTGCCCCCGGGTTAGTCCGTCACTGAATTCATGATCTTATTGTTACTGGGACGTAACTCTTCTTAGTGTATAGATTTGGCGAGTTTGGTGATTAAGTAATCCTTAGACAGAAGAACCGTCTATAAAGGACCATGGTTACACGAAAATATACATAGTCAAGTTGTGAGTCTCAATTTTACACAATGTATGGATCGATAAATCCACCCAACCTAACTACTTAAAAAAAACTTTCGTTTCTCTACCTATTCAAAATCATATGCGACTTATAAATAATGTAGGTATCAACTATGTTATTTGCCTAGCATGCTATGTATAATTGCCGACCCAGTAATTTCCGTCACCTCCCCCTAGCATGGGCAGTAGATATTATGTGGTGCCAGCTATGTACCCGTCTGTTCGCTGGTGGGGCTATGGACATATAACGATTCCCACGGTTCCCACCACTCGAGCGATGAGGAGCGCCGCGGGGTTTAGTGGGTATTCCCGTCCCTGCACAGGGCGGGTGAGTCCCACACACCACGTCGTTCCCCGGACGGCGTGAAGGCGCGCAAATGCATTCGCCGCGTAAAAAAAATAAAAAATACTATGTATAATTGCCGACTAATAATCTCTATAAAGATAATAATCGGGTATTGGGTTAAGTATTATTTTAAATGATTTCAAATGTATCGACAGCACGAATGTATCGGTTACTCCATCATCACTCAAGTCAGCCTCTTACCAATATGGGCGCTGAAGATATCAAACAAAATCAATGTACAAGGGGGGCAATAAACAACAGAACCGTAGTCAAGTTAATTCGTTTATCCGAGCTAATTCCGGACGAACCACGGCGTATTAAAAAAGTTTAAATGTTAATCCGGGATGAAACAAATGCGCGAAAAGCTCTCAGCTAGGGATGCGATTGTTCGATCAATGTAAATATATTTTAGGAAATATTTTAAGACTTAATGTGTAGCGATAGCTTAATGGTTAGAACACGCACTGTACACGCGAAGGTTGTTGGTTCATATCACTGTAATTCTTTTGAATTAGAATAGAATATAATAGAAAAATCTTTATTTGACACGCACACAAGGGATACAGATAGAGAAATAAGCCGGCCAAGTGCGAGTTGGACTCGTACACGAAGGTTTCCGTACCATGATCTTTAAAACGACAAAAAAAAATTCATTTCATGTCTGTTGTATGGGAGATGTTGACACCATTTATATTTAATTTTGAAATATCAATTTTGAAAAAGAAAGTATCGTAGTATGCTGTTTAGCCTATTGATTGTGTATCATATTGAGTCTAAGATTTTTAATTTTACAAAAACTCCTTAATATAAGGTCAGTTGACTACTTATACAAACTAGTGACGTCACACGTTGACAAGCCCATACAAAATCTATGAAGTAATTTCGTTTTGACAGCTCTTAAAAAGTATCTCAATTGACTAGCCAGTCAACATCCATAGTGCCGATTATTACTCTCTTATACGATGACCCATCTATGCTCCTATAGGTGTAAACGTATTGATCCGATAGTACAGAACATTGGTTAATAAGAAAAAAATTATAATCATTGCAAACAACCTAAACAACCTAATTTATAATTAAATGATTCCGATAGCGAAATATTCGAATGATTCGCTCGCATCCTACCTCGGAGTTATCGGACGTCGATATTCGAACGGCATTCGATCACGGATCGGTTTAATGGAAAACACCAGAACTCAATCTCCTCATCAGATTTATCTTCGAATTGGAATGAAATGTCGTATTTATTTTTGAATACGAAGGAAAATCCAGATTGAACGAACGAGTGAGAGAGTTTTATCGAAATAAGTTTGGTGATGGGGAGTTCTAGTTTTTGGGTAATGGCTACTTAGTCATGAAATTTAGTTCATATACCTATATGTTTCTTAATTTAACTACATACTAAAAACGAGAAAAGTATAACAACAGTTTGATGGTAAGAAGGAACCGTAGTCTATGTATTAGGAACGCCTAATATTGTATTAGGTACCTAAATATTATAAATGTTCCAAGATGGTCTGGGATTTAAAAAAAAAAACTTTCCCAACTGTGTTCCTTGTCTAGCAGGTCGTAAAAGACAGTGTTCAATTATAAATAAGCAAATTATTATAAAATAATTGTAAAATACATAGGTAAAATTTATTTTATTTATAGAATACTCATGAAATATATTGTATTAAATTGGCGAAGCAAAGATTATATCTGCACGTTTCTAGCGGTGAAATTTTGAAGTTGTCTAAGAACGACACTTTGCTATTACAGTGGAGTTTATTCAGTTTAGACATAACCAGATAGATCACGATTACATATAGAATCTTGTTGCTAATAAAAGCAGAAATACGAAATATTGTTTCGTTCCTCAATGTAGTACTTACGGAGGTTTGGGAAGAAGTTTTCATGAAAATCGTAATAATTATTCTCCAGAACGCATTGGTTTTGTGTTTACTGCAGACGCTTTAATTACATCGATTATTGACAGAATAATTATAGTTTTGTCCAGCAAGAAACCACATAAATCTGATTTATATTTAATAAATAAACTTTTTCGTGACATAATTTGTATCGAAAACTGTCAGGGTCGTTCATAGACAGCTTTACAATTTTGACACTTAAGGCGCTAGATCCCCAATACGAATCGTTGTCTTAGCGTAAGTATTGTAAAAAAATATTACGATAATACAATTTTAGTGGTACACTGGTCGCCTCTGTTATTATTTTATTTAATTCTCTTGAACCTTATTCAACCATATTGACAGGCGACTAATGGCGTATTGGCTAATCTGGCTATTGGGTATTCTCATTGCTCATTGGACTCTGCCTGTCATATTATAAAATCATTTTCAAGCTAGCAAGTTTATTAATTTAAACGTAGCTTATTGTGTATACTTAGAAGATTATTTTTTTGAGAGAAAAGTACACTGATATCTGAAGTACCTATTGTATATTTGAAATGTACTCTTTATCCCTTGAAGGAGTAACTAAACCAAATAAGCTAAGACAATTATTGTTTAGTAAATTTTCAAAATAGTTAAAAAGCTGTTTTTGGTGTACTCTTAGCTTCGGGTAGGTACAATATTAAAAACATGCTTTTAGTCTGTTTTGCAAAATGGAATGCACTCTATATTGTCTTTTTTCTCTTTGCTTGCGTCGTTTCCATCGACGGTACGCAAGCCATAACACAACCGCTAGCGAGATTCATGTCGCTGATTGCCTAAATCCTTGCAAAATTTAACACGCGCTACTCGCGTTATCTGGGCGCAATATAAATTTCAAACGCGCAAGTCAACTCGCGTAAAACGCGTCACCTGGACAAGTTCTTAGGGTCTGTAACCAAACGTTGATTCCATTAATTGGCAAATAATATATAAGATCTCGTATGTTATTATTAGTAGTTATTAAATTATTTACATAACCGGACTGGATCCGGTTCGTGCAATCCATTTTCCGTTCATTTGCTGTCAACCAATTAAGCTAAAAGCCGAACTTATGTAACTATCTAGTGATCGCGTACAATTATCCTTCCTTATAGTGTCTATTTGAAGTTGAGCCTTCTTTAATAATAAATAATGTATTATGCCCGCTTTAGGTTATATATATCGGCTTTTTAAGATTCGCTATATGGATTATTAGTAATTTTTAACGTTAAATGGATTTTTTGATGATTTTTTTTTATTGATTTAATAATTATTATTATTATCGGAGTCTTAATTCTTCCCATGTTCCCTTGGGCCCCATTGGTTAAAAAGTTGTGGTAAACACCAAATACTTACTTATATTCAATCATATCTAAGAATTATAACAGTGAGTATAATTACAAGTCTGAGAGTCTAATCTGACCTGGCCCAGTTAAATTTTTGGCTGAATGTGGTTAAAGGGGCCTGCTGCCCCTTTAACTCTGCCTACCCCTTCGGGGATTATGGGCGTGTTTTACCTATGTATGTATGTTTGAGCTTAATAGTCTTCCCGATTCAAAGTCAAAGTCAAAGTCAAAATACTCTTTATTTATATAGGTTTGAAACAAACACTTATAAATCGTCAATTCAATAGGAAAATCAACTAATAATTTGAATCTACCACCGGTTCGGAATGTTGCTTCTACCGAGAAGAAACCTGCAAGAAACTCGGTAGGTAGTTACTCTTTTCAACAACATATTTTACAGGGGTGTATAGATCATATTTGCATTTGAACCATGTCGTGAAGTCGGCTTGTCAGACACCAAAATATAAAATAACGATGTTTACAAAATTTAAGCATAAATTAACCAAACCAGAGCAGATTAGGATCAGACATAACGGTGGAGAGGAGCCGAAAATCTGCACGGTACTGTCACAGGTAACAAAACAGACTGTTGTATACACGTGCCACGATGACGTAGAAATGTTCTGTATCTTTATCCGAGCAACGTCAAGCGGGCTATTTAAATGAAAAAACGCGCGACAACAGCGTTTCTAAACAACGCGCTAACATCATAAAGAGCAAGGTTTCCCCGCGTTCCTCCGTTTTTATTGAAATTTATCGCCGGCCTATTTTGTGCTTAATTAAATTCTTTCTAAGTGGGAACAGCCGGCTAATGAAGTCTCTCTAAAATTGACCTACACAGGCCCTTCTCCGTCGCGGGTTGCACGGTGTTGCGATTAATCGCGTTATGCAATCATTTACTAGGCGCTTTTCAACCTATTGCTTCTATAGATATTTTCTATTTTGTGAGAGATCAAATATTGTTACGTTTTTTTATTAAAAAAAAAATAATTTTAAGTTAGATAATTGTGAACGGAGGAAGAAGTTTCTGCTGGTTGTGATTAATGTCGTAACCAAAAGGTCCCAATCAATTTATTCATTTCACTTTCAAAGTTAAAGGACGTCAATCTTTTATCATAAAATAAAGCAGCAATGTGACACCTCTATATATAGACCCATAAGCTATTTAAAGAGGTGTCGATATCATATATAAGTATTATCATAACATCACGCCCGTAATCCCCGAAGGGGTAGGCAGAGTCAAAAGGGCAGCAGTCCCCTTTAACCACATTCAGCCAGAAATAAAACTGGGCTGGGTTAGATGGAAAATTGTGAAAAATTAGTGACAAGTGGCTAGCTTGTCGCCTACACAATCACATACCCAAAACCCGAAACCATTAGTCGCCTTTTACGACATGCTAGGCAAGAAACACAGTTGGCAAATTATTTTATAGTCACAGACCAAAACGGGACAAGAACTATAAGTACATGTACTCATAGTCACTAAAAATACATGATGGTAAATACAGATATGTATTTACCATCATGTATCTTAATAACTATAAAAATGTTAAGAGAGAGACGGTACAGTTCCCGATATTTAAAGGATAGGTATATCTCATAGTCACTAAGTACTCATAGTTATGTACTTAGGTATAGTCACTAAGATATACCTATCCTTTAAACATCGGGAACTGTGCCGTCTCTCTCTTAACATTTTTATAGTTATTAAGATATCTGTATGTACCATCATGTATTTGACATATTGAGAATAAGTTTGAGCTTAATTTATAAAAAAAAAGTCGCAAGTGTGTACAAATTGATGTCAGCAGGTGCCAAAAAATAGAAGTGGCAAAATTAAATCTTTAATGGCAGTGCCTACGCGGCAGTTTCGATTGTTCCCTGTTCAGGCACGGCCGCTGACCTCGCTCCGTGATTTGGGGGAGGGGGGATATTGTATTTCACCGTTAAAAATGTATACCTTAAGACAGAAAAAGTAGGTTGACGATCTGTTAGATCTCTGATTGCTGTCTAAGTCAGACACCAATCCCTAGGCTTCAAACGGCTTTTTTTAATTAAATATTTTTCTTACCTAAAATAATAGATACAGTAAAAAAAAAATGGAATAGCCAATAGTGATTTTAATTCTCAATCTATCCTATATTAAAAAAAAAAACTCCGTGGTGACTAAAATTTTTATACTTTTTTTCTATCTGGCGTTCGATATTTAAGTTTCGCACGTCTCTTGTGTTCATGTTAACAATACATTTCTGATTTCAACTACGTCTCTTAGTTTTTTTTGTTTAGTGTTATCGTAATATCCCAGCCAATAATATTAAAATACCTCTATTCGCAACTTTAATTAATGTAACACTGACCGTGGCATATTCGGCGGGCGGCGCGCACGAGACGAATCGCTGCTATATTTTACTGCAAACGCCACTCTCACCTTCCCCAGGCTTGTGCTAAATGAACCTACATTTACTTTTTACGTAGAACCACATTGATGTGATAGAGTTCCAAGGAGTCTAAATGGTGAGGGCTTTTTTTAGGATTGATTTTTATTTTTATTGGTGTAATGTTGTCGTTTGTATTTCAAACAAATTTTGAGCCAAAACTATTTTTATCGCGAACTTGTTTGCTTTAATATTATTGAATAAGTCATGTTTAATAAAAATATTTTTATCCATGTACGAATTATTATTCCGTAGTTGCTTTAAGAAAGGTAAGTTTGATATTTCGGAGGTTAAGATTCGTCTTGAAATCTGGACTCTTGCAACTATGAGGCTATCACATCACATTCAATTGAAAGTTATGTGCTTTTTATTCTTGGATCCATATGACATATAAATTTATATTTTTTGCTCGTAATTTCCTTAACATTACGTCTCTGTATGAATTCTACTATGAGTTCTCGATCATAGATTCACCAAGTATAATTAAATTCAAGCGAATCGACAAATGAAAATCGACAAATGCGTTCGAAATCAGAACCATTGCACCAACGGAGCTGTCGATATCATCATAAATGCATGCATGTATGTATGTATGTATGTATACCAGGCCTATTCATTAAGATTTCTCGCTCCAATTTTCCAGCGACGAGGAGGCCTGTGGGTGTCCAATGCGCCCTTTATTTATTTCGCTCGGCTAATCGGATCCGAAGAGCGACCTAGTTCCGACCTCCGCAGGTGCCTAGAATCAATTAACAGACGTGCATGGTGCCACAGGCTAAAATAGTACAGAGTACTTAGTCTGGGTACTGCGACTTAATCAAGAGTTGTTCTAATATAATCAACTCAAACTTAAACTCAAAATATATTTATTTACGTAGGCCTCAAATAAGCACTTATGAATCGTCAAGTAATACAAAATAAAACATTTTGAATCTACCACCGGTTGTCTGTCCCATCTACCGAGAAGATACTGGCGAGAAACTCGGTAGTTGCTCTTTTCAATGTCAGATTGAATATAAAAATGTAACTAAGTCATACCGTTAATGTTTGGTGAATATCTAGGCGAGTATTATTACAAGTAAAAGGAAAACCGGAGCAGACCAGCCTCTATGGCGCTGATGAGTAAAGTACAGCCTTATGTTGGTCTGGGACTTAAAAAGAATATCATATTGGGCGTTGGGTTTAGAATTCGAGCTACTATTATCCACAATTTCACAATTTCCCTTTAACCAAATCAATATTATTCTACAGCTAAAAGTGACTAAAGTTGTGTTTCTTGGACTCAAACTTAAACGCATTTATCTCACCAGAAATTTCGGAGATAGATGGATAGTAGGTATCTATGTTCTCAATAATGGTGACACTGTTAATCTTGCGCTGTGTACTCTGACAACAAGCTGCCAGATATAAGTGATTAGGAAATGCGGTCTTATTGCGTCGCGAGCCGAACATTCGCAAGGTATCATCGAGGAGCACCAATCGACGTATGCTCCAGGGCTTCTGTAGCTGACGGGCTGTGTGCATGGATTTATTCCCTAGCCTTCAAGAACTAGGGCGAGTGGTGGGAGTGCCTATCGAATTACCTACATAAGGGATTTGATCTCTCTGTACCTCTTATTCGATAAGGAAATCATTAGGCGATTCGGTTGTATGCATAAAAAATATTCAGTGTAAATTTTTTTAATAGCCAACTGTGTTTAAGCAATCATGACGAAAGTCAATACTAAACTGTGGTCGCACTGCCACTCCTGCGCTATGTACTCCGACAACAAGCTGCCAGTTAGAAGTGATTAAGAACGCGGTCTTATTGCGGCGCGAGGCGAACATTCGCAAGGCATCGAGCACCATCGGGTTCGCTCCGGGACGTCCATTCCAGCGACGGGTTTATTCCCGAGGGAACCTGGAACATACAGGTATATACAGGACATACAGGATTAGCAGCGCCACCACTCACAAACCGCTGTGTTAGAAGTGATTAAGTCATATTGTTACTTATCCGGGACTCAAAAATAATGTAGTGTGTTCCTTGCCTATTGTGTTAAGATAAGTTGTAATAATACTGTTAAGTATTAGGTAATTTTTATTGTTTATAGCTTAGTAGTTTAATTGAGAACATCCTCCTTTTTTTGAAGTCGGTCAAAAATCTTTATTATTTACCTAAATAGGTCCGAAGCGAACGGTTCCTTTTAAGCGCTATTTACATGATAAAAGCTTCGAGGTATCAAGTTCAATTCCTGATACTTTTAGTATACAGAACTATTTTATTGGAGAACTGTATTCTGCCGTATAAAAGTTGCAAACTGTTGAAGGGTATTCAACTCTCCATAGCACACTACAGCGTCATTTACATACAGAAAAGTTCCTAAAGAAGCAAAGAAATCAATTTTTGTAAGTATGTAACTGACATTTGAGGCTTGTCAACCCGTCACGCCGGATCAGCGTTTAGACGGAACGAATCTTAGAACTCCAATGACATGGACACATCGCGAACTAATAAACCATTGGAGCCAATTATCTACGCCAATAATGTTATAAGTAAAGATGACATTAATTTTTATGAAAGAAATTTTCGAATTTCTCGACAGTTCAGACAGCCTGGAGACAAAGATTTTAGTTTCGGAACATCTTTATTAATCATTTGTAATCCTTGGTTACGATAGACAGATGGACAGAAAACCACGTCGGAAAAAATGGCCTCGGAATGTTTATTTCATAGCTATTTCTTTCATAGCTATAATGAGGTAAAAAATATAATCAGGATTTGGAATCCTTTTAAACGCAAGTATTTTAAAATGTTAAAGGATGAATATGTATTTATTAATTGTGATATATAAGCTTATTTATAGCTTATGCGACACCACTTATCTACTTAAAAACTCATTATTTTAAGGAACTAATTTGAAAGATTGTAGAATGGGAATCTTTTTTTACTTTCCATACAAAAGTTAAACAGCTATAATTTGTTAATCTCTTCTTCATAACCACCCGGTAATCTTTCTTCTTATTTTCATTTATAACTTTTTCCTCACTTTCTATGTTCTCATCACATGCCCTTACTTACAGACAAATAGTTTTCTTTCTTCTCATTCCAAATAACGGCGAAAGCGATTGCCAAATTAATATTCTTTTAATATTCACTATCCGTTAATTTGAATCACATTCAACTATTTATTCCGCTCCCTAAAGTCTAATAAATGAGCGTTTCTATTTTTAGTATTCTTTACAATATTTCTGCCAACATCCGTCGCGTCTGTAATAAAATATTTAAAATTGTCATGGAAAATACGTTTCTTGCATGAGAATACTTTATAATTTGCATTCATGAAAAGAATTAAGAATTTTTAAAGGGGGGGGGGGGGGGGGGGGGCTTGTGTGAGCAGCGCGTCATGTGGCGGCGTTGGGTTCTCTCTGCCTACCCCACCGGGTAATTAGCGTGAAGATGGATTGTTACTACTATATTGGCTAGAAATAGTAACTAATGAATTAAGAGCAATAGGATAAGGATAGGACACACTTTTTTGAAGACACAAAAACAAAAATGCCTAGTGTCCACATTCAGTGAAAATTTCAACTATCTATCCACTTTTCGGTATAATAATGTCCTCCTAACCGATATTGGTCACGGCGGCCAATCTCAACGATGATTAGCCAACTGCGCAGGAGACAATATTATAGTGCACAAGTGTGTGCGCAAACACAGGTGCACACTCTATTCCTTCACTCTCATAGTCCGGTGAGACGGCCATTCGACAAGACCGGAGAGAGGTCAAGCGCAGGACTAACGGCTTTACGTGCTTTATGAGGCACGGGGGTGATTAAACTGGGGGTGATTAATTGAGTAATTTCAATATTGAAATACTGAGCTACAAATTCTTGGCCTGACCCGGGACCTCTTAGTCCTGAGGCAGCGCATGCTACTACTAGACCAATGAGGCAGTTTTCGGTATAAAGACCAGTGATAGATAGATTAAAAGGCAGAGGATTCTACAGTAATATGACCTTCAAGCTGTCGTAATGCGTGAACATATTAAATGTCTACCTTGGACATTAACAATTTATGGAGGATTCAGAGTTTTCTGCTAGGTGTAACGGAAGATCGCCGGGAGTTCGTGAAAGAAAAATAAAACAATCATCATCATTTGACTGGCCCCTTGGTCGAGTGGTCAGAGACCCTGGCCACGAAACCAAAGGTCGCGGCTTTGAATCCCGCTAGGGGCAAATGTTTTCGTGTGATGAACATGGACATTTGTACTCGAGTCATGGATGTTCATAAACGTATTTAAGTATGTCTATCCGTTCGCCTAGTATCCATAGTACAAACATAAGCTTAGTTTGGAACTAGGGAATTGGTGTGTCAGTCTGGAGAATTTATTTATTATTATTATTATCAGACGGATAGGCAGACAGCAGAGCTTTAGTATTTGTCCCTCTGCATACAGAACGGACCCCTAAAAAGCGGGGAATAGTCAGAGTATCCACTCGGCGTCGCGGCTTCGAGCGCTCAGCACAATACAATACAATACAGCAGCCACCGCTTGTATTGCGGCATTGTGTTCCTGTAGGCGCGCTATAGGCGACTTTAATGGAACGCCTCAAAACCACCAGGCTTTATTACGACACGTGTACGTCACCTCATTAATCTTCTTTATTGGTTTTCTTCTTAATTGATTCGTCTAGATTCTATAAATAGATGTCACGTGATTTAAAAACTGTTGTAATACGATAGTTGGTGTGAATTCATTGAGTGTTGTAAAATGTTATGCGTCATATGACGTTGAATGTTAATAACAATTTTTCATCTAACCCAGTCCAGTTTAATTTTTAGCTGTCTGTAGTTAAAGTGGTTTGCTGTCCCTTTGGCTCTGCTTACCAGTTCGGGGCGAGGTTTTATGTTTATGTATGTATGTATTAATAAACAAGAACAAACTGTAAAAACGATAGGCTGTGACAGCACAGTGTACCTATTACATTTAAATTGTGATATCAATTGTTGTGGTTGAAAACTATGAAACATTAAATGTCATTGATTAAGCGTTTATAAATAAAATATTGGTATTATTTGTGAATATTATATCTTTTAAATCAGCTAGATAATGGACAGCCGGTTTTATAAGTTGATTCAGTTAGAAATAGCATCCAAATAACCCATGTAAAATTATTTGAATAAGACCGACGTTATAGCGGTGGTAGCTCAATGGTAAGGACACGCCCCTCTTAACCGAGGAGTGCGGGTTCAAACCCGGGCACGTACCTCTGGATTTTTCAGCCTATGTACGTATTTAAAACACTAGCTCGACGGTGAATGAAAACATCGTGATGAAACCTGCAAATTCAAACCACTTTGGATTTGTAACCATGACCCAAAAATTGTCTGGTTCCCCTATCTTAGGGTTACGAAGGTCAGATCAGCAGTCGCTTCAATGTAATTACCAGACTCGCTAAATCCTGGATCATGGTCTAAGCGGACCCTGTCTAAGCACGGGACATAACGCTAGGGAGATGAAGACCGACGTTATCATCAGGATCAACTGTAGGTATGTATTTTTACTCGAGTTCTCAAAAGAGCCATCAAATTTCTAAAGTTGTAAAAATGTTTAAAAGTTTACGTAAAACGTTTGTTTGCGAGTCGGTGTTGTGTACCTACAGGCGTTTGTTGCGGTCCCGAGCGCGCAACACAATGGCGCTGTTAGACATCGAGCGGTATTGTTGTTGCGCGTCGCGGCTTCGGGGGACCGCTTCACTTTTGTGGGCGTTTATTAAAATGTCTAGGTTCACCGCTTTACTACTACAAAATAATATCGTCCATCCGCAATCCCCGACGAGGTTTTAAGAAAACGGCAAGCTGTTTTAACCACCTTTAGCTTAAAACAAAAATTCTATACCTACATACATAACATCACGCACTTACCATACTACGTGACTGGTTTAGGAGGGGGGACTTTAAAATACTACTCTCAGTCACAGGGAGCACACACGTAGTACTTATGGGTACGTTCATCAATCCACGAAGTGATGAGATTCAGAGATCAGAGTCAATTCAGTCAACATACTAACACTCCTGCATTCTCCTAAGGGGTAGCCAGATTCCTAGAAGCAATAAAGCACATTTAGCAAAAATATTATATGTAGGTAAGTTGAGTAAGAAGAAAATTGTGTTAATATAGTTAAAAAATGGCTAGCTACAATTTACATAATACACTTTCATATAAATGTGCAAATGTGAGCCATTAACGGCCCGCCCCGGCTTTGCACTGGTGGACATTTATTTTCTAATCTAACCTAACTTTTTCGAAATATTCTATAGCTTAAGTTAGTCAGGGATAATATAGCATTCTAATGGTGAAATAATTTTTGAAATCGGTCCCGTAGTTTGGGTTTATATGTTACATACATACATCTTTTATATAATTTGCCCCATGTATGTCTGGGACTTAAAATAATGTACCAACTGTCTTCTTACCTAGCATGTCGTAAAAGTCAACTAATGTTATATCGGGTTTGGGTATGTGATTGTGTAGGCGACAAGCTAGCCTCTTGTCACTGCTTTTTCACAATCTTCCATCTAACCTAGCCCGGTTATGTTTTTGGCTAAATGTGGTTGAAATGGCCTGCTGCCCCTTTGATTCTGTCTACCCCTTCGGGGATTATGGGCGTGGTGTTATATTATTATTATTACCTTTGTATAATACATCTTTTATATTTATAATAATAGTGTAGATATAGTAAAACCATGAATGGGCTGCAAAAAGCAGGCGCCTACAATTTCCATGGACGCTGCCACTTCGCGCGTGTAGGCGATGCAGCCACAATGCGTGTCCGTCCACACAATGTGGCGTTATTGTTCTGTACTCGGATAGGGTTGCCAGACCTTTAAACCAACAAGCCGGTCATATCACAAGTTTAGCTGGATATTTAGATAAAAAAGACGGACATCCTCATCCTTTTCAGTTTTTGACGTATAGTATTTTTTTAAAGTAAATCAAGGCTTTTTTTATCAATTAGCTTTAATTATTAGCAGGCGGAGCGTCAGTCATCTCATGTCAATGTACAAAATATGTGAAACAAAAGAATAAAAGCCGGACAAGCAGGACACAGTCCAATTTGGCCGGATATGTACCCAAAAAGTTTAACAGTGGCCGGTTTTATCGGAAGTTTGGCAACTCTTCTCACAGCAGATGTGGCTATAGGCAATGACAGTTATAGCCCAGAATTAGTCAGCATGTAATCTCATGAATTGGGTATCTGGTAATCTAGGTAAGATAAAACCTAGCATTGCTAGAACTTTTAGATATTATCAGTTTCTATCATCAGCTTTATGTCGAATATAAAGATTACCAATTTTAGGAGAACTAACTGATTTAGCTTACACCAGGGATGACGAACCCACACCAACTTCCGCCACCGCCGTATGGGAATGGCTCGGCGCTCCTGGTTATTCCCGTCAGGTCTTCTTGAAGGGAACAAGTACGGCCAGCTGCGTAGGATGGGCGGTCGCCGGCGGTGTCTGAGGTAGTTCAAAGTTAATCCAGATTCCCTCAGCGTTGCCACTTAAGGCGATGCAGGCGTCGGAGGTTTTATTCCCCGGCCACTCGATATCGGCCGGAGAGCGGTCCTTCTATGTAAAGAGTTCTGGGAGTCCCAGACACCACGTTCCCCTGAATGTTGTGAGGTGCGTAAGGAATTCCTCTCTAGAAAAAAAAAAAAAGAGAGCAAACGTGCCAAAAATAAATATAAATGGATCGTTGGAAAAGGCGTGTGTCCTAACACTAATCTACCATTCATATACCTATTTTTAAATAAAAAATAACTTTTTCCTTCTTCTTCACGTGTAATACGGCAGAAAATGATACATACAAATTTCTCATTAAGAAATAGCTACTACCTAATTACTATAAAGTTAAGTGGTTTAGGTAACATAATAGACATATAGATTTACTTTCGAACCCTGATTATTGGTAAGGATTGATTGTAAACAAAGGCTCTAATTATATTTTCCGTATTTAAAATTGTATAAGTGTATTACAATAGTGACAGTTAGGAGCTTATAATCGGTTGAGAATGAATACGCGCCTATACTCCATGCGACGTTTCGACTTCGAGCGTGCGATACAATACCACCGGTGTAGGGGTGCAAACAACGTCAGGGAGGACATCGATGTTTTTTTAGTTTTGGAAATATCACTAAAAGTATTATAAGTAAAATAATAAAACCTTCTCTCTAACAGAAATACAATAGTAAAAAAACAAAAATATTAGAATCGGTTCAGCAAGTTATTTCAAATGTTAGTAGTATGAATTATCAAGTTACACTCATTGTTCGTAAAAGTGGCGGCGATATTACAAACCGTGTTAGATAATTTTATATCATCATTTGAGATAGCATTCATGCGAAATTAAATTTTCAATGGCAAATTTTATCGTAATACTAGCTTCTGCCCGCGACTTCGCTCGAGTGGTACATCGATGAAACATAGCCTATATATTATTCTACAGTTTCATTAAAATCCATTCAGTAGTGTTTTTGTAAAAGAGTAACAAACATCCATCCATACATACAAACTTTCGTATTTATAATATTAGTAGGATATCGATGTCTGACATCACTTAAAACATTTTTTTAAATTAAAATATCGACAAATCTCTTCTTATTAAACATTGACTATAAATTTATCGTAAATATTGATGGTTTTCTATCAGAACACCAACGTACGGCATAGTGGCAGCATGCGCCGCCTAAGGACCAAGAGGTCCCGGGACCAATTTCCAGGTTGGACCTAAAATTTGTGGGAATATTTCAATATTGAAATTACTCAGTAACAGTCCGCAGTCAGAACGTTGGCGGTTTAATCACCCCCGTGCCTCGGAAAGCACGTTAAGCCATTGGTCCTGCGCCTGAATACTCTCCGGTCATGTCGAATAGCCGTCTCGGCCGTGACCGGACCGGACTGTGAGAGTGAAGGAACAGAGAGTGCACCTGTGTTTGCGCACACACTTGTGCACTATAATATCTCCTGTGCAGATGGTTAATCCTCGTTGAGATTGCCGTGACCGATATCGGTTAGGAGGACATTATTATTAATCATCGATGTATCATTTGCATCCCTAGGCATGTCTACGCATTGTGCGGCGCCATTGTTTGTTTGCATTTCATAGCAGACGCAACAGTGGGCGAATCAGCGAATGCTTCGCTGTGATGGCTGGTATTAAGCGTTAAAAGGCACTGTGACTGTACATTGTGAAGAAGATTTGTCTCCATTATTTTTTTGAAGAGTGTTAGATACAATTGTAAATGAAGAATGGAATAAATACAATAGCCAAGAGTGTAGATATTTAAGGTATTTTATGGTTTGATAATATATTGTTCCTTTGTTTAAATGTGTAATATGGCGTGTCAAAAAATTTAATCAACGTTATCTTATTGTAACTACGTGTTTATTGTTATGTAATGTCTTCTGGCGTATAAGAAATAAGTGTGATGAATTTCGTCAAAACGTAATGCCACGTATTATTGGAATAAAGGCGTACTGTTAATTATTAAAACCTTTACGGTAAGATTCGTAAGCAGAAGCATGCTCACGTTTTAAGTAAACTCTTCTAAAACAGCCACTCCAATTTCAAAACCATTCCCATATAGCGCAGCGCATATATCCATACGAGAATGTTATTCTCGAAAAAATGAGAAATAACACACTGGGCTTATAAAAGCCTTCCTGTTGAGACAAAGGCGGGCCGTTCCACAATCCGGCATAAAAAGTTGATTCTAAAATAGGAGCGTTGAATATCAACTGCGTCTATCTGTAAAACGTGCAATAACAGCCCACTCCGCCTTAATAAAACATGATTGAAAAAATCTGGTTGGACTTCGCCGGAATATAAATTCGAATTGGCAAGTCACGTCGCAGCGTTAATATGGCGCGGTTTAAGAGGCTAGCTTGCTTAATCAGTAGAGGTCCTATGTTGGTTTGGGACTTAAAAAATAATGTGCCGACAGTTTTCCTTGCCTAGCATGTCGTAGAAGGCGACTAATGGTATATCGGGATTGTGTAGATGAGCTAGTCACTTGTCACTACTTATTGGCAATTTTCCATCTAATCAAGCCTAGTACTATTTTTGACCGAATGTGGTTGCGTGGGTTGGCTGCCCCTTTGAATCTGCCTGGCCCTTCGGAGATTGCGGGCATGATGTTATGTATGTATGTATAACAAGAAGTACTTCTGATAGATATGTGTTGTATTAACATAGAATTCAAATAAAATCTAGTGCAATCTTCTGTAATCCGGATTATAGCAGCCTACTTTTCTAGATATAAGTTTCTCCAATGTCCTTTTAGCTATTGCATGGTAGTGAGAATAAATAATGACTGACTCCGAGGTAAGTAGCTAAGCTAAGGTAAGTAGGTACTTGTGTTACGGACATTAGATTCAACAGTAGTATTACGAATATATATACACAATATATACCTAAACACAGGTATTACATACGATGTTTACGATGTAATACGATACAGTATATACGATGGGTAGGGATCGAACCCACAACTCTTGGCGCATACGGCAGGGTCACTACCGAATGCGCCATCAAGCCAGTCATAAAAAAGAATCGTCATTTAGGTCTCTTAGCGAATGCTCAATACTTTTCTTTTATCTTGTCCGAAATGGATCATATCTCTAGTCATATTGTATTATATTGTTTATTTATATCTGCTTTTTTAGTGTACCTTTCATCTCTAAGGTCAATAAATGTTTTTCTTTCTTTCTTCTTTTCCTAGGTGGCCATTGGTGCAAGGAAAAAAGTAGTTTCGTCCCACGGACTAGTAAAAAAATAAGGACTCCACGCTATCATACTATAGCGTGAAGCCACGTCTATGCATGTGTGAGTGAGATACTTATGAATACCAGATATCGGATATCTGTCGTTTGGAGCACTTATTATGTCAATGTGTGACGTAAGTTGCGTGTCAAGGTGTAGCACCTGAGGTCTAGTTGTAGATGTCTAGTTAGTGGCGCAGAGTCCTTCTTTTTTTAATAGTCCGTGTTTCGTCCGTGATTATTTGCCTCCGCAAAGCGCTGGGCGAAGACGGTTTTATTGGAAACGGAAACATCTTGTGCCAGGCATCGTGGCCTATTTTAAGATCTTACTCTAGGGTAAGGAGGGTAGCCAGGAAACTATGTTGGTTTGCAGTTTTTGCCTTCTTTTAACCGACTTCAAGAAAGGAGGAGGTTTTCAATTCTATTGCATTATTTTTTTTTTACGTTCGAGGAAACTTATAGGAACAGAGAACGCTCGTGACATCCAGATAAATAAAATTTAAGAGTCTGTTTGTCACATCAAAATCAATACATATAAAATGCTTTATTCTGATTGACGGATCAATGCACAGCCTAAACCGCTGATCGTAGAAACCTGAAACTTGGAGGGTGTGTTCTTTGTATGACGTAGGCATCCGATAAGAATGGATTTTTAGAAATCCTACCCCTAAACAGTGGGGCAAAGTTTGTATGAGACGTGATTCCTTGGTCCAATCTAATAAAAATTTTGAATAAACATTCTTTAACAGAATTGATTTTGTGGCCAAAGACTGGCCCTTTGGTCGACGAGTGGTCAGAGACCCAGGCCACGAAACTAAGGGTTGCGGGTTCAAATCCCGCTAGGGGCAATTTGTACTCGAGTCATGGATGTTTATAAATGTATTTAAGTATGTCTATCCGTTCACCTAGTATCCATAGAACAAGCATAAGCTTCGTTTGGGACTAGGGAATTGGTGTGTCAGTCTGAAGAATTTATTTTATTTAATTTTAGGCGGACGAAGTCGCGGGAAAAGGCTTTAAGTATGGTTTACTTATAATGAAAAAAATATTTTTAAAGTATACACAACACTTATCCCTAAAGACCAACAAGCTCCTTGAACTTTAAAGCAAAGGTTAAAGGTTAATTAATGACGAAAGATTGACTAAACAGATATATAATGCGAAAGTGGAAGGATGTAGAAGCCGCGGAAAGCCCAGGCTCACCTACCACGACCAGATTGGTCATGTATTAACAGAAGGTGATGTTAGAAGTCATAAAAACCGTAGAACTTGTATGAAAAGGATCATGAATGTTGAAGAGGCGAGTAAGGTGTGTAAGGATCGTGCAATATGGCGTTCGGATCTCTGCCTACCCCGCTAGGGAAGTGGCGTAAAGTTTAGTTAGTTAGTTGAGTTAGGTTAAATGAAATACTGTGATAAAGATAGAAGTGGCTAGCTTGTCGCTATATAACCACAAATACATACACAAATATGCCATTCGTCGCCTTTTAGGACATGCTAGGCGAAGACCACAATTGGCACATTTTTTTCGAGTTTCAGACAACCATCGGACGATGTGTCATATCGTACAATCTCATTGCATTGTGATTGTGTAAAACAGGTTTATACCAGTAAAAGTAACGTACATGCAACGTAATTTTATTTCTACAGCTGTGAAGTTCAAAGCCGAGTCAGCATAATAGGTACAAAATGGGCCAAAGTTTCGCTCTAGATATGATTTCGTGTTGCGAGGGCGCTTGCTCGCGTGTACACTTTTATGTTGGTTTTACTTACGAATAGAGTAGGTATATGAATGTACACACTGAAGCCTCTAAAAATTCGCAGAAACCAAATCTTCTATCTTATAATAAATATCCGACGAATTGTTATGGTGTAATGAGACCAACGGTTGAATGTTTACAATTTACCCGAACGACGTCAGGCAGGGCCGCTAGTCTTCTATACTTATAATAAATCTGTAGAGAGGTCAATTCTGTACATGAAATATATTTTCAAAATAACTATCAGGGGGTGATTAGTGATCGATACTGATGCCAAAAATGCAATTAGTAAAATTTGTCTGTCTGTCTGTATGTTCCATATAGAAACAAAAACCACTCAACGGATTTTAACGAAACTTGGTACAATTATTCTTCATACTTCTGGGCAGGTTATAGTATACTTTTCATCACGCTACAATCATTAGGAGCACGGTAGTGAAGGGAAATGTTGAGAAAACGGGAGAAGTTACTCCATTTTTTAAGCTTCAGTCGCGTGTGCAGCTTTAATGGTTAAAGTTACATAAAAATCATGTATGACGGAAATAGTCTTTATAATATATACCAAAGACGCGAGTGACACCGCTGGCACAGCTAGTTACTAATAAAATTACTAACTATAGTCCTCGATTATCTAAGGTACAATCTATTTTTTTAACTCTGTGCGAATCACACCGCACTGCTATTCAATCTCCCAAAAACCTCATACATTACCAATTTCCACCAACTTCGGAATGGAGCCTAAACAACATAACATAAATTACACATATAATAATAAAACAAATAAAGACAATATCCCAATGGGCACCAATAAACGTGTATCGAATGTACCGGGCGTATTTTTACGACCTCCTCAATTGTGTTTTCATGTACGGCGGTATTTAAACGCCATAAATCTAGTGTTATTGCAATAATGGGCTGCGGGGGTAATTCCGCGCTATTAGCTTGTATTACGTGCTATGTGATTATTCGTGGCTGGCCAGGATGGCTTGGGCTTGACCTAGCGATACCGGGGGTGGTTCGAGAGGTAAGCGTAAGCGGTTTATAGCCAGGGTGGCAACGAAGGTATGCGTGAATATAAAAAAAAAATAAGAAATTCTCCAGACTGACATAACAATTCCCTAGTTCCAAACTAAGCTTATAATCTTGTGCTATGAATACTAGACATACTTAAATACGTTTATTAACATCTATGACTCTAGTATAAATGTCCATGTTCATCACACGAAACTTTTGCCCCTAGCGGGATTCGAACCCGCGACCATCGGTTCGGTAGCCAGGGTCTCTGACCACTGGAGCAACAGGCTAGTCGGCCACATTCGGCCAAAAAATGAAACTAGGTTGGGCTACATAAAAAAAAATTAAAAAGTAATAACAAGTGCTAAGCTCGTCGCCTACACAATCACAGATCCAAAACCCGATATACCATTAGTCGCCTTTTCCATGCTAGGCAAGTTTTGTCGTAACGTCCAATATTAAAACATTAGGTACATCATTTTTAGTTTGAACCACATGAGCAGCAATTACCGCTATTTGGTAATATATTTGTTTAACTGGGTGAAATGTTAAGAGGTGTTTCATGATAAACAACACGAAAAGAAATCAATACTCACTACGCTCGGTCAAATTTGAGAACTTTAAGTATAAAAACTTTTTATTTTAATAACTTTTAAAAGTTATAATCGCTGGCGAAAGTCATAAAAGTTTAACTTAATGTAATGGCAAGGTGGGTGTGTTTAAGTAATTGACAACTGGCTCGATGGCTCATTCGGTAGTGGCCATGCCCCATGCGCCATGAGTTGTGGGTTCGATTCCCACTCAGGACAAACATTTGTATGATGAATACTTGTGTTTGTTCTGTGTCTGGGTTCTGGGTGTTGATATTGAATATTTAAGTATATATTTGTAATAGGTACCACTGTTAATTCTGATATCCGTAACACAAGTGCTTAAGCTACTTACCTCGGAGTCAGATCAATGTATGTGATGTAGTCGGATATTTATTTATTTCATTAAAAGTGAGGAAATAAACTAGCTACCCACCCCCTTTTATTCGGTTTTTATCCTAAAACTGGTCTGCGCCACCTGGTTGGTATAAAAGTGAATCTAAACGTATTTGAAGGCAGATACACAAATTTTTACCCGGGCTTCTGGCCGCGAGATTTTCCATCTGATTCATAGATAGAGAATGTATGGGTAGAAATGAAAATATTGTGGAATATATCAATACTGTTTTGCGATAAAAAGTAGTTCATATCATGGGATATGAACAATCAGTGAAGTATTAAATTTATAGTATTATTACAGACTATAAATAAACCACTAATGCAATTTTTTCACCAATAGAAAAGTAAATTATCAGCGAGTAACATAGGCGATTTATTTATCTCTGTATTTCCACGGGAAATACGGGGAAACCGCGGGACACTGATAGAAGGGTAAAATATGTATATTTTAAAAGATTTCTGTAATTTTTTACTATGAAAAGAAAAATGCTAAAATTCTCAGAGATACTTAAAATACATACCACGTGATAGATAAAATAAAAAACAAGTTTTTTTTTAATATGTTCTGTTTATTGTAACTTTATATTGAATAGAAATTAGTAGCAATATTTGTAAGGTATTAATTATTTTAGATTCTGGAAGCTAAATTATTTCTTCGAGCTCTATTTTAATGGATTTATCTGTAAGATTTTCTACTTTTGAAGTTATGGTATCTATTTCGTCTTTCACTTTCGCGTATACGTTTTTTTCTTCAAAGACAGTTTTCGTATCATCTGGTTCCTCCAAGTTTGATACTGTTTTTATAGGAATGTTATGAAGTTCCATATCTGTACTCATACTGGCGTCTATTTCATTATTGTATTCATTGGAGTCATTGATATCCCAATTTACTTCACTTTTTATGTTAATTGATTGGACTGAAGTAGAAGGTTGCTCGTCAATTTTCCTTCTTTTTGCGACAGCTTCTGTATCGTCATCATCATCATCATTATCATCGTCACTACCAGTGGTCCCATACTCGTTCTGTGGTATTTCCGAACCATCTGCACTTTTGTTTCGTTTATGTGGAACTATGTTTTTACATTTTTCCTTTCTAAACATGGCATCACTCGGATGACACCCAATTTCATAATGGAACAAGCCATTCTTTAACAACTGTACCATTTTTAATTCTTCCACCCATTTGTCAGGCGACTTCAGGTGAAAATTTAGGATATCTTGCACCATTTCCGCTGATGTTTTTGTAGAATATTCATCTGGACCCTCAGATGGTTTATCGGTAATATCTATGTGCATTATGTGCAACAAAGGCCACATAGCACTAAGTTCTGTAAGCACTTCCTGACAGAATTTATTTTTTCCAATTCCACATTTAAAGATTTTTGACTGACCAAAAATTGTATAAATATCGTATAAAACGTTTGCCGTTTCTTTTGCTGTCTGTGTCTTGCATGGTCTCAATTGTATAAATTTAGTGTCCCAGTCTTCATGCATAAATATGTATTTGTATCCGTTGTCTTCTGGCATTTCTATAAATTCAAAATAACTCTTCCTTGAAACTGTCTCAATAAGTACCTTATTAAAATTGCCTTTACTATGATAACTTAGCTGAGTTTTAAAAGTGCGTTTTTTGTCACATATGTTGCATAAATTTAAATATAACCTTATCAATTCTCTGGTTACATTCTTGTATTTTTTAACTTCTTTTAATATGCGATCCCTGCCTCCATGATTAGACGCAATATGAGCATTGTGCAATAAATCAAAAATTTCTTCAGTGTGAACGTAGAACAACGTTTCTTCATCCGATTGATCACCACGCGTAGGCACTATAAGATGCTTTTCACCATCTTTGTAAACGACGTCGTATTTTTTTAATCGCGAATAATCACCAGGCTTCTTGCCAGTCTTCATTTGTTTAGCTCTTTCCACTTTATGAATCATTTCATTGTGCGCTTCCTTTGAAAGTATCTGGGTGTTCTTTTGTTTCTTTGCTAACAGTTCTTTCAAGCGCGCTTCAAATGCAGTCTTCATATCAGCAGTCGTTTTATCCATTTTTGCACCGAGGAAAGAGAATATCAGTTAACATGCGCGCTTAACAAACTTCACAGCGTACTGGCTTGGGCTTGTACGCGTCGGGTGAGTGACCTTGGATGAATGCTGGCCCCTGGTTGGCTGCGGTTGCCCCCCGCTCCCTGTCGCGCGGGCCTACACACACAAATGAGTTCTGTCCGCAACGGCAGCCATTATAGATATTCACTGCGCGAGTATAAATAATTGCCGTCTGCCGGCCTTGTCAGTTCGATGAATCACTATTCATTACCCAGTGAGCGTAGATGATTTATTTATAACGATGTTAGTTTAGTTAATTGGTTATATCATGTTCGCATCATGTTAATTGGGTGAAATTTTATACGGTAATTAACGCAAATTTATTTTTGTATCATTTTGTTTATTGATAGTAATGGGATAATTAGAATTATTTGACAAGTTTTGAAGGAAAATACATTAATTTACAAAAAAAAATCTACTTTGCTGTAACAATATTATGTACATTAGAAAATCTCCCATACAAACATTACAAATATTTTTTTTCAAACAATAGAAGTGAAAAATTGGATTTGACAGCGCTTTTTGAGATATTAATGTCGTAATGACAAAAATAATAAAATAATGAAAGGCAGGTTTAATACATACATTTATTAAATTAGTGCATATATGCTTACGTGGAATTTGATTTGTTACAGAAAAGTTATAATGCGTCCTGTAGGATCTATCAATTTTTTCGAGTTAAAAGGTATCCCATGTCTAAAAACAAGGTTTAAGCGAATGACGTACAAAATTTCATTACAGTCACTAGCTTAATTTAAGCGTGTATACGTAACAGACAGACAGAAAGAGTCATTTTCGCATTTTATCTCATATCTTTAAGAATTAATAAGAATATATATTTACGTACAAAAACGTCCATACATAAATAGAGACGATTTTGTAAGTAAAAAAAGTTTAATAAACGTAAATAAATATTTTTCCTTATTCAATATTTTTTTAAGCAGTCGGGTTTATGGTTTTTGTAATAGGAAGTTTCTTTTATTTTATTATTTTTAATTTTATTCTTTATCCAGTTCTCTAAATGGGTTCCTACCATAATTTATTAAATAGAATCGGATAGAACTCGATAAAGACAACATTATAGGTTAAAAAAAACAAATTATTATAGGAATATTTCTTGTACAATCTTATCAGGTTATAATATTAATATAAATGATATTAATATAAATAAATATATAATTTTTGGTTGATAATGACAGTTTGATGCCCAATATATTTTAAATCTTTTCTATCAAATCGACAATACACAATTTTAAGACAATAATAACAACGTACAAATAAATTAGTTGTATATTTACAAATCACCTACCAATTAAAACCATTATGTTAAAATATTAGGTACTAGGTAGGTAATATTAGGTGCACTTAAGTAAGTAATATTAAGTTTGAATCGATTGACGTACCGTTGTATCAAAATCAGCTCTACATACATTTAAAGGCTGATAGTAAACAATCAGGGGTCGTCAATATATAAAAAAAGTGATGATATTTAAATAACCATTTTAATGATCCGGAAGTCTCTGAAAAATACACATCTGTACGTAATGGCTTAAAATAATTACGTTTCAACAACAAAAGCAGTTTTAATATCCCTATCGGCGAGTGCAGACGTTATTAAAACCTAGGAGCGATTGAATGGCGCACCTCAGCGCTGGGACGGCGAGTGGGACGTCCCGGTTTTGTGAGCTGTCCCGCGTTTTATGTTAGCTTGTGGTGCCAATTTCCAATTTAATTTGTCCATACAGACAACCTTGCAAGAATATTTTACAAAATTTATTATTTGTGTCTTGTGTTTGTATATTACACACACCTGCGACATATTTTAAAGTGTAATTAATATAACTCTGTTTAATTTTTAAGTGATGATTGTAGTCGGTCTATGGGTGACGGAGATCTGGTGACCTGTAACCTGTAACACAGGTTTTGTGACCTACCTTATGCACCAGAGATCCACATCCAAATATTGTGTTTATGTTTATATTTTTGTTTTGGTTGTCTATTTTAACCATATTACAAAACACTTGCTAAGTATTTGGTCTGTGGTGAGAAAAAAATCTACTATTCTAATTATTTATTATATCCAAAAATATAAAAACGATTGATAAAAATTTGCAACATTTGCAAAGATTAGTTAGGACATAACAAACTAATGAACCTTTATATACAACACGCTAATTATACTTATGTATAAGTATCTATATTCTATAACTGATGTTAAAGGTATATACATGTAAAGTGTTGGCAACAATCTTTAAGTAGTTTTTACGGAATATAATATAATAGTCACCTATTTAAGATATTTTAGCTTTACTGGCAAGGCAATACATGCTTATTAGTGAGATTTTTACATAATCACGCACGTGGTGTATTTAAATATGTATAAGTAATTAGTCCTACTATTCAGACGTATAATTACGTCTATTTGTGAGGTAAATACTCTTATTATTAAACATAATAATTGATAATTAAAATAACGATTATGGGTTTTAAGTAGGTGATAAATAGGGATAGATTATGTTTATTTACTAAATATACCTAATTTAGAGAATAATAAATGAAGTGCACATTTTATACACAGTTACTTAAACCGCGTATCATAAGTAATGCTTTTGTGTGCATCTTAGATATAATGTCCCGAACATTCTGTGTCCCGTTGTTGCACAGCTGTCCCATCCCTGCCCACAATGCACCTCGGAGCGAATGTACAAATCACGTTGAACCAATTTGTACGCTTCCGTGGAATGTGTTCCATCCGATATTTGAGAGTTCCACGAAGCTTGGAAACAATCAGCGGGTCAAATAACGTAGAAAAACATCGGTAGTTTAGTATCGGAACTGGAGGTTTTAGTTTCGTTTGAGGAATATGAATTTGAAACGTTTTAAGAAACAATGTAAATGTATGTAAAATTTATTATTGGGCCATTTGTATGAATTTTATTTTTAGATGTCGAAATGTTTTTTTTTTCAGTTAAACTGGCTGGGACGCGAACGTACTTTTTCCATTTAAGCCGCATCCTTGTGAAACAGGCCAAGAGCACAATAGCAGATTAAGGGTTCCATATAAATTTGGTGAACTATCATACTTACTTACTTACTACGCTGGCTCAGCGACCCGAAGTGGGTCTTGGCCTCCGACATTAAAGAACGCCATTCCGGTCTGTTACGTGCTATTAAACATATGGCTATAATATAAAACCCCAAAAAGCGAGTTTCTCGTAGACGAACATACAGCACAAGTCAAATAAATAATTAATATAGGATACTGTTGGCACCTTTTGGGTACAGAAACAAAAAAATTACAATAAATAGTTTGTATATGTAATAGCATTCTATTAAAAATAAACCACTTTTATAGCAGGGATTTGCAATATTCCATTACAAAACCCAATGACATTGAGAAAGAGTCGGTTAAAATCTATCGGAAAAGTGTTCAGAACAAAACTGTGAAGAAAGTTCCAAACTAAGCTTATAAGCTCGTGCTTTGGATACTAGGTGAACGGATAGACATACTTAGATACGTTTTATAAACATCTATGACTTGACTACTCATGTTCATCACACGAAACATTTGCCGCTAGCGGGATTCGAACCCGCGACCCTTGGTTTCGTGGCTAGGGTCGCGAAACGGTTGCTGACCACTCGATCAACCAGCCTGTCAAATCAGCTAGTTGACAAAATAATTTTATGGTCCGTCCAGCTAGACTGTCAAAAAATATTGAACATTGCAACATGAATTCCCTTTTTTACATAAAACACTTTTGTTATCGATAGTCATACTATCGGTAATTTATCGTTAAACAATCGGTGAGAACCGATTGCCGATTGTTAGTGTAATAACGCAACCGTTTTTTGACTGCGCGATTTATATATTAAACATACTTAAATTAAAAACTTGAAAATTACGCGGTATGTGATTTGACACGTTAAAGTTTCTTATGGAGAAGGAGTACAGAAAACTAATATGTACTTAACTTATATAAATAATGCATTACAAATACATTAAATGAATTCCGTTCCCGTGGGAATGCGCGGATAAAATATAACCTATGTTACTTTGTCATAACGTACCTTTTCATTTGTGAAAGAATAATTCAAATCGGCCGAGTAGTTTCGGAGCTTATTCGATACAAACAAACGAATTATCAAATCTCTTTATAATATTAGTATAGATAGGCAACACCACATATATAAGTTAACATTCCGGGCTTAACTCAAACGATATACTTAGTATATTTTCCAAACCTTTTCTAGGATTTGCGCATGGGCTTGAATGCTTTGATCACGACGAATCTACTTTTGCAGATTTTCCTTTTCTCTGTTTACTTGTTTTGTTTGGTTCTGAAAACAAATCGGTAGCTGCTTGCTCAAACACTTTCGTGGAATAAAGATTCGAATGAAGCCTTTGATTTTGTCGGTAATTCTTGGTCTGCTCCACCATTTTATTTATATGGCGTTATAGATTCTCTCTGCCTACCCCGCTAGGGAAGTGGCGTGAAGTTTAGTTAGTTAGTTAGAATTTATCTATACTTATAATAAATCTGTAGAGAGGTCAATTCTGTACATGAAATATATTTTCAAAATAACTATCAGGGGGTGATTAGTTATCGATACTGATGCCAAAAATGCAATCAGTAAATTTTTTGTCTGTCTGTCTGTCTGTCTGTCTGCCTGTCTGTCTGTATGTTCCTTATAGAAACAAAAACTACTTGACGGATTTTAACGAAACTTGGTACAATTATTCTTCATACTCCTGGGCAGGTTATAGTATACTTTTCATCACGCTACATTTAATAGGAGCAGAGTAGTGAAGGGAAATGTTGGGAAAACGGGAGCAGTTACTCCATTTTTTAAGCTTCCGTCGCGTGTGTAGCCTTAATGGTTAAAGTTACATAGAAATCATGTATGACGGAAATAGTCTTTATAATATTAACCATAAACGCGGGTGACACCGCTGGCACAGCTAGTAGGAAATGTGAGCGGTGGTGGCTAAATGGTTAAGATATATATCTTATAGCCGAGGCGTACTATTTCAAATTTGAGTATGTACGGGAATCCAGAACACCTGAGGCATAGGACAGGGTCACTACCGCATTACCTATGCGCCGTCGAGCCAGTCAAATTACCAGCAAATGCTTTAAATCCATATTTATATTTGAAACATCCAAAGATACCCCAGCCCATTGTCCCATGTTGGTCTGGAACTTAAAAAAGAATGTGCGTTGCAACTGTGGTTCTTGCCTAGCATCTCGTAAAAGGCGATTAATAGTATATTGTTTTTTCGGTATGTGATTGTGTAGGTGACAAGCTAGTCACTTGTCACTACTTTTTCATCTAGCCCAGCCCAGTTTCATTGGGTCCGGTTGCCCCCATTTTTAATTTAACAAGATTCTTGAGCAAATACTATTGAAATCTTGTACTGAATCGAATATCATGACAAAAAGAGAAACTGTGGGGGCACCGCGGCCGGGGGCAAACCGGAATAACAAATTTTTCAATGTGGGGGCATACCGGCCGGGGGCAACCCGGAATGGGGGCATAACGGCCGGACTTTTTGCTGAATGTGGATAAAGGGGCCCTGCTGCCCCTTTGACTCGGCCTACCCCTATGGGGATTATGGGCGTGATGTTATGTATGTGTCCAAAGGTACCCACGGGGCCAGCGTTGAACCAACACCCCAACGCCGCTCACATATATGAGGCGTTCCTAACCATTAAGCTACACCTCTAAGCTCCCATTTGCCAACTTCTGAGTTCATAATAAATATCCAATTAATACCGCTTCGTGGAGGCTTGCATTTTAAAGCGCATAGTCTGCAGATATTTTTAACGGCGTAGTTAGTTAACACGATTCGCCACTTAGTCGCCGACAAGTTTAGGTAATACTACCTTTTGTCTTTCGTGTAGACATCAAAATTATCCAGCACAGCTAAAATTGTGCAGGACCCAGTTGGATTGCTTGATTCAGCATTGCAATCCCTACAAAGAAGAGAGTTGGTGCAATTTCCTAAGTCCCGAATCAAGGCGTTTTACAAGGAATCTTAATAAGCTGTGTTTACACATTCGTGTTCAAATAAGGCTTATTAATTATTTTATTTTAGTAATTTCGGCACGGTCACAGTGTATTATGAGTTCAGCATAACTGATCAGTGACATGTATTCTTCTCTATGATTTGTGAGTAAAATAAGATACGAATGTGAACCGTTTCTACCGTCTTCTGATTAGCTAATTCTAATTATTTTATAATTAGACTGTATAACAATTATAGTATTAGTACCTGACTCTAATTTTAATTAGGGCATTACAATCAAACCTGATCCAAATGCCTTTTTTTTATCGAAGTCTATAAAATTAACATTGAAAGCGCGGGAAAACCTACAGAAAACTATTTGATACGTCTGTTGATTCAAAATAATACTACTAAAGTGATGCAAATACCTTTCTTACTATAATTTTTTATGCTAAGTTTTTTCGTTCAGTTTCGTGATCGACCTTGCTGTGGCGTGACGCAGAGAAGTACTAACCAGCCACTAGCCAGGGTTAAGCAACGATTAAGCTAATCGTTAATCCTCACGTTAAAATACTACTGGCACATAATTCACGCCAATTAACATGTTAGTTAATAGGAAAATTAAGAAAGGGTCCCGGTTCTGATAGCCAGTTTGTAATTTTTCAACTTGATAAGCGCGATGGGTGACCTAATGGTTTAATAACTAGCCGTAGCCCGCGGTTTTGACTGCGCGAAATCATTGATTATATTATTTAACAAATTAATGTCTAGATACTCTTTAAAAAACACTTATCTGTGAGTGAATTTTTCGTCAAAATCGCTCGACCCGACGAAGAAAAAAAAAAAATAAAAATGTGCTTCAAGTACTGTATACGACCATAAACTTTCAAGCAACTAAACAAAAAAAAATATGCGTTGAAAAAGCAGGCCTTAATCTTACCACTGAATAATTAGACGAGTGGACCCAAAACCGCCAATTACCGGCTAGTAAAGGCTGTCGCTGGCCCCGCCCAGATTTGCATGTCAAAGGCAGCCTTTTCGGATCGCGCTTTTTCAGACAAGCCGGATGGCACACTTTCGTATTGCTGATAACTCTGCCTAATTAGAGGTTAGAGATTCCTCGTTGTTTCCTGTTTTTCTTTGATAAGTGGAAAGAAAGGGATTACTTTTGGGGTGGACGAAAGTTTTATGGCTCGGAATAAACAAGGTTTTAACAGCCAATGAGTCGAGTCGTCCCGAGATTTGAAAGCAAAGCATATTTCGCGGCCTGTTCGCCCGAACTGCAGACAAAAGCGGAATATATTTTTTCTTCCCTCGCTTTATTGCAGACTAAAAGTAGGTAAGCAATTTCTCACGTTGATTTTTGTTCGGGCGCCGTGATTATACCATACTTTTGCACAGATAACGGACAGAGTTAGAATTAGATAACTTGTCCCACGTTAGTATGGGACTTAAAGTTATCAAGGTGAGGAACACTAAAATTAAATAATCTTTATTTGTTTAGGCGTCAAAAAGACTAATCTTTATATCGAAATCGTCAGAACAAAAATTAAGCAATATTTTTTGTTTTAATCCCAGACCAACGTGGCTCATTCAAACAGCCCTTTCACACAAAAAAGTGCTATAATAATATAATCGTCCCTCAACCAATTTTCCCTCTAAATGTCGTAAGGCGCTTTATATTTCAATGTTGCCGATATGTAAGTATGTCAGATCTTTTTGTTAAATAAATGCCATTATAACTTTAACCAGGGAATTTAAGGAAATCTCCATATTTGTTTAGCTAGGTATACACAATAAAGTAAAAGAGCGGCGGTAGCGGTAGCTCACTGGTAAGGACACGCGTCTCTTAACCGAGGGGTTCGGGTTTAACCCTTTGGATTTTTCAAATCTATGTACTTATTTAACACTACATAGTTCGACGGAGAGAAGAAACATCGTGATGAAACTTGCACATTCCTTAACAGCTATGGATGAGTAATCATGATCTAAAATTGTCTGGCTCCTCTATTTCAGGGTTACAAAGGTCAGATCGGCAGTCGCTTCAATTACCAGACTCGCTTTATCGATCATGGTCTAACGGACCCTGACTAAGAATAGGACGCTAGGAGGATGATGGCGACGTAATAAAGTACATAAAACTACTAAAGCAACAGGGAATAGTCGATTGTATGAATATAATTTGTAAATCAATTTTAGTCCCGTCCTCTCCAGTTGGCCGTAGCCAGGTCGCGCAGTCCGCTAATTCAGCTCGCGCGAGCAACTTTAATGGGTAAACTTCGGTCGCGCCCGCGCACTCGAACAAAAGAGGTAATGTAACATCGCTCGTAAGGACTTTGCCGGGAAATGAAGGGCGTGAATGGGTGAATTGAAGCCTGATATTTTATTTTACTTATATTGTAATACTAGCTTCTGCCCGCGGCTTTGCTCGCGTGGTATATCGAGAAATCATAGCCTATATGTTATTCGGGTGTATAAGCTATATTATTGTAAAGTTTTATTAAAACCCATTCAGTAGTTTTTGCGTGAAAGAGTAACAAACATCTATCCATACTTACAAACTTTCGCGATTATAATATTAGTAAGGATTTGTGAGATGACATTTGAAGTATTTAATGCCGAAACTGATAGAGAAATGTGTCTGTCTTCCTTTCTTCCTGTCTGTCTTCCTTTTTTTCTACAAACAGAAGCTTGGTTTATTCTGAGGAAGAGTAAAATATTTACTCTTCCTCAGAATAATGCGCCATTCATAATCTTTTGCTAAATAAAAGCACGTTGGTCTAGATTAATATCGTCCTCTTAGCGCTCTTACCTAGAATTCCCCTGTTAGGAATTACAGGGTGGAGTGATTATAGAAATCCTTAGATAGTGGTACCAGACAAATATGGTAGACAAAAAGGATACATTATATACAAATGTGTGACTTCCTGGAACAATAACGTCGTGAAGTTAACGCAGACAAAGTCGCGAACCAAAGCTAGCCATCAAATAAATCAACTGATAATCAAAATCCTGTCTTTCCGCCGGGTACAGATTATCTGACAAGCGGCTCTCCCTGCGAGGAATCTTCATTATACGTTTGAGCAGCACCCTAAATACGCGTCCCGAAAATTCCCGCCCAGTGAGCAGATAAAGGCTCCGACTGTCCTTTTGATGCTAGGGTTGACACTTGTGGAATTATACTTATGAGGGCTTTATTATAGATGTACCTAAAATAAATAAATATCCGACTACATCACATACATTGATCTGACTCCGAGGAGAAGTAGCTTAAGCACATGTGTTACGGATATCTGAAACAACAGTGGTATTACAAATATATACTTAAATATTCAATATTAACACCCAGACACAGAACAAACACAAGTATTCATCATTCGAATGTTTCTTTCCAACTCTTAGCGCATGGGGCCGGGTCACTACCGAATGAGCCATCGAGCTATTTGTCATATGATCTAGTGTTTGGAGCCACGGCATAAAGGAATTTGAGCCTACTCCACTAGAGGAAAATTGGTCGTGTGATGGACATTTGAACTTAACGAGAGCTGATTAGATTCCCGCACTGGGACATTTTGACTGGGACAAGTATCATTTCTTCGGTAGCTTGTGAGATTTGACTAGACCGGATAAAACTCAGACATTTTAAACGCTTTAAAACGCCTGGTCGATGACGACAGGAAGTGCACGGCAGTGTTAAATATTAATAATAACTAGTAGGTATTCTTTTGATCAAATAATTATGAATATTAGCAATCAGAATTAAAGTAAAGTAGACGTATTCTTCCTACATTACCCACTTAACATCTGAAACTTATACTAATTCACTATTAGGTACAGCTTATCATTGCTTGTCTTTAAATAGAAATAAATAAAAAAACCAACGTTGACAGCCCTACTGCCAGTCCTCAATTGAGGACGAACCTCTAAATTGTAATCCGCATGCAAACATGTGTGGAGCCACTTCTTTACAAGCCCACTCGCTTATTACAATCACCTCGTCCTGTCCCTTTTTAGGGACGTTCGCGTGCCTCTACCTGATTTAGTTATTTTACCTGACCCAGTATGTCATAGTTGGGTATTTAGGTGCTTTCAGAAGATTCACGCGTGACTTCACTGAATTGGGAATTCAATTAATTTTGCGGTTTGAATTTGTACGTGATTTGAAAGTTCTATAAAAGAGATTATTAGAGGCGACTGCGCAATAAATACTTAATTAGATGTATTTATTTTGTCTAACGAGGACGAATAAGGCTTTATATATTGATCATAGAGAAATAGGGCATGTTGGTCTGGGATTCAATGATAATAATCTACTTATCAAATGTTTCTTTTTTTTTTACGTGAGGAATGCATTTACGCACCGTCCAAGTATAGGTTCGGCATACGAGGGATGTGTCGGACTCAGAGGTTCGGGACAAAGAGGGAGAGGCAACCTTGCCCCCAGAACACCTCGCGGTGCTTATGACGGTACAGACCACAGTGTCACCCCATCCTATTTAACGGACGAGGATCCACGTGTCGTCATCTTCTTTGGGGCTGCTTAAACGAAGTGAATGCAGGCCCCCCGCAAACACTCCACAACCCCAAAGGCCCTTTTAGTCGCCTCCTACGGTAGACCCCCCCTGTAGGGCGCATCAACTATGTTTCTTTCCCTAACATATTGTAAGAGTGACTTACTGTGTGTTGTGTATTGTGTTTATACAGGCAACAAGCTAGCTATTTGCTGCAACATTTTCATAATATTCTATTTAACCCTACATGTCCCATGTTGGTCTGGGACTTGGCCCATGTTGATCTGGGACAAAAAAAAAGAATGTGCCAACTGTGATTCTTGCCTAGCATGTCGTAAGAGGCGACTAATGGTTTACGGGCTTTTGGGTATGTGACTGAGTAGGCGACGAACTAGCCACTTGTCACTCCTTTTTCACAGCTATCCATCCAACCCAGCCCACTGTCCCATGTTTTTCATCTGACCCAGCCCGGCTTTATTTTTGGCTGAATAAGGTTGAAGGGGCTTGCTGCTCCTTTGACTCTGCCTACCCCTTCGGGGATCATGGGCGTGATGTTATATATGTATGTATGTATTAACCCTACATGATTTTAACATACATACATACATTGACTAGCTCGATGGCGCATTCAGTAGTGACCCTGCGCCATGCGCCAAGAGTTGCAGGTTCGATCCACACCCAGGACAAACATTCGTGTGATGAATATTTGTTTTTTAAATATGGGTGTGTGTCTGGGTGGGTCCTAATATCCAATTTTTAACCGACTTCAAAAAAAAGGAGGAGGTTCTCAATTCGACTGAATTTTTTTTATGTATATATTTCTAATACCACTGTTGTTTCTGATATTCGTAACATTAAGCTTAAGCTACTTGCCTCCGAGTTAGATCAATGTATGTCATGTAGTGTGATGTTTATTTATTTATTTATTTATTATACATACCATTAAACCCGCATTCGCCGAAAGAGTGGGCATAATCCAAATAGCATTAAACTTCTTAAACCACATTTTACAATAAAATGTTTGTTTTTTTTCTTTCTTTCTTTCAAAAAAAGTGGTAAGGTTGGGTCAGATGAAAAATTGTGGAAAAAATCTATCAAAGTGGTTATTAGGGCTTGTCGTTATATCCATTACTACATTTAAAGATTTTTTATACGTATGTAAAATCGCCTGATTGTGGTGCCACTAGCGGACCTCCACCTATTTTCCGACCACGCCGATTCTTCCACGCACATAAACGTATCCATCCTAAACAAACGTTTATTATCAGAGAAAACATTAACTTAACACTGAAACATCGGTTCATTACTCTGCGCAAACGCCACGGACGGAGCGATTCCGGGCAAACAGTCTGACTATTTGTACGTTTGTCTATCTCGATTGAACTTCTGCAAACCATACAAACAATATGTAACAAATCATTTTGCGGATACGGGACGGCGTATACTCTCTCATGTATATTGATATGTCGAGAGTAAACTGCTCGAAGCTCCATAATGCAACTCATATTAATTGAAATGACGGGACGTTTTGCTACGGTGGTTCAAGAGCGGCCATGAAACCAAAGGTCGCAGGTTTATATCCTGCTAGAATGTGAACATTTGTACTTGTGTCATGAATGTATAAAAAACCGTTTTTAAGTACAATAATAATAATCATTTATTTCATAAAAGCACATAACATGCAAAGATTGAAATTGGTCATTACACTAGGCTCGCAGACCTGTGTCGCAATAACTATCAAGTGAGATATAATAATTGTGCTTGCCTATTTTAAACATTGTAGCTCCGGTTCAGTAAAGCTAAGTTAAATAATAAATAAATAAATATAATATAATATAATATATAACGTCTAAATTTACGGACTAGAAAATATCACACATGCACAGGGCGTTGAGATTAGACTGTCCGACCATGGGTAACTTATTAGTGTGTGTGTGTGTGTGTGTGTGTGTGTGTGTGTAGTATAGTAGGTACGTAGGTATGTAGGTATTGTTATCTAGTATCTAAAATATCCAAGCAAATACTGCTAAGTTTATAGCGAGGGATTTGTGCGCTTATTTTGAGCAATTTATTGGGCTTTAATTTGTAGTATATTAAAATTTGGTATACCTAAATCCAATTCGTTGATTAATATTATATAGCCTAGCATAGTTCAGATATTAAAATTTATTTAGGTCAATTGCCAATTTGCACTCATTTATTTTTTACAGAATAATGATGGACAGTTTAACTGTTTATATAACCATGTCATGTCGATGTTGGTCTAAGATTTAAAAAGAATGTGCCAACTGTGTTACTTGTCTAGCATGTCGTTAAAGGCGACTAATAGTATATCGGGTTTTGGGTATGTGATTGTGTAGGCGACGAGCTAGCCACTTTTTCACAATTTCTCATCTAACCTAGCCCAGTTTTATTTTTGGCTGAATGTGGCTAAGGGGACCTGCTGTCCCTTTGACTCTGCCTACCCCCTTCGGGGATTGCGGGCGTGATATTATGTATATATGAATGTCCAGTGTTGGTCTGGGACTTAAAAAGAATTTGCCAACTGTGTTTCTTGCCTAGCATATCGTAAAAGGCGATTAATGGTATATCCGGTTTTGGGTATGTCATTGTGTAGGCGAAAAGCTAGCCACTTGTCACTACTTTTTCACAATGTTCCATCTAACCTAAAAAAATGAATGAACGTTAATGCATACATACTATATAGACGTCATTCGATGCAAAAAGTTACTGCAGTGCCGTAGTTGCAACACTCACTGAATCTAGGATTCAAGGATGGTCTAAGTGGACTTCAACCAAGAACGGAACATAACATAAGATGACTATCAGTGTCTTTCGAGGCAGTAATGAGAATCTGGCAGGTTTATGGAATGTTATTATGGAAAATGAAGATACATATAAAAGTATGACAGAAAAACAAATTATAATCCCTTTTTACTAAAGAAACCGCCTCAGCCAGACTACTAGTCGGTCTTAGCCAGGAATAAAGTTTTGTTTGAGATCAGTACTTTGTTTCTTTTTCTTTTTCTGGGTATTATGGAGAATGAAGACCAGATACACATAAAGGTATGTTACAGTAAAGCAAAATATTATCCCTTTCTACTTCCAGTCTGTCCAAGGCATTTATGAGATTTTGGTTGACAATTCTGACCATTAAAATAAATTATCTTTATAGAGAATCATAAAGGTCAGATACTTATCAGATACTATTGAGTTTCTTGCCGGTTTCTTCTCGATAGAGTCTACTTTCGGAACCGGTAGTAATGTTTTATTTTCTGTTCAAATTGACTATTTATAAGTGCTTTTTTGAAGCCTATATAAATAAAGAGATTCTGAATTTGAATTTGAACTTAAATAAAAGTATGCTTCAGCAAAGCAAACTATAATCCCTTTCTCCCAAACAAACCTGCTCGACTCCCAGTCTGTCTCGAGGCAGTAATGAGATTCCGGCCGAGATCGGCGCGCTATTAGAGTGCCTTAATTGGCGCTCCAAGAGTAATGGCGTTGCACCTGCCTCCAATTCAATTCGAAAAATCTACCGAGAAACTTCGTGTGGTACTTACTTTCTGGCTAATCAATGCTATCGTGAAGTTTAGAGTCAAATTGGCAGTGCCAGTATTGATAATGGAACGGAAGCCAGATCGTTTGGAATGGTTTAAATATTTATTTAGAGGCCCAGAAGTATAGGTATGTTTGCTTATTTACACAGTGTGCATTTTATACATATTATTAGGCTTTATGATCTGATGAGATGGATTGCAGCGCGAAAAAGAAGTTGTTATGTCAAAAATATAGGTAGTGAATTATATTTTTGAGTTTGTGATGTGACGAGTTAGCCACTTGTCACTTCTTTTTCAGAATTTTTTATATTCCAACTACTTCTATTTTTTTCTAAATATAATTTAGCGAGCTAATTGCTCTTTGGACTCTATTTAACTCTTCGGGGATTGCAGACAGGCCGTTAATCAATGAGGATAATACACAATGTCTTGAGATAGGAAGCCAAATTTGTTCCAAGGCAATCATAATGTGGAATGTTTCCAGCAGACAATGCAAAAACTGATAAACTGTAGCCAATGCTAGAGAAGCTACAAGAGAAGCCGTTGAAGACGTGTTAGATCAACAAACAGATGGAAAGCCACCTTTGTTCTGGTCAGTCATTGTTTACGGAGACTCGTTGAAGAAATTGGCCAGGTCGGCAGCTAGTCTCTAGGGGGTGGCGGCGTGCATGAGGGCGCGATAAAAGTTTCCATTTGAGTCTGGCGGTAACGAGCCCCTTCTCTGCTGAATGAAGGGTCTCTCCCGTATTCATGCGATCCCACGTGATGCACACCGGCCGGGAGGAAGGTAGGAGCTGAGGCGGGAAGGTGCCATTGACCTGTGGTTTTTGCTGATGGTAATGTTCACCACAAACGTATTAATCAACGCCGAATGTTTTTATGACCTTTAGGTCATAATATTTGTGTGTGTGAGACTGCATTTATTGTCCATAATGAAACAATACGTTACGTTCTTTACGCTGTATACCGTATCGCTCTCCACATCGGTTAGACACGTCATAGGTAGGTAAACCAGCAACACATTGCATCGAGAGATGCAGCCCATTGTTATACAATGACTAGCCCGTTGGTCGAGTGGTTAGAGACCCTGGCCACGAAACCAAAGGTCGCGGGTTCGAATCCCGCTAGGGGCAAATGTTTCGTGTGATGAACATGGACATTTGTACTCGAGTCATAGATGTTTATAAACATATTTAAGTATGTCTATCCGTTCACCTAGTATCCATAGCACAAGCTTAAGCTTAGTTTGGAACTAGGGAATTGGTGTGTCAGTCTGGAGAATTTATTATTATTATTTTTAGTTCAAAATATTTTTTCTCAGCAATATGCTGGTATTTTATACCACTTACGGGCTTATTATTATTATTATTTATTTATTATTATTAAGCTAATCTGTCTAGTTTTTAAGCTGATATAATTTCGCCATGGCATAGCAAAGTGAAAGAAAATGGGTGCTGTATATGCTAAGCACAGAACTTTTCGTATTTTCTTAGCGCATCGTAGTGCGTCGAAAGTTCACACATTTTGAAGAATTGAGTAAGAGATCTTGGGTGGTAGTGGTATGAGTTAGTTAACGGTGTGATGTGTGACGCGTGTCCTTTATATCTATACTAATATTATAAAGAGGAAAGATTTGTATTTTTGTGTGTGTGTATGTTTGTAATGAATAAACTCAAAAACTACTGTGCCGATTTCAAAAATTCTTTCACCATTGAAAAGCTACATTATCCGGAAGTAACATAGGCTATATTTTATCCCCATATTCCTACAGGAACGGAAACTATGCGGGTGAAACCGGGGGGCGCTGCTAGTTGTCTATTAACTCTCTTTGTTTTCGATATACGTGAAAAAGCGGAAGTCGCTTGTCCCTTACACCAAGTAGCTTTTAGCTTTACCCCGACCTCGGGATGAGCGGAATATGAACAGAATGCAATCTCACCGCAGCCCCCGTTCAAAGGCAAAAAACTGCATCCTACTTGCACCTTCCGCCTCGGCGATAAGGGCGAATTTGCAACGACTCCTGCGCAGAGGGCGACAGAGAAGAATTAATGTATGTTCCTTAGGTTTTGTAACGGTTTCACTTTATTTGATGTCAGTAATGCAGTGACTCGGTCATTAGACTTTTAGAATTTTGTGCTTGGATTCTGAGGTTTGTAAAATAGCAATTATTTTTTTTGAGTACATAAACGTTAAAATTGTATATATTTAACGTTAATTTACACCTTCACAGTAAAACGGACTTGCTTCACACACATAACACTCACAGACCTGATTTTACTATTTTAATTTCCAAGACTTTCGTTTGCACAGACTACAGATTTTGGTACAAATTTGTAGATTGTGCAAATAAGTCTTGGAAAGGAGGTATTTACACATCAACAAAGTAATATCTGTTAATTAGTGTACCAAAATATGTAATGCATATACATATGCACACAAAAGCGGTGGTAGCTCAACGGTAAGGACACGCGCCTCTTAACCGAGGAGTGCGGGTTCAAACCCGGGCACGTACCTCTGGATTTTTCAAATCTATGTAGGTATTTATACTACTAGCTCGGTGGTGAGGGAAAACATCGTGATGACCTACCAATTCAAACAACTTTGTGTTTGTAACCATGATCCAAAAATTGTCTGGTTCTCCTATCTTAGGGTTACGAAGGTCAGATCGGCAGTCGCTTCAATGTAATTACCAGACTCGCTAAATCCTTGATCATGGTCATAGCGGACCCCCTCTAAATACGGAAAATAACGCTAGGAAGATGATGATATTTAAAAGCACATATAAGCAATACGAAGCCAGCTGCCCATTTGACTGGGTATGTATGTTTGAATGTACAAAGCGAATTCTATCGCACAGATGAAATTGTAACATTGTCATTGGAGCAAAATAATGTTTGGTACTTAAATTCCTGCGCCGGTTCACCCAAGTTAAGATTACCCTGAGCAGAGTACCAAGGTCCAATCTCTCAAGATTCGAAGGGTCGTCGGCGAATGGGGATTGGTCGTACTCTTGTCCTTTATGTGTTAGTGCGATTAATCCTCAACAAAACCTTCAAAGGGTTGACAACTTGCGACTGACACCTTTTGGGTTGCGAGTGTCCGTTGTAATTCGTTTGCTACCAAGGCCGTACGCTTAGCTGCCACCTTCATGGTATTAAAAATAAAAAGCAAATTATATCATGAATCAATTATATATTTTCTAGCGTTACTAACAAAGATTTTTTACCATTATTGATTGTATATCGAAATATAACTTATACCTGACCTTTATAATCTGTATGCATTTATGGATAATCTACTGTAACGACTGCGCCACAAGATAGTCATGATTATAGCTCCAGTAATACGTAAACAAATGACGTCGATCGAACATACAGAAACGCCATACAATCCTGCATCGCGCTGACGAAGTTATTCTCGCCACTAAGTATAAATACAATACACCGCGACGGTTAGTCGGACCTAGGTCCCTGAGCAGGCAACACCTAGCTCGGCGGAAGTACTTCCATTTTTAGTGCGAGCGCGTAATTCGCACATCTACATAATGTGTGTAGATTTATGGAATAAATACAGTCGTTGTTCAAACTCACAAACACGCAGTTTTATTAACAACCTATTATTTACTTTTAATATCATTGAATAATAAGAGCGGTGGTAGCTCAATGGTAAGGACACGCTCCTCTTAACCGAGGAGTGCGGGTTCAAACCCGGGCACGTACCTCTGGATTTTTTAAATCTATGTACGTATTTATACCACTAGCTCCACGGTGAAGGAAAACATCGTGATGAAACCTGCAAATTCAAACAACTTTGGATTTGTAACCATGATCCAAAAATTGGCTGGTTCCCCTATCTTGGGGTTACAAAGGTTAGACCGGCAGTCGCTTCAATGTAATTACCAGACTCGCTAAATCCTGGATCATGGTCTAAGCGGACCCCGTCTAAAACACGGGACATAACGCTAGGAAGATGATGATCATTGGCTAATAAATAATTGTTTGCACCTTAATAGGTACAACACCATCCTATTTCCTCACAGAATCCAAGCGAGATGTAACTCAACAGTATTCCATTGAAAGGTGATTTGTAAGCGAAGTATCTTTTTTCACCCAATGAAAATGATAAATAGGGGCGCACTCTGAATAAATTGGAAATCAAGGATTTCTTTACCTCTGGGACGATCGAAAAAGCAAGTGAAACCGATGCGATCTCTTTTTGCGTTTGAATATTTTCACGTGGGAATGGAATATGATACCCGGGTCACGGCTCCGTTCCATCATAATATTGGAGTAAGTTTGGTGCGCAGTGGTTTAAATTTGATTACAAAATTCAAGCAGGTTGAGGTCGGAATGGGTTTGAAATACAAGACATATTATTGCTGTTAATTATACAGGTGTATTAAGATCAGGAGCGAGAAAGAAGGTGTTATAATAAAATAGGCATAGTGACACCATACATGAGTAAATTCTAGATATAATTCAATTTAAACAAGACGTTATTTAGGACCCTTTATCATTAATTAATTTCATTATCTACAAATTTTGTTTTTTTAGGGTTCCGTACTCAAAGGGTAAAACGGTATCCTATTACTAAGACTCCGCAGTGCGTCTGTCTGTCACCAGGCCGTATCTCATAAACCGTAATAGTTAGACAGTTTAAATTTTCACAGACGATGTATTTCTGTTGCCGCTAAAACAACAAATACTAAAAAACAGAATAAAATAAATATTTCAGGGGGCTCCCATACAGTAGACATGTTTTAGGCCGTTCTTATAGATAACGGCACGGAACCCTTGGTGCGCGGGTCCGATAATAATTTATTAGCGAGTACCTACTTGGCCGGTTTTTATTGATTTGAAAACAATAGGTAAGTAGTCAGTCAGTAGGGTACACTGATCCGTTACCTCACACTTCAGTATTTCCATTCAAAATCTATTGTTTTGACAGCTCATAAAAAGTATGTCCGATGGTGATCTGGGACTAAAAAAATAATGTGCCAACTGTGTTTCTTGCCTAGCATGTCGTAAAAGGTGACTAATGGTATATAGGGTTTTGGGGGTGTGATTGTGTAGGCAACGAGCTAGCCACTTGTCACTATTTTTTCACAATTTTCCATCTAACCCAACCCATTGTCCCATGTTGGTCTGGGACTTAAAAAAAAAGGTGCCAACTGTGTTTCTTGACTAGCATGTCGTAAAAGGCGACTAATGGTATATGGGGTTGTGGGTATGTGATTGTGCCAACTGTGTTCCTTGCCTAGCATGTCGTAAAAGGCGACTAATGGTATATCGTGATTTGGGTATGTGATTGTGTAGGCGACGAGCTAGGCGAGAGCTTGTCAGTAATTTTTCACTTTTTTCCATATAATCCAGCATTTTTTTATTTCTGGCTGAATGTGGTGACCTCTTCGAGGATTATGGGCGTGATGTTATATTATGTTATAAAAAGTATGTCAAATAATGAGTCTACCTTTTACTGAGGTTAGCGGCTGATTTAGAAGTAAGAAATAAGTTAACCCCTATAAACGACCCGGAGCCTATTATGCCTGCTATTTGAACACCTAATTCTTCTAATTATCCTTCTAATAATCTCCGAATTAAGCTAGACATTTAAAGTAAAATTGGGCCAAAAGTATTGGGCTGGCGTAAATTTGTTTGTTCGTTCTATTTTTGTTTTAATAAAACAAAATCATTTTTGTACAGCAAAGAAAAAACGCGAAATAATTGCGGTTGCAGTTGTAAAATCCGCGGACACGATTTTTCTCCATAAATTCGGCTCAAAAGCTCACGAGAGGCTCAGAGGTCATCGAGGCACTCTGCCGGTCCTCGAGCCCCGCAGCCCTCTTTGACGGGTCTTCAGCGCTCCTCTACTCGTAAAGAGGTCTAATTCCTCTGAAAGGAGTTTTCACTCCAATCTTTTTCGTTTGACTTTAGAATGTGAAATAGAAAAAAAAAAATTGTGGGAATAAATTTCTTCGTATGCGGTAAAACCTGAGTTTGTAATTTGTGTGGTGTGATAGGCCATTGATTCACTAAAGGCAATATTGACTTGACTTATATACGAAATGTGATGACTGTAATAACAGTCATCATCTACTGTCATGTCCTGTTACCTCGCTAGCAAGTCCAAGTCCTAACTTTCTCTCAAATAGCATACTTCAACACAAAAAGCAGAGTAGGCCATTTACCAAGTAAAGTATTTTTGTAACAGGAGTAATTTTTCGTGCCCCCGGGCCCGTGGTTGCGGCGACTACCGACTAGCAACGCGCTGAAGGGACGTTGGTTTGTTAATTCGTGGAACGGACCCGGCTAATTTGCAACGAGGTTTGTACACATGGGCCGAAAGAACGGAACACAGGTTTTAGTCTTTGATTCATCCAACTAATCTTGGTGTCTGTTCTTTGGTCTGCGATGTGCTTAGATTTAAAATGATATAATAACACGCCCGAATGAGTTGGCCGCGTCTTAGAATGAGGTTTGAGCCAAAGATAAAAATGAACTGGATGGAAAATTAAAAAGCGCTTTCATAATTCCGGTAATATTTTCTGTATGTTGTGTAAAAGAACGACTGAATGAGTTTGAAAACGAATTTAATACCTAAAAAAACACGAGTAGCTTCTTACGACATTCAGGGCAAGGTATACATATAGTAAGTACATTATTTTGAAGTCCTAGATTAATATGAAACAAGATATGTTGGTCTTAGGTTCGCATCTCTCTAGATTTGTGTGATTAACGCTTTCTATTCTTTGGAAATAGTACTTTTTCTTGGATGAGAGGCCATACCCCATCTCGTATTCGATGGTTGCTGGGTTCTTTAAGAAGCACTAACTAACTAACTAAGGCACCTGTATGATCACAACTTGCGATTCCTCTGATATTGTGTATATGTCCTTAGTAAGGATTGCAATCCAGCGGCATTTTTTGCTTGATCCTGCACTTGACGGATTCAGCATAGCTAAAATTGTGTTACACTCTGCTGGATCGCTTGATCCAGCATTCCAATGTCTACTAGGGATTGAAATCCAGCGGCATTGCACCAGCACAGCTCAAATTATACCGGAACCAACTGGATTGCCAGCAATTCATTGGATTATTTATGCTACAGTTTGAAGTTTCAAAGAAGTTGGTTCGATATCGGCGCTGGCAGTATTCCCCATGGACGAATTTACATTCTGCTCACGGGCCCGTGACGGGGGTCACGTAAAAACCGCCATTTGTCATCGCTCGAGAGAGTGTTAATTGTTTCAGTCTTTCATTATTACGGCTGAATCGGGACTAAAGTACACAGAAGTTTGCCAGTCCGGTATCGATTTGCTCGCTTTCTGATAGAAGGTGACGATTAAACGCTGAAGATTTTGTGTTTTGAAAGTGAAATATCACATCACATGTAGTTTTTCGTATGCGTTCAACATACAATTAAAACGTACGACAAAGACTAATAAATTATAAATTGAAAAAAAAAAACGATTTAAGCAGCAACTACACTAAAAACTAAAAAAAGTTAATATGACCCCTTTCATATCTATAACTGACATTGCAAGTAAAAAAAAAAATATATTAGCTCTCTTGCTTCTTTCGTTCGAAATTAGAATTTAAAAACTGTCATAGTTATTAGATAAATTTCTCAAAATAAGACATTTTTATGCAATGCTATGCTCATATGCCGAATATACGAAGATATTCAAGGTTATATTTAAAAATCGGGATGGGAACACGGAAATTCACTCAATATTCGCTGCATGCATGCTGGCTTCGGGCTGATTTGTCCATATTTTTAGATAAGCAAGTGCAGACCAGGAGACAGACGTTGGAAAATATACACAGTACGGGCAGAACAGTACGTTTTATAAAATCGAAAGTGTTTGGTAACTTTATTAGTCGAATATAGTTAAATGAAAACTTGAAATTGAAATTTGATAAGGTAGCTCTATTTGTGAAATTAAGAATATGCAAAATTTCGTATTTGTATCCTTGTTTGTAATTTTAATGATTAAAGCGATTTCTATTCTACAACCTCATTGATTATAATTAGTGCATAGTTACTATTAATTAAATTATCTCGGTAGGGTTATCTAAGTAAGTGGCACTTATAAGAAGCTTACCTAATGCATACCTTATATAAATGCTTCAGGTAACAAATCATCCGATGTTCCACTATGCTCTTCCCCAGAAATGCACAGCACGCCTCAACTTCCATCTAAATTGTCATGATGAAAGTTTTTTAGTTTTAAGTAACAAATTTCTAGTATGGCCATTATCTCTTACTGCTCAATTGTCGTTAAAAAAAACCACATTTATTCCCGTTTCTCTTAAAATGGTTGTGCTATCTCCTATGCTACGTCTGGCAGACGAAGGTGCATTTTCAATTCAATGCGAGGAATTCGTATCCATCGTACGGCGAGCGCTTTACCCACCCATATTTATTTAAGCCTTTGATCTAGGGCAGCTGTACTCAACCTGCGGCCCGTTAGCTTAGTCATCTATTAGTGTAATTGTTGACGCTAGGTGGTAAAAGGTTAGCTCATGTTTAAAGACACTATTTGTATAGAAGAGGATAAACCTGATTTCATATTTGGCTCAATTTGGTTTAAGCGGAATTTTCGCTGGGCTCTATCCATCCGTCCCTTCGGCGATTGCGTGTAGCACATTAATTAAGGTCAGATTTTTTTCTCTGGACATGCAAAAGTCGATTCTTTATTGTTTTGAATCTCTTACCTAAATAGTTAACATAGACTTGAATAAAATAGGGTGGTTATATGAGTGATAAAATTCTTGGACACATTAGTGATTTGTTGTTGTCATTCTAACTGCTGTTAAAAGCAAACTAAACTGTCTCCGACCAATCAGAATCTTGTCGTAAATATATTTAATCTGTGAGCCAATAGTAGAGCAGCAACTGCACGTTATTTTGACTGCTTTTGGCGAAATTATTCTCACACGTAATCACAATAACACTCTGGACTGCATCTTCTAGCATAGGTATTTTTATACCTATAACTAGTTATTCCTATGTTCTAAATTGTCTGGCTCGATTGCGCATTTGGTAGTGACCCTACCTTATGCGCCAGGAGTCGTGGGTTCGATCCCCACCCAGGACAGACATTCGTGTGATGAATACTTGTGTTTGTTCTGTGTCTGGGTGTTAATATTCAATATTTAAGTATATATTTGTAATATCACTGTTGATTCTGATATCCGTAACGCAAGTGCTTAAACTAGGTACTTACCTCGGAGACAGATCAATGTATGTGATGTAGTCTGATATTTATTATTTATATGATGCAACCCGAAAAAAAAAGGTTGATTATGACTGATCTGGAGACTTTCAAACAGAATATATAGTGCTGTTGAAGTACAAGACAACTGCGACGAATATTGGACGGGATTGTTGCATCAAAAGAAATGGGGCATTGAAAATTGTTGCTGATACAAAGAATACAGAATATTACTTGTTAAGAATCGTACTAAGACGAACAATATCTTTTCTTACTGTTGAGCTTTGAGAGCTGTTTGTTAAATCAACAAGTCAAATCATCCAGGCTTTAAATCACATCATGCATCAAATGATGGTCGAAAATTTCATATGACAATCTATAAAATCGATGTTAAGTAAAATCGGAATTACCTACCTATTATTTATCTTGATTTAATGTCTGAAAATATGTACGTAACATCACGCCCATAATCCCCGAAGGGGTAGGCAGAGTCAAAGGGGCAGCCGGCCCCATTAATCACATTCAGCCAAAAACAAAACTGGGCTAGGTTAGATGGAAAATTGTGAAGAAGTAGTGACAAGTGGCTAGCTCGTCGCCTACATAATCACTACCCAAAACCCCATATAACATTAGTCGCCTTTTACGACATGCTAGGCAAGAAACACAGTGGGCACATTATTTTTAAGTCCCAGACCAACACGGGACTAAATGTCTGAAAACTCTTTAATTTGTTGTATCAACTGGATTATTATCCTCCTAGCGTTATGTCCTGCGCTTAGTTGTCCGCTTAGACCTACCGAGTTTAACTACCGAGTTTCTTGCCGGATTCTTCTCGGTAGATACAACATTCTGAACCGGTGGTAGAATCATATAGCTGTGGCTTTACCTGTATTTGACGATTTATAAGTGTTTCCTTGAAACCTATATAAATAAAGAATATTTAGACTTTGACTTTGACTTTGACTTTGACCATGATCCAGAATTTAGCGAGTCTGGTAGTTACATTGAAGCGACTGCCAATCTGACCTTCGTAAGCCTTAGATAGGGGTACCAGATAATTTGGGTCATATTTACACATCCATAGTTGATGAAATGAACAGGTTTCATCACGTCACTTCATCATGTTTTTCCTTATCGCTAAGCTAGTGGTATAAATGCGTGCATAGATTTGATTTCAGAGGTAGTTACATGTCCGGATTTGAACTCGCAACCGTCGGTTAAGAGGCACGTGTTCTTAACATTAAGCTACTACCGCTCAACGCTTGTAACGACTGGATATGGATCATATTTCCTGGCAGACCCAATTCCTGAAAGCAATACATCAAATACGTCATGAACAATATTAAAAAAGTATATAAGCAATACATCTAATGAAAAATATTAAAAAAAGTATATAAATAAGCTTATATATTAAGTTACATAAAGTTTCATATACTTTAAAACAGATTCAATTAAAGTCATTAGCATCGTAATCATTATAACTTTGGCTTGCGAAAAATATAACCTGGCCAAATTGAGAGCCTTATCTGCGCCGTGAATAAAGTATTTCGCTTACGAACTTCGCAAGTTATAATAGCAAACGTTATGAATGTTCCGGCTAGGGTTGCCTCCGTAGGAAATGTTATTAAAGGAGAACAAGTGGAACTCGCTGTTTATGGCAGGCCTTCTGCCAAGCCCTGTTCGTGAAACTGTAATACAGTCTAAAATACCTATTTCTTCTTGTAAATAGGACATTCCAGGTTCGTCCGTCATTAGATTATTATAAAAAAATCTTAAACACTTAGGTATTGTTTGCTTTATGAAATGTATGGAAATTTACATCAAAGTTTTTGAGTAGAGGGCGTTGACGTCACTATCCGCTAAAATTTAGACCACGAAATCAAAGGACGCAGGTTCGAATCCCGCTAGGGGAATAATGTTTCGTGTGAGGAACCTGGAAATTTGTACTCGAGTCATAGATTTTTTTAAAAGTATTTTATTTATCACTTACCTAGTACCTAGTATCTATAGTAAAAGCATACATGCTTAGTTTAATGCTACGGAATTGGTGTGTAATTCTGGAGAATTTATAATTTTTTATTTATTATCTACAGGTAGTGGAGGCAGCCCTAGCTAAGGCGCGTTCACACCACCTCGCTTTAATTAAGTTAGCGCAAGTTCCGCGTCGAATTCACAAGATTGCGGACACCGGAGCCGCGAACTCATAATAAATAATGCGGCTATCACTTACCGCGAGTGTTCATTTCTCTTTCCAATTTGGGACAATTGTTGTATATTTTAAGAGCGGTGGTAACTCAATGGAAAGGACACGCGCCTCTTAACCGAGGAGTGCGAGTTCAAACCCGGACACGTACCTCTGGATTTTTCAAATCTATGTACGTATTCATACCACTAGCTCGACGATGAAGGAAAACATCGAGACGAAACCTGCAAATTCAAAAAACTTTGGATTTGTAACCATGATCCAAAAATTGTCTGGTTCCCCTATCTTAGGGTTACGAAGGTCAGATCGGCAGTCTCTTCAATGTAATTACCTGACTCGCTAAATCCTGGATCATGGTCTAAGCGGACCCCGTCTAAGCACGGGACATAACGCTAGGAAGTTCATTTATCGAGGAAGGCTATAGGCTATAGAACATTAACCAAAAACGCGGGTGAAACAGCGGGCACAGCTAGTGAAATTATATTACTATGTTCTGAAATCCAATTTGGATTTCCGGATTTACGAACACCCGAGCCGCGAACTCATGATAAACAATGCTATCACTTACCGCGAGTGTTCATTTCTCTATCCAATATGGGACAGTACAATATGCAAACGGAATCACATGTGAAGCAAGCATTATCTATGTCTAATTATGATCAATAAAACAGCGCAAGAAATAATCCCCCATGAATTCCTTTATATCACCATGTTAACAACATCTTCCTCCAATCACGCGGTATCTGCTCCTAACTCCGAGAGCGCCTCACGAACAACTCGCTTAAGGGGCAATCGGCGGCGTGATTGGCGCCGCGCTTCCGACTGCATCAGGACATTGCCAATCACGCGCACACCGCTGCGCTAACTAACTATGGTAGATATAATTGAAATGTGGCAATACTTGAACAAATATGGATAGGTACTGTAAGAGGAATCGAACATAACGACAAACCGGTTTGATGCATTAACAATGATCGACTTAAAAATGGGAATATTAAACTTGCTACATTGGCTGCCGGCGAAGTACCCAATTTAAAAGAAACTGGAAGAGAGATTTCGATGTCGAGTGGTCAGAGACCCTGGCCACGAAAGCAAAGGTTGCGGGTTCGAATCCCGCTAGGGGCAAATATTACGTGTGAAGAATATGGATATTTGTCCTCAAGTCATGGATGTTTTTTATAAAAGTTTTTAAGTATCATTTTCGTTCACCTAGTATTTATAGCACAAGCTTATAAGCTTAGTTTAAGACTAGGGAATTGGTGTGTCACTCTGAAGAATTTATATTTATATTATATATATATTTACAAAATCTCTAAACCATACAAGCTAGACTACAAATACCTCTGGATATTTTGTCTGTAAGAGTTGGCAATCGGTAGTTACAATCGATAAACATACCGGTAGTCACAGTATATAATACAGTATACAATATAACCAATTGGATGTCTAAGCCATCTACACATGAGCTAGGTTCTAGACGAAATAAATAGGCTGAAAATATTTTCTTTCTAACATTAAATCTTGTAAAAATTTTATTGCTAATTGTTTGTCACAGTCGATTAAAAAATTACCAGTATGTAAATGTCTTAACCCAGCGATTTCCAAACTGTGTGTCGCGGCGCTCTGGTGCGCCGCAGATAATAAAGAAGAGCGACGGCGCGCCGTGAAGAAAAATAAAATATCATACTACATGACATACCAATGGAGTCAGATCAATATCTGACTCCGAGGTAAGTAGCTTAAGCACTTGTGTTACGGATATTAGAATCAATAGTGGTATTTCAAATATATATTTAAATATTCAATATTAACACCCAGACACAGAACAAACACAAGTATTCATCATACGAATGTTTGTCCTGGGTGGGAATCGAACTCACAACTTTTGGCGCATGGGGCAGGGCCGCTACCAAATGAGCCATCGAGCCAATCGTACCGTTCTCTGGAAGCTTTACCAATTAAAGGTATAAAATGAATAGTAAATGTGTATGGAATGATATAATGAGCTTTTTGACTCACAAGACCTGATTGTTTCAAGGAATACTTTTCGGAGCTCGTTAAATACATTACCGAAGAAAACTTAAAAAAAAACTCACATTTATTCAAAATGTATTCTATGCCCAAAAATAATAAATAAATAAATAAATAATAATCCTGTCAGTGCGCCATCGTCTGATAAAGTTTGGGAACCCTGTCCTAATAATTTCCAAAATAAACCATCGCGATATTACCGGTAGTCACTCGCCTGCTTCATTTCGATACCGTCTACCGGTAGTCGCACACTAGCAAGTGTGCTCATTGTATTCCAGGATTCCCTGGAGCCCCATTACGAGTACTTTGGCGCTTACTTGACCAATCCGCTTCGAGCTATTCACATCCAATCGACCTGTTGATTACTCTAGAGCCGGGATTCGGGGCTATTCCGCGGGACCAGATGTGTTATTTCTTGTGCTATTAAGAAGATTAATGGTCGGTTCTGTGCGGATGTTTTTTCGCAGAATAACAATGTGGGCTATTTGAGGAAACAGTGGCTTTGATATTTCATTCTCAGGTGTTTGTGACAGCATGGGGTCAATGTGTTTTTTTCATAACGCTGGTTTTTGGTCACAACAGTATGTAGTTTATTAGTATTTAGTATTTATTTAGGAACCAATTATAATTGGATTAAGATAAAAATATTTTGATAAATATGCCTACGTTTAGCGGTGGAGGAATTTCGAATTGCAAAATTTACCATTGTCTACTACTTAATCTCAATACGCTTTGGTCAAAACTTCATTAAGCCTTTCATGTCACGAATATTATGTAAGTATAGTTAGTTATTAGTCGTGAGATACTTCGCCTCGCATCCTAGCTACGATATGTGTGACTGGCTCGATGGCGCATTCGGTAGTGACCCTGCCCCATGCGCCAAGAGTTATGGGCTCGATCCCACCCGGGATTCAAATCAAACATTCGTGTTTCATGAATTATATGTTTTCTTTATTTTTGGCTGAATGTGGTTGAATGGGCATGCTGCCCCTTTGACTCTGCCTACCCCTTCGGGGATGACGGGCTTGATGGTATGTGTGTGTGTGTTTAATGAATACTTGTGTTTGTTCTATGTCTGGGTGTTAATATTAAAGTATATATTTGTAATACCACTGTTGTTTACGATATCCGTAACACAAGTGCTTAAGCTATTTACCTCGGAGTCAGATCAATGTATGTGATGTAGTATGATATTGTGTATTTTTTATTTAATAATCCTTTGTCTTATTTTATTATATTTTTGTATAATTGTTGGAGACTTTACTGTGAACAACTGGAGTACTTTGAGGACGTAAGTCGAGTGTCAAGTCGTCGAGTTGAAAACTTTCTTTGGACTAGATAGCGTCGTTAAACTTGTTCCTACTAGAAAAGTATCCGCAATCCAGAGATTGGTCGAGCAAGAAACGGCGATGAAACTTTGTGAACTCGTGTATTTATCTATAACTAAACAAAGTCTTTAAGTGATTTTCAAAGATTTTGTTTGTCCATTATCCATTTATCCCGTGTTGGTCGAGGACTTAAAAAGAATGTGACAACTGTGTATCTTTCCTAGCATGTCGTAAAAGGCGAATAATGGTATACCTATCGGGTTTTGGGTATGTGATTGTGTAGGCGACAAGCTAGCCACTTTGAATCGGGATTGTATCAGCACCTCTCGCATGTACCGAATGTCTTTACCATTAAGCTCACCATATAAATGAAAAAAAAAAACAAATTAACAGGTTAAATTGTACCGCACGTAATTTAAACCGCGGCTCTCGGTAATCTGCTAATGATTAAATTTCGTTCCGTTTTTCTAACGCGCCATTTCGTTTCAATTTCCAGAAAATTACACGCGTTCCCCGGGCGTTTTTTTTTTCTATTCCGCTCAACCGCTCCGCATTACTCGCTCGTGATAAGGAAATGGTCCAATTAGATAATTTTCGAGTCAAAAATTATTTATTGCCGTTGGATGTATCAGGATTTCGATCGGCAAACGGATATCTATTTGATTTCTCTTCCTGTGTTGATTTGGTTATTTAGTAATCAGAAGGAAATTATTTGAGAGGTTTTTACAATCGGTTTACTTTTACGATATACATTACCTAGCATCACGCCATTAATAGGCAGACTCAAAAGGGCAACTAGCCCCCATAACCACATTCATCAACCAAGAAATTAAATTGGTCTGTATTGGATGGAAAACTATGAAAAAAACAGTAACAAGTGGCTAGCTCGTCGTACACAATCACACATCTATGCGGCTTCATTAATTAATAACATGGCATCATATCCAAAAATCCCTTAGGGTCAGAGTCCAAGAAACAACACGCTTCTATAGGTATTTAGCAAAAATAAAAATGAACGACAAACGTCTAGCTCGTTTTCTTTATAATTACAAACTGAATTGACAGCCTCGTTGGTCTAGTAGTAGCATGTGCTGCCTAAGGACCAAGAGGACCCGGGAAAAATTCCCCGGTCGGGCCAAAAAAAAATTGTGGCTGGGTACTTCAATATTGAAATTACTCAGTAGCAGCTCGGAGTCAGAAAGTTGGCGGTTTCATGACCCCCGTGCCTCGGAAAGCACGTTAAGCCGTTGGTCCTGCGCCTGACCTCTCTCCGGTCATGTCGAATTGCCGTCTCACCGGACTAAGAGTGAAGGATAGAGAGTGCACCTGTGTTTGCGCACGCACTTCTGTACTATAATTATGTCCTGCGCAGATGACTAATCCTCGTTGAGATTGGCCGCTGTGACCGATATAGGTTAGGAAGACATTAAATACAAACTGAATACCCATTGCACATTCACAGTCGCATTTTATGACATGCCTTGCAAATAATACAGTTGGTACATTCATTTTAAGTCCCGAATCAAGAAGGACTTACAAGTATAAATTGCAAAATATAAATCAGAAACAGAATTCTAATGAACGACCGCTTTGAATCTCCGGTCCAGGATGCGGAGAAGATTCCGGCGAAAAACTCAATTAAAACGCTATTTCAGTGCTAAATTAAAGTTGAGCGAAAAATGTATTAAGCTTTTCAAATAGAGACAGACGGTAAATAACTTGTGAGAGATATTGATTGTGAGAGATGAGAGATTGTATTTAAGGTGGCAGATCTTTTTTTTTTAACTTTAAGACTATACAATTTAGACTTGTGCTAAGGATACTGGACTACAAATAAACATACGTTTAATATCTATGACTCTAGTTCAAATAAGCGTATTCATGTCACAAACAGTTGCTGTATCTATTAGGATTCAAACCCACAGCCTTTGGTTTTAGTCGCCACGGTCTCTCATCTTCAGACCAAACCCGTCAAATTCAACATTTGATAGATTAAAACCGCATTAAAACCACACCGTCTTGTCAGTGGCTGAAACAGCAAAGGATAAGACAGTGGAACAACTAATTCCGCGCGATGATTTGCGGTGAGTTGCGCTGTGGCGTGCCGCAACAATTGCGGGGCTGGCGTAAACGGGAGCGAGAGTCTAAATGGCGTGATTGTTTCTGATTGAAATTTTCGCTTGAGATTCTAATACACCACCCATTAATTAGAACTAGACCTCATCAAGCAGCAATGAATTAATTTCGATGTTTTAAGGCGCGTCGCAGTGCAATAACACCTGGCGCACACGGGAGCGACAATGAAAATGATGTGATTGTTTCCGCTTTAGAGACCGGCTTGAGCTTGTCTAAAATGTTGGATATTCCATCCATTGAATAAAAGTCGTGCAACTAAGAATTATTTTGTTTTAGTAGCTTGCTTGAGCTGCACAATAGTACTGTTTAATCCGCCTATCGATCAGAACACGGCCTTGCGTGATGCATAAACCATTAATTTCAATAATTTAAGGTGTGTTGCGTAGTGGCGTGTCGCAACTATGCTAGGGCTGCTGTATACATCTACCTAGTAGGCAATAGACGCTAATTTGTAGGATGACCATGGCAAAAGTTCTATTAGTTACTCTGTCCATTGATTAGAATATCTCCTTGAACAAAGTACTGATTTCGTTGATTTGAGGCGTGTTGCGCCGTGGCGTGCCGCAACTGTGCTAGGCCTGGTGTAGCCGGGAGCTCTATGGCGTGATTGTTTCAGCTGTAGAGGACGCTTGAGCTTAATAATAGCTCAGTCGTTTTTTCCCTCTATTCATAAGAATATGACTATAGGTGATGCGACAACCAATTTCGATTACTTTCTGTGGTATACAATCAACACCATATACGGTATTTACTATGTTATGAAGTAGTGGAAAGATAAGATTATCTCACAAATCCTCATTGGTAGGATGTGATATTGATGTGTGATAATGAAAGATGACAAATTAATATAAATAAATATCTGACTACATCTTATACATTGATCTGACTCCGACTAAGTAGCTTAAGCACTTGTGTTGCGGATATCAGAATCAACAGTGGTATTCCAAACTTAAATATTGGTTATTACCACCCAGACACAGAACAAACACAAGTATTCATCACACGAATGTTTGTCCTGGGGATCGAACCCACAACTCTTAGCGCATGAGGCAGGGTCACTACCGAATGAGCCATCGAGCTTGTCGAAAACAAATGCGTCGTTAAATAAAGTATATTTGATGTTGCTAGTACCAATTCTAGTTACTTTTGCTTAGATATACACTCGTAGTCGGTATCACACTTTCCGCAACAGTAATATTCCATCACTTGCGCCCCACCTGAAATATTATTCAAACTGTTGCGTAATAGTTCTTAAGCCGAGACGCGCTACTAGCGACTACTTCTACGAGTAATCGAGAACACCGTTCAGTTTGTTTGCTAATGCCGCAGAACTGGTAACTCTGCTCTTATTGTTGCTGAGGTCGTGAAATTTAAATGGGATCGTTTCTTATTGAAGGCGATTTTTATCTGCTTGTGCTAGTCTGTCTTACTTGTTTGCAATTTAACTTTCTCCATCTTTCGCTTGAGTCAGCTAGATTTGGTATTTTAGTTTCTAAAACACCTTATAAATGGAGACTGAATATGAATATACATATACGTAACATATTATACATGATTTCTACTAGGTATATATAATTTAATATGGTGTAGTCTTTTGGCCCGGGCTAGACGCCCGCGCTATGGCATCCCCTGAATACCAGAGGTCACGACGCGCGCCCTGCTCGCAATGGCGTAGCTAGGTGACAAAGGGCCTTGGGGCAAAAAAGAAACTAAGGCCCATGGGCTAACGCAGATTTGGGTCCAGGCCCCCGTACTGCAGGGAGGGCACTTACATTTTTTTACCTACGTTAGACAGAGTCAAATGAAACTCAAATGATGAGGTGTGCTTATCAGGTTCTGCCCCCCCCCCCCAGGGCACTGCCCCGCCTTGCCCCTGGGTAGCTACGCCACTACCTGCTCGTCATGGCTAAATACTGAGCGGAGATATACCATTTTGGTAACTATTCTTTTTGAGTTTGAGAAGTTCCTATTTTCTGAAAATTTTATTGTTACTTCATTTGTTTCGTGTTCACATTGTATTTTTGGTACCAAATATTTTTTTTCTTTTTTTCTTTCTTTTAATATGTGGCTTTGATTATATCGATCAGTTGGATCTGGTATTTTTGGTGTCTTAATCAGTTAATTGATTGTGTAAGTGGCTTTGATTATATCGATATTTACCAAGTAACCAATGAGGATATACCTAGTATCAGCTCATTGTGACTTTTTATCCTTTTTGCACGTGTGAAGGAGACATGTGCTGGGCGGTTGAACAATTTTGGTGTCATTAAATTCACTATGTACCTTTTTTATTTCTAAATTTTGTTACTCGGAATATCATTTCGGGGCGTTTTAATATATACTAAGCTTTAAGATGCCTTACCTGATGATAGTTAAAAAGAAATAAGTAATTCAATACGAAGATACGGGATTCAATGTTGATTTCAGTATCTCCGCACTGAAATTAAACTCTATGTAAGTTAAAAACAAGTTTAACAAGTTTTTTAACCCTAATACTTCTATTATCTCTTTTGGAAATGTTTGCGTTCATCTCCTGGACTAAGTGTATTCATGAGCAGTGTTTCTCTCTTTTACTTAGCAATAAACTGTTTGTTAAACGGTAATTCCACTGTTGCATGCAGTTAAACTTAACGAAGGTCGCGCAAGTTTTGGTAAGCCGGCACGCTCGCTCGAACTATTAAAGTTTCCATTTGCTGTTTCATAATGTTGAAAATATTTAAGTTTTTTTTTCATACTGCTATAATCTTTAGTTGGTCTTTTCTTGTTGATTTTGACCTTGACCTTTAATATAAGGAACTGGTATTATTTTTGTTTTCCCCGTGAAAGGATAAGTGGGTGGAAAAATAATTGCTTCTGAATCTTACATCTGAGATGGTAGAATGAAGATAGCTCTTAACACGCTAAGTTGATAATATAAAGATATATAACAAAAAATAAAGACTTACTACGAACAAACGAGTTCAATCTCCTGTTTTAATTTATACATACCATTATTACTAATCTTATAAAAGCTATGCTAGCTAAAACAAAGCTTCTATTGTTTTGGAACTTAATCTTTAGGTTCGTGTTCTACGCGATATTTTATACAACTACAAATTGATATAATACTTCAGTTATGAGGATTTTACTGATTATTATTTATTTATTTAACTTCTATACATACATACATAATCATCATGCCCACATTCCCCGAAGGGGTAGACATAGTCAAAGGGGCAGTAAGCCCATTTAGCCAAAATAAAATTAGGCTGGGTTAGATGGAAAATTGTAAGTAAGTACCTAGTGACAAGCGGCTCGCTCGTCGTCTAACTTTAGTGTGACATACAATAAATAATTTGAAGTTGAACATGCAAATACGACGGATTCCTTTCAGATACGAGTATTACAATATAGACTGTAGATTTGACTGTCCTGTTGGTCGAGAGGTCAGAGACCCTGGCCACGATACCAAGGGTTCGAATCCCGCTAGGGGCAAATGTTTCGTGAGATGAACATGGACATTTGTACTCGAGTCATGGATGTTTATAAACGTATTTAAGTATGTCTATCCGTTCACCCAGTATCCATAGCACAAGCTTATGCTTAGTTTGGGACTAGAGAATTAGTGTCAGTCTAAAGAATTTATTTTATTAGATATACGCTTTCCCTTGAAATTCACGTACGGTAAGTCCTCTTACCCATAAAATGTATTCCACGTTGGGCTACGAGGCTAAGGCAAACAATAGTGCCGTGTCGGTACAAGCGTGTGTTTGCATTAAACCAATCTGTGGCTACTGCTCTGCTGCATCTGCCTACTAGGTAGCTGTATGCAGCTATATGCACGTGTACTTAGGTGCCATCGAGCATGCAACCAGTAGAGCGGTGATAACAATATAAAATTTTGAATGTCAGTTATTCTTTACGGGGAAAACGTCTACTGATACCCAATCGAAAGGAATCTAAGAAATCCTCGGCCAATCAGCATCGTGTTTATCACTTGTCCAATTTAGTGGGCCAATCGGACTGTGGCGAGGGTTACGTAATTTTTATGAAATTATCCGCGAATTTTCATTATGGTCTTATGATATTTCAGATGCTCGATGGTAGGTACTACCAACAAATATATGCACATTCAGTCTGTTGTGTACAGTTGGATATTTTGAGACGTTATGGAAAACCGTTTAACATGTATTTAATTAAATTACCTTTGTATTTATGTCTTAGAACAAATATCTCAACAGTAAAAAAATCGTATTTATTCAGTTTCCTAATATTTACGTGACTTTTTAATTTAATTACAACTTTAGTTGCACGTAATGCCCCAGAAATCTTGAAATGGAATAATTGGGGCATAAATACTACACATTAAATTTCGGTGCATGTAAAAATTTATATATTATGTAACAATTGACATACTGTAAATAAATTATTTATATTTGTATTATATTATTCTGACTGGCTCTTCTGACTGGCTCGATGGCTCATTCGGTAGTGACCCTGCCCCATGCGCCAGGAGTTGTGGGTTCGATCCCCACCTAGGACAAACATTCGTATGATGAATATTTGTGTTTGTTCCGTGTCTGGGTGTTAATATTGAATATTTAAGTAGGTATATATTTGTAATACCACTGTTGATTCTGATATCCGTAACACAAGTGCTTAAGCTACTTACATCGGAGTCAGATCAATGTATGTGATGTAGTGTTATATTTATTTATTTATTATTAACATGTAAATTTTATTATAAGTCATTAATAAGTTGCTGGAATATTGGTGATGTTGTTATTATTACTCATCTTTAATAAGTCTACATCATAGATTATCATAGACTATTTTCTTTCTTGTGATAAATCAATCTGACTGTAAAATAACAAAATTGTGATTATCATAATTTCTCGTAACAACAGGAAAAATCTAAAAAGTGGTTGAAATAAAAACAGAAGCTGACACCCCAATTTCAATAAACACTTCATTATTTCAAACACAATCCTGCCAGCCAGTTGGCACCTCCAAAATTATACAAAACGTTGTTCCTTCCACGATCCCTTCAACAAGGTTGAACCTTCATACTATACCGATAAGGCACAAATTGGTTTATCTCATCGCTGGCAACAATAATCAGTTTACTAACCATATTCAATTAGGAGCGCAACAGCCTGAAAATGTACGGAAACATGGAAATAGATTAATTCCAGTGGACATATAGTTGAGGTAACTTTGTCGACGGGTAATGGCTGGAGTTACGAACTAGTGTTTTAGCTTGATGCGACTGAAAGTGGTTCAGGCAACTTGTTAAATATCTACACAATCCAATAATGGTTAAGGACATATGATGAGATGTTCGAACTTAAGGCTTGAATGGAGCGCGTGATTGGGAAGCTGACGAATTGGGTGTAGACGTGTGTAAAGTGTGTAGGTTAAGCTGAGACAGGCACCTAATTGACCGTTCCCCTTATTGTTTAATTTTGTCTGTGATATTTTGTTTATGTTTAATTTTTTTTTATATTGTCTGTGGTCTGTTACGGATGGGATGATTCCTGTGACAGATGTCAATTTAACGTCAAATTCGAGGTGTCATGGAATAAGTTTTGTCCGAAATGGACCACATCTTCTTTCATTTTTTTTTTCTTTACTGATTTATGTTGTTTATTATCGACTCTTTTTATTGTACTTGTCAACTGTCCGGTCAATAAATGTTTTTCCTTTTTTCTTTCTAAAGAATTTGTGCGGAAAATGTACGCATGTATGTTTTTTGCTAGAAGTATTCGGCCGGCAAGTTATAGTTTCCAGAATATAATATTTTCTCTCATTGGACTCTCAACATATTTATATTATCAGTAAAGAGTTCTTTAAAGTCAAACCATGTTTAATACGGTGTAAGAAAGGTTATTTTTGTTGGTTTGTGGTTGATCAATCGTTTTGTTTAGGTGATGGTAAAATCATTAAATGGGTTTTTGACAAATTAATTAAGTAGTCCTACAAAATGAGTTCGGAACTGTAAGTTAAATTTCGGGGCTATGAGAAGTTGTAACCTACTTTAAATAAGCAATACAATCCCGTTAAAAAGTATTTACAATTCAAGTCGGCAATCCAACGACTTTTGAGTAACTTGGAAATAAAAATGAATATTCATTTCAAGTAGTCCGGGATAACAGAAAGCAATATAAATCTCTTTGTAAACGATAAGGCCAACATGCCCGGGACAGATATTAAGCGCTCAATTTATTTTACTTTCATCTTTTTCACAGCTTCATCACATCCCAATGTCATTAAAGGGACACCAAACAAAAAACCCGCCCTCGATCATATTTTTATTATTTTTTAAAAGACTCCGTGATCTAATCTCTTGATGACTAGCGGCTCAGATTATACGAGAGGGTCTGTGAGCGAATAACAACCTCAAGGCCCTTCCAGTTAAGTCTCTATTCCTTTGTCACGCCCAATTTCCCTGCAAACAGGTTCGTGAGCGGTGGGCTGTGCAGAGTGTAAGTATCCAGTGTAATTTGAGCTGTGAAAGTCCATGCATCATCAGCGCTATTGAGCAGTTTAGTTATAATAGGGAGGGGCGAAGGAGGTCAACGTTGCTTGGCGTAATTGCACGTACGTAGGTAGAATATGCCGTGCTACCGGAGCGAAAACCGCAACTCTGACAAAACAGAGGACATTTGTCAGTTCAAGAGTGGAGTTTTCATTAATGGTTGTAGCATTAGAGGTCGGTCAGCCCTAGTTTCGGGATTTCAACAGGGACTTAATGGAGCTTCGTTATTCGGGGAGTAATTTTCATTACAATTAGACGGAATCTTCTTGTATTAGGGACTTGGTGACATCTCTCACTGGTTGTTGTGTTTGCGAAAGTAGTTTTGCATATTCATTATTTAGGTTGAAGCAAAGCACTGTATTTAGGTATATTGTTGAATTTTATTATGGAATATTTTCTAAGCAATAGAAAAAGCAGTAAGTATCATTATAGAGCGACATTTACACAGTATCATTATAATTTAGAAAACAGGCTAGCCATAAATAATCTTTAATTTCTCTACTGTATTGTATATTATGGGCTATTCTTCTGCGCTCTAAAGTGCTGTAAACTGATAAGGACATTGATGTATTGGACGAAGAGAAGATGAGTAAAGCCATTTCATAATATTTATATCTCAACATCTTGAGACGACCATTAAGTGAAAATTTGTGTTCCGTGCAAATTTTTCCTTAAGTGTATATTTTTAACAGATGATTCTGAAATATGTAACAGCAACCTTTTGATAACATACGTTATTATGTACTTATTTAAAATCCAAGCGTGAACGTCTGGATTAAAAAAAATTCAAATTAATCCATATAATTTTGAATGAGTAACTACGATAAGGACTGAATAGATAGGACCTAAGAGTTATGAAGGCCAGTTGGTAATCGCGACAATGTCTTCCAGGCGCTTAATCTAAGATCATGATTCAACCAGACCCGGACTAAAAATAAGACTTTATGTTGGCTAAGGCCTAAGAACGAATAGGGGTGTTTGGTGTATGCCATCAAACCCTACACAATTCAATTTCTAGCTAAGTATAAGAGTACCTTACTTTTCCTTAGTCTCTGCTTATCCTTATGGTGATTGCGGTCGTGATTAGGGTTGCCACCTCTTTTTTGCGCAAATAAAGTATATTGGCTATTTAAGGTAGGAAAAAAAGTTAATTCTGTCTAATAAATAAACTAAGATTTATTTTACAAAGTAAAAGATTGCAGTTTGCTTAAAAATATTTTTTGTATTACTTTTAGCAACTTTTAACAGGTAATTATCACTGCTAAACAACCCTAGTAACTGTCGTTAAATTTTTACAAATATTCATACAGTCAAAACCAACATCCTTTTTTTGTAAGTATATTGGGTATACGTATAACGTATCCCAGAAAAATCAATCTTTATTTTCCTTATAAAGTATAGAGTACAAATGCTCTAAATTACGTTTAAAACTTTATAATAAAGTACGGTTGGCAACCCTAGTCGAGATAGTTAGTATCTATGTTAAATCCAGATCCGCACGGATGTTCGACATATCACAAATACTGACTGCACTTCCCTAACTACTACCGTCAATATCAAGTTTCTAAAATGTCCTCTAAATAGCAAACATTTTGCGAGGCGTGATTGAACTGATTCAATTTGTGTCCGCCGAAGCATAACCAACACTTGTTGCTGAAATCACCGATGATCGGCGGTCCGGTGACGCGTCGGTAAAATTGATTAAATTCTATTAGCTGACTAGATTATGGCTTGGATTAATCCTGTTTGGGTTACCGACGGGATGATATAATGGTGTGGCTTGTTACAATGTTTATTTGTTTCCGGCATATTCGGTGTTTCGGCTTAAAATAGGAGTATTGATAGCTTAGTGTACTTTAAAGATCTGTTCTTAACATGTTTTAGGTCGGTACTTGACATTTTTTTTTTATATTTTGTGCAATGTGCCTAAATGTTTGAAAAAAGGCCAAACAACAGAAATATTATTTATCAGATATACATATCAGACTACATCACATACATTGATCTGACTCCGAAGTAAGTAGCTTAAGCACTTGTGTTACGGATATCAGAAACATGAGTGGTATTACAATTTTTTTTTTTTTCTTTTTTTTTTTCAGACTGACACACCAATTCCCTAGTACCAAACTAAGCTTATGCTTGTGCTATGGATACTAGGTGAACGGATAGACATACTTAAATACGTTTATAAACATCCATGACTCGAGTACAAATGTCCATGTTCATCACACGAAACATTTGCCCATAGCGGGATTCGAACCCGCGACCCTTGATTTCGTGGCCTCTGACCGGTCTCTGACCACTCGACCAACGGGCCAGTCCATATATACTTAAATATTGGATATTAACACCCAGACACAGAATAAACACTAGTATTCATCATACGAATGTTTGTCCTGGGTGGGGATCGAACCCACAACTCTTGGCGCATGGGGCTGGGTTACTACCGAATGCGCCATCGAGCCAGGCAATAAATTTATAAAATGTTAATAAAATTGCTGGCGGCTCTCCTATTGCGGTGCCCCTAAAGGCGTCACAGACTGTTCTCTTTTAAATGTAACATCGGTATACGTACTTCAAGCAATAAATAAATAAATTGAAGTATCAGACTTATATCACTAGTTTGGTGGTGAGGAAAGGCTGTAGAAGCGTGGAAGATTGAACCGGTTACGACTATGGTTAGACATCACGTAAACATGACATATTCCCTCTATTACATATTAGGTTTATTCCAAAAAAGTGTTTTAGGTTTAAATTTTTTTACGTAAGATGTAACAAAATTGTGTCTGGATTCAAACTATGTACAAACTTTTAAGTAAGTGACACCTAGAGCATCTTCCCCTAGTGTGTCGGTCGACCTGAAAAAGGCCTCGCTAAAAATGCTGAATCTGTCAAATCCGCCATCTTGGAAATATGACGCGTAAGACGATGACATTCACAAAATTACCTAATTCGCAAAAAAATTGCGAGATCTAAAAAAAACATTCCGAGGATTTATTAAAATGATACAAAATAAGAATATTCATAAAATTACCTATCAAACGATATATAACACATATCTATATATTTTCTAATAAATTACTAATTCGAACGTCAAATCGTCAAACGTTATCTGCACTAACAATATTGTAACTATGAATAAAGACGTTATTCTAATAGATGTTTGTTAAACTATAAGCATCACTTAAGTGTATGTTTTATTTCACAAATCTCTCACTCTCATATTCTAATCGCACCGGTTTTATCGAGTAGTATATAGGTCAGTATTTTTGTCCACTCAATAACACGGTCACTGGAAATCAATATGGGTTGTTTGTCAATTAAAAGCAGCCGGGTGTCGGTATTTGCATTGTGGTAACATTGACGCTTACTACGCATTAATGTAGGTACTTTGAACCATGTCACTGGGTACTTTGATCCATGTATAACAGGGTTTTTAATAATGTTACGAAGTTGCCAGTGTGTTCTTTGCGAAAGCTGAAATTGAAAGAGTTTCAGCCACGGGAGTAGGTTGAGTTTTTAATTTCGCGTTTTGTTTCTGGATCATTTGGTTACAAGTTCATATGTAAGTTACATATTTTATTTAAAATAAGAATTATGAACAATGCACAACAAAACTATTGGCTATTATTTGCTTATCAAAATTAACTTAGCTAGAAATATCATAAGTTTCTACTACCTATAAACAGAGATGATTACATGTTCATACAAAATGTGTTTCGAAATTTGAGCTGCTTTAATTTGATAGGTATTAGGAATAATATCTAGGTATAATACATAATTTAATCTCACATTCCCTTAGATAGCTTAAAGAATGCAACATAGATCTAAAAAAGAGCTAAAATAAATGTTTAGTTTTTAGTTATATAAAATAATTAGTTTTTTAGTCGTTTAGTTTGTCTTATTTAAATCTATGTTTATTTCCTAACATTTGATCCAGTAAAATATCTTAGTTATGTTTCCAGAAATACAGGTGCTTTATTATGGCCAAAAGAACCGCAATGCAAGTGCGCTTCGGAAGCCGTCGAGTGGATTCCATCGTCCTTTGGTTGCTTCGGTTCATAGTAAGTGATTCTGTTTGAAAAGTGTAGTGCAGTAACCCTGTGTAGTCTTTTTAAGTAAAATCTAGATCTTTTAGTTGTACTGCATCGTCGTATTTGTTTCAAAATACCGTGCAACTTCGTGTTGCTCATCTACAAACTGAACAATGAACAAACTTGGTGCATTGTTATAACTTGATGTTACGTTACATGAAAATCGTTTAGAAAATAGAGAAGTGTACACTCAACTTAAAGTTCGTATTCTACTTGGTTCTCTATAAAATAAAAAAAAAAAACTTTGAGCGCAATATACACGACAAGCGGTTTTTAGCAATTGAATGTTTTTATCGGTTTTTTATCCGAATATTTAGTATATATATAACAAAAGCAAAAAATGTGTTGTCTATTTGTCGGTCTGTTCGTTCCAGCTAATCTCCGAAACGGCTAAACCGATTTCAACAGAAGTTTCCCTGGTAGATAGCCAATAACATTTTTTTTGGAATAATATTAAAGGCTTCCGACAAAAAAAGGACAAAATTAAACAAATTCCACGCAGACGCAGACGGGCAACAGCCCGCGATGTCGATTACCAACTGCTGTGAGTAATCACTTAGTTTAAAAAAAAATCTTGCCGCTATGCAATAACATATTAATGTTTTAACCAGTTTACCCAATATCAATTCGATTGCAATCGATATACAAGCGATGATGGAACCATCAAAACATGTTTCGCGGTTAAATCTGGACCCCAGCACCATCCGCGTCGGTGTGGACTTCATAAATGAATAATGCTCCATAACCGTTACTCACCAGATGGGTCGCTAATCGTTTTATCATGTCGCCCATTTTAACTCCAACGGATCAATTATTCAGCGAAAGAAAGGAAATTTATTTGTATACCTGTTTCATTAGGCTTTGTTCACTTTGACGATTATCCTTAACCCTTTCAGTCGAGTTGCTTCGAGAGGCTCTCTAAATGTAAAAAGCAATTGCTTTTAAAACTGAATATTTGAAATGACAAGCTCCAAGTTTGGTGTACTTGAGTAAATGGCTCAGTGAACAGGATTTTATTACAGAGTTTTGGTATTGTCGCCGAAATTTGTCCTTATACATACTTACTTACTACTAATATATAAAGCTGAAAAGTTTGTTTGATTGAACGCGCTAATCTTAGGAACTACTGGTACGATTTTTTTTCTACTCCGGGGTAAGTAGCTTATGCACTTGCACTAAAATATACTTAATTAAAGCATATCAACACCCAGACACAGGACAAACACAAGTATTCTTCACACGAATGTTTGTCCTAGGTGGGGATCAAACCTACAACTCTTGGCGCTTGGGGCAAGGTTACTACCGAATGCGCCATCGAGCCAGTCAAGAATAAGTTTTACCACTAGCTCGAAGATGAGGAATATTTCACATTTCAAATAGCTACGTAATCATTGATTCTCATAAATTTACTTTAGTCAAACGGAAGTTGCTCTAACATTAAAACTAGACTTCCTACTAAGTCCAGAATCCCAGCGTACACTGATTTATAATAAGCAATATTAATAGATATACGATTTTGGTTTACCTTTCTTTATTTGTTCAAGAGAGTTTAACTCATGGTTTGCATGGTGCGATATCTTTAGCACGAATCCAGCCTTGTTGATTCTAACCCTTATAGTGTAACGTCTGCTAATTAAAACCTAAATAGCAAAAAACAAAACCCGAGCTAACCTTTGCCGATAGCGACGGCGGAAGGAGCCCCCCAAAGGTCGCGATAAAACACACCTTGACCTTTGTCTAGCGCGACTCAGCGCCGACTCAACGATGTCTTGAGCGAGCCGTGAGAGGCTTTCAATCAAAGGAATATAGACGGGGCCGGTTTTGGTTTTGAACGCAAACGGATAATTAACAAATTTTCTGATTTCAAAATTATTATGGAGTATACTAGGTTTAGCCTGCAGCTTCGTTCAAGGTTAGTAATTATTGCCGCATTTATAATATTAGTAAGTAGTCTGTACCTCTCTCCGGTTATGTGGGGTTGCCGTCTTATCAAACTATGAGAGTGATGGAACAGTGCACCTGTGTTACAAGTGTATGCGCACTTGTGCACTATAATATGTCCTGCGTAGATGGCTAATCCTCGTTGAGATTGGCCGCCGTGACCGATATCGTTTAGGAGGACATTATTGTTCTTTTTAATATGAACATGATTTCGTATTTCTTTTTATAAATATAAATATCACACTACATCACATACATTGATCTGACTTCGAGGAAAGTAGCTTAAGCACAGATATCAGAATCAACAGTGGTATTACAAATATATACTTAAATATTTAATATTAACCCACAGACACAGAACAAACACAAATATTCATCATACGAATGTTGTCCAGGGTGAAGGTGAAGTGAAGCGAGATATGTGATAGGCCTATTACTGGGTAACGGAAAAAAATCGTTTACAATATGGTTATTGCTTTATACTTGAGAAGTTGAGTATAAATCACTGTGTTCATTATATTACATAAATATTTGCCACCCACGGAATTTGAATCCGAAGCCTATGGATTTGAAGCTTTGAACCGCTAGACCAATTCAGATTTCTGACAGACTTTCCGTCCTTACAAATTAATCTGTCAATCAAGAAATTAAAACTTTGTTGCGAATTTTTTTTTTTCAATATAATACTTTCTTTAATTTTTCACAGTCATTATCTAAACAGCCAGGTCTATTTTTTTTTCTCAAGCCACGAAGTTTTCTTATAATTAAGCTTCAAGTGAGGCCTAATATAATTACAGTGTTTCGCCGAAACAGTGAAACCATTTCGTAGCGTCATTAAAACACCTCTAAAATGTTAAAATTACAGTTTTATTACAAATACCATTAACATACGTATTAAAAGGGGTCAGGAATGACACAAGAATGCGCTTTAATTACTGAATTCAAAAGGGCATTAATTGCAGTGCGTGCCTGCACATAACTGTGAAAATAGGCTTGAATATTTTTAGCATTTGAAAAGGAAAAGTAATATTCGTCATCATTTTGCGGTTTACTCGTAGTTTTAGTCCAAAGTTGGTCTGGGACTTAAAAAATAATATGCCAACTGTGTTTCTTGCCTAGCATGTCGTAAAGGGCGACTAATGGTATATGGGGTTGTGGGACTTGTGGGTATGTGATTGTGTGGGCGACGAGCTAGCCACTTGTCACTACTTTTTCACAATTTTCCATCTAACCCAGCCCAGTTTTGGTTTTGGCTGAATGTGGTTAAAGGGGTCTGCTGCCCCTTCGACTCTACCTACCCCTTCAGGGATTATGAGCGTGATGTTATGTTTGTTTGTTCGTAGGTTTTGCAGAGCTTTAGCCCTTTGATATATTGTTCCTCTGAACGTTCTAGCACCATGTCCCATATTGGTCTGGTAAATTTGGAAAAACAAACAAACGTAACAACATGCCCTACTAGTATAGGGTGTAGTGAATTCACTATCGTAATCCCCGAAGGGGTAGGCAGAGTCAAAGGGGCAGCAAGCCTCTTTTACCACACTACGCCAAAAACAGAACTGGGCTGGATTAGATAAAAAACTGTGAAAAAGTAGTGGCTAGCTCGTCGCCTACACAATCATACGCCCAAAACCCGATATAGTATAGTAGTTAATATACTATTAGTTGGGTCTTAAAATTATGTGCCAATTGTGTTCTTTGCTTATTATGTTGAATGGTGTATTGGGTATTAGGTTTGTGATGGTATGAGTGACGAGGTAGCCACTAGTTTGAGTTGAACACATACGTTATACAGGTATACTGTTTGTAAAAACTTATATTCTCGGAAATAATTGACAGTTTAAAAGTCTGTCAATTATTTCCGAAACTACAGATTGCGCGCGAGTTGAATGCAGAGCTCAGGTATGTCTCGTCTCAGGCCCCAACTGCATTCATATCGCGCGCTATCTGTAGTAAATTTTGACTAGGAGTTTCGTACAATTTTTTACATCAAATGGGCTTGTTTTCACTCCCTTAAAACAACGACACCTATTTTGTGTTACCCTGTATATTAATATCGACATGTCTTTACCTGTGATATTCAAAAATAACTAGTGAATTATTTTTACCGGGTTAAAATAATAACATCGCTGTTTCGTAGCGGAAACTTATTTTAGGTATGAACAAATTTATTGCAGCAAAATTATATTACATAAGCTCAGCTCGGGTTTTTCTGGGAATTTACGTGCAGTTAATTTTACTATTCGAATGACAAAATAATATTGTAGATACCATTGCGCAAATATATTTCTGAGAATTATGTCTCAATCATATCATATTATATGTATTTGCGCAATGCAATCATACAATTTTATTTTCAATTAGCTTAATTGAGTGAAATATAATATAATAATAATATAATATTCAACGACTTCACATACATTGATCTGACTCCGAAGTAAGTAGCTTAAGCACTTGTGTTACGGATATCAGAAACAACAGTGGTATTACAAATATATACTTATATATTGGATATTAACACCCAGACACAGAACAAACACAAGTATTCATCACACGAATGTTTGTCCTGGGTGGGGATCGAACCCACAACTCTTGGCGCATGGGGCAGGGTCATTACCGAATGCGCCATCGAGCTTGTCGATATATTAATAAAGTTGACGTAAGGTCGTTCGATAGAAAACGTGTAAATATTTGTTCAATGTAGTTTTGTTTGTATATTTTGTTCATTGAAATTCAAATTCAAAATTCAAATTCAAAATATCTTTATTTATATAGGCTTCAAAAAAGCACTTATAAATAGTCAATATACAAAAAAAAGAACACATAATACTACCACCGGTTCGGAAGGTAGAATCTATCGAGAAGAAACCGGCAAGAAACTCGATAGTTACTCTTTTAAATGCCAATTATACAATTTTGGAAACTTAATTAATCCACACTTAAGACTAGATATCACTGCAGATGAACAATTCATTATGAAGTTAACCATAAATCTTTGTCATTGAGGAATTCTTCGATCTTGTAATAGCCCTTACTCATTAAAAATGATTTAATGCATAATTTGCATCTATGTAAGGGTAATGTTAAAATACTTTGTGGTAGTTTATTGAACATTTTAATACTTAGACCAATAAATGAATTACCACTTTTTTGGAGTCTATGATTTGGAACAGCAAGTTTGTGTTTATTTCTCGTATTAAAACTATGAGTATTTGACTTTTTAGGAAATGATTCAATATTTTTGAATATATACATAATACAATCCAAAATGAATTGTGATGCTATGGTTAGAATTTTTATTTCTTTAAACTTTTCTCTAAGAGAGTCACGTGGTCTAAGGCCGTATATGGCTCTGACTGCCCTTTTCTGCAATACAAAAATAGTTTGTATATTGGCCGCAGAACCCCACAGCAGCAGACCGTATGACATAACGCTATGAAAATAACTAAAGTACACCAGTCTTGCTGTTTCAACATCAGTTAATTGTCTTACTTTTCTGACTGCATATGCAGCTGAACTAAGTCTTCCTGCCAGAGCCGCAATATGGGGACCCCATTGCAATTTAGCATCAATAGTTATTCCAAGAAACACAGTAGATTGAACTACATCTAGTGCTTCATCATTCATAATAATTGGCGTATTAACTTGCCTTGTGTTAGGCATTGAGAACTTAACACATTTTGTTTTTTTTGCGTTAAGAAGTAAGTTATTAGTTGAAAACCAATGAAGAACCCGTGAGAGAGCGTTATTTACGTCGTCAAGAGATTCATTATGTCTATCAATTTTAAAAATTAGTGAAGTATCATCAGCAAATAATACTATCTCACACAAGTCCCTTGTAAAATATGGGAGATCATTTATATATAGAAGAAAGAGCAAAGGTCCCAATATCGAGCCCTGGGGAACTCCCATCGATAATGGGGCACCACAAGAGTTCGTTCCATTAACACTTACGATTTTGAGCCTATCAGTTAGGTATGACTTTAGCAGACTAAGTGAGTTCCCAGAAACACCATAGTGACGTAGCTTCATTATCAAGGTTTTGTGGTCGACGCAATCGAATGCCTTCGACAAATCACAGAATATTCCAACAGCATCCTGTTTACCTTCCCAAGCTTCAAAAATATGTTTTAAAAGCGCTACTCCTGCGTCAGTAGTGGATTTCCCTTTGGTAAATCCATACTGCTTACTATGAAGTAAATTATTTATTCTTAGGTGACATATTAATTGATTGAATATAATCTTTTCAAATATTTTACTTAGTGCAGGCAGTATAGATATTGGTCTGTAATTAGACGGGTCACTTTTGTCACCTGATTTAAACAAAGGAATGATTTTACTATATTTCATTAAGTTAGGAAACTGACCCAAATCAACACATTTGTTAAAAATATTTGATAAGATAGGGGCAATACACTCAATTATATGTTTCAGTAAATGCATTGAAATTCCCCACAAATCTTCTGTTTTCTTTAAATTTAAATCTTTAAGAAGTAATGTCATCATCGTCAGCTAAGTAGCGAAAAGCTCTGACATGTTAATGTGCATGGACAGTGTTGTTTAATATAGTGCGTATATCAACTGTGTCTAACTGTCTACATCCCAATAGATCAAAACTACAAATAATTACTAACTAAACTTCCTGCCATTTCCCCATTGCCAACAAATAATACACTACAATAAGAATCGGTTCAAAACTCCTACGAATATATCAGACTACATCACATACGTTGATCTGACTCCGAGGTAAGTAGCTTAAGCACTTGTGTTACGGATATCAGAAACAACAGTGGTATTAAAATATATACTTAAATATTGGATATTAACACCCAGACACAGAACAAACACAAGTATTCATCACACGAATGTTTATCCTGGGTGGGGATTGAACCCACAACTCTTGGCACATCGGGTAGGGTCACTACCAAATGCGCCATCAAGCCAGTCATATTACTAAGGACTATTCGGTCAGAACAAGTAAGAACATTCTCGCGGACCGCAGTTTCAAAAGCTTCTGGCGAAATTTGTAGCGACTTTATAAAATCGGACGGGGTTGTCGAAATGCAGAATGATTCGTTCGAAATGCGGTTAGTTAGTTGTAAAGTGGAATTTATGAAGGCATCCATCCACTGAGATTGGGAGCTGATTCCGCCGCATTAAAGTTAACAAATTGTAGCGATAAATTTTCGGCAGATACGTTAAATCTTTGCGTTTGGATCGTTCGTGTTTATTTTTATTTACAATGTAGTAATTTATCTTTATTTAACTATTGTTTATGAGCGACACGGTAAGAAAATTTATGAAATAGGGAATGCTTGTATCAACATAAATAAGTTTATTAAACCATTTTTCTTCCCGATAAATCTACCAACATCATCCACACACACATGCAAATGCACACACACCCATCGCGCATACACACATACACACACGTGTCTGAAAGTGATAGTAACACTCTTTATTCAGTAGCCCTAAAATAAATAAATATTAGGTTTATTTTAGTCAGGGGTTGGGACAAAATTTATTGCTGCCACGCCATTCTGGCGTTTCTTATTTGTTTCTTGGAATATGTAGACTACACAGATTATAAAGTAGGGTTCTGATTGTAAACTAGATTCGTTTGTGCAAGCACTTTTGATAGATGATGGCCAAACCTCTTCGTGAGGTTTTAAACTGGCAAATTCCAGTAAATATAAATAATAAAAAGATATTAGACTGGCCCGTTGATTGTGTGGTCAGATATCCTGGCCACGAAACTAAGAGTCGCGGGTTCGAATCCCGCTAGGGGCAAATGTTTCGTGTGATAAACATGGACATAATTTGTACTCGAGTCGTGGATGTTTATAAAGGTATTTAAGTATGTCTATCCGTTCACCTAGTATCCATAGTACAAGCATAAGCTTAGTTTGGAACTAAGGAACTGGTGTGTCAGTCTGAAGAATTTAATTTATTTATGATTTATTTATTTATTAATTATTCATAACAATAAAACTTTGTTGAGTATTATTATAATGTTTCTTAGCTTCTGTAGATCTCTATAAAGATCAGAAAGACCAGAACATCTAGAATACTCTTTTCATATAGAAGGAAGGTCGGTCCAAAAGGAAATCTAGTTAAAATCCACAAAACAGTCTCTTGACACTTAATATTGTAAAGGGAAGAATTTACATCTACATAGCGAAGTAAAATAAAATTAGTAAATAGTAAAATTTTGTACACAACATCCGTTCAATATAGATTTGCATTGAAACAGATTGACTATAAAGTACCTTCACCAAACCTACAGTTAATATTTGTATTAACTAATCGGGATTCAAACCGTACGTCAGTATTTAGAAGATCTGCCGATAACGTCATCCGCAGTGAACGCGGCGCTTGCATCCGAACCGACGTTCAAACTGTCATCCATATCAATAATTATAATCGACAGCTGTGAAATACCTGAGGATTAGAACTAACACGAAAATGGGCTATATAGAAAATGGGCTATGTTATTTGTACTTATCGTGAATTTGGCGATGAAAATCGAGTTTCTTGCTGGTTCTTCTCGGTAGAAGCTACTTAAGTGCTTATTTAAGCCTACGTAAATAAAGATAATTTTATTTCATTTAACTTCAAGATGTGCAAATACAATTAATTCTTTTATTGTTAGTTAAGAACATTTGTGACGTCAAGGTTTAATTACAATGCCCGCTATAATAATTCCAAACGAATATTCATGGGTGTACGTAGCTATATTTACGCAACAATATTTTGGTCCGGGGGGGGCGCGGGATATTCCTGGGGGCAGCAGATGAGATTGAAGTTCAAGAAGCCTAAATGCTAAATGCTAGGAAGACAGTTCGGTTCGGACCGAGTTTTAAAAGTAGCTACCTTATTTCAGTCCTATAAATAGACTATAGGTACTGTGATGGACAATAGATGATGGACGAATTTGAGCAAACGCAGTTACCTCGCCTCTTTCTATAGTATAAAAGACTCCACTTATGTCTGTTCGTTCACACCTTTGAAACTACGCAAGGAATGTTGATGCGGTTTTCACGAATAGATAAAGTTTCAAGAGGAAGGTTTACTGTATTTAGTTTCATAATGTTTTGTGCTCGCCGTGCGAACCCGGGGCGAAAAGCTAAAATTTTATAAAGCGCTTACTTTTAATGCTTTCGTCCGGGCAGTGACGGATGGATATGATGAATGGCCGCCAGAAAACAAACTTAAAACAATCGCGCGCAAATATTTGTCCGCCGTCCTATGCATAATTCGCGAGACGATTTGAAATTAGCTTTTGTTTTTCTTTGTTACGGCCCTCGGGCGGATTCAGGGGCGATTTTTCAATTGAATTGGGCCCAAAAGCTATGAATACCTACTGTATCACTTATCTATCACTTCCAATAACACCTTAACTATCTATTCCCTTGTAGAAAAAAACAATAAATGTTCGTTGATTTTAGAAAAAGTCTTGACTTTTTTAATATTACATATTTTTAAATTGATACTTATATCAACAAAACACAAGCTATTATGATAAATTCTTAAAAAGAAACAGTTTTTATAAAACGCTATATATTTATATTTAATAGACACTTGTCTTGGCAACTGTACTAGGTGTTGATAAGGTTTAAATTTCCACCCAAAAATAGGGTTGACGAATGCAATTGTAATTGTGTTGAAACAAGTGGGCCATAGGCCTGTAGTCCGAGTTGATGAATTACTCGACTCATCATCTTCCTAGCGTTATGTCCCGTGCTTAGACGGGGTCCGCTTAGACCATGATCCAGGATTTAGCGAGTCTGGAAAATTACATTGAAGCAACTACCGATCTGACCTTCGTAAACCAGACAATTTTTTGAATCATGGTTACAAATCCAAAGCTATTTGAATTTGCAGGTTTCATCACGATGTTTTCCCTCACCGTCGAGCTAGTGGTATAAATTTGTACATAGATTTGAAAAATCCAGAGGTACGTGCCCGGGTTTGAACCCGCACTCCTCGGTTAAGAGGCGCGTGTCCTTACCATTGAGCTACCACCGCTCATGATGAATTACTCGACTATGGGGCTTAAAATATTGTACCCACTGTTAGTTCTTGGTTGTCGTAAAAGAACTCTAATTGTGTAATGAGGATTGAGTTGCGAGTGTGCAGGCGTTGGGTGTGTGTCCCCCCCGCCGGGGTCCTCGGTTTGTCGTACCGGGGGGGCTTAGTAGGCCCTGACATGACAGGGCTGAAGCGAAGAAGGACCCCGAGGTGAGCCGCAACTGCACGACTTGCTACCGGGCAGTTGCGGCGGTCCGACTGCGGCCGGACCAGGGTTGCCGAGGAAGAGGAGGAGCTGAGTGTTGTCGTTGCTCGCCTCCCTATCCTCGGCAACCCGACAGGGGCGCGCTGGGTCGCGTCGTGGTGGGTCGCAGAGGGATTGAGCGTCTCGACGCTCTCCCTTTGCGACGACAGGGCTCTGCCCTCAATTTGGGTCGCCGGGCGGAAGGCGGCCCCTTTGGCGAGACGCTCTCCGCGTGCCCCTCTGGCTCAGCAGAGGGCACAGCGTGAGAGTGGGCCCACGACGCCGGTCACGGGGATGATCGGCGTCTGAATCCTGGGCGGAGTGGTTGAGACATGCTGGGTGGCCTGGCATGTCTCGACGCGCGCGCGTGTTCGGTGCTGTGCATCCGACGACTGTTGTCGTGGGCTGCACAGCATTGACCACCGCCGCGCGAGGTGGGCCGCGTAGCGCGGCACGCGCATCACCGCAGGAGCTGTCGTATAGTCCCGACAGTGGGGATACAGGCTCCTCCGGGACTGCGCCGCTGGAGGCCACGTTGGGGTTTTAGTCGGTTCGAGTCCGACACACCGCCCTTTGCTTTTCCGAGTGGAGGGTGACGGCTCGTGGGAGTTTCCCCAACTAAAAAAAAAAAAAAAAAGGGCCCCGGGAGTCCGACACACACCGCTGTTTCCCCCCGGTTTCAACGGGACGGTGCGTAACGCATCCCCCTGGGTAAACAAAAAAAAAGGGGTTGTTGGTCGTTCATTAATGAAAATAACTGATAATTGTGTTACAACAAAAGGTTAATCTTACCCTAGTAAAGGTGGGATTAAAGAGACATGAATTATATTTTATATTTTTCACTATGAACGGGTTCTCAAAGATTGGGTCGACTTTCGCCAATGTTCTTTAATCGCATTAGGCCGTAATAATAAATTATATAATAATAAATAAATTCTTCAGACTGACACACAAATTCCCTAGTCCCAAACTAAGCTTTTAAGCTTGTGCTATGGATACTAGGTGAAGGGATGGAAATACTTAAATACGTATCCATACAAATATCCTTGTTCATCACACGAAATATTTGCCCCTGGCGGGATTCGAACCCGCGGCCCTTGGTTTCGTGGCCAGGGTCTCTGACCACTCGTCCAACGGGCCAGTAATAGAGTAATGTTTCGCATTTATAATGTTTGTAAGTTTGTTCGGTATTCTCTACCTACCCCGCTAGGGGAGTGGCGTGAATCTAGTTACTAGTTATAATAATGTTAGTAAGTATTTTTAGAAAGATCTCAGGACTTACCACGTATGTACTTGAATGTAATATCATAGTTTTTACATTAGACAACATTTAACTTCATTAAACTTGCTGGTTATAATGAATTCCATTACTGATATCCCAGTTTCCATTCGCTGAGAGTGGTCGTCTGTGAGAATATTTTCCGTGTGTCGAACGCAGTGCGGACTGCGCCTCTCAAAGGGCTGTCACTCTGCAAATAAAACGCGTGGCTTGTTCCACCAGCTCGCATTTCATAAAATATGTTTTAAAATGTAATTGAAAATGGACGAGTATGTTCGTTAGACAACTGACGAACGAATAAACTGCTCGGTTTGTGTCATGTAGTATTATGTATCCTTATTACACGGAATATATTTTTAGAACACTATAATTGATAATGGACAAGTATATTAGTTTTTTGTCCCATGTTGGTCGGGGACTTAAAAATAATGTGCCAACTGTGTTTCTTGCCTAGCATGTCGTAAAAGGCGACTAATGGTATATGCGGTTTTAGGTCTGTGATTGTGTAGGCGACGAGTTGCCCACTTGTAACTACTTTTTCACAATTTTCCATCCAACCCAGCCCATTGTTCCATGTTGGTCTGGGACTTAAAAAGAATTTCCCAACTGTGTTTCTTGCCTAGCATGTCGTACAACAACACATCAAACATTAATATGTTTGTATACGTAAGTATTTGTGTTTTATGTTTGAAGAATTGTAAGCAAGAGAATTATAAGCTAAAGTTTTTAGTTTTACCAGTTTAATTACCAACATACTGATCATATTACAAAAAAGGTCTGTATTATTTAAAGTTTTTGTGTATGCAGAATTAAAATCTTGATAATTCTAAACTATTATTCTAAGTTTGAAGTTGCACTAGTGACAGACGCAGAGTGGACGCTATCTCCAACGCTGTAATAGAAGAATTGTGAAGTGCCTCATAGCTTTAACGGGAGACACTCGCTTAGAGTGCAACTGTGTATATGCTACATTCTGCTACGCCATAGTCTATATATTACCCTTTAAGTATTTTTTGGAAATATGTTAGTATTTTTTATTTAAATGTCAAGGATTTGGTATAAAATTACAAAAATTGACTGGTTTCCCTATCTTAGGGTTACGAAGGTCAGATCGGCAGTCGCTTCAATGTGATTACCAGACTCACTAAATGCTGTATCCTATTCTGACCCCATCTAAGCATGGGACATAACGCTAGGAAGATGATGATTTGGTATAAAATTATGATAGAGAACAAGTGTGAGATATTTTTTAAGGTCCTCTAAGTATTGTATATATATATATACATACATAGGCCAAAGAACGATAAGCTCCATAAAACACTAAAAATAAAACAGAGTTAGAGAGAGACAAGGGACTTGCTCGTCGCCTACAGAATCACAAACCCAAGATTCCATACCATACACCATTAGTCGCCTTTTACGACATGCTAGGCAAGGATTACAGATGGCGCATTATTTTAGAGCCGCAGACCAACATAGGACCATTGAAAAATAAATAACAATTTTATTTAATCAAGGCCAAAACCTGCTTTGTATTCAAAGGATTTCTGGGTAATAATTATTCTAAAATACACAAGAGACTGCCTCATACAATACAAATGGAATAAAATTTATTATAATCACGTGGACGTGAATGGATTTTAATATTTTCATCCATGAAACAACTCCGATGTTTTATTGATGAAACTGATCAAAATGCTAATCTACATTGATGGCTACGAAGATTACAATGGGACTGTCTGTGTATCGTATCTACCTATTTTTAAACAAAAATAGGTAGTCGATAGGCCCGCTGGTCGAGTGGTCAGAGACCCTGTCCATGAAACCATGGCTCGTGGATTCGAATCCCATGAACATGGGTATTTGTTCTCGAGTCATAGATGTTACATATATATCGTCCGCAATTCCCGAAGGGGTAGGCAGCTCCAAGGAGCAATGGGCTCCTTGAACATGTTTATAAACGTATTTAAATAATGTCTATCCGTTATCCAGTATCCATATTACAAGTATACTTGCTTAGTTCGTAACTAGGGAATGAACGTTTTCAAAAATACAAAGACCGCCAGATGCACGAGGGAGTCTCATGGTCTTATCACTGTCACTATTGGCTATTTGTTGCCAGCATGTCAGTTTTTCTGAAAACTTACCAATGAGGAGGGTGACAAGACCGTACGTCACAGTTACGCCATCTATCTGATGTTTTAAAATGAAATGAAAATTAGCTATCATTTTCCCATAAACAACAAAGCAGGAGTCAGCTCTAAAAAGGTATTAAACTATATGATACACAGATTCCTAGCAGGGTAAAAATAGAACGTCATGTAGTGATATCGAGAGATGACGTTGAGAAATAGTCCTGGCTGCGAGTCTTCATTACTTACGTAAAATATTAAAGCTTCCATCTTGCGGATGTGTTATTTTATGGGAGAATTTCATCACACTTTCATGGTTAATGGAGGGTGCTATTATATAATATTTTGAAGTAAATGTCATTTTGATCAGTAGCTTGTAATGGATTCACTTATTCTAAGATTTTTATAAGTTTTATATATTAAGTTAATCTCGATGATGTTTTTTCTTGGTTAAACTTTCAAGATATCTTGAAGTAATGTATGAACATGTTATTCATTGTATAATGCCTATATTTAATTGTTGTTTTGTTGCGGAAACAGTTGGCGTAATTACATACCGTATGCAGAGCTAAAAAGTTGCGTTTTTAATGCAATGTCTTCAATCAAATCGATCCTTTATTAATTAATCCTTATTAATCAACAGTTTCATGCGGCATTGCGAACATCATTAATAAAAGGAATATTATTATCACATAATGGTTACACTTGAGTTTATATAACATGTCATTAAATTCACAAATAAATATTTCTACATATCTATTTATTTAGTGACATCTTTGTTACAGAACAATCTTTCTCCAGGTCAAGCTTCAAATATATCCAAGTAGTTTGTATACAACACATGTGAAACAAAAATTCGCTACCAAAGTAGTTATGTAACATGTTTTTACATCATACCACTTATCCCAGCGATGACTCGCCGTCAGCCACTTGCATCTGGCACGCTCACGTCAGTTGCAGCCCGACAATGCTCCCACGCGTCGGAAGTGAGTTATTCCCAACAAGATTTCGTTTTCGGATTCCTATTTCCTCTTTTCGTGTTGAAATTATACCAGTAGTGGTGAATGTAGCTTTGGAGAATGTGGCTACTTTTAGAAAACGTTTATTTTCGATCTTGAGCTGTATTTTAAGTCTGGTAACATTTTTGTTGGATCGAATTTCTGCGTAACGTATTTTACACTCTTTATTTTTTAATATACATATTACAGGTATCGAGTTTGTCTGTGTTATAATTCAATAATACATTTGTTTTGCCTTTATACATAACTGATCATAGATTTAGAATTTTTTGACACTAAATCTATGTAACTGATGACCTGCCGAGACCCTTCGCAGGGTGAGCAAATTAATATGAAACTATAGATATATAAAGCCCTCTAAAATCACTCTATCTATTGATGAAATTTGCATCAAAACACTTGCGTATTTTTAAAGATCTAACTGAACAGATAGAAGCAGCAACTTTGATTGATACTAGGTAGAGATACACAAAGCGGAGTAAGGATAAAAATTAAGCTGTGTTGGATACTAAAATTAAAATAAAAGGACTGGATGTACAACTGCTTATCTTAACATATATAAATTACGCGTCAAGTTGTTTGTCCGCGATGGACTCCGAAACTACTTAACCGATTTTATTCAAATTTGCACACCGTGTGCAGTTTGATCCAACTCGAAAGATAGGATAGCTTACATCTCAATTTATTTAACCCGATTATGTGTCATTGACTGTTAGGCAGAACGAAATTCGTCAGGTCAGCTTATATAGTTAAAATTTATGCTGTCTCCTTTATTATTTTGCATCACATATGATTCACGGGACAGAAAACCCTCAACAAACAATGGGTACCTACTTGTTACCGCAGGGCCAGTCCTTCTGCGTGTCTTGTTGACGTCGTTCCACGTTAAGTCGCTGTAAAGGACTCATTTCGTTCCGTTGTTTGACGGTGCACGGAAGTCGTATGGGAAAAGACGGTTTGCATTTAAAGATTTTGAAGAAATTGTTAGCGCCCGCTAAACTGCAACCTTTAGAAGCGGAACTGCAGAACTTAGATGCACTGTATACCTACTATTTTTATACATACATAACATCACGCCCGCTATCCCTGAAGAGGTAGGCAAAGTCAAAGGAACAGCAAGCCCCTTCAACCACATTTAGTCAAAAATTAAACTGGGCTGGGTTAGACGGAAAATTGTGAAAAAGTACTGATAAGTGGCTCCAGGCCTACTAAGCCCTATCTACAATTAGTCGCCTTTTACGCCCTGCTAGGCAAGGAACACAGTTGGCTCATTCTTTTCCAAATTCCCAGACCAATATTGGATAAACAATTTTCGTGTATTTTTTTAATAAAGTAAAGGTTGTGTGTTATATTTTTGGATAATTAACTGACGTACGACCTTTTAATTAAAAAAGGCCCTATTCAGTTTTAAATAACAAATATTTAACTTAAAACATGATACCGCAAAGTAGGCCGTTTTTCTGTTTACTGAAAATAATCATGGAAATGTACATTTTATATTTACGGCAAAAACACGGAGCTTTGCTTCCATTCACTGGAATTTTGGAGAGATTAAATGTATGTAGCGTAAAAACGGTACGTTTTTAATAAATTTATAGTTGTGGCACTTTATTTATTTATGTTGCACATTAAAATATATTATAGCATGATGGAGAATTAAAAAAAATAACTTATAACGTATTTTTTTAAATTGTTTTAGTAGTTTAGCCGGGAAAACGTAACAAACATACAAACTCACATTCGCATTTATAATATTAGTTTTAGTTAGAATTGGACTGTTTTTGTTGCCAATCGCAAAGCATGGGGGTGTCTGGACTAATTTAGCTGCGTAATTTTTCTTAACTGAGTTATAATGAGCTATATCAAAGTCAAAGTCAAAGTCAAAATACTCTTTTTTATATAGGTCAATCAGAATATCAAACAATAGTATAAATCTACCACCCGTTCGGAAAGATTCTTCTACCGAGAAGAAACCAACAAGAAATATGGTAGTTACTCTTTTCATCAACATCAATGATTTACCTTCTCTATTTGACGGCGACGTTTCTTTGATGTAGTCTTTGTGTGTGAAGGCACCTTCTGCAGGCCTTGAGCATAGCAACCTCGTCATGCGATGTTCAGCCTGCAGAACAGGTGCGTATCGATCAGCGTACAAGGTCGTTCGGTTCATACGCATTGTTTTGTTAGCCATCGATAACTAATTGTATTGGTTAGACCGTGTGATTGAGGTGATAAAGTTTAATGTTTAAAATCAATCAGAGCTTTCTTCGTGACAACTTAGGTTTACAATTCAAATAAGTTAATACATAAGAAGCTGGTGATTGCTTAGATAGAAATGATTGTGTCTATTACTTATTAATGGAACATTCCTGTGATAACAATGCGACGTCAATCTTTTGATTTACTCAGAACTTTATGATTAATTATTCAGTTAAACAAATGTCCGTGGCCAGGAATATTTGATGAGAAGTAAATAACTCATTGTTCAGGCTTATTAGCTTAGACTTTATTGTTAACATGCTTTATTAGCATTACTTGTCACAAACTATGAATTGAATAGGTAAACATAATATCTAGGAACACGATTCTTACTGAGTTCAAATATGTACCGATAACACGTCTATATAGATGAAATTGTAGTGTCTCTTTATAATGTCAAAACAAAACAACAAACAAAACATCACGCCCATAATCCCCGAAGCGGTAGGCAGAGTCAAAGAGGCAGCATACCCCTTCAACCACATTCAACCAAAAATAAGTCCGGGCTGGGTTAGATGGGAAATTGTGAAAAAGCAGTGACAAGCGGCTAACCTGTCGCCTACACAATCACACACCCAAAACCCGATATACCATTAGTCGCCTTTTACGACATGCTAGGCAAGAACCACAGTTGGCATATTCTTTTTAAGTCCCAGACCAACATGGGACAGTGGGCTGGGTTGGTTTATAATGTTATGTATGTATTACTAAAAGCATGAAAGTTTTTGTCTTTCTTTCTGTTGACATTATATAAAATGCTGTAATGTCAAAATACAAATAGGGAATTTGGTAGACACAGCAATGCGCAATAATTTGAAACGCATGCCCTTCCATACATGCAGTTACTTTCACTTACTTTAGGCTTATTATTTTTTAAGAATTCACAATTACAAATTAATATTAGGCGTACAACTATTTTGCCTATCGTCGTCAGAAGTAAATCGAGTATCGCAGCGAGTCTGAGCAGGTATTGTGCGCGTCTCCGGCAGCTGCCGCGCTATCTGCACCTTGAGCTGAGAGCATTTCATAACTTGCACTATGTTTAATACCATGCTTAATTTCAACTGTGAAATACAATGCCTTAGCGAAAAGCCTTTGCTCAAAGGCAAGACGTAATTGGCTAAGAAATAATACACTGTAAGCATCCATTTATCTGATTTGAAGCTAAGATGTTTAGTCATGTAATAATGCTTAAGCATTATTACAAAAATATATTAAGAAATATATCAAAGAAGAGAAATATATGATAAAATAGAAGAGAAGAGAAAATATATTAGAAATATATTAAGAAAGATAAGAGTTTAAGAACAAACATTGTCTGAATAAATAATTGCTTTAACAGGATTCCTTATAGCTTATTGATAATTATTTAACATTTAAAAATCTGCCTCCATGAATTTTCAGTTTTAAACACTATATTTTTTATATAAATTGATTTATTTACTTTGTTAATACCTAGTGCGCCCAAAGTTTCACAGTTTTCTTAGTCTGCAGAGCAAGTATTTAAATTTACTTTTAACCTAATAACTCTATACGTTGCTGAGAAAAGGGGTCTTATGAGGCAGATAGAGACACCAATGTCATATTAGCGTTCTATATCTTCCTTCAGAGTTACACTAGTCTAAAAATACTTACATATATTTGTTTATCGCAACACCCCTATTCAGAAATATTGGCTCAAATTAGAGGGAAAACAACGATGCCTTACAAAGCACAGCCCGAAGGCCGATAAACAAAGGGCGTGCTGGCCTCGTCCACTAACGAAATTTCACTAGTCGCATAAACTAGACGTGACAGTCGGCCTGAAAGTTCGTAAACCTATTCCAAATTGTGATGGAGTAGGGATGTAAGCGTTTCATGAAAGGTGAGAAAATGAAGTTCTTGCGTGCTCATCAGATCAGTGCTCTTAGTATATTTTCTGTGTCAAGTTGGAACCGATTTTAAATAATGTCCTCCTAACCGATATCGGTCACGACGGCCAATCTCAACGAGGATTAGCCAACTGCGCAGGAGATATTATAGTTCACAAGTGTGTGCGCAAACACAGGTGCACTCTCTATTCCTTCACTCTCATAGTCCGGTGACAAGGCAATTCGACATGACCGGAGAGAGGCCAGGGGTAGGACCAACGGCTTAACGTGCTTAAGTTGGAACCGATTATAGATCCCAGTTTTAGCGAGTTTAGTTATGGAAAAGAAGATATTGACATCTAAGATAAGAAATACTTAGAGAGAGTAACATACATGAAATCCTTTGGTTGGTACATTTTGTTTGGATTTATTACAAATATCTATTGAATGAATGATGAATGAAAAAGAGCATAGATCACGAAGAAATACGAGATAGCAAATAGACGACATTGATTACACGAGTAATCTAGGTTGCTACGAATTGGAAATGTTTATTTTTAATAAACAAATCTCATGGCGACTGGCTCGATGGTGCATAGGACCATATTTTATTCGTAAGGACAAATATTATTTTGATGAAGACTTGTGTTTGATTTGTATCTGGATGTTCATATTTAATATTAAAGTATATATGTATTTGTGATGCTACTGTTGACTATGTTCTCCGTTCCACAAGTGGTCAGGCTACTTAATTAGCAATCAGATCAATGTGTGTGATCTTATATATCTGATATGATAATGATAGTGTATTTCTACAGAGTGTCTAACAGCCGTGCCACCCCTGACACAGACGAAAGGACCAGACAAATTGCTTTAGACACTTTTGAAGTTGCCGTAGAAGAAAATTGGTTAGATCAACATTGTTATTTGTTTCAACCTGTTACGAACGGATGGACGAGGAGTTTTTTGTCCGATACATTTTGACGTGTAGACAGGTTACGGTAAGGGTAGGATAAAATAACAATATATCTGCAGGAGCTTTATAAGGAAACCGTAGAAAGCCGGAATACAATTTTTATTTATTTATAACATCACGCCCGTAATACCCGAAGGGGTAGACAGAGTCAAAGAGGCCGCAATTTCCTTTAACTATATTTAAAAATATATACGCGTCGACCTTCGTTTTATTTGTCGGATCAAAAACAAAACTACACTAAAAAAACAGTTGTTACACTAAGTTTTCATGATTCAATATATTTATTAATTATGAATAATAAAACACTGTTATTTTGTATACTAGAAAGGATATACCTCCATCGATTCTACTGAATATTAGTTAAGTTACGGGAAATTTTAGCATGTTTTGTGTTAAATTTCCGGTCAAAACATCTGACCAAAGCTTCTTTCAATAATTGGATAAGCCATGTGCATTATGATTGCATCGGAACTCGAATGAAAACCTGTACCTACATGACCCAGTGTACTGAAACACAACTCCACATCGATAATATTACGTAGGCTCCCGCACCCAGCGTCTGCCTTATTGGCCCTAAACAAATACCAGTATTGGGGCTTTATTGGGCAAACTCGTAAAACGGGCCTTTCATATGGACAAATACCGTGATTGGATCATGAGTTGATGGGAATTTTACTGCTATTTAAACGTATGGGGCATTAATGCATTGTGTGACAGTCATAAGGATATTTCACACATCTATATAACTTGGTACAATTATTCTTCATACTCCTGGGCAGGTTATAGTATACTTTTCATCACGCTACAATCAATAGGAGCAGAGTAGTGAAGGGAAATGTTGGGAAAACGGGAGAAGTTACTCCATTTTTTAAGCTTCCGTCGCGTGTGCCGCCTTAATGGTTAAACTTACATAGAAATCATGTATGACGGAAATAGTCTTTAAAATATTAACCATAAACGCGGGTGACACCGCTGGCACAGCTAGTACATAATATATCAAGAGGCCTGTTACTTTATAGTTTGTGCAATAAAAATGTTTATTTATCGTAAAGGTTTTTACATACATAACATCACGCCCATGATCCCCGAAGGGGTAGGCAGAGTCGAAGGGGTAGGCAGAGTCGAAGGGGCAGCAAGCCCCTTCAACCACATTCAGCCAAAAATAAAGCCGGGCTGGGTCAGATGGACAATTGTGAAAAAGCAGTGACAAGCGGCTAACCTGTCGCCTACACAATCACACACCCAAAACCCGATATACCATTAGTCGCCTTTTACGACATGCTAGGCAAGAACCACAGTTGGCATATTCTTTTTAAGTCCCAGGCCAACATGGGACAGTGGGCTGGGTTGGATGGAAAGCTGTGAAAAAGGAGTGACAAGTGGCTAGCTCGTCGCCTACTCAGTCACATACCCAAAAGCCCGTAAACCATTAGTCGCCTCTTACGACATGCTAGGCAAGAACCACAGTTGGCACATTCTTTTTTTTTTGTCCCAGATCAACATGGGCCAAGTCCCAGACCAACATGGGACAAATGGGACAAATGGGTTTTTAGTAGCCTTAATATAAAGATATGTTTGTAAACGTGTATGATATGCTGTGTCTCTTACAAATTATAAGTTTAAGCTTTTTATATTTGCACTAGCTGTGCCTGCGGTTTTATGTTTAATGTTATGTATTTAAGTATTGTAATACCACTGTTGATTCTTATACCCGTAACACAAGTGCTTATGCTACTTACCTCGGAGTCAGATCAATGTATGTGATGTCGTCGGATATTTATTTATTTATTTATTATTTATGTAGCCTATAGCATGCCTCGATAAATGGGCTATCTAACACTGTTTTTTTTTTCATTAGCGAATAGCAGTTTGTGAAATTAGCGCGTTTAAGCAAACAAATTCTTCAGCATTATAATATTAGTAACTAAGTATATATTAGTACTATTAGTAACTTCAGCATTATAATATTAGTAAATAGTATACTTTTTTCTATCTATTAGGAAATAAAGTCAAATATAAAGTAAGCACGAATCTTTAGATGTATTGCTGCTTATCCTCAGAAAAGACCAAAAGTGTTCCATAAAAAACCATCAAAGCAACTATTTCGATAGTCAATAGTACCTACCTAAATTATATTCATCATTCAAACTTAAAATAGCAACATTAACATCAACATTCCACCGTTTAAAATCTACAACGCTTTTACACTACAAAATCAAAATGAATTCACCCTTGTAACGCCGTCAGCGGCGACATGAGAGATTCGTTAAAAATCACACTAAACTCGTGCTGAACTAACATTGGTCCGATTTGGCTTCGCTCAAACGGACTTGATGTCACCAGGGAATTGAACGAGAATGGTCTTTGGAGATAATGGCTGTATTAACTTGACACGTTGTCCACAAGGATTTAGATTACAGTTTGAACTTTGTTAATGTGTTTTGATATGAATCTTATATGTGTCTATAGTCAAAATGATATGTATCCCGAGCTCTCTGTTCATGTTTCGAATTATTATGTTAATAAAAGTTTTCTGGCCTGACATTAAGCAATGTAAGAAATATGTTTCTAATACAAATACAAATACAAATACTTTATTTAACAGTTATTTGCTACTACATATAAACTACATATAATTTCTGAACTTAACTTAAATATGCGTATCTTAAAATTAGGTACAGTCATTTAATTTCTTATTGTAGAGTTAATCTATAAGCATTTTGTGGCAACAAATAATGAAGAAAAATACATAATTGGAATTGTTCACCATCTTCTTGTTTTACATTTGCCAAAAAAATCCGATGATCAATTGAAAAATCAATGATGTTTCAATTGTCAATCGCCGTGATCCTTTGATTGAAAGTATCCACAATCGTGAACTATCGATAATTTAGAAATAGTCAATAGAAAGACTTTCTATTATATTATCTATAATACATTACATACATACATAACATCATGCCCATAATCCCTGAAGGGGTAGGCAAAGTCAAGGGGACAGCTGGCCCCTTTAACCACATTCATCCAAAAATAAAACTAGGCTAGATCAGATGGTGATAAGTGGCTAGTTTGTCGCCTACACAATCACATACCCAAAACCCGATGTTTAAAAACTACCCTACTAGTGCCCTTAGTCGCATTTTACGACATGCTAGGCAAGAAATACAGTTGGCACATAATTTTTAAGTCCCAGACCAACACGGGACAATCATGCCACCATATCAAGGCAATATTGTTATATCAGCGCATAGTAATCGCGGTCCCGGTGCTTCCGACCTCGGTTATCAGAAAGGTCAAGAGCATTGCACATCATCGTATCTTCACAATAGAGTTCAGGGCTGCCGACTTATTGATCCAATTTATTTTTCTAGCAACGAAATATTTGTGGTGTTGCGGTAGTTTAGCAAGCACTTTCACGTGTTTTGAAAACTTTATGTAGATATGCAGTACGTACTTACGTGTTGACTATTATACGTAGGTATATATTATTTGTTATGCCTAACATTTACCTTTTGTTTCAAAAAATATAAAATATTAGCAATTATAGATGGTCGTGTATTAAAAGAAGGTGATGTTAGGAGTCATAAAAACCATAGAGCTTGTATGAAAAGGATTATTAATGTTGAAGAGGCGAGTGAGGTGTGTAAGGATCGTGCCATATGGCGTCCGGTTCTCTCTGCCTACCCCGCTAGGGAAGTGGCGTGAAGTTTAGTTAGAGAGTTAGTTATAGATGGTGTGTATCTCATAATATATTTATATTGAAATTAAAAAATTTATTTATTAATCTATTTAAAATTTACTGTATTTAAATAGGTCTACAATATGATAATATAATGTTTCCATAAAGAGAAAAGTATTATGTCATTCATTTATAAATTATATTTTCATATATTAAATTATTATCCACCATATTTTAATTTGAAATTCCACTTTAAAATCATATTTGTTATCTACAAGAATCATCTAGGGGTTAATATCTATATGTTATAATTAAGAAATTTAATTATAGGCTTATCAAAATTATGTTGTCTTAGGTATTTTTATAATTTAATCCATTCATGCCATTAACACCATTTTCCCTCTTACTTAGAAACATTTATTAAAATAATGACAAAATAATTAAAAAAAACTCTACCCCGCTAGGCAAGTGGCGTGAAGTTTAGTTAGTTTAATTTTAAATATAACAAAAAACGTCAAATGTATAAATTCAACTGAAATGCACACCCAATCTAGGTAAACTTGTTTTTTGGATGCATTAGACTTTAATAAAATAGAATCTAGGACACCAACGAAACCATTAAAAAGATTAATGACGTGTCACTTCATAATTAATTCATGCAGATGGCGTGCTGGTTTCTAGATCCTTATAGTACTCGCGGGTAATAAATATTGTAATGTCTATAAAACATTTCAATTTGGTAAATAAGGTTTGTGACAGTTAATATTTTATTGACAAAAATCATTCACTGCGTTCAAAAAATCATTTTATTGACAAAAATCATTCACTAAGCAAATAAATACATATGTAGTAGAATAGTGACACTGTTTTGTAATAAAAAATAAGTGTAATTTTTTATCCACTTTGCTTAGATTCTGATACAGGTTTTTCCATACAAATTAATTCCACGCCTGTAGATCAGCGAGACATATCGTATCATATACAGGGTGACTTGGAATAGGTGTCATTGTTTTATGGGTGTGAAAGTATAGCCCATTTGACGTAAAAAATATGTACGGAACACCTAGTTGAAATTCACTAGTATCGGAAATAATTGTCAGTTTTAATACTTTTGAAAAATTACCCAAATTCAAAATACTTTATGCATGCGCTATTTTATTTTTTCTGTTTACTGGATAAATTATCCATAACATAAAAACATAAAACGTCATAAGGTACAAACAATTTTAGAGTTATAAGAAAAGTCCGTCAATTATTTCTGAATCAAATGAATTTCGATTAGGGGTTCCGTACATATTTTTACGTCAAATGGGCTATATTTTTACTCCCTTAAAACAATGATGCCTTTTCCAAGTCACCCTGTATAATCTTACAATCCGGGAGCGGCGGTAGCTCAATGGTAAGGACTGCGCCTCAAATACAAGCGGTGCGGGTTCCAACCCGGATATCTGGACCTTGGTCTAAGCTGCCCACGTTTAAGCACAGAACATAACGCTTGGAGGATGATAGTAAGTTTACACAATTCAACCAAGGTTATTTTGCCGGATTTGTCTGGATTTAATCCATTAGTAGCAGCCCTAGCCACTCGTTAGAACCTTAACGTCGTGAAGGGCTTACGAGAGCTCTCCACGCTATAGGCTCCACAAATCAATGACAAACACCTCATCTTATGGTACCAGTAAATATCTATTACAGCTTTTCAGATAACGGAGGACATATAGATGTATGGGATGCGTCTCCACCTCCCAAGAAAAGCATGTGTATGTCGTCGTTGACTGGTCTTTTGTGAATAAAAGCTAGTGTTAATCAAAATATTTCCGAGGTTGCACGATAAAATCTGCATCTCCCATAACGAGGTACGTATAAAACGAAGAGAGACGCGTTCGACATTACAGACACGTTTCAATCCAAGGTGGGTCTAATTGAAACCGCCTACTGAATATCAACATGTTGTTTCCATACGCTCGAGCAACTCAAGACGAGGAAACGCCCTCAATAAAGAGCTCGTAAATACAATCAAAGTGAAAACAGCTCATAAATTTAAAATGTTACGTGAGAAGGTTTTTTATGCTACTGAGGTGGCTAAGCATAAGTTCTGACTGATGGTAAACAGCCGTAGCTTTCAGATATTTGCAACGTCGGAAGTATTATTATCAATGCGTTGAACATTGATGAAGGTGGGTATCACTTACCGAGCGAAATGAGACAGCGATATTTATTACTGTTAAGTATTTCACGGCTATATCCCATGTTAGTCTGAGATTTCAAACGAATGTCCTAGCTGTGGTTCTAACGACTTGCTAGTCAAAAAATGCAATTCAACGGTGTATATGATACTAGCTGTGCCTGCGGTTTCACCCGCGTTTATGTTAATGTTGTATAGACTATAAGCCTTCCTTGATGAAATTGGCTGCTAACACTGAAATATTTTTTCAAATGGGACCTGTAGTTTCTGAGATCAGCGCGTTCAAGCAAACAAACAAACCCTTCAGCTTTATAATATTAGTAAAGATTTGGTTTGTGATTGTGTAGACAACAAGCTAGCTACTTGTCACTACTTTAAAAACAATTTTTATTTTGCTTATCTAATTGAATGTTATTTTGGCTATAAGCGTTTAAAGGCTCGATGGCGCATTCGGTAGTGATCCTGTACCACGCGCCAAGAGTTGTGGGTTTGATCCCCACACAGGTCAAATATCCGTGTGATGAATACTTGTGTTTGTTCTGTATCTGGGTGTTAATATCCAATATTGAAGTATATATTTGTAAAACCACTGTTATTACTGATATCCGTCACACAAGTGCTTTAGCTACTTAGCTCGGAGTCAGAACAATGTATGTGATGTCGTCGGATAAATATATTTTTTATTTATTTCGAGGATTGCGAGCGAGATAGTAGATACAAGCACCATTCAGCATCTAATACTAAACACATCGACGCTAAACATCCGATATAAACTCCGAATAAGTAACAACTTTCCTGCAAGAAAATAGTCGAAGTTCCAAAAAGGCAGCCGAGTGAACGCGAACTCTAACTCCTTATATTGCATCAAAGTGGGTGATCAAAGAAGTAATTCCGGCAGACGAGCCCCGACCCTTGGGCTCTTGGGAAACTTCGAGGGTGCTTCGAGACGACATGCTAGACACGTAATGGTTTTTTTGGAGTACGTATATGCTGTAAGCCACGTTCCTGCTACAGTTTTTTTAGAATGATCTCCAGTTGGTCACGTTTGTTTAATATACTTGCATGGGATCTGCTGCGCAATAGAAGTCATTCGTCATTCCAAACGCATTCTGTGAAAGATACATGCAGATTTACATAGCGCACTTTATATACTTCTTCTTCTCTTCTTATCTTTCAACTTATTTGATCCCACTGCAGGGTACAAGTATATATACTTAGAAGAGTTTTAACATAGTATATACGTCGTTTGACTATTTAAATCCAAGATCCGAAATTTACGATCAAAAAAGCTCATTATTATAAGTATAATAGTAATAATATTTAATAAATAACTATCCGACTACATCACATATATTGATCTGACTCCGAGGTAAGTAGCTTAAGCACTTGTGTTACGGATATCAGAAACAACAGTGATACTTATTACAAACACATACTTGAATATATGTTAACACCCAGACACAAAACAAATACAAGTATTCATCACACGAATGTTTGTCATGAGTGAGGATCGAACCCAAAACTGTTGGCGCATGACAGAGTCACCAAATGCGCCATCAAGCCAGTCAATAGTGCGTTAATAAGCAATAATCAATATGAATGAGTGAAAGTAATCGAATTAATATAATAGTTAAAAGAAATACAGTTTCTTCTAACTATTATATTAATTCTATTACTACATGCAGAGGAGTCTAAGTCAAAATCTTTAGAATAGCTTTTTAACAACAACAAAGGTTCCTTTGTAGAATCAGATCATACCTTTTTATACACATTACACTCAAACTAGAATGGAACTTCTAGAAATTATCTTAAATGTAGGTATCGGAGAATTCCCAGCATAATTACCGGTTAGATTGCGTAGAACTAATTAGCAATTGTCATTTCGAGTTAGATTGGACGGTAATTGTCCAGTTGCCGCACTCCTACGCGAATCCGATATTGTATCTAATGCTAGCTACATTTAACTACGATAACTGTTATAGATCTTCTATGTTAATGTGTTATGCGCGTTAAATTAATAAGATGCTCTTTTGTGAAAGCGTAGGTATTAAGTATTTTTTCTTAACTAGCTTCTGCTCGTGGCTTCGCTCGCGTGGTATATCGATAAAACATAGCCTATATTTTATTCGGGTGTATGAGCTATATTATTCGAAAGTTTCATTAAAATCCATTCAGTAGTTTTTTTGTGAAAGAGTAACAAACATCCATCTATACATACAAACTTTCGCATTTATAATATTAGTAGGATAATATTATATGTATATGCTAAAGTAAAAGAAAACCGCTACGAATGTGTGTGTTCTTAAAAAAATTATAAGCTACATTACTGTACAATTATTTTTAAATGCGATATTTATCATAAGAGCAAATTATATATGTACAATATTGAGAAACGGGTTTAATTTTAAGTTGACTTGAAGTACTAAGTAATTTAAATAGTGATTAGGAGATTCCTGATCTTTGGACTTTTCTCCTTGGATCTCTATGGGGATTACGAGCGTGACAGATAGTATGTTAAGTAGTTATTGAATCAAAGGTATAGCTAGAAGCAAAGCTGGAAATAATAAATATTGACTGTTTGAATAACTCTAGTAGTAAGCCGTATGATATCTCCTAAAGTATTTGGTTGAGTGCTCAGAGACCCTGGCCACGAAACCAAGGGTCGCGGGTTCGAATCCCTCTAGGGGCAAATGTTTCGTATGATGATCATGGACATTTGTAGTCGAGTCATAGAAGTTTATAAACGTATTTAAGTATGTCTATCCGTTCGTCTAGTATCTATAGTACAAGCATAAGCTTAGTTTAGAACTAGGGAATTGGTGTGTCAGTCTGGAGAATTTATTTAAGTATTTATTTATTTGTATTAGTTTACTCCCAACAATAGATCACAATACGCTTGGCTATTTATTTAGCAAGTTAGTCGCGAAGTCTGTACTTAATCGCTAAAGTATGCATGAAAAAGTCCCCCGTGAATGCGTGAGAGTCACTCGCAACTTAGCCGGCGCGCCATGTGCCGGCAACACTACTCGTTACCAACATTACAGCGTTTTACCTGCTCGGGCCGCATACTAATTCAGTTGCTAACGTACGCAGGCCATTTAAATATGTTGCGGAGCAGATGATTTTGAATAGCTTGTTTCAAAATATAATATGTACATAGTTAAATATTTTTTTCAGATTCATGTACTATTTCTTAAATTCTCTACATGCTTGTGATATGCACACTCTACAAACATCATCCAAAATTTTTAAGTTTTGCAACTTGCATATTTTGCGACCCAAACAAATTGCTCCTGCCGGGACTCAAACCCGCGGCCTCTGGTTTCGTGTCCAGAATTTCTAGCTACTCGACCAAATAAATCACCGAACTTTCTTATAAACTTCCGAACTTTTACATTTGTAAACAAATTTTAACAAAAAAAAAAACCGACTTTAAAACTACCCTAATAAAAGTAAAAATAAATTTGCTTAGGCCAAAATAATACGTATTATAATACTTATAAATTTGAAGTCGGTATGGCAAAATTTCGTTACATTTACAGCTCTTGTCGCAAGCCAAAGGATATCTCTTATTAGTACTCCTAACAATAGGTCATTACGCTTGGCTATTTATTTAGCAAGTTAGTCGCAAAGCGTGTACTTAAACGCTAAAGTATGCATGAACGAATCCCCCGTGAATGCGTGAGAGCCACTCGCAACTTCAGGCGCGCTATGTGCCGGCAGATTGTCACTCGTTACCAAAATTACAGCGTTTTACCTGCCCGCATACTAATTAAGTTGCTACGTACGCAGGCTATTTAATTATGATGCGGAGTTGAGAATAGCGAATAGCTGAACTTAATCTGAACGTAATCTTTTTTTTCTGACTTGCATTTGCTTTAAAGTGTGCATGTTATACAGATAACAGACATGAATACTTAAATGATATTTTATAGGCATCTATGACGTATCTTTCTTTACGTTTACCACACACACACATTTGCTCTCGATGAAATAGGGAAGAAGATGGAAAATCTAATAATAGAAGATGTCTCTATTATTGTTGGCTTTTCAAAGGCACTTATCTAGAAATGTTTAACAAACAACCATACGATTACCCGATACTAATAATGTGAAGAAAAAAATCATCAATAATTTTATCTTCAAAACTTTTATCATTAATTTTCACTCAAACGTGTCAAGCATACAATAACCTATCTAGGAGGAAGTACCTACTTCTTCTACAGCGAGATTTATTTTATTAAAAAAATTGTTATTAGTTAGTTATTTAGTACCATAAATCACCGCACTTTTACTTTTTTATAAACTTGTAGATTTTTGCAGTTGCAAAAAAGAAACTGCAAACGAATCGAAAGGCGCTTTCGTTAGAACCCGGATAAAACTTGCCTGAGTGCAGTTTAGCGGAATTAATTAATGCAATGCTAAATGGAGAAATGCAACGGTAGTCGCGAACTGAGCAGCTTTCTGGACGTTTTTTTAACAAACCGCTGCAAGTAAGCACCCTTTCCTTTATTTGTATCAGAAAACTAAGATTGGTTTTGTGATACAAGTAGACATTGTCTTTTTATTTGCTCTTTTTAAGTCTCACATCTTTTCGGTTCTCTTTTTGTAATTATATCTTTTATCGCCCCATTTCTTTTTCCCATCTTAATCTCTCTTTCTTTGTATACTTGTTTGTATGTTTGTCCCATGTTGGTCTGGGACTTGGCCCATGTTGATCTGGGACAAAAAAAAAGAATGTGCCAACGGTGGTTCTTGCCTAGCATGTCGTAAAAGGTGACTAATGGTTTACGGGCTTTTGGGTATGTTTCTAAGTAGCCGACGAGCTAGCCACTTGTCACTGCTTTTTTACAGCTTTCCATCCAACCCAGTCCACTGTTTTGCAAGACATTGTGTATTTGAAAATACCTCTCCCTTGTTGTAAATCGTTGTTTGAATTTAAATACTGTATCTTTATATAGATAAAGGTAGGTAAAGAAAGAAAGAAAGAAATAAACATTTATTGGACGCACAATTACTGATACGATAGACAAAATAGGTACATATTTTTTTAATGGTATTAAGTTGAGATCGTTTCTATTTGTCCCTTGACATACAGTATTTCAATAAAAGAAAACTTTCCACCAACTCTGTAAAACACTAACACATTTTATCTGAGGACAGCTTAGTGAAATTAATTAATGCAACGCTGAATGCTACAGTTTTGCAGACTCTTTATAAACACACCGCTGTAATTAGGAAACAATTTGTAATGTGCTTGGGAAAATAGTTCGTTTTACAAACACTTCAGTAAAGTGTACCTTAGCTCTAGTTTTTTAGAAAAAGAAATTGCTTGGGTTGCATTTTTTGATCCAGAGTGTAATAACGCTATTATAATACGACAAGGCCATGTTGCTCTGAAACTTATAAAATAATGTGTCAACTGTGTTATTGATTTTAAACCATTTGTCTGCCAATTCTGATATCCGTAACACAAGTACTTAAGCTTACCTCGGAGTCAGATCAATGTATGGAATGTAGTCTGATATCCGATATTATTTATGACAAATATTTTTTAAACCTATATTAAAGAACAAGCTTTATTCCGACTGCATTTCGCAGAATTAATTAAAGAACCGCTAAATGCAACAGTTACCGAGTCCAATTTAGTCGCGACGCTTTCTCAACTCTTTCGCAAACAACCCGGTGTAATTAAGAAACAGTTTGGTTGGTTTGTGCATTAGAAAGATTGTACGTTTACATGTAAAAAGGATTTTTTGTAGAAGTTGATTTAGTGTTTTGTAGGAAAATGTAAAATTAGTTAAACATTGAATGAAAATTACAAACTTAATTATGCAAAATTTTAGGTGTGTTGGTTCAAACCCCAGTCATTCTTATTCTTCGAACAAAAATTCATCCTTAAATTCAGTATACTTATTGATCTACATATCTGGTATAGTCCCATGTTGGTCTGTGTCTTAAAAATAATGTGTCAACTGTGTTCCTTGCCTAGCATGTCGTAAAAGGCGACTAATAGGGTTTTGGGTGTGTGATTGTGTAGGCGACATCACTGTTTCACAATTTTCAGCTCAGTTTTATTTTTTGGCTGAATGCTGAGTGGCTAGGCTGAATGAATTAAGCGGGTTAGGTGCCCTTTTGACCCTGCCTACCCCTTCGGAGATTACGGGCATGACGATATGTATGTATGCATATCAAGTATTAGTCGTTAATCTTCAGCGCCATTCAATTCGGATTGAGCGAGTCATGACGTCACAAAACACATAGGAATCGCGAGGAATTAAAAGCTGTTGCCATGGCGTCGCTATGAGCTGGTATGAATAAAGATGAACATGCTATCCTCGATGGTGGATAGTCCCGATACATGCGAGCGGGTTTAGCCGCGTCGAGCGTGAGCGGTGACGTCACAATCGCATTAGCGACACACTCAGCCCCCGCTCACACGGAGCATCAGCAAAAAACGGTAGTGCAATCTGTGAAGATTGCACTACCGTTTGATTGATTTATCTATAGATGTCGTCACCGACATCTATAGACAAATCTGTAAATAACCTTAGTTGATCTATCGACGTCACAAAATATACTTTGGACAATGCGCTGATGAAATATCCCTTGGGTAGACGATATTTTTAAGCGATATTTTACAAAGATTTTATTACTCTTTCTGATAAATATATTGAAGACAGTGAGTATGGAACAGGTAGTTAAGTAATTGTATAGATACACAACATTATGCCCGTAATCCCCTAGGAGGTAGGCGGAGTTAAAGGGGCAGCAGGCCCTTTTAACAACATTCAGCCAAAAACAAAACTGAGCTGGGTTAGATGGAAAATTGTGAAAAAATAGTGATAAATGGCTAGCTCTACACCTACACAATCACATACCCAAAACCCCATATAACATTAGTCGCCCTTTACCACAATATTAAATTTAAGTTAATTAAAAATGTTTACCGTTAATATATACATACCAAATCAAACACATAAATACAGATGTAATCAAACAACTAGCTTGATTGGCCATGATCTTAAAATTTACACTTAATTTGTATTTTCTGTGCTGACCGTAGTTATTAAGTAAGATTCCTATTATGTAAGAAGCACATGTAGGGCTATATCAAATGTTCTAAGCGTATCTAGGAACATACTAGTTTAGGAGTAAGGAAAACTACCTCCTGGTATGAATGTTTGTGAATGCTTCCGTATGTATATATGTATGAGCGCCGCGAACGGTTTTTCGCGAACTGAGCGCGCGTTCATTGCCTACTTTAAACGTTAATATCTCAAAAACTAGTAAAGCTATATGAATATAAAAATTACATGGTATAGCTGAAACTATAGATTTTTTTTTCGTGCAAGAACTAGAGTACAAATACGAATTTAAAGTAGTTCTTTATAAGTATTTTCATACACTTCACACCGGCTAGAAAAGGAAAATTGACTGATCTTTGACATTTTTTTTTTATATGTCATTTGGTTTTGCACGATAGTTTATGGTTTGAATTCAATCTATGGTTCATACAGAGCTCTATGGTATTTTTTCTTTTTAATTTAAAAATAAAGGTGTCCCCACAAAATTAAATCTAAAAAATCTTCCATTCGCTTTCCATTAGGTTACCATTGTCGCCTAGAGCGATGCGCTGAACTCTAAAAAGGCAACCGCGGTTGCCCGGACATTAAAGGAGACGTGTAAACGATAACCTCTTTTCCATTTAGAAATAAAAAAAACGAAATTACATACAATACATATACATATGGAGTAATCAGAATTCAAGAAGCAGCAAGCTCCTGAACCACAAAATGAAGTAATCCTGTGGTGGTCGCCAGACAACTTCGCTAAACCAGGAAGGTCACCCATTGGCACTATGATATATTTAATGGTGAGTGGAAGCCTTTAAGCCCATTTAAGACATTTATTTCTTTAATTCTTTCTTTTTTGCAAAATGACTGTAGGTAACGTAAAAAATATTTTCTCTTTCTTTCTTACAAGTGGCCAGCTCGGCGATTTTGGGTTTGAGATTGTGTCTCAAACCCAAAACCTCATTAGTCGCCTTTAAGGCTGCCTGACCACCGGAGCGTAGCGAGGCAGCGGAGCGGAGACACGAAGAAATATTAACCAACAAAATTGCACAAAATCTCCGCTCCTCTTTAGCCGACATATTCTATTGGTTGATTTTTAACTTGCTCACCGCTCCGCTACCTTGCTCCGCTCTGGTTCAGTAAACTGTTGTTTTACAGTTCTTTTTTGAGTCTTCAGTCTTCAGTCATAGAATTACACCTAAACTGGCTTCTGTGTTTTTGTCATTTTTTTTTTTTAGTCCGACACGTGATGTTCAACGAGGTTATTATTTACTTTATCGGGCCTTAATTATATCTGGGGGAGATGGGGGGTTTGCTTGAGAAGCCTGCGTCACTAGTCTCAAGCAACGATATAGAGATTAAGTTACTAGAATTTCAATTTGCAGTCTGCTCATTAGTTTACCCGTGTTCGAGACGAACGTATTACTATAATCCGGAGCTTAATTTTCATGTACGAGACAAGGCAAGGAGAAACATAATCGTTGCGTCCTGAATACTTAACATCATGTTTGTAGGTTCATATTTCATTGTTCGATATCATTTAATATTCTGTCAGCTATGAATGTTGTTTGCCTAATAAACGAATGATTTTTCGACTGGCTCGATGTCTCATTCGGTAGTGACCCTTCCGCATGGGCTAAGAGTAGTGGGTTCGTCCCCACCTAGGACAAACATTTACATGATGAATACTTGTGTCTGTTCTGTGTCTGGGTGTTTATATTGAATATTTAAATATTTATGTGTAATACCTCTGTTCATACTGACCGCGACCTCGGAGTCAGATCAATGTATATGATGTAGAGTGATATTTATCACATGGATGATTTAAAAAATGTCTCATGCTGATCTTTCAGGAATTAAAATGACGACAAAAATTACGTAATTAATCCATATTAATATTTTATTATTGTGATATAAACTGTGTATGAAAACCCTTGACCTGTTTTGACGAAAATTGGCAAGTCCCAAGTTTAAGCCATAAGAAAGGACTCCTATAGTATGTTTGTAAATAAAACTACTTTTATTAATAAACATCCTATGTAATAGGATGCCCGATATAGTTTCCACAACTGTATAAATTTTAAGCGGGCAAAATTTGATTAAGATATACTTACGTTTTTTCATCAATGTAGCACACGCGAGCGAAGTCGCGGGCAGAATTTAGTCTTTGCTAATTTAAATTGGTGATCAAGATGAAAACTTAAGGTTATTATTTTACCAAATAAAAGTTGAAAACGGACCCTGCCGGGTCTATTTATTTATATTAAGTGCCGATGTTCTCTGTCAATATTGTTTACAGCATTACCTGAAATTTAAAAATAATAATTTACAGATATTTACGGTATCTGAATCTGTTTCCATTATAAACCAATCTTCCTTGTTTTTACATAAAATATAAACGTTTAGAAATATTTAAAGTCAAACATGCAGGAAAATATGAATAAATTAATGTATTTTTATACTTATTTCAGATTTTGTTTAAAATTTTTAGAATTTAGGATTTTTTTTATTTCTTGTAACTTAAAATGTTAAGTTATTTGTCCAATTTCGATAAAATTTATTAAATATGTTTTATTTTCATTAAACCAACCCAAATGTATTGTTGGTTAAATAAATGTTCTTTAAAGATCTTATTACATGTTTGAATTTAGTTTGGCAGGTTGTGGGTAGGTACAATGGTTGGTATGTATGTATGTATAATATTTATATAGTTATTCCAATCCCACTTTGGACCAGTACAATAAATAATAATAAATATATTTTCCAGACTAACACACCAATTCCCTAGTTCTAAACTAAGCTTATGATTGTGTTATGGATAGTAGGTGAACGGATAGACATATTTAAATACGTTTATAAACATCCATGACTCGAGTACAAATGTCCATGTTCATACACGAAACATTTGCCCCTAGCGGGATTCGAACTCGCGACCCTTGGTTTCGTGGCCGTAGTTTCTGACCACTCAATGGAAACAGAAATGAAACAATTCGAATCAACTGTGCTACAAACGAAAACAAATCTAAAATTATGTTAACAGACAAAAATACTTTCTCACGGTTTGTATTCAGGCTTGTATTTGTTTGAAAGTTAGTCTGCCCTAAATCTACTGATTCAGACCAGGCTTTCATTGTAACGTGGTTCAAATTACATACGAAAATTGTGTTAAATGGTGAGTTGTAATTTGACTGCCTACCTCTTCGGGAACTATGGGCGTGATGTTATGTAATGTTATGTTTTGTAATTTTTTTGTTTATATGGGTGGGTGTTAATATCCAATATTTAAGTATATATTCGTAATACCACTGTTGATTCTGATATCCGTAACACAAGTGCTTAAGCTACTTACCTCGGAGTCAGATCAATGTATGTGATGTCGTCGGATATTTATTTATTATTTATTTAATGTCTTATATACCTAAATATTTGTACAAAAATACTTGTTAGACTGTTCAAAGGCTCAAGGTACAGTATAGTGCTCATAAAACGGTCTTAAAAAGCGAACTTATGAAAAATTCATATCATAAGCCTGTAAGATTGTTTTCGCGCAAATAAACGAATGAATAAACTGGTTTTATGTTGGGAAATAGGAAGTAAGGCTTCGCGCATACAGCTTCAGGCGGAAGCTTGCATTTATGTATGTACCTACAAGCTTTGAGCGTGATTGTTTAAGCTGTGTTGTTTAGTAAATACGTTTACTGCAGTCGGAGGATTGAAAAAAAAAAACAATTTAAATATAATTATTTATTAAAACTAGAAATAACAATTATAAAGTAAGATGAGACCTACTCGAAGTATGATTAAAGACTAATGGAAAATTACATGTTGAAATTATGCGGATATAGATTGACGTCAATTGCATTAAGCACTGTCTGCATAAAGCGGTAGAGTAGAGTTGCAATCTCAGCAGTCTTCATGGAGTACGGCGACGTAATTCACCGTACTATTTGAATCGTTTGTTGTTTCCGTTAAATAGGCTCCGAAACTACTGGACCGATTTAAAAATTCTTTCACCAATGGAAAGCTACTTTATCAGTAAGTAACATCTTACTAATATTATAAATAAATAAATAAATAAACGTGGCTGACTGACTGACTGACTGGCTCGATGGCACATTCGGTAGTGACCCTGCCCCATGCGCCAAGAGTTGTGGGTTCGATTCCCACCCAGGACAAACATTCGTATGATGAATACTTGTGTTTGTTCTGTGTCTGGGTGTTAATATCCAATATTTAAGTATATATTTGTAATACCACTGTTGTTTCTGATATCCGTAACACAAGTGCTTAAGCTACTTACCTCGGAGTCAGATCAATGTATGTGATGTAGTCTGATATTTAATTAATTTAATTTAATTTTAAAACGTGAAAGTTTGTGTGGATGTTTGTTACTCTTTCACGCAAAAAGTACTGCATGGATTTTGAAACTTTACAATAGTATGGCTTATATGTTAGAATAACACATACCTAAGCTTTGTTTCATCGATTTACACGCGAACAAAGTCGCGGGCATAAGCTATACGTTATATTTTATCCCCGTATTCGCATAGGAACTGGAACTACGGGAAGTGAAACCGCGGCGCGTTGCTATGTATTTATAAGGAGTGGTCGTAGCGCTTCGTATGCAAGGAGTGTTTGTTCAAATCCCTGTATGTTCTCTGATTTTTAAATCGAAGTACGTAAGTACATACCTAAAGATCTTGCAGAAAAGAAATAAACTGCACACTGAAAAAAACCAATGTGTAACTTTATTTACATGTAGTCTGGTATCTTTTTTACAAAATTAAGATTATTGAATCAGTGTTTTCTTATGAACACCGATTCAATAGGGAATCGTTGATATTTTCTTAAAAACACCAAAAAAAAAAAACTGTTAAATTTTGTTGCCCTGCAATAAATTATAAATAATGTTTTATTTTGTTATTTTTCTATACGATCCACATATATGACGTACCTTAATCAAGATATTTTTTTTAATATACATGGTGTTGAAACTTGCGGCGTTATAGTTTTTGGATGTCTGCAACTGTTTTCTATTCCTCACATCCGTATACAAGCAGCCTAACCGTAAGTCGTTTAGAAAGTCGAATGAAATGGAAATGTTGCGAAACTTTGTGTGTTAGAGAAATTCGTAAGCCGGCTCTTTGAGGGGACTCGGAAAAAATCTATTTTCATAAGTTGAACAGCTGTTGCGCCGCGAGTCGTGTGAACGAGCATTTGTGGAGCACAAAGGTGCCAACACCAGTGGGCCAGGATAGAACTAGGAACTAGTTTTCAGTAATCAGTCCGATGTTGGTCTGGGACTTAAAAAATAATGTGCCAACTGTGTTTCTTGCCTAGCATGTCGTAAAAGGCGATTAATAGTATATGGGGTTTTGGGTGTGTGATTGTGTAGGCGACGAGCTGGCCACTTGCCATTACTTTATCACAATTTTCCATCTAACCCAGCCCGGCTCTATTTTTGGCTGAATGTGGTTAAAGGGGCCTGCTGCCCCTTTGATTCTGCCTACCCCTTTGGGGATTATGGGCATGATGTTATGTTATGTTAGTCCGAGAAACAATCATTCAAGCTGAAACTGGAAACTACATAGATTTCAGTTTCAGCTTCACTGACTGTTTAGAGAAGAAGAAGAGAGAAGAAGACTGTCTGTTTGAAGAAGATAGAGTAGGCTAAGCTAGAAACTAGTTTTAGCTTGACCAACACATTACTACTTCCACATCCATCGATTAAGTTATTTGAAAGTGAATCGAAATCAAATGAACCGCTGTAGTTATTGTATGTTATTCATTATGAGAATTTTTAGTAATTTAGTAGGTAATCATGGTCATCAGAAACAACAAAGGTTTGTTGGCTAAAAAGCAATTAATAAAAATATAAAACCTTCTTTACTGAAGTGCGATAAAAAGAGAAAATGAAAATAGATTAAGTAAGAATAAATAAAGAAGCATGAACAATAATATTAAATTTTATAAATAAATAAATAAATTCTTCAGGCTGACACACCAATTTCCTAGTCACAAACCAAGCTTATATGCTTGTGCTATGGATACTAGGTGAACGGATAGACATAATTAAATACGTTTATAAACATCCATAACTCGAGTACAAATATCCATGTTCATCACACGAAACATTTGCCCCTAGCAGGATTCGAACCCGCGACCCTTGGTTTCGTGGCCAAACAAAACAAAAAAATTTTGGCACAACGTCAGTCCTAATCCACTAGCATCACCATAAACTTCAATATGTTCTTTTCTCAATCAGTTCTTTAAAATCGTGTGACTTTAAAATAACTGCATATTGTCTTTATCACAATCAGTCTTCCAGAAGATTGCGATAAAAATAAAGTTCTCTGAGGTAAAACTTCTCTTTTATCATCAAGGAACTTTCTTTCAAGAATAGTTATTTCCCTTACTATATAGACTAGTTAGTTTCACTGATTTTTAACGTATTGTGGTATGGTTATTGCTGGAGCTATTAGCGTGAATACGAAATCATACTAATATTATAAACGCGAAAGTTTGTGAGCATGTATGAATGTTCGCTACTCTTTCACGCCTGAATGGATTTTTATGAATCTTTAAAATAATATAGCTTATACAATAGAATAACACATAAGCTATGTGTCATCGACGTTGTGTCTGTTCGATCACACATATTACAATTTGCTTTCAATAGCATGAGATACAAGGTATTATAAAATTGTTGTGATTCTAATCATATTAAAATTGTTTAAGTGCCATAGCGGCAGGGATGAGACCTAGCGACCTAAGACACAGGATTTACCTAGGCACTAGTCTCCAAGTCATTGTACCAAATGCCTAGAATTGTAATAGTAAGTATATTTTAAACGGGAGAAAATAATAATTTATTTTATTATGTACCACGCGAGCAAAGCCGCAGACAAAAGCTAGTGAAACATAAAAGTATGTACACACCACTTAATGAGGTGATATTGTGGCTTACAAAATAATAACGAATCATCTTCTTTTAGTTAGCCTGATAAATTAAATTAAAGGGATTGACTGACTTTCGAGACCTTTTGTTTAAATTTGGTATAATTTAAAATAAAACAAAATTGTTAATACAAAAATACAATAAGTAGGTATAGTGAATATTTATCTATGTATTTTTTGAGTTATGTATTTTTTTAGATATACCTACTTTAAATCTGCATACCTAAGTACGACAAATAATAAGTTCAATTTGTATACAATAGAAAATATTCATTTAATCTTAATGTTTAGAAGTCAAGTTTATTTTACTGTTTGTTTTGAAAATATTATGAGGAAAAACATCTGGGGTAATACACCATAATACGCCATTGTGTACCCCATAGAAGTTTATGGCGAGATTTAGCCCTCAGTTCACTTTTTCGTAAGCATAAAATAACACTTTCCTTGCAGCACCTCATGAATGAACGATCAAAATGAAGATCTATGGTCTTATGGCGATGTAACGGTTTATAGCGATATACTCAAAGTTATATAGGCGGATAGCATAACAAAAGCGTAGTTTTGATTAGTGGTTTATACTACACTACTTGTACGGTTTTACTCGCGTTTATGGTTAATGTTATATAGCCTATAGCCTTCCTCAATAAATTGGCTATCTAACACTGGAAAAAAATTCAAATAGGACCACTAGTTCCTGAGATTAGAGCGTTCAAGCAAACAAACAAACTCTTCAGCTTTATAATATTAGTATAGATTAAGTGCTGTTTAACAGTTGATACTTTGTTACGATTTTGTCTCAAACTTCAAATAACTAATTATGTATCTACTTTTAAGCGATAAGCTATTTGGACTCTGTTCTACCTACCCCTATGGTAGGTATTACGAATATGACGGTATGTATCATGTATGTATCAAAAGGATCATGAATGTTGAAGAAGCAAGCGAGGTGTGTAAGGATGTTAAATTTCGTAAACATCGTTATTTTATATTTTGGTGTCTGACAAGCCGACTTCACAACATGGTTCAAATGCAAATATGATCTATACACCCCTGTAAAATATGTTGTTGAAAAGAGTAACTACGGAGTTTCTTGCCGGTTTCTTCTCGGTAGAAGCAACATTCCAAACCGGTGGTAGATTCATATTATTAGTTGATTTTTCTGTTAAATTGACGATTATAAGTGTTTGTTTCAAACCTATATAAATAAAGAGTATTTTGACTTTGATCGTGTTATATGGCGTTCAGTTCTCTCTACCTACCGCGCTAGGGAAGTGGCGTCAAGTTTAGTTAGTTAGTTAGTTCGTATACATGTATGTTGTCTCTTACCCTTTCATGCTTGGATCATTAAACCGATTATGATGTTATTTGGCAACAGATTAAATCTTAAAGAAGAATGAAGATTACTTCTAGCCTGGAACAATGTAATTGCCAGATCTATCAATTGTTATGTCGAAATTGGTCTGTTACATATACTCTGTGTTAGGCCAATATAAATTTGTGGTAATAAAAAGTAATCGGAGAGCGGTGCTAGCTCAATGGTAAGGACACGCGCCTCTTAACCGAGGAGTGCCGGTTCAAACCCGGGCACGTACCTCTAGATTTTTTAAATCTATGTACGTATTTATACCACTAGCTCGACGGTGAAGAAAAACATCGTGATGAAACCTGCTAATTCAAACAACTTTGTATTTGTAACCATGATCCAAAAATTGTCTGGTTCTCCTATCTTAGGGTTACGAAGGTCAGATCGGCAGTCGCTTCAATGTAATTACCAGACTCGCTGAATCCTGGATCATGGTCTAAGTGGACCCCAAGCACGAAGTAATAGAAAGTAATCACATACTATGTAAACGAGAACATAATAAAGTACGTTAAGTTATACAATACACTCGAATGTTTCGTACATAAACCTTAAGTATTCAAACTCGCTACTTTTCCCCAAGTTCCCGTCTTGTATCCTAAGCACACTTCGCACAAAGCCCATCATACTTCGACAACTACTCGCTTAGCGACAAATAAAGGTACAAGTACACTTCACACAATTGCGGATACACAAAAGAAACTGCTTGAAGGTGGGAGCTGGGGACGCAATCTTTTCGGAACTAGAAAGCGTAGGAAATGAAATAAGCGAGTGTATGACGCGGAAGGAGTTTGGAATGTTTGTGTGGAAAAAAATTACTTCAGGCACAATTAAAGAATAAATAAATAAAATAAATAAATTCTTCAGACTGACACACCGATTCCCTAGTCCCAAACCAAGCTTATTCTTGTGCTATGGATATTAGGTGAACGGATAGACATACATATGTTTATAAAAAACATCCGTGACTCGGAACACAATGTCCATGTTCATCACACGAAACATTTTCCCTAGCAGGATTCGAACCCGCAACCCTTGGTTTCGTAGCCAGGGTCTCTGACCACTCAACCAACGGGCCAGTCAAAGAAACAGGAAAGGTGAGGCTTTTTAACAGCATAGTCTAGCAAACCAATTTCTTACCTTCGAATTGAGCATATGTGCTTGTAACATAACATATCCACAATTCAATACAGATGACCATGTTCATCACACAAACACCTACTTCTAGCCTTGGCTGCCTCGTTGGTCCAGTGGTAGCATGCGCTGCCTAAGGACCAAGAGTTTACTCAGTCGTGCTCAGTTGTGATGTAAACCGATGGTGAACCTTCTGAAGATCCCAAATTAATAACCTGAAATTTAAAGTTAAAGGGTCGTGAGTAGGACTTCAAGTTGAAGAGGAGATCTTCGGATATCCGTGACATGGTATGTGTCGTGGATACCATGAGAATCCTGCAAAGTCTCGATGGATATACCTTGCATAGCTTGGCAGGATTCTGATTCGGCTTTTTGGAGAGTGAAATAAACAAATAAAACTTTAAAATAACGCGATTGTAGGTCACCATAAAACTTATTAACTACTAGCTGTGCCAGCTGTGTCACCCGCGTTTATGGTTATTATTATAAAGACTATTTCCGTCATACATGATTTCTATGTAACTTTAACCATTAAGGCTGCACACGCGACGGAAGCTTAAAAAATGGAGTAACTTTTCCCGTTTTCCCTACATTTCCCTTTACTACTCTGCTCCTATTGATTGTAGCGTGATGAAAAGTATACTATAACCTGCCCAGGAGTATGAAAAATAATTGTACCAAGTTTCGTTAAAATCCGTCGAGTAGTTTTTGTTTCTATAAGGAACATACAGACAGACAGACAGACAGACAGACAAAAATTTTACTGATTGCATTTTTGGCATTAGTATTGATCACTAATCACCTCCTGATAGTTATTTTGAAAATATATTTCATGTACAGAATGGACCCCTCTACAGATTTATAATAGAGTACAGTATAGATAATAGTAACAAGATAGTGACATCATTAGAACTAAATTTGATATGAGAGACAAAATTCAAGAAAGTAATCAACATTAATCGCTTATTTGAATGTTTAAGTTGCTTAAGTTTAGTGTTATGTATACTTATGTACCTACTAATAACTTAATTATAAGTAATTAGCAAATTATTCACAACACCTTTATCCCCCTAAGTACAGAGGCTTAATGAATAAATCGATACATGAAGGTGGCTATATGTAATTAAAGTCTCGATACCGAATAGCGACGTGCGATCAATCACCCGTGACGTCAGACTTTCTGCTCATTATACTGCACTCTAACGGTATTAGCGGATAATGACGTCATCGCCGAGAATATTAACTTGAAACATCTAGTTACTGAGATAATGCCTATGTATTCCTGTTTTAGTGAAGACTTAATTTTTGCTTGTAACGTATTTTTAACATGCTTTGTTCAGCGCGTATTAATATACAAGCTAGGCTAGCTTGTCGCCTACACATTGCCATACCCAAAACTTGATATACCATTAGTCGCCACTTATTATGTAAAACGAATTGCATGTTATACCTAAGTGACGTTACAGATCAACACTGTCTTACGACGATACATTTAGTGACACTCCTACCGTAAGAAGTTGTAGATGAAATGTAAATTGTGTTTACATTTTTTTAAATAATTTATATTCTACTTCCTCAATCTGGCGGTCTGAAAATTATCGCTATAATCCGTAAGATGAAATAAAAAAAAAACATGATCTCGTGTTATTATATTAGTAATTGTTCACATTAAAACGACAAAACAGATGTTACTCAAAGATTTACATACTTACAACAACTCACAAGACATTACTTGAAATAAAATTATTTATTACATAAGTTACAAAAAAGACTTGCAAAAGTGAAATGTTCACAGTTGTCATTGTAACACAGTTGTTAAGTTAGTTATCTTGGCTTATTAAACGACATAACTTTAAAACAACTGCGAGTCAGGAATCTTGTGCCAATTTCAGCCATGTTTCACATCGTTTGCGTCGCTGAACACATAAAAAGCACACTGCAACTTTATTAATATGTACGAATCGCCCAACGGCGATATTAGCGAACTTGAGACATAAACACCAACTGCCGGCTGATCCAGAAAAAATCTCATTTCGCCTGATCCGTCAACTCGGGACATTTTTGCGAGGCGCAAGATGGCGGCGATGGGAACGCTTGATCACTATTTTGGTGGAATCTTTATTTATTTTGTTATCCAGTTTTATACCAAATTTAATGGTTCACTTTTTAACCTTAAGTGGCGTTATACAGAATGATACGTTTTCATGGCGTACTAGCGTAATAAAAAATAAATTCTCCAGACTGACACACCAATTCCCTAGTTTTAAACTAAGCTTATAAGCTTGTACTATGATACTAGGTAAACGGATAGACATACTTAAATACGTTTATAAACATCGATGACTCGGGTACAAATGTCCATGTTTAACACACGAAACATTTGACCCTATAATGATTCGAATCCGTGACCCTTGGTTTCGAGGCCAGCGCCTCCATTCGACATACGGGCCTGTCAATAAATACAAAATTACAAACATACACAGTAGAATCCGACATTATGAGGGCCGATTATCCATCTCAGAGAAGGTCTTATTTATTCCGAAATCCAAAAGGCAACTGAGCAATCACCTACACCAGTGTTTTTAAATCTGTGGGTCGCAACCCCCAGGGGGCTCAAGGAGCCATACGCGGGGAGTCACCGGTAAAAGGAAAACAGGCAACGGGCACTATTAGTGAGAAATCGTTTTCTGTCTATGCCCCAAGGGGGTCGCGAAAAGTTTATAATATGTAAAGGGGTCGTGTATTTAAGAGGATTGAAAAACACTGGCCTACACTATCCAATGGATAATTTGGCCTTGGTTGCTGCATCAATGGACAAATTATCTTATTCCATATCAGATTATGATTATTTGTCCCATGTTGATCTGGGAAAAAAAAAAGAATGTGCCAACTTGCCTAGCATGTCGTAAAAGGCGACTAATGGGTTACGGGCTTTTGGGTATGTGACTGAGTAAGCAACGAGCTAGCCACTTGTCACTCCTTTTTCACAGCTTTCCATCCAACCCAGTCCACTGTCCCATGTTGGTCTGGGACTTAAAAATAATATGCCAACTGTGGTTCTTGCCTAGCCTGTCCTAAAAGGCGACTAATGGTGTATCGGGTTTTGGGTGTGTGATTGTGTTGGCGACAGGTTAGCCGCTTATCACTGCTTTTTCACCATCTTCCATCTAACCCAGCCGGGTTTTATTTTTGGCTGATAGTGGTTAAAGGGGCATGCAGCCCCTTTGACTCTGCCTACCCCCTGGGGGATTATGGGCGTGATGTTATGTATGGATTATTTGCATACGTATTTTTTATAGAAAGTTTCATACGAGTACGAATAAACAGGTTAGAAAGAAGATATATTTTCTTGTATTACTTGCATATTTATTTTCTCACAAGCAAACGTTAAAGAGCAAGCTATGAGTTTTAACTTTTATGTTACGGCAACGTTCGAAGTTGCTAAACTTTTTATTGCGCGATGAAAGTGGTTTAAACATTTTTTGTTTGCAATTTATACATGCAGACTAAGATTTTGCAAACACATTTAAAAAAATCTTTGATGTTATACAAAATGAGTACGGAAAATTTATAGTTTGACACTGGAAAACGGTAATATCTCTATGAAGTCTGGAACAGTCAAGAGCCACGTAGTCACCATTTATCAGTGGCTTCTTAGGCTAGACCGGCTTCACTAGTAAAACCCCAGTCTCTAGCAGAAAATTGTCCTTAAATAGTAGCACCTGTGCAACTGTGCTTCGCACAGTGAGTGAGGATGTTAGAGACCTACCCCCTTTGAAGGTCACATCAGCAATCTTTCTGGTGTTGCAGATGCGGCATTATTTACTACCAGATGACATGCTCGTTAGCTGGCTCTAAAATATAAATATTGCATGCAACCTAGTAGACTTTCTGCTGATTTGAGCGTGGCCTTATTTTTTCAAGTCGTTTGCGCAAACTCGGTTTTCCATCGCCTCCAGAACACGTCTTGTGCCACTCAAAGATTTACTAATGTTTAAACATCTGGTTTTATGTATGTGCTTTTGTAGGCGACGAGCTAGCCACTTGTCACTACTTTTTCACAATTTTCCATGTAACAGCCCATTATTCCATGTTATAGCGGCTCAACTAAACACCGGATCGGTAAACACGAGCGGCCACATGTAATCGCATTTCTGCGGGGGCGCAACTCCAAAATGTGTTTGTTACGAGGAGCGCAGTTCGCTCCCGATTCATTAAGGCTTCGGATGCACTAATGGAATAATGGCCCCGGTCAATGCGGGATAAACAAATTCCCGGTTGAGTGCAACTCGGTAACCGAGTTGTGATGCGATTAGCGACATGTACGGGAATAGTGTGCGGTAGCGAGGTGCGTGTTTTGATGGGTTTCGAGGTTAGGTGGTTGGAAGATATACGAGTATCTTTAATTAAACCTGTACAGAGCCTCTAATATTCCCACTATTAAATAATAAATAATAAATAAATTCTCAAGACTGACACACCAATTCCCTAGTCCCAAACTAAGCTTATGCTTGTGCTATGGATACTAGGTGAACGGATAGACATACTTAAATACGTTTATAAACATCCATGACTCGAGTACAAATGCCAATGTTCATCACACGAAACATTTGCCCCTAGCGGGATTCGAACCCGCGACCCTCGGTTTCGTGGCCAGGGTCTCTGACCACTCGACCATCGGGCCAGTCAAAGTCACTAATGATGGCATACAACACTTAACTTATACTCTGACTAGCTGCGCCCGCGGTTTCACCCGCGTTTATGGTAAATGTTATATAGCCTTCCTCGATAAATTAACTTTAGGTACAACACAAAAATATTTTTTCAATTCAGACCAGTTGTTTGTGAGATTAGCGCGTTCAAGCAAACAAACAAACAAACTCTTCAGCTTTATATATTAGTAAGTATAAGTATTTTTAGTATAATATATAAGATTTATTAATAACTTACTAAAACTAACTAAACTTCACGCCACTTCCCTAGCGGTAGGCAGAGAGAACCGAATTAATTAGTATATGATAGGAACGTTGACATTTTTGATAGGAACTTATTGTATACTGTATATGAGAAAGTTAATCTGTTTATTATTCAATTTTGATTAAACGGATCTATACAAGATTTGGATGAAGTTTTGGCACACAGGTAATTTGGATTTTTTTTTTGCACATCGTTACGTCTTTCCGGGATGGTGTGTATATCCCAGCGCCCATTGTAAAGGAGAACCCTTGATAGACCCTTGGTAGACCAAGATCGAACACGTGATTAGAACACTTCTGGTTAGTAGTTTTAACTACTAATTTAAATTAAAGGAAGAATTGAAATTATAATCATCTGTTTGATACCTATATCTTCAAATGAGATCAAAAAATCAAATCAAATCGTTTATTTCAATACAGGTTTAACATATATTATGCATGATTTCTCCCTTTAAGCTAGTAAGAAGCCTGTAGTGGGAGAGATCGCTCTTGCCAGGTTTTAAACCTGTACTAAGGTATTTACAATTTAAATAAGAGAAACAATAAAACAAATGAATGAAATCTTACAGTTGCTAATTATGTGTGCCAGTTTAGTTTAAATAATATGAAAATTATAATAATACATGCAAAGATATATAATTATATTAAATAAAGTTAAATAAAATTAATGATAAATGATATATAGAACTTCGTTTAAAAACGTGCCTTTTTATATATATATATATAATATGTATTTAAAACCTTTTTTTTTTTAATAATCAGGTCTTATCCAGGTTTCAATTTCATTGTAATCTAGTTGTTTTAACCATGCAGTTGATAAATTTTGATTTAGATAGAGATGCGCTGGGCTAATTCAAAGTTAATTAAACTTTAAACAATATCGGTATATATCATGTTCTTATATGATTGCAGCATAAAGCCGTAGTAGTTTAATAGTAAGGACACGTGCCTCTTAACCGAGGAGTGCGGGTTCAAACCCGGACGCGTATCTCTGGATTTTTCAAGTCTATGTACGTATTTATACCACTAGCTCGACGGTGAAGGAAAACATCGTGATGAAAATTCAAACAACTTTGGATTTGTAACCATGATACAAAAATTGGCTAGTTCCCCTATCTTACGTTTATGAAGTTAAGATCGGCAGTCGCTTCAATGTAATACCAAACTCGCTTCATCCTGGATCATGGTCTAAGCGGACCCCGTCTAAGTACGGGTCATAACGCTAGGAAGAAGATGATATTATTATATGATTAAAAAGTTAAATATAATAGGCATGACTGGTCTAGGTAAGCATCTGGAACAAACACCATGTATCTTCCGTTCACCCACGTCACAAAGTCGCCAATATCCAGCATAGCCTAATATGTGTATTACATAATCTCACAATACACATAGGTGTCTAAATGCGAGGGATGCGCGCAAGTAGACCTCCTTTGTGTTCCGTCAAAGGACGCCGTGGATTAATACAGCTGTATTTGATACGGGATCACAGCATATATGAGCTGCTGGAAGGCGCATTTGTGTCACTTAAATGGAATTTGCCCAAATGATTAATTTGAGTTTTAGTCAAAGTCAAAGTCAAAGTCAAAATACTCTTTATTTATATAGGTTTGGAACAAACACTTATAAATCGTCAATTCAATAGGAAAATCAACTAATAATATGAATCTACCACCGGTTCGGAATGTTGCTTCTACCGAGAAGAAACCGGCAAGAAACTCGGTAGTTACTCTTTTCAACAACATATTTTACAGGGGTGTATAGATCATATTTGTATTTCAACCATGTCGTGAAGTTGGCTTGTCAGACACCAAAATATAAATAAGAATACAAGTAATTGTATTCAACATTCTAGCAGCACTCTACGGTTTCACACACGTAGTTTCTATTCCTGTAGGAGTACGGATATAGAATATAGGTTATTTAACTTGCTGATAAAGTAGATTTCTATTAGTGAATTAATTTTTTTAATCGGTCCTGTAGTTTCGGAGTATATTCAATTCAAACTAACAATAAAAAAAATCCTCTTTATGATATTAGTATAATTATACATAGTTATACATACATACGTAGATACATAATGTCACGCCTTTTTCCCATGGAGGTAGGCAGAGATCACATCCTTACATTCATGAGTCTTTTCATACATGTTCGGGTGATTTTTACCTGACCTTTACATAAATATCATCACTGTAATCCGTGAAAGGGTAGGTATATTCCATGGATCAATCAGGTATTAAAGCCATAGTCAGCCAAAAATCGATTTAGGTTAGATAAAACGTTTTGAAATATGAAATTATTTCTAAAAATTTATTTGTGATTCCTGTGAGGTCATTGAGTATAGTCTAAGAATTTATCTGATGTATGACCTATATTATTGTTAAGTTTCATTAGAATCTATTCAGTTATTCGTGAAAGAATAACAAAAATCCATCCATATAAACTTCCGCGTAATATTAGTGGAATCGTGTTTCTGTCACAACCGTCTGTACCTACACAGTACTGGGTGCGTTAGTGCATAGGCAGTGCAGTATTTGAGATTCCATCAGACGTACAATTGGAAACGCATCTGCCGGATGCACAAAGCGAAAGCATGTTGGCAGTTGCATGCTTCCGCGGGACTGGTTTTTATAACCAAATCTGCTTTTGATACTCCAATACAAACGATTCTTTGAGCAGGAAGCTCAAAGAATCGTTTCGAAGTTGGTCAGGATGGTGCTTGATCACCCGGTCCGTCAGGATAGGGTACACAGCTGTCTATGTGGTCGTGAAACACCACCCTAGGTGTTCTGGGGGAGAATACCACTCCCTCGAGATGGGCAGCGCGCGCTGCGTAGACTTTACGAGATGAATCCCGACAGTGGGGATCCCGTTGGTTTTGCGTTAGCGCCCGAAGAACGACAGCCTTGAGGTTTAGTCGGTAGGGTCTCCGGAGATTGCTACCGGTTTCGAGCCCGACTCACCCTTTTAGGTCCACCCAGGACTCTAACTGGATGGTGCGTAAGTAAGCATTCCTCAAGTAAAAAAAAAAAAAAAAAAAAAAGGATGGTGCTTGATGTTAGAAACTGTGTGATTGCTGTTGAATGTTGAAATTCTATGTAGGTAGATATGACAGATTTCTATTGATTGACTTATGTATAGAGTTGAGTTATGTAGAGCTTTCCATCCAACCCAGCCTACTGTCCCATGTTGGTCTGGGACTTAAGAAGAATATGTTAACTGTGGTTCTTGCCTAGCATGTCGTAAAAGGCGACTAATGGTATATCGGGTTTCGGGTGTGTGATTGTGGAGGCGACAGGTTAGCCGCTTGTCACTGCTTTTTCACAATTTTCCATCTAACCCAGCCTGACTTTGTTTTAGGTTGAATGTGGTTAAAGGGGCATGCTGCCCCTTTGACTCTGCCTACCCCTTCGGGGATTATGGGCGTGATGTTATGTATGTATGTACTTTATCTAGCCACAATAGCGGTGGCAAACCTTCATATTCAATTAAAGAATGAAAATTCATAGCTTATTATGGGCTCAATTGGTAATAACATTTGTCTGTCTGTCGCTTCCAGCACTTTACCTCGCAGCACAAGTAACAAACATCCTCAACCGCTTCAGATCGCATCATAGCGTCTAAGCCCGGTATCGCCTCTGACTGATTGTTTCCGCTACGGGTATCATACCTTCAATGTCGTGATGTCATAGATCTTTTCACAATTTTTTTGTTTACATAAATACTTTTACGCTGTAGTCTATGTATATCTTATAAATTTTGTAACCATCGTTATTTTATATTTTGGTGTCTGACAAGCCGACGTTATGACATGGTTCAGAGGCAAATATGATCTATACACCCTTGTAAAATATATTATTGACAAAATATGTTATTAAAAAGAGTAACTACCGAGTTTCTTCTCGGAAGAAGCAACATTCCGAACCTGTGGTAGATTCATATTATTAGTTGATTTTCTAGTTGAATTGACGATTTATAAGTGTTTGTTTCTAACTTATATAAATAAAGAGTATTTTGAGTTTGACTATGAAGGGCAAGTCAGAATCCAGCAGTAACCTAATTCAATCACTGTGAGAAATACAATGGGTTGCCTTAAAAAAGTACTGTCAAGTGGAGTGGCTAATTCGTTGCCTACACAATCACAAGGCATATTTCTTTATACAATATCTACTACATACCAGCGCTCTTGCGGCGTTAGCCTGACGCCACAGTACCTTAATACTGAGGTAGTGACCCAATTGGCTCCAAATTTATTATTTACCTTTTTTTGTACTATTTTTGTCCAAATGTTGTTATATTTTTGTTTTCCTGTGTATTTCTAATATTGTGCGTTCTAGCAATATTATTGAAAGAGTATTTTCAGATATCCAAAAACCGCCAGATGGCACGAGGGAGTCTCGTAGTCTTATCACTGTAACTATAGGCTCTTTGTTGGCAGCATGTCAGTTTGTTCTTAAAAAATTACCAATGAGGAGGGTGACAAGACCTTACGTCACAGTTTATCTGATGTTTTAATTCAAAAATCCCTCATTGCCCCCTCCTGGACCCAAAAGATGCGTACGCCCATGACTACATACACCATTTATTGCTATTTGCTACATCTTCGGCATGGAACACAATTGGCACTGTTACCAACTGGCCGCAAGGCCATTTTTTTTTTTTTTTTTTTTACTTGAGGAATGCTTACTTACGCACCATCCAGTTAGAGTCCTGGGTGGACCTAAAAGGGTGAGTCGGGCTCGAAACCGGTAGCAATCTCCGGAGACCCTACCGACTAAACCTCAAGGCTGTCGTTCTTCGGGCGCTAACGCAAAACCAACTGGATCCCTACTGTCGGGATTCATCTCGTAAAGTCTACGCAGCGCGCGCTGCCCATCTCGAGGGAGTGGTATTCTACCCCAGAACACCTAGGGTGGTGTTTCACGACCACATAGACAGCTGTGTACCCTATCCTGACGGACCGGGTGTAACACCTGCAGTCGGCTTCTCCGGGGACGATTGAGGGCCAGAGGACCCTTCCCCTAACCCCCACGACCCCAAAGGCCCTTTTAGTCGCCTCCTACGACAGGCAGGGATACCACAGGAGTATTCGGAGCCCCCCCTGCAGGGCGCTGGCCGCAAGGCCAGTTTCAACCTCTTTTGATACCTTTATATTTTATACTTCTTTTTTACATTGTCAATTTCTTGTCCCTGTCATTGCGGTTTTAATTGGTTTGTGCACGTAATTTTCTACTTCTGAATTTCTTTATTTCATTTAATATATAATATTAATTTCTTTTCTGAGCCCTTTATTACCTTATTTCCTTCCACCCTTTCACTCCGTAACAGGCACATTATTTTAAGTCTCAACTCAACATCGGATTTTTTTTGTTTGATATAAACAAAACCTCTTTGCGGGGACTATTTGTTCCAATGTCGCGTAGTGCTTGGAGGTTCCATCAATAACTTATGTGTCTATAGTACTTTATTAGTGTTATTAACAATACATTTTAATTTCGAAAAAGTTTTAACAAAATAATAATAGGTAAATTAAATAATAATAAATTCTCCAGATTGATACAGCAATTCCCTAGTTCCAAGGTAAGCTTATAAGTTTGTGCTATGGATACTAGGTGAACGGATAGACATACCAACCTAAATACGTTATATAAACATCAATGACTGGAATACAAATGTCCATGTTCATCACACGAAACATTTGCACCGAACGGGATTCGAACCCGTGATCCTTGGTTTCGTGGCCAGGGTTTCTGACCAAGCGACCAATGGGCCTGTCTAAAAATAAAAACAAAATTTTCACTTTCATCCCAGTGCCAGCTCAGCCGTCAACATATTTAATATCGATGCCAATTTTCGCCTCGTTCGTCGCCCGTCGTTCGCCACGAAACCTATATCAAAATATCGACAAAATATGCAACGCAATAAACATGACGCGGCGGAACCCTAAACAAGATATATGTGCATCTTCCTGACATGATGCAATAAACGACTCACCACACAAATAACGAACCTGTAGCTGTCGAAATAAAGTTATTTTTGCAATAGACGATGCCAGATTTGCAGATTAAGCTCATATGAATTTGCAAGGACTGGAAATGAAAGACTGGGCCCTTTAGTATTCATAGTACATCCAATACATTTAATTTTTATTACCCATGTTTTACTACTTTAGATTTTGTTGATTTTTCACCGATATATTTTATTAATATTAATGTTAATTTCAATGATATGTTCGTTTGGGCAGCACTAAACGCCCTGATCTCTCAAGGCATCCGCAGAAAACTAGCGTCGTGGTACGCTTAGCGCCACCGCGACATAGCTGAGCGGAGACCTTTTAGGTACCACATAGTTCTTACTTATGTTACAATGTTTATTAATTATGCATGTAAGTGCATAATAAACATTTTTCTTTCTTTTTTTCAATAAGTTTTGGGGGAAGTTTACATTGTACTGAAAGTGGATGTTTTATTATATCGGAGTGTACAGCTCCATAGTAAATATGGTTCCGCAACGCTGTCAATAGATGGCGCTGCGTGTATCTTAGATCGCGCAAGCGAAACGTTTCTCCGGATCTATATATAGTTATTCAATAAACCCGAGTCTATATATAGTTATTTAATAAGTACATCGGGCTGCGATCTTAACCAATCGGTTATTCACGGAGACACTTTGCGGTGACTGGAAAAGCTTGTAAAGAATTTTGTGATAATTTCAAAACAAATCACGTACGTACCTATGTTCCTTGTCTAGCATGTCGTAAAAGGTGACTATAATTATGTATTGGGTGTTGTTTGTATTTATGTAGCCAATAAGCTAGCCACGTTTCACTACTTTGATTAATTTATTATAGGGCCGACGAAAAGTTCGGACTCGCCAGGCGATTCGTCGGAATACCGAAAGTCACTCATGTCTTTCGCTAAAATATCGGCGAGATCCGAAAAAGCACCATGGAAATCTTAAAAGCAGTGAATGTGTTAACTTAGAACCTACCTTAACCCAGCCATTTCCTCAGCCTAGAAAGCTAAGTGGCACAAAATCATGTCCAATATAAAACGCGTTCCATCGCCGGCTATAAACGTTGGCGCTCGCGTCGCTTATCTAGTTTACCTTCGTCGCAACATGCGTAATCTGTCAGCTTCCGACTGCGAATATTGGAAAAATATTTACCGGAGTTTTATCGTGTTAAAATGCTCCGCGCTGGAATCTCATTTTCTCAAAGCGTTGTGTCGAGTTATTCGATTTCTTTGCAAAGTCAATTTTGCTTCGGGTGTGGGCTTAATGATGTTAGCGCGTAAGATGTGTGGCTGAATATGAATGTGGTGTAGGTTCGCGGATATTGAAATCAGCTGCTTAATGTGCTTACTAGAGAGTAAATGAATATTAAATTATATTGAAAGTGTTTTTTTTTTATATTAATAATTATTTTGTACATGTGTAGCCAATAAACTACTACTTACTAAACGGTTTGATTTAGATGAAAAATTAACTAACTGACTAAATTTCACACCACTTCCCTAGCGAGGTAGGTAGAGAGAACTGAACGCCATATGGCACGATCCTCACATACCTCACTCGCCTCTTCAATATAAGATGAACCTAATATTTTTGTCTGGTTTTGAACAAGTCTTGGGAATATTTTGGTTATATGATGTAAACGAAGTCGGGGCAGGCCGCTTGTTCCAAACATATCCCAACTAATATTATAAATGATTTAGATTATTTGCCTCTTACTCTTTAACGTCTTTGTTAAAGAGGATTGTACACTTACTTACTTTTTATCCAAAAAAAGAATAACTTTCACCTATAAAGCTGTGTTGTCAGAGCTAAACCGCAGAAAATCGCTAGTGTTATTATTTCTATACCTTAATCTTTACCATTTCACATCAAAACCTAGGCTAGGTTTAAATTCCCAAGACCTTATGATCTCACCGGTACTTTCACAAACTCGATCACAGAGGGGATATCGGTTTAACATTTTACACGCGAATAAATTTACATTCGAGCTTCCTGAGATATAAAATGAACAGACATTTTAACATGATATTGTCGCCATTTTGATGAGTTAGCAGCTAAAACGTACATTTTATGTCTCTGATACCGTTAGATATTAGTTATTCTGCGCGATACTAAGTATTTTATTACCTTGTGTGTATTGTGTGGTAACATATGTAATGGGCTTGTGTTAAGAAGTTATTTAATCTAAGTGCTGGAAAAACTTTATCTCAACTATTATTATAAACTTTAGTTAGTTAGTTTATTTATATATTTATTTATTTTAACTAACTAACTAACTAACTAAACTTCACGCCACTTCCCTAGCGGGGTAGGCAGAGAGAACCGAACGCCATATGGCACGATCCTTACACACCTCACTCGCCTCTTCAACATTCATAATCCTTTTCATACAAGCTCTACGATTTTTATGACTCCTAACATCACCTTCTTTTAATACACGACCAATCTGGTCGTGGTAGGTGAGCCTGGGCCTTCCGCGGCTCCTACATCCTTCCACATTCGCATTGTATATCTGTTTAGTCAATCTTTCGTCATCCATTCTTTCCACATGTCCGAACCACCGGAGCATGCCTCTTCTTACCTTGACTCCGACGCTGTCCTTCAGACCAACTCTCTTTCTTACATCATCATTCCGAACGCAGTCTGTGAGCGATACACCGCAGATTTTTCGCAGCGCACGCATCTCGACCGCGTTTATTCTACTTTCATGCTCTTTCTGCCATACCCAACTCTCGCTTCCATATGTTAGCGTAGGAATCAGCACCGCATTGTGTATGGCGAGCTGGGCCTTCTGGCTTAAGATTTTGCTGCCTAAAAGTTTTCCTAACGCTCCATTCACCCTATTCCCTGCATTCACTCTTCTTTCTATATCAGCGGAGTACCTTCCATCTCTACTAAATGCAGATCCTAGATATACAATTTCATTCACCTGTTCCAGCACTACATCGTCAACCGTTATCCTTGTATCCGTTCTGGTTTCATCTCTTTCAAACACCATAATCTTTGTTTTCTTCGCATTCAAATGTAAGCCTCTCTCCTTGCAATCATCTTTCAATGTTGTGACTAGTTGCTGCAGATCCGATGCCGACTCTGCTAGAAGTACGGCATCGTCCGCGTAAAGCAGGCAGTTCACAACCAGGTCACCCATACGCACTCCAACATTCATAGATCTAATCCTCTGGAGACAATGGTCGAGATATAGGATAAACAGCAGAGCAGACAGCACGCATCCTTGTCTGACACCAATATTGACGTCAAACCAGGGTGACAGGCTGCCCTCCACTTGCACGCATGCCGTACATCCCACATAGGTGGACTGCGCAGCACGAAGCAATGCTCCATCAATCCCATATCTCGGCAATATGTCCCAAAGGTCCTTTCGTACAACCCTGTCAAAGGCCTTCTCCATATCCACAAAACCGCAAAAAACCCTCTGACTTTTGGCCAGATGCTTCTCCACGATGTTGCGAAGAGAGAAAACTTGATCCGTGCATCCTCTACCATTCCGGAAACCTCCCTGTGCCTCCCACAACATTCCATCAGATTTCACCCTCATTCTCCTCTCAATAATCTTGCCATACACCTTTGCTGCTAAGCTGATCAAACTGATGGCTCTCTGGCTGGCACAGTCCATACGTGACCCAGCACCCTTGTACAGAGGCACGATAACTGCCCGTCTCCAGTCCATTGGGACCTTTCCGTTTCTCCAGCATAGATTGCACAAGAACCAGAAAGCGTCCTGGACGCTAGCGCCACCTAGCTTGATCATCTCCGCAGATACCTTGTCTATTCCCGCGGCCTTTCCACTTTTCAGACTTCGTATCGACCATTCAATCTCATTCATAGTGATGTCTTCATCAGACGCTGGCACCACAGAATCAGACATAGCCTCACTCTCAGTGCCAACATCAGAGACATACTCATACATTTCTCCAAAATATTCACTCCACCGTTCTAACACCTCGTTCGGGTTTGCAAGAATGTCACCAGCTTTAGATTTAATCTTACTCATTCCGGATGCCGACGAATATCCCCGAGACCTCTTAACCTCCCTCCAAAAGAGCTTGGAATTAGCCTCGAAACTATTCGTCAGTCTCCTTTCTTCATTCATAGCTACTCTTTCACGCTTCTCTTTCACTAAAGCTTTGGTTTCACTCTTGCAATAACGGTATATTTCTTTCTTCATCTCAAGCATACTTTCATCCATTTGCAAAGATGAGACATAATCAAGCCAGGCCTTCTTCTTTCTCGCTATGGAGGCTTTGACCTCCTCATCCCACCATGCGTCACCTTTCATTGTTCTACGTCTCCTTGCGCATCCACATGCCTCTTTTGCACTGTCCACCATGCTCTCTTTCAAAATGTTCCAGCAATCATCAACATCTAAGCCAGAAAGACTCGCATTCGCAAGTCTTTCATTGACTAAGCCTACATACACACTCCTTACACTTTCATCTTCCAGTTTTTCATTCCTTATCCTTTCAGTGCCTCCGCATGGAGTACGCACTCGCCAGTGCCTCCACTTCTTGAAAAGCCCAGCAAACCGGCATACTACCAGGTAGTGGTCTGTTTCAAGAGTAGGGCCTCTGTAGGCTCTTGTATCCAATATACTATTGCGGAGGCGGCTATCGACTAGAATCAAATCAATCACACTTTTTTGGTCATTCCGTCTCCAAGTATACGTGTGAATATCCTTATGACGGAAAATAGTGTTTGCCACAAGGAGGTTCCGTTCCAAACATACTTCCAAGATTTGCTTACCAGCATCATTCACTCTCTTGTCTCCATATGGGCCAAGGACTGCTTCATAGTCAGATCGCTTGGTGCCAACCCAACCATTCAAATCTCCACACATAATTATCCTCTCATTTCCTTCAGTCAGGTCCAGAATTTCTCTAACAGACTCCCAGAACTCCTCTAGTTCTTGGGGACTGGCTGAGCTTACTGGCGCATAGCCTGCAACCAGAAAGACTCGCGTAATACCCAGTTTAATACGAACCCAGAGGAGTCTCGGGCCAACTAATCCATAGTCTTTCACACCAGAGACTAAACGAGAGGAAAGCACTACTCCAACTCCACCGCTGGCATGACAATTCTGTTCCACACCAGACCACAGAGCCATCATACCACCGGGAAGCTCATCTGCATCGCTGCCCTTCCGCTTAGTCTCTGTCAAGCACAGAACATCCAGGCGTCTCTCATTCATTACGTCAATCATCTCATACATCTTATCTTTCATTCCACCTCTTACATTCCACGTGCCTATACGGCACTCTGTTCTCCTCGTTCCGCAGTGTCCGGCGTGGCGTGAAGGGTGGCGGCCCCCTTCGCCGCACTCGCCACTTTTCGCACCGACGAGGGCTCGTCGGTGCGCGTCGCATCGGGGGAACGCCCTACCCCGCTCTGCGGAATTAGATCGGTCCAAGGTTGCAATCCGAAATCGGACTGGCAGGAGTCGCGACGAGCACGCCCTTGGCACATGACTTCCCAAATTATCCCAAATTATTTTCATTATTATAAATGCGAATGTGAGTTAGTTTGTGACTTCTAAACCAGCCTGATTTAAAAATATATTTCACCAATTGAAAGCTACATATTAAGCGAGTAGCATAGGCTATATTTTATACCCGTATTCCTACGGGAACGGGAATGTAGGTGAAACCGCAAGGCGCTGTTAGTAGGAGATAAATCACGAAGATAAATGCCGCTTGAAGGTAAGGATGGAAAGCTCTGAAAAAGTAGTGGCTGGCTACATCGTCGCCTACATAATCAGACACCGAAAACAAATACACCATTAGTCGCCTATTAGTACGTGCTAGGCGAGGAACACAGTTTGTAACTTTAGAGATAGAGATACAAGGTCCTAGACCAACATTAAATAAATAAATATCAGACTACATCACATACATTGATCTGACTCCGAGGAAAGTAGCTTAAGCACATGTGTTACGGATAATAGAATCAACAGTGGTATTACAAATAATTTAATATTGGATATTAGCACCTAGAAACAGTATAGTATGTACTTGCCTCTCGTCTCTTTCAGGAATATGTGTAATTGCGTCCCAGTCACCTCGGCGCATGTTAATCAGCCAGGAGAGCTAAGTGGGCGCCTAATTAATGCTCGGATTACTGCAATGTTGAATCATTGATGCTGCTATTTGCGTAATCAGATCCACTCAGATTGGGAAATAGGTATTATGCGGAAGGATTATACTACCTAACTAAACTGTGATGGCGCATTCGGTAGTGACCCTGCCATGGGGCAGCTAAAAGTTGTGGGTTAGATCCCCACACAGGACAAGCATTCGTATAAAATAAATAATAAATAAATAGATTCTTCAGACTGACACACCAATTCCCTAGTCCCAAACTAAGCTTAAACGCTTGTGCTATGGATACTAGGTGAACGGATAGACATACTTAAACACGTTTATAAACAACCATGACTTGACTACAAATATCCGTGTTCATCACACGAAATATTTGCCCCTAGCGGGATTCGAACCCCCGACCCTTGGTTTCGCGGCCAGGATCTCTGACCACTCGACCAACGGGCCATTCGTATGATGAATACTTGTGTTTGTTCTGGGTCTGGATGTTAATATCCAATATTTATGTATACATTTGTAATACCACTGTTGATTCTGATATCCGTAATACAAGTGCTGAAGCTACCGGAGTCAGATCAATGAATGTGATGTAGTCGGCTAGTGGGATTTTTATTAAGTTCCGCGAGGACAAAATGCTGGGATACATCCAATCCATAACATTGGCTACTAATCTTGTGTAAGGACCGTGCCATATGGCGTTCGGTTATCTCTGCCTACCCCGTTAGGGAAGTGGCGTGAAGTTAGTTAGTTAAGTTGAAGATGTTAAAGCTTACCATCTTAGTCCCCATTGTATAATGACTGCAATGTGAAGCAAAAAACAGATTAAAAATTATATCTCTAACTTACATGTTATAACACTGCCTATGATGTAATATAATAATGTGATCCCATAAAAATATTATTATTTTTTTTTTCTGACAATCTTGCATGAAGAAAACGATGTAAGTTTAAATTTAGGATATATATTTAGTTACACTTCATACTCATCATTACATACGTTAGCTGATTCTAATTTATTTTTGACAATGTTTCTGACAATGATGAACGTTAACATTCTTAATCAATCAGTTTATAAACATCGTATTTCATTTCTACCAGGTAGCTTAAGCCCTATTTCAAAGGCTTTCAAGTGCTATAATGACGGTAATTGCACAACGGAAAATACAAAACGAGAGAGAAATGGAAATGCACTCAGACTAATTACGTAAACACTGCAAACGGGGTCCCGTTGCGTCGATGATTTAGCGCACTGTCTATGATCGAGAGTTGAAATCGCTGTTAAATTAACAAAATTTGAACGATCAATGCATTTTTACAGGTCGTTAGTCGGGGCAGTCAATATCGTTAAACAAGAAATCGCTACCCGAAGCCTGAAATATCAAAACAAATTAACAACACATGTTAACGTTCTGGCTGCAAGTTTGACAGGAGTTGGAAGTACCACGTACTCAAGACTGAGAAGGAATAGCGTTCCAAGTCTCACAAAACGTTTTGCTAGTGGTCAATGGACCTCTCCCGCAGCTACATAACACATAATGATCAGACAAGTATCAGACAAATAAGCAGCTAAATATACAGAATAGATTGTTGTGCTGAGCAAAATTAAAAAAAAAAAGGCGGGGCAGTGTCTTTTTCTTCTATACGTCTCCGTTAGTCGTCATCAGAGCCAAGACCAAAAATGTACATATATCATCACGCCTTGTCCCATGTTGGTCTGGGACTTAAAAATTATGTGCCAACTGTGGTTCTTGCCTTGCAAATCTTAAAAGGCGACTAATGGTATATTGGGTTTTGGGTATGTGATTGTGTAGGCGACAAGCTAGCCACATGTCACTACTTTTTTACAGTTTCCCAGCAGTTGTAGCTGGGTATTTCAATATCGAAATTACTCAGTAACAGCCCGGAGTCAGGAAGTTAGCAATTTAATCACCCCCGTGCCTTGGAAAGCACGTTAAGCCGTTGGTCCTGCGCCTGACCTCTCTCCGGTCATGTCGAATTGCCGGCTCACCGGACTACGAGGGTGAAGGAACAAAGAGTGCACTTGTGTTTGCGCACACAATTGTGCACTATAATATCTCCTGCGCAGTTGGCTAATCGTCGTTGAGATTGGCCGCCGTGACCGATATCGGTTACGTGGACATTATTATTATTGAGCAGTTCACCAGGTTCCAGTCTAAGGAGCAGGCCGTGAGCAAGGCTCACCTCGACTAATAAATACTTTATGTATTAATAATTCAGAACGTTGATGACGGTCGCGTGAGAACGCTCGTCGCGTGCGCCCAATGCACTAATCAGATCGATACCAAGATTCATTAGCGGCTGGGCTTCGGTAGTACTGTTTATGTTTTATGATAAAGCTGTTTAAAAACGCAGTGCTTGAATTTGGAAATATTTCTTATCACGACAGGACAAGTCTGTTTGTTGTAGACATTTGTACCCGAGTTATGGATGTTTATAAACGTTTATACCTGGTATCCATAGCACAAGCTTATTATAAGCTTAGTTTCGATCTAGGGAATTGGTGTATCAGTCTAGAGAATTTATTTGTTTATATTCAGATCGTGGATGTTTATAAACATATTTTAGTATGTCTGTCCGTTACCTAGTATTTATAGCGCAAGCATACATGATTAGTTTGGAACTAGGGAATTGGTGTGTCAGTCAGGAGAATTTATGAAGGCTACTGGTTTGAACACGTACGAGTCTGGATTTTTGAAAATGTTCATCTTATCTTCTGGATTTTTCAAATTTAACTTCGGATGTACTTAGTAGACTGCTTTCAAAACGATGGAATTTTATACAAACTTTCAACCACCATTTTCAAAACCCCACTTCTTCTTCGGAGATTTTTGGAAATTCAATGGGACAATACAGTACTATATTGGTCACACTATATGACTAACCTCTGTGATAATTTCAAGGTCTTAAATCCAGTAGTTTGAGCTGTGCGTTAATTATTATTAAATAATCATCCTACATAGCTTATGTAGTCATTCATTAAACTTCTGTAATTACGTACTTATGTATCTACTTAATAATATCCATTGTTAATATTGTAAAGAGGCAAGATTTGATTGTTTTTTTGTTTCTTTGTATTGAACAGGTGCCGAAACTATTGGACCGATTTGAAAAATTATTTCACGATATGAAAGCTACATTATCAGCAAGTAATATAGACTATATCTTATTCCCACGGGAACAAGAGTTGCGCGGGTGAAACCGCGGGAAGCTACTATAATAAATAAAGAGGGTTTGTAGTTTTCTTCATCATTTATATTGATTTTTTATATTTACTTATAGCTGCCGCATTAATATGGTAAGGCTGCCTGTAGCCTAGTAGTTATACCGATCCTACGATCTGAGTCACAGGGTTAATCATACACACGCACATATCTAAAAACATTTGACATATCATTACTTAGGTAGTGAAAATAATGTTGTCAAGCTCGATGGCGCATTCGGTAGTGACCCTGCCCCACGCGCCAAGAGTTGTGGGTTCGATCCCCATCCAGGACAAATATTTGTATGATGAATACTTGTGTTTGTTCTGTGTCTGTGTGTTAATATCTAATATTTAAGTATATATTTGTAATACCATTGTTGTTTCTGATATCCGTAACACAAGTGCTTAAGCTACTTACCTCTGTGTTATATCAATGTATGTGATGTAGTCTAATATTTATTATTAAAAAAAAATATTAGTGAATATAACTACTGATATAATGATACTAAATATTGTAAACGTTCATTATTTTTAACCGACTTCAAAAAAAAGGAGGAGGTTCTCAATTCGACTGACTTTTTTTTTTAAATTTTAATTGGAGGTGGGTTATAGCGGCTGCGACACAGTTAATAACTTATACAGCTGCTATCGTACACACTTTAATGTACTTTGTGTTTTTGCTATAATAATAAAGACTTATAAAGCCTAACACGCACATAATGCGTTAATGAGATGCTAAAGTTTGAATCCACAAAACAAATTAGTCAATCACGACAACCAAAACCAAAATTAAGTGTCTCAATAATTGGAACGCGCATTGGCGTAGTGATTTCGCCTGTCACAAGCGAAAAAAATACTGAAACAAAAGGCGTATTTATTAAAGAAAGCGCAAACAAAACGCTTTAACATTCCACTAATGACTTGCCTCCGCTGGATGACGCGGGAACAAAGCCGTGATAAAATACGAAATGGTCGCGGCTGGCTTGAGTGAGGAGCAACTGGGCAACTGCCTCCGAATGTGGGTCTTGGTATTTGGAGCTGTATCTGGCTACACTGACTTGCCCGCTATGACGCTTCCAATACTTCGGAATGTTACGCAAATATGACTAAGACTATAGCCAACGTTTTATTTTTCTACCTACATGCATAAAATCACGCCCATAACCCCCGAAGGGGTAGGCAGAGCCAAAGGGGCAGCATGCCCCCTCAACCACATTCAGCCAAAAACAAAGCCGGGCTGGTTTAGATGGAAAATTGTGAAAAAATGGTGACAAGTGGCTAGCTCGTCGCCTACGCAATCACATACCCAAAACCCCATATACCATTAGTCGCCTTTTACGACATGCTAAGTTGGCAAAAGTCTCAGACCAACACGGGATGGATATCTTAATTGAACGCTAACTGTTTCTGACAATATAAATGATGCTATCATGTCTCTTATCTACACCTGAGAGATAAAACTGGGCTACAGATTTCTATATCACCCATTCACGATCAGTCATGTCGCTTAGCGTGGGTTCGATAAGTATTCTTCATCCGTCAAGTAAAAGGTTGTGATCCCTATCTATTCCCAAGGGAGAAATACGGGATAACAATATATAATCTATTGCTGTAGTGCAACTTAAAGGATGCCCAATATATAAATCTTTATTTAAGCGATGCTAACTCCGAAGTTGCTAGTAGCAAGTGAAACAGGAATATGTTAATCATTGTTTAAAAACTATTTATAACAGGAAGAATTTTAAAATGTAGAACTTTCAGTCATCATACTGTGCAGTTTGTGAGCATAGATAGGTGTTTTATGCAAATAATAATGATAAGTTCTAAATTACATTAGGAAGAAATGCTTAACAAAATAAAAACCTTATCTGAATTGCCGTTTATCGGAAATATGTAAATGCATTGACATTATAAATATCCGCTTGAGGTGTAGCTTAAGCACTTGTGTTACGGATATCAGAAACAACAGTGGTATTACAAATATACTTAAATAATATTGGATATTAACACACAGACACAGAACAACACAATTATTCATTATACGAATGTTTGTTTAGGGTGGGGATCGAACCCACAACTCTTGGCGCATGAGGCAGGGTCACTACCGAACGCAACATCGATCCAGTCAAATTCATTTCATATTATGTATGTTTAGCTAGCTTAGTATACTTTGTGTTGCATCTAAGCACGCGTGTATAAAGTTGCACTACCTCGTGCAGTTTTGTGCATACAAACTGAATAAACATGCAGTTAGATCTATGTGCAATTGCGTTTGCTTTTGTCTGTATGTATGCATTTTTGTATCCCCCTTTTTATTTTATTACTATGATTTACTGCACGGCCCTACCCCTCTCTCTTTTCACAAGCCTATTTTCCTCTTCCTGAAGGTTGTCTGGAAGAGATTGCTTTTAGCGATAAGACCGCCTAAATTGTATTGTACTGTCTGTATCTTTAATTCTGTATCTGTTTCTCGTGCAATAAAGAATATCTATCTATCTATCTATCTATCTATGTTTCTGTCCAGTCTGCAAACAGAGAAAGATGGCGGGAGATCGTGATGAAAGCTGTGTCTACTAACGTGGACGCCTCAACGTACCACGACCGCTCTGTCAAGAGCGAATCGACAAAGAAAAGAAGATGTTTCTGTCTCAAATGTTTGTATTATTTAATGGTCAATAAATGTTTTCTATTTCTATAACTAACATAGTTTGATTGACAAATAGTAAAAGAGAACAAAGTTGGTGATAAGACGGTTTTCGTATTTCAATGATCATTCATCAGCAGTTTTTTTTTTATTATAACATCAGACCCGTAATGCCCGAAGGGGTAGGCAGAGTCAAAAGCGCAGCAGTCCCCTTTAACCGCATTCACCCAAAAATATCTCAAGTCTTCAGTCTCCAGACCAGCCATCTCAATTCCAGTGGTATCAGTTCAATGGTACACGTAAATACGAAATAGTGTTGCCGAAAAATCGATAGTTTTGTAATTGATAGTTTAACGGCCAAATCATCTATACGACCGAAAAGACAATCAATAGTATCTATAGTATCGATGTCTCTGTCGCTGCCAACCAACGAACTATCGATACAAAACTTTCAATAGTATCGATACTATCTAAAGTCTATACGACATTGAAGAGCAATACTATCGATACGATGGTTCATTGGTTAGCAGTCATCGAAACTATCGGTACTATCGATAGTATTGTTGTTCACCGATAGTTTTCAGTATCGATTTTCTATCGATAGGCTATCACTATGTCTCTAATGGTGTTTTGGCTATTGTGTTTGTGATTGTGTAGACGATGAATTAGTCACTTATCACTTAAGCATAAAAGTTCAATTTATCTCTACCTTATTAATACATTTTTACGGGTTATTAAAGTAGCTAGCTGCTTCTTTTAGTTTGTCTACTACTTTAGAAATAGCAGGCGTGGTACTATGTAGTATGTACGTGTGTTATTTGTAATTAAGACAAACCGGCCAAGTGCAAGTCGGACTCGCGCAAGCAGGGTTCCGTACCAATATCGAGTAAAAAACGGCATTAAAATCACGTTTTTTTTATGGGAGCCCTCCTTAAATATTTATTTTTGTATTTCTTGTTATAGGGGCAATAGCAATAGGTAAGTACATCAATTGTGAAAATTTCAACAGTCTAGCTATCGCGGTTCATGAGATACAACACAGACGGACGGACAGCGGAGTCTTAGTAAAAGGGTTGCGTTTTTACCCTTTGGTTATGGAACCCTAAAATGCAAAAATAATAACTAGATATTAGTATACAAACAAACATTTTTGCATGCAACACCAATTGTCACGCAATTACTATATTCTAAACATCTACTTATAGTTAAATAAGTGCAACTAACCTCGTTAAGTGTTTTATACTGTGTATTTTGCATATTCAGGCTGTGTGTAGGTACAGTTTTGCTACAAAAATTGAGTCAAGGTTCAAATCCAATCTAAATAAGAACCAAAAATATTCAACACCACTATTAATCGACTTAAAAAAAAGAAGGAGGTTCTCAATTTGACTGTTTTTTTTAAATTTGGATTGTTGAAACGTTTTATATTGTTCGGTTGTTCTAGGCTGTTTTTAAACTAAGTTTTTTTTTTGTACTATAAGTAGTTTTATTTTATTTATTCTTTAATTCAATATAAAAAGGCTCTGGCTTAAAAAATATAATGAAACCTATAGTAGTAATAGGTCGGTAATTTTTATCTGAGCGTAGAAAAATAAGCCCTTAGGGCTGATTTTTAAACAGTCAAATAAAGGATAACAATCGAATAAATCACAATCCGGATGATTGTAAAATGTCATTGCTTGTTTCCTCAGTAAAATAACGTATGACATCCGCAAATTGGTGACTTTAAACTTTATCAGTCGGTTAATTGTTACCTGATCATTAAAAAATCGGCCCTAAAGTCAAATATGTATGTGTCAGATAGAAATCTGCACCTTTATGTTATATACATATACGTATATGACTTTTGACTGGCTCAATGTCGCATTCGGTAGTGCCCCTGCCCCACGCGCCAAGAGTTGTGAGTTCGATGCCCACCCAGGACAAACATTCGTGTGATGAATACTTGTGTTTGTTCTGTGTCTGGGTGTTAAAATCCAATATTTAAGTATATATTTGTAATACCACTGTTGCTCCTGATATCCGTAACTCAAGTGCTTAACCTACTTACCTCCGAGTCAGATCATTGTATGTGAAGTAGTCTGATATTTATTTATATTTATACAAAAATTAACTGTTTGGTTCAAAATCGAATACATTTTTTAAAGATACTTAATCACATCTTAGTATAGTTATTATGGGTATAACTAAATAATATATGTTACTAATATATCAGTGCGAAAGTTTGTGAGGATCAATGTTTCTTGCATGTAAAAACAACAGAAGGGTTTTAGATCAAATTAGCACAGAGATAGATTATAGAGAGCACATAGGCTATAATTTATCAAAATACCTCGCGATCAAAATACCATGGGCAGAAAAAAACTAACTAACTAAACTTCTCGCCACTTTCCTAGCGGGGTAGGCAGAGAGAACCGAACGCCATATGGCACGATCCCTATACACCTCACTCGCCTCTTCAACATTCATGATCCATTTCATACAAGCTCTACGGTTTTTACGAATGTGTTTTTTCATGGGCAGAAGCTAGTATATTAACAAAGTAAGAGAATGTCGGCAGTACCTGCGCTGGCAAATACCGCACTCTACAAGTCAGCAGAGCGGCGGTTCATTTTAAATCTGCTGTGGATTTGATTCGTTCGCGAGTCAGCATAGTTTCAGTTTCGTTGTTGCTACATTATTGCAATACATTCTTGCAGCCAGTCGAAGGGTGTGTTGTAATTTTTCTAGAAAAACCTTTTTTAAAAACCAATTTACAATCTACGCACTAAAGAGTACCCATCTCCTCATTCGAATTCAATCAAAAATCTGCCTGACGAAATTGTTATTCAACAAGTTCATTTTCCGAGTTTAAAATAGCCTCTTAGCTTCTAAAGGGCATTATTCTTTGAAGTTGTTACGAGGTAAACAAGAAAAAGAAGTGGAGACAAAGTGTGTTCGGGGTGAGATACACTCGCGGTCGTGAAAGCCTGACCCGATAGTGAAACGTCGAGCGAGGAAATGTGATGGGTTTTGTTTTTTATACATTCTCCCGTATAAAACCCCCCTACTGAGTGTACCTAACCATCGAATTTCCTTTAAAATAAATAAAAAATAAATCTCGACAGTTGTAAAGAAGCGTACGAATGGAAATGGCCTAGAACCTATTTAAAAAATGCACATTGATAACGTGCATTACAGCATGAGGCGTTTCTATCTACGTTCAAAGGGCTAATTTCTACGTATTGTCTAGTACCTTATATGTATATTTTTCGTTAGTACCTATTTTATGATACGTATGTCAAGATCGTAGCAAATGGAAGTACGTGATCTCTGCCGACCCCCATGGGAAAAAGGCGTGACATTATGTATGTATGTATTTTATTTAGGTCGAATAATAGCAAAATACATAGTTTTTTATAGTCCTTTATTTTCAAATTAATTAAGTTATGAACATTTGGAACCAAAAAGTTAAGTATTTTTCGTATACCTAAAAAAAATACTTTTTGTTTTAAAATCAAAGACCTTATTTAAAGATGCTTTATTTTGTTTCAAATATATTTTAGACCGCTAACATATGTCTGAATCACAGGCTCCTCTCGCCTCTATGACTTAAAAACCTAATTATACGTCAAAAGTAGCACAACACTATTACCGCGAGTGTACCCATCGAGATATTTGCAATTTGATGGCGATATTAACATAATCGATGTCCGGCGGCTTTCCACGGGAAATGAGTCGCTGCTGTTTCAATATTAATGCTTTGGGAATCCGCGGTGATTGCCGAAAACCGCGCGAAAAAATTGGATTCTTCAAGGTCATTGGTAGTGTCCCCTCCTGGGGGACACTTATGTGGCGCTTTCAATCAAGGATGACTCCTTGTCTACTTTGGAATTAGATCAATGTATGCAACGTTGCCTTATACCAATAACAATAAAAACCGACTTCAACAAGCCCCGCAAAAAATGTTTATAAAAAAACACAAGTTAAAACTGCCTTAATAGCTATTTAAATGTCTAAACACTAAAAAGTATGAAATAAATTCTTTCGACTGCTTCGATGAAAGTATTAATCTTTAACACGTATTTAAATATTTACAATAATCAGTTAGTTTTGGAGTACGCGCCTATAATACTTGAGGGTTTCCCTCGATTTACCTAAGATTCCTTCATCAGATCCAGATGTGGTACCAATAGGACCAACTCCAGGGTATACCCTTTTGAATAAAAAAAAGAACTCTAAAAATCGTGTTACAATTCTCGAAGATATCAATATTTAAAGAATCATAAACTAATTCCTAATCGTTAAGGATTTGTACCTTCCATCATCAGCTCACAAACATAAGATGATAAGTACCATGCGTAAATACTTGAACAATCTTAGAAAATCTCTAAAACACATTGTACGTGCCTATAAAGTTTGAGGGTTGCCCTCGATTTTCCTGGGATCCCTTCATCAGATCCTGACTTGGTGGCAATGGGACCAACTCGGGAGTATACACTTTCGATTAAAAAAAAAATTTGGAAATCGGTTAACAATTCTCAGAGATATCGAGTAACATACATACAAAAAAAAAAAAAAATATTCAGTCGAATTGAGAACCTCCTCCTTTTTTTGAAGTCGGTTAAAAAGTCATGTATCTTATATATGTTGTCACTATTATGGTTTTGTATTAATTAAATAAGGATTTCGTATGAAAAGACTTTATTCACTTGCATATGAATGACATTGGCAGACAGCGCGGGAAAGAAGAAATCATAGAGTCTAGAAGAGCATAGACAATACTAGCGAACTCAAGTGTCAAAAGAAATTTAAGAGGCACAGGCAAACTTGTAGACAGCCAAGTACATAAATAAAATTTATCCATAATAGTCCCATCTTGATCTAAGAATGAATAATATTGTATCAACTGGGTTCCTGGCCTAGCATGTCATAAAGACGACGAGTGGCGTAGGTGACTAGCTAGCCAACCGTCACCACTTCTTCCCAAATTTCCATCTAACCCAGCCTAGTTTTGTTTTTGGCTAATTGTAAACTACATCGAAAGGGTACGCAGAGCTAAAGAGACAGACTCTGCCTACCTCTTCGGGGATTATATGGTTGATGATATGGCTGGCTCGATGGCGCATTCGGTAGTAACCCTGCCCCATGCGCCAAGAGTTGTGGGTTCGATTCCCACCCAGGACAAACATTTGTATGATAAATACTTGTGTTTGTTCTGTGTCTGGGTGTTAATATACAATATTTAAGTATATATTTGTAATACCACTGTTGATTCTGATATCCGTAACACAAGTGCTCAAACTACTTACCTCGGAGTCAGATCAATGTAGGTATGTGATGTAGTCGGATATTTATTTATTATGGTGTGTATTTTCAATAAATTACCGATGATTAGAAGGTAACATGAGTGTACTATAGTCTTAAAATAAATACATAGTTTGAGTCCCGTGTAGCAATCTATTTACCTGCGACATGCCTCCAGTCTAATGTCGATTCTCTCTTGACCTACTTCTCGCTAGCTATACAAACTCTATTTTATTTGCACTTAAATGTTTGCCTGGTCGTATTTTAGGAGACGAGTCTAAATTAAATCTTGGTTATACTATGAAATTAGGTTTACATAGTTTTGTTTAATACTAGTTTGGTGTACAGAACTGGGTCATGGTTTTTGGAAATATATTATCTGACGATATTTTTCGTCGCGCCCTTCTACAAGTATAAATAAATCTGCTTTAATTTTTTTTTTAATTATTGTTTTAATTTTACTTAGGAATTTTTCATTACCTACAGTGAAATAGGTAATAAAAATGTTTTATTTTATGAAATAACCCACAAAACACTTATAAAAATGACATACTTCATAACTCAAATTTCAGATAGCCTATATTTTTGACTAGCAACAACCCGCGGTTTCACTCGCGCAATTCCCATTTCTGTAAGAATACAGGGATAAAGTATAGCCTATGTAACTCGCTGATAGAGTTGCTTTCCATTGGTAAAACTGTTTTTAAAATAGTTTCGGAGCCTAATCACTGCAAACAAAAAAGCGATAAAATCTCTCCTCTTTATAATATTAGTATTGATAAACAGAACCCTGGTGAAGTTTTTTTTAAACCCGTAGGATCTACATCTTCCACTATCAGGAATATCTAAAAAAAGTACGTGATGGTTCAGTTAGCTGCTTGTTTAGAAATAGAAAATAATATATTTCAAAAATATAGGAAACAGAAACATGCAATATTTATTACTCCAGTAATTCATGTGTACATATCCACGTAGCAGGCATATTTCTTCTGGATTTTCTCTTGACCTATTTCTCGTGCTGAATAAAGTCTATTTTACTTGCATTTGAATGCAAGCTTCGTCACTTGTAGTATTTGGACACATTTTAGGGATCTAAAGGTTCTTTTCCTGTAGGCAGATTAAAAAATTACTTACCGATATAGTCATCATTTTGTGAGAGCAGTGGTAGCTCAATGGTAAAAGACACGCGCCTCTTAACCAAGGAGTGCCGGTTCAAACTCGGGCACGTAACTCTGGATTTTCAAATCTATGTACGAATTTATATCACTAGCCCGAAGGTGAGGGAAAACATCATGATGAAACTTGCAAATTCAACTTTGGGTTTGTAACCATGATCGAAAAATAGTGTAGTAAAGTATTTTATTCGCCAAATTTTATGGGAATCTGTAACCTAAGGGTTAATACCTGTTAAATTTTATGACTTCAAAAACAATGTTCTTAAAAAGTATGTATTTTGATCTGATCCCAAATTAAATATACCACCATATTAGTATATATTTGTATTTTCATAACTAATGCTAATATTTTTCCCCTTTTTATAGGAAGATGCATGTGTACTATTACTGCATTTTTATTGAAGACTAGCTTCTGCCCGCGGCGTTGCTTGCGTGGTACATCGATGAAACATAGCTTATGTGTTATTCTAATATATAAGCTATACTGTTGTAAAGTTTCATTTAAATCCATGCAGTACTTTTTGCGTGAAAGAGTAACAAACATCCACACATCCATCCATCTGTACAAACTTTCGCGTTTATAATATTAGTATGATTTTTGAAATCAATGCAACGACTATTATTTATATAGTCGTTGCTTACTTATTTTTTCCATAACACGGTGACAGCAGCATATTAGTACCAATTCAATATTTCAACACTTAACATTAAAACAATATTTATTAATAATGTTGTCTTTTCCACATACCCGTCGAAAAGGTTCGATCACAATTAAACTCGGGTTTCCCGTGGAACAAAGAATCACAAATCGCTTTAGTAATTAGCACATAAGCATGATTCGATGGAATCGCCTCCGATAGACTGGACCTATCTCTGACGGAACGGAGCCTTAATGATTTATTGCAAATCTTTTCTGTAGCCATGTTGCAAGTAAAAAAAAGGAATTCTACGAATGAAGAAGTCAAATAATGAAAATACGGTAATCATTTAAATTTATATAGTAGTTCAACTTCATAGCATTGAGGAATTAATTTATTTGAATTTTAAGTACTAATAGCTGACCCTGTCAATGACACATTGTTAAATAAATTGAGATGTAAGCTATCCTATCTTTCAAGTTGGATCAAACTGCACACGGCGTGCAAATTTGATTAAAATCGGTTAAGTAGTTTCGGAGTCCATCGCGGACAAACAACGTGACGCGTAATTTATGTATATTAAGATTAACTCCAAGCATATATTAGTCAAAAAATTCCTGTTTGACTAGTGTATATGCTTGCATTATTGACAGGAAAATGAAAGTAAACCTTCATAGTACGTAGATAGGTATTAAATATTGTGATAAGTAGTCTTGCATTTTTAATTCCGATGAATAAAAGATAGAAGAAATATCATCATCTTCCTAGCGTTATGTCCCGTGCTAGGACGGGTCCGCTTAGTCCATGATCCAGGATTTAGCGAAACTGGTTATTACATTGAAGTGACCGCCGATCTGTCCTTCGTAACCCTAAGATGGGGAAACCAGACAATATTTGGATATGGTTACAAATCCAAACTTGTTTGAATTTGCAGGTTACATCACGATGTTTTCTCCCACCGCCGAGCTAGTGGTATAAATACGTGCACAGATTTAAAAAATCCAAAGGTACGTGCTCGGGCTTGAACCTGTACTCCTCGGATATGAGGCGCGTGTCTTTACCATTAACCTACCACTCGCAAGAAGAAGAAATAACTAGTAGGAAAAAGAAGTAAATTGTACCAGTATACTTAACTACAGTTAATGATTTGCTACGACGTTATAAGTTCGTAGTGCTACATCTACAGATATTGTAGACTACGAACACTCGTAGCATTGTAGTCGTGTAGCATCTAAAGAGATTGGGAAGCTCGTCTGTGGTTAGGTGCCGTAGAATTGCGTTTGTTACCGAGTCCCTGTTGAACGTCTCCCGGAACCACATTTGGGTCCATGCATACTTGTTTTATGTACTAGATTTTAGTCTTGTCTAGACTCTGCAGTGCAGTTGAAAGTTTTAAAGTTGTAACACATATATTATTTCATCTAAGTAAAGCATTAGAGAAAAGGCTTAAATATTATACTGCTCAAAATGCTGTAAGGATGAATTGACCGATCAATTATAAGAGAATATATTTGGTACTTATACTCCGCAAATATTTATAATGCTGCGTGTAATGCGTCTATTGACAGGTTTTGTTAAGTATGCAGTTGCGCAGAAAACATTAATACGGACAAATACTTTATAAGGCGGATTTATATTGTTTAAATTATTTGACTGGCCCGTTGGTCGAGTGGTCAGAGACTCTGGCCATGAAACCGAGGGTCGCGGGTTTGAATTCCGCTAGGGGAAAATGTTTCGTGTGATGAACATGGACATAGGACAAGCTTATAGCTCAGTTTGGAAGTAGGGAATTGGTACCAGTCCGGACAACTTATTATTTATTATTATATAACATTAAATACTAGTTAATTACAAAACAATTTGCAATATAAAACGGTAAATAATATTACCGATTAAAGGTACGGTATGCTTGTTCGTATCAAGTAGCGGTGGTAGCTCAATGGTAAGGACACGCGCCTCTTTGTATATTTGTAACTACGGACCAAAAATTGTCTGGTTCCCCTATCTTAGGGTTACGAAGGTCAGATCGGCAGTCGCTTCAAAGTAATTACCAGACTCGCTAAATTCTGGATCATGGTCTAAGCGGACCCCGCGCACGGGACATAACGCTAGGAAGATGATGCTTGTTTATATCAAGTGAGTCTAGAACAGCTGTGATGCTTCACCAATCACTTCTAATTGGCTCTAATATTGAAATTGGAAGCCATGTCCACATAAATTATGGAATAGCTCATATCGCTCGAAGCGCTCGCTCGCTCGCAATAACAGAATGAGGGCGTTGCGCTAATTGCTACGAGATAACATGCCCACGTATCAAAACAATAATCTTCACCTTCGTCCACCGGCTTAAGGTTTAAAATTCCTTGTTAAAAGTGGTGGGAACAACTTCGCTGGCTTATATCGGACAAAGTTAGTAAAGTGCATCTTGCAGCTTATATAGATCTTACGTTAAATGTGTTAAGGGTGATATTGGTGTGTGTTGGAGGTATTGCTTGGTGGTTGTATCGAACGCGTCTCGTTTACTAGGCTGTAGTGCTAGTGGAGGTAGCATGTGTTTTAAAATGTGTCTAGACTGATATTCGAGGTCAGATAAAACTGCTACCTGACTATTCTTTCCGTATACGGTGTTCAACGGGAGCAGCGGAATCTGAAAGAGACTTTTTAAGACTTTTAATAACTTAACTTTAAAAATTTACTTAAATTGTGTTTCTTTGTGGTTTTTTTTTATGTAGAAGACTAAAGCCATACTATTGTCGTTGTGGCCCAGCCTAGTATGGGAGTCATAGAATTTAGACTTATACATATTTTGACTAGCTCGATGGTGCATTCGGTAGTGACCCTGCACTATGCGCCAAGAGTCGTGGGTTCGATCCCCACCCAGGACAAACATTCGTATGATGAATACTTGTGTTTGTTCCGTGTCTGGGTGTTAATATCCAATATTTAAGTATATATTGTAATACCACTGATGATTCTGATATCCGTAACACAAGTGCTTAAGCTACTTATTTCGAAGTCAGATCAATGTATGTGATGTAGTCGGATATTTATTTATTTATACATGCTTCTGTGTTTTTGTCAAATAAACTATTTTTATTTTACTATTATATATTTTTAAATACCTATAATTCTGACTGGCCCGTTGGTCGTGTGGTTACAGACCCTGGCCACGAAACCGAGGGTCACGGGTTCGAATCCCGCTATGGGCAAATGTTTCGTTTGATGAACATGGACATTTATACTCGAGTCATGGATGTTTATAAACGTATCAAGTATGTCTATCCGTTCACCTAGTATCCATAGCACAAGCACAAGCTAAGTTTGGGACTAGGGAATCGGTGTGTCAGTCCGGGGAATTTATTATTTATAATTCTTCAAGTTTGATTCTGTAGAACTGTTTTATCTACACAAAATGTCTAGTGTTATACATCGGAGCGAATACATGTTTAAAAGCATTAAATGTTTGTGTCATGAACATTGTCATTTGTCATAGTGGTTATTTATACACCGAAGTTGATGTATGGAAATCCATATATATCCTTTTCAATAACATTTAACAGCTGAACGGAATTTAGCATACATACCTACCTGTATTTAAATATTGACCTAGACCTTCTTTGCGTTATTCTGTGATGATCATTCTTCTTGGGCTCAACTCTGAGGTAACTTGGCACTTTCATCCCTCCCTATTCTAGGGCATGACACCACAGCAATGGATATAATATAAGTCACAGTTCTAAGTGAAGGCTCGTCTTGTCAGCCTTCATTACGGCTTAGGGCAATCCGGGCAGAGACAAAGCCGTAAGAAAGCCGCAGCCTGTCGCAGATTACGTACATTGTTTATGCGCCGTTGTCTCTGACGCCTAATTATACGTGAACACTGTAGATAACACATGAAAACATAGTACAAGATTCATTAAATGCTATCTATCTGATAAAATTAAAAATATCATTGCATATCAGGAATCTAAAAAGGTCAAAGAAGCTTACTGGAATTTGAAAAGGATGTCGTAACAGTGGACTACCTAATGTTTGATCTGGTGTAAGTATATATTATTTTTTTATTTTATCATTAATGGTTTTTTTATTTCTATTACCAAAGAAGATCCTTCTTTTAAGTACGGGAGCATCTGTGTTAGAATTACATTGCAAAGTTATTCAAGACTTTTTTTTTAAGTAATTAGACATTTATCCTAATGTTGCTTATACATTTATTTAGATTACGGTAAAAATAATCAATGAATAAAGAAACAAAATAAAATAATAAAATGAAATGTGAGTGTGTGTGTTTGTGTGTGTGTGAGTTGATGTATGTATGAAGCTTATGTGTGTTTGTGAGGTAGCAGGTAAAGGATAAGAACATACTGTTTGTTCGTTCTAGGATTATGTCGTTTGTAATTAAGCCTAAGTATTTAGTGCAAATTTTTATTATTCTAGAATCCTAAAATACCTAACTATTTATTTTTAAAAGATCTTCAGTGTTTTTATAATCCAAAGATTTTAACCAAGTAGTCTTGATTTAAACTTTCTGTGTGTCATTGGTTTTACGATTGTGTAGGCGATTCTAATATTTTTTTTTCTCAATTTTCCATCTAATCTGGGTAACTAGTAAAAATGGGTAGCAGTTTATATTTAAGCCGAAAGTTAGAAGGTTAGATGAGCTTTCTGTTCCTTTGACTCTTTGACCGGTTAGAGGAATGCGCGCATAGTGATATTAATATGATGAAGACGGATTAATTAATTGTACTGCCAATCTACTCTGTGTCATATTTTTTACAGTACTTGTGATACGTAACATCAAGTGAATATTTTAAAAATACACATAATACACACATAACATCACGCTCGTAATCCCCGAAGGGGTAGGCACAGTCAAAGGGGCCTGCTGCCCCCTTAGACTCTGATCCCGACCCGAATGTGGACATTCAGCCAAGAACAAAACTGGGTTGGGTTAGATGGTAATTTCTGAAAAAGTAGTGACAAGTAGCTAGCTTATCGCCTACACAATCACATACCCAAAACCCCATTAACTATTTGTCGCCCTTTACGACATGCTAGGCAAAAAAAATACAGTTGGCATGTCCTTTTTAAGTCCCAGACCAACATGGGACAATGGGCTGGGTTAGAGAGAAAATTGTAAAAAAAGTAGTGACGAGTGGCTAGCTCGTCGCCTACACAATCACTTAGTACCCAAAACGCCATTATTCATTAGTCGCCTTTTACGACATGCTAGGCAAGAAACACAGTTGGCACATTCTTTTTTAAGTCCTAGACCAACATCGCACTATATTTAATAAATGAACTGCAAAAAAATACGAGCACGAGTATATTTTCTGAACACTTAACGAGACTACGGATAACAATGCTTCAAAAAATGTTAACTTTAGACAACATTTCTCACTTTTGCGCCGGTCTCATATTTTGTATTGTTAGAAATTTTGTCAGAGCCAGGTAATTTGTGGACTCACTTTGATGAAAATAACAGTTGGTACGGCCCATTAAAGCCTTGAAACTTTAATATAACAGTAAGTGCACTTAGACGAATGAGATTGTGTTGCTTTTTGCGCGACTTTATTAGGTATTTTTAACATACAAGTAATTTAATCTCACCCATGTTGGTCTGCATCTCTTAAAAAATTATGTAGGTCTAAAAGGATATTTGTATCCTGAAAAGGATGTAGGATACATACTTACCTAGACGTACTGTAAGTAGTTTGTAGCTCCTTGACTTTGTCTAACCTGTCTGGATTCGTGGATGTGATTGTATGTATTTAAGATAAATATTAGGTGTGGTTTTCACTCAATTGAGGTATTACAGGACAAATCAGATACAAAATAATTTATTTAAAAAAAATTAATCGCTGAATATGTTGTTAAGCGCAAATCTTGAGAACAGCTGAACCGATTTTGCTAATTCTTTTTAGTTGTGTTTGTTATTATAGAAAGAAAAAAATAAAAAAGTTGCACGGAAAAAAAAATGGGTATTGAAAATTCAAGCCCGATTCGAATTGCAGGGTCAGCTAGTATTTCATATATAAATTGATCGATGTTTTTGTTTTAGTAACATTGAATCACCTTGCCTTTGAAAACAGAAGCCAAATCACAACAAATTAGATTAATGACATCTAAACAACAAGAACAATGACGTCACCCGACATGTTGTCGACAAAAAGTAGCGATTGTGTGCGTTCGTATCTCTGACTCAAAGGCCACATTGTTGCAAGGTATCAATACAATGCTGCTAAACAAATTAAAGCTAGAACACCCTGTTGCTATTGTGCTTGTTGACAGAGACTTAAGAGAGAGGCGCAAGCGGTATTGTGGTATTACAAAAATAAAATCTACCTATCAAATCTCATAGTCCGAGTTTCGTGTTTTATTTACTCAGTACTCAATAATTTAAGCGCTATTCATTTAATTTACAGCGCATTTAGCTCTTTATACATTATACATTAGCAGCAAACGCCGCACCAAAAATTCATTCGACATTACGTTATGACAGAACATTAACAAACAAACCTTGTTGTTAATATTTCAACAGTAAGCAATTTTTATTTGGTAAATTTCGATCTACCGTTACATAACATTTGTTGGTAGGCTAGAGAGTCTCCACCTCTTTCACGTCTTGTACAGTCGTACAAGACGTGAAAGTGTTAAAAAGATTACCTAATAACCAAAATAGGTGAAAAATTTAATAAAACACAACATCACGCCCATTATCCCCGGAGGGGTAGGCAGAGTCAAAGGGGTGGCAGGACCCTTTAACCACATTCAGCCAAAAAAAGGCCGAAAAATCAAAATTATCATAAAACAACACGATACACGTCTTGTTCCACGCAATCATGTAACTAATTAAGAACGTAATAAGCCTTTTAATTGTACCACACTATAGTGAGACGCGCGCAGTGACAACTATCTCACGCGTTACGAGGGTGACTTCACAATGAACACAATGGAACTATATTTATGCAAACGCTGCTAATGTACTTGACACGTCACGTGGTACATTTGTATCACTGCTATTCGATAACTATAACTGAGTAGGTTCGAGTAACGTGGGTGTTATCAATACGTTATTATATCAATGGGTTTAAGGATTCGGGAGTCTGCTCAAGGGACCTCATTCTATGATAGTATCTGTAGAAATGGGCTCGAAAGTCGAACGGATTTTCATGCTTGGTTAAATGTCATATACGTCTGGAAATAGGACACCTGTGGAATTTGAGCTTGGTTTAAATTCTCTTGGGTCATGTCGGCTTGTCGTCTAACAGGACTATGATAGGGAAGCAACAGGGAATGCACCTGTGTTTGCGCAGACATTTGTACCTACACTATAATATGTCTTGCTTATGGAGCTAATCCTCGTTGAAATTGGCCGCGTGTCGAGACCGAAATCGGTTATAAAGGGATATTAAGATAAAGAGTTAAATCCATCCATCCAAATCCATCATTGTGAAAATATTACATTGATATTTTTTAGGTTTTCGCAATTTGTATATAAGTATATAGGTAATATTATCATATAACAACCGTGTGTCAGACAACGAGTTAGACAGTTGGTTAATTGCTAGTTTCAAACTTGGAGTTGCCTTTGAATAACTATCAGATGCCGAATAAATTCGAGGACACGTTTGTTTATCCTTTGATTTCACCGCCAACGATACTATCACAACTTCCTATACAATTAAAAATCGCTTCCGATTTCATTCATAAATCAACAGCGCTCATTAGACTATGATTACTATTTTATTCGATTATTCGAGTGCGGCCTTCGTCGCTATTCGGATTTCGGAGAGCGGCTAATGGCCGCTGTCACGGCACTATCACCCGCGGGACAAATTGTGACTATTCGTTGTTTTCCCTTTCTTTCGCTGATTACACGTAGTTACGTCGGCTGTTGGGTCTGGAAGCGGGAATGGAGATGTCGTGAACGTTTCTTTGTGCGGTTTATGGCGGTCATTTTGCGGAGAACGCCTTGTGAATGTATTTTTTTAGCGGTTGCCTATTTTAAAATGCTACGATATTAATGTATCACAAATTATATAGATAGGGCGAAAGCGATTAAGTTGTAGTAAATGTTTTTGTGTACAGTCTGAGGCTTATTTTGTGATGAATTATTTTTTTAAAGAGCCCTGTCATGACGATTGTACATTTGAGTCCTAAGAAAATACTGAAAGAAAGATTTCATAATTTCGACGAAATTGACGACGAAAGATTATACGTTAATCTTTCGTCGTCAATTTCGTACTTATTTGATATTATTAAATTGTAATGAGTCAAATAAGTATTGATGACAATATTTATTTGACTCGTTACAATATAATTAGGTCTATACATAGGTTAAAGGGTTAATAATTGTATGCACAGGTATATGCATAGTCTTCAGTAGTATATAAAACAAAGTATTTTTCAAAGGTTTGTCGATTAAAAATAAAACATCCAAGGCTCCAGCTGACATTATATCCTTCGCTCCAACATGATTTCGCTCTAAAGATTATTTTCTCTGTAATAATAGCTTACGTTAAACAGAAAATTGCGATCATTCTTTATCTTTTATGAAGTCAGTCATCTTGGGTTATGTCCAATAAATATGTCATATGTCACGCGAGATGTGAAAGTGGCATTTAATGAAAGAAATAATTTATTCAAGGAGCGACTCAGAATAGAAATGTGCAATACGGCTTAGACTCACACTTCAAAGGTTAGTATTATAACGTTAGAACTGGACTTGGCTAGGTAATAAAAGTTTATTGATTTATTTAACCTACATTCACTTAGACATTTTATTGTTTGGTTTATTTCTATTTCTATATTTCAAACTAAGGGTTAGAGTTATTGAATCGTGGAAAGTCAAACTAATATTATGTAGGCAATGAGCCAAATCTTACTAATTTTTCAGAATTTTCCAGCATAGCTCAGTTTTTTTCCAGCTAAATGGGACTTATCGCTCCTTAAACTCTGCCTACCCTTTCGGGAATTGGGGGCTTTGCGCGCAATTCCCATTAGCGGTATATATGTATGTGACTAAGAGCCCCGTTGATGCAATGTACCTCGCGTTGGATCTCAAAAGACGCAATAATTTGATACATAGTTAGTTAGTTTGTACTTACCATTTCACGCATTCGTCCACCAACAAAAAGTAGGCTTGAGTTATGTGAAAAAAATTGGAATAGTTATTATTTTTTATCTTTGTTGTTTTTTTTTAATATTAAGATTAGAGTGGTATAAATTTGTGTTGCAAACTAGATTATAAATAAAAGACGTAAATGTTGAAATTACTATTTTTATTTACGCATTCCGTTCTTTCATAGAAACAGTATCTGAACAGACAGTATACAAAGCACATTATTATGTACAACATTATCAATATTATTGACACGGTACTAAGGCGCTGACGCTATGGTTTGATAAGTACTCAAGGTCTAAACATGAAGGCTACTTTAACAAAGGTCGAATGACAATTCGACTTTTAAAATGTAGTCGATTTTATTCTTATTATCTTTTCACAAATTATTTTTAATTTTAAAAACAGAATTGACTAAATACTTTTAGAAGAATATTATTGTTCTCTGTATTAGAGGAGGTAAACATTAGAAAAATAGCGGCCTTACGACTTGAAGTGAGCGAAGATTTAAATTTAGTTCGAAATTGAAATTCAGTTTAAGAACATAGAAACAAAATAGTCTTTCAATTAAAAAAAAAAGGAGATATGTACAAATATATAATGATGACAATGTAAAAATAATATTGATCAAAGAACTCGATAAGTAAATAATTGTAGACCATGCTTATTCTTGATAATAGTGACCTGATGGATTGAATATTAAAAAATAAACAAATACATAAAAAAAATATAAAAAACATGAAAACTCACTTTCAACATGGAATTTACCTGAGGTAAGTGAACATAATATTTGTACTTACTACCATAGTCTATTTCATTTGTCGATAAAATTTCAATTAAATCTAACTACTATTATTTCACTCTTGTCTTTCATTATTTTTTGTAATAACTTATCATTAATAGTACATGAATTAAAGATAAAAAGTTTGCTTATTTTAATTTTTATACATGGATTGTTATGTGATTGACTAGAAAATATTTAATGCAAGTACTTACTTACAAGAGTTATTGCATTTAAAAAAAATTCAAACTTAATATATAAAGTAGCACAATGTTTTTATTTAAAAAAAAACTGGTGGTAGAAAAAAAAATTGTGGAGAAAGTTTTTGTAACCATTTTTATAATATTTATAAAAGTTTCAAAGTTCGTCATACTATTTTACTCGAGTGCATCAAATCAAAAGAGAAGTAAGCTGCTTTGGTTTTCCAAAAGTTTACGTACCATTAAAAGTTAAATTATGACTATGAATAAAAGTAACGGAGTTAGGCCCGTAATACAAATCTAACTTATAATTGACTATTTTGTTAACGCTAAAAAACTTTAGCTGGGCTCACGGCTCAAAGCTTTTAAGCGTATCTTAGTTTATGATAGTGTGACTATGAGTAGACTGAAATATAACTGGAAATTCAAATAAGACTACACATAATTTTAAATTTCATTTAAGAAATACTTGAAACATGCAATATTCATTGTCGGATTATTAAATATTAACTTTAAAATCAATGTAAGAAGAGTCTACTCAACATCTCAGTATCGATCAGTTGAATATTGTAAACTATTCAAGTGTATTCTTAATGAATACTCAACTTATATAAAAATCGAGATAAACTCAACTACTATTTACGTACACGTAATATCATCGACACCTTGAAGCTATTTGATTGTAAATGTTTACTAACAGCTTAAACAGATACACGCTTACCTAGAAATATAAAGAGACTTTGAATAACTTTAGATCTAACATTTATATACACGCTCTAACATTTTATTGTCAGTTCTGAACTTCAAAGATTAAATAAAAAACTTTATAAATATACAACTTCTCTACGTTATTTACAAACTTTCAAGATCTGCTTTTAAAGCCGACGTTTTTCTATACATTTAAATACATATTCTACACAATACTTTACTTCATGTCTATACACCAAAAGCATACGATTACTTAACAAAGTCATTAACGATTGGTATTGTCTTATAACAACAATCGAATGAGGGCCATTCGAAATATTGTGCGCGCAACTCTCTGACCGGGCGTCAGACTGTCGATTACGCCTTGTAACCAACATACATGGACTAGGTGATGTGGAAATCACCTCGTAGGAGTCTCGTGAAAGTCTTCTTGAATTGCTGGTTGGCCAACGCGTAGCAAAAGGGATTGATAGGGCTATTGGCGTAACATAAAAAATAGGAAAACATGTACAAATGCTTGTTGATGCACGGCGGGTCCGTACAAAAACCCTCCACCAACGCCAAAATGTGGTAAGGGGTCCAACAGACCACGAAAGCACCTAAAATGAAAGATATGGTCCTGAACGCTTTCCTCGCCCTGTTTTCTGACTTGGATTTCTGTCGACCGATGCTCGGGAACAAGCCGTCTCGCTTCGAGCGCTTAACTTTTAATTTTTTTCCTATGTTTTTTACAAACTCTTTCTTGGAATCACCGCGGCCTGACCCAGTTACTGCAGTACTTGAGATGTCGCTGTTTTCTACAGCTGGACTTACTGGATTTAGTTTTAAGGGTGAAACTTTAGTTTCTATTGGTTTTGTAGGCTGAGAATCATTATTATTGGAAGACGACGATACAAGAGTGATCACAGGCTTAGAATGCTCACCTGTAGTTATACTCACCTCAGTGTTCACTTTGATAGGTGGGGGTGGTGAAAAGGTTTTTGGTTGAACTACTTGAGCTTCAGCCGTGGCTCTAATAAGAGCCGCTTGCAATAAGGATGTGTTAGTAGCATTACCTGAATTTAGCGTTGGTGGAGAAGAAGGTTCAGTTGCAGTCGGGAAAGTGACTGAAGATGGCGGACTCTCAAATGTAGGCGAAGGTACAATGACAGAACTTTCGTCCATATAGCGCAAATCAGCACCATCCATACCGACTAGAACATCATAAGAAGTACCATCACTTTTAACGACTCTTACGGTTTTGGCTCGTGAGGATTCAGACTGAGATGGGGGACTTTCAGAGACAGGGGGGCTACACCGGAATTCTGACGGAGGAGGAATGATTCTTTGAGCAATAGTGGTAGAAACTTCTCTCTGTTCGGACGGTGTGGCGATGCCCGATGAAATGGGTGACATGAGACTAGCTGTGGTTATAGGCACTGCGGGCGCTTGAGAACTACATTGAGAAATCTCATTATTATCTGTATCTAGCAAACTCTTCTCAGATATCTGTGACAATGAAGTCTTAGGTTTTTCAGGTTCTGGTTTGAACACTGGCGGCTGCTTCATGTCTGGTTTTATTAACATACCGCCATTCATACGCATATTATTCAATAACTGTAAAGCACCAGTTTGCATCACTAAATTAGCCACGGAGGGGCGTTTCTTTGAATTTGTTTGTGTTGTACTTTCTTCATCAGAGTCAAAAGCTGGGCTGCTAGACCTTTCCGCTTCTACTTGATCTTCCTTCTTATCTCCATCCGATTCTTGCGTAGTTGAAGTTCCTGTAGCAGTAGCACTGCTTTTATGAGCTGAGGACTTTTGGCTGGAATTTGAATCAGTAGATCCACCCAAGGCTAGTAAGGGAGCAGCTAATGAACCTTTAGATGTTGAGTCTTTCCGGATTGCCTCAGAAACCTTAATCTGATCTTCGCTCGATATAGTTGCTTTAGACAACCCAGACGTGCCGGCAGCTCTCCCTGCCATGCCAGTCATGAAACCTGCACTCAATGCAACCATCGACTGCATCTTCCTTTGCTTAGCTTCACTTTTCTTCTGCATATCATATGCAGTCTTGAAAATTCCAGCATACAACACGATTAGAACAAACAACGTTGTCCAATAATAGCCAATAATCAGCGCCGTGTTAAATATCGGATCTTTAAGGAACTGCACAGCACACTCCCCTTCTTGTAAATCTCTGTAGCCAACGAAATGTTCCCATCCAAATATAGTTGTAAAAAATAGTAAAGCTGGAATTATCCACGTCACAGTCACCATCCATATGACCCGATTTTTCGTTCGCCACGCGCGGTACCTCGCTGCGATTTTCACGCTGCAGAATCTATCCACCGTTATAAGTAGCACTGTGTATTGGGAGACCAGGCAAACGGTGTAGTCGACAGAGAGCCAGAGGTCACACAGTAACGGTCCAAGGTGCCAATACCCTTTCAAAACGTAGTCCGTGTAAAATGGAAGCGATAGCGTACCTGCGGACAATTAAACAACTCATCGTATTTTCGCTTTTATGTTTTCACAAAATTATAACAAAAAACTCGACCAAAGTACATTTTTTCACGCCGTGTGCTTAGTAAAATAAATATATTTTTAAGAGCTAACAGACAGACTGCTCTGCCAAGCGAGCGGTTGGGCAGTTAAAAGATATGCAAGGAAAAATAAAAAGTTACGATGGGGACGTAAGTCCAGCTGATTTATATTTGTCTGTAAAATAATGACTAGTACGCTTGAAACTTTAACGATAGTAGGTACGCTGAATGGGACATGCAACCACCTACTATTTCATGTAGAAAATTCTAATTATATTAGAGGTCCATATTAATGGTTATCTGCTTACTTTATATTTGATCAAATGACTTTTTATTTTGGCTTATTAGATATTTTTGACTTTATAACAATGTAAGATCAGTGCCTGTCTATTCAACATAGCAGTTTATCGGTAAATGTGGAAATATTTATATAAAATGAACTGAACTAGGCTAGTGCGGGGCGAAGCTTGAAAGTGGCGCTACAAGCGTCAAGTGATACGTACATTTTTTTGCCCGTTTTTTGCAGTAGGTACTTTTGAAATGACATCTTGTTTTGACAGTTACTATATCTCCTTAAACTCACCTATTAACAGGTCAGTGGCAGCCAACGAGGCGATGAAGTAGTTGCTGGGCTGGCGGATGGTCCGGTCGACGAGGAAGGCCAGCAGTACCAGCACGTTCCCGCTCACCGTCAGCAGGATGACCAGCACCAGGCACGTCGCAAAGATGGCAGCCAGCCACAGGGGGAACGGCGGGAGGACGGCTTGCTGTAGAACGGAATAGAAGTTTAATGTCACATACATAGTATTTATCATTAAACAGAATTCTGTTTTTTGAGTGAAAATATAAAATATATAATTACATATTATGTTAAACAAAGCAGTTTTTAAGGTAATAAGTATTCATTAGCTTAGTACCGCATTTTTATAAAATAATTTATACGACAAAATCGATGGTCGACCATTCATTATCGCTCGCGTCACGCGACGAGTGTTTTCGTTATGGAAAATATTCGTTTAGGTTTGAGAAACTAAATAACCTATATAGAAGCGGTCTGAATAGTGACACCTTATTTTTTGACGTCGGTTAATACCTACCTTTACAGGAATCGATTGTTGTCTCATAAATTAACATGGGATATAGTTTTTTGCACTATAAAGGCCATATTTCCCAACCGGCGTATTGTAACCCTTCTTCATTCGCTGCTTTTATCATTCAAACAGATCGTCGACTAAATCATCAAAATCGTGTCCGGTAAATAGAAGGACAATTTCTTTTAATTTTAAACGACTATTTATGTACTGCATAATATACATTACGTATAGTTATAAATACAAATAATTTATTTCTTAGGGCTATGGGCTAGATAAGGATCTAGTCAGAGTCACTTTGGTAATTATCCTAAATGAAAATGTGTGATAATTATTACCTTCTACCTGAAGCTTATCACATTGTTTGGTTGATCATTCATATTACCATTATTTTGCCGACCCCTACGGATTACGGCGTGATTATATGTATGTACGGAGTCAGACGGTGCATGATGGGACCTTAAAGTAAATACCTAAAATTCTGAGCTGTACTTTGAAACATATATAATTATATTACTTTTTCGGAACTTAACATTATTTGGAACAAATATGGACGTTTGATAACTTCAAGCGTGCATGTGGAACTTTTCACCGTAGTAAAAATATGAGAGAGCAAACCAAGTCATAATAATAGGGAAAAATATTAGGTCTACTCGTCCCTCGATGGTTTGATAAAACGATTTGAAATACGCAAAGATTTTGAGCCGTCTGCGCCGAACGACTGAGGTCGTTTCAGCGGCCATTTTGCGCGCCTGCGGGCCGTTCGGGGCAGATCCTAGTGGTCTTGCGCATAAAACGAGTCCTTCAATGTGAAAAATATGCGTAATATTTGACGGCAATCTTCATTTTCCGTTGAGGCTACTTTTATTTATAATGTTCTATATCTATAAGTGCTATTATTATTACTTTTATTGTTTTTTACAGATACATGTAGATAAAGTATTATTTTATTATATATACATTTGTAATGGCCAAATCATATGCAATTCCATCTTATAAATAGGTACGTGGAGTACAAGGATCTTCATAAACAAATTTATTGTTTAAGTCAAAATGTTGCCCTAAAAATATCAATATTAAAGGTAAGTCAGGTACAATAAGATAAAATAAACAGAATTATCGAATAAAAAACTTTAGTTTTGACAAAATGTAAAGACACAAATTTTAATACATTATTATACAATATCATGTTTTATGCATAGTGTCAAAATAGTAACATGGATACTAACCAGTCCACCGTTACCGTTGAGCATGTTCTCCGCAGTGCTGTTGAAGAAGTACACATCGGTGAAGTTGGTGCCATTGGCGAAGAAGAACGTGCCCTGGCACTCCTGCAGGTTTCCCGAGGACAGGCACGAGCGTTGCTTCAGCTTCTGGAGTTTCCTGCGAACAAGGTTACAGCTGAGTTCATTGAACTTTATGAAAGTTAACCTAATTTCACGTAAAACCCTTGAGACAGAGAGAACTGACCAACATATAATTGATAATAAAGAAGATGCAAGGTCAAAGCCGAAGGAACTCTCTCGAAATAAACTACAAACAAAGTTTTGATAAATCCTTCTATCAATTTCTTGGCAGGTAGGCAGAGAGAACTAAGTACTAAGGCGAAAGTCTTGATCTGACTCCGAGGGAAGTAGCTTCAGCACTTGTATTACGGATATCAGAATCAACAGTGGTATTACAAATATATACTTAAATATTCAATAATATCACCTAGACACAAAACAAACACAAGTATTCATCACAAGAATGTTTGTCCTGGGTGGGGATCGAACCCACAACTCTTGGTGTATGGGGCAGGATCACTACCGAATGAACCATCCAGCTAGTCATCTTTACATACCTCACTCGCCTTAACAATGAGCTGACTAATTTATTCGCTGATTTCGGAATTTGCCAAGTAAATGAAAACAAGAGGTAAATAATGAATCTTTTATAAGATATTATTTTTAAATAAATTATGTCGTGGAAGTGTGTGATTTTTAATTGCCTTGTAAACTTTATGTGGTTCGATCGTCTATCCTATTGCATCAAATTAAATTCAAATTCAAAATGTCTTTATTTATGTAGGCTTCAAGAAAGCACTTATAAATCGTTAAATTTACATAGGTGATCCTTAAAGCGACATTAATCTATCACCAAATAATGTCAATAGCATTTATGTAAAAAACAACATTTCACAATACATCGACGTATACTAACCTTTAAATAAATCGTCGATTTTAGCAGTAAACACCTAAAATCGACGATTCAGTCTGTCAAATTGATCCCTTTGAGGTCAACCCTTACAAAAACCGGTGTTAAGTGTTCAATCAGAGCACTTTTTCAGCGATTCATTAATCTTGGCTTAGACGTCGATACCGCATTCTCACCCCACCATAAATTACCTGCCGAGCCCCTCACCATTACAGTGTTAAATAAAGTCAGACGGAGTGATGCTTATTGATTGAATTTGATTAGATTTCTTAGAGCGTTTTGGACTGATTGAGTTTTGGTTTACAACTTTCGATTTGTTTTGTTGTTTTCCGGTTATTTGGCGAGAAAGGATAAAAAGAGCATTAAGTGTTCATGATCCAGTTTTAATACCTATACTGAATTAGTGCGTATACGTTAGTATGTTGGTAGATTTTACGTTTTGTAAGTATGGGATCGTAGAACATGGGAGCTGCGTATTGTACTGCCCAAAAAGAGAAAATGTTCAAGTTGCTGTGGCATTTCGTGAATCCCATTAGGGACAAATGTTTCGTGTGATGAACATTGTCATGTGTACTCGAGTCATGGACGTTTATAAACGTATTTAAGTATATCTATCCGTTAACCTAGTATCCATAGCACAAGCATAAGCTTAGTTTGGAACTAGAGAATTGGTGTGTCAGTCTGGTGAATTTATTTATTTATTTAGCCGTAGTATAAATGGTTTTTAATTACTAAGGCTCTCCTTAAAGTTAAAACTCATATGAGAAATCAAAATTAATAATTTAGCACCTGAACAGGAATTTCCACTACACATTAAACTTAGTAGACCACTCGATAATTCAGGCATTTGAAGTACATAAGGCTCGAATCTATTAACCGCCCGAACTCCCATTTAAGATTCCCAGTGATTTTCCTGTAGAGTCCGTTATTTATTGCCCCCCCTGCCCCGTACGTAGGTGAGTTAAATCCGGGATAATCCTCAATAAGGCCCCGACTTTATTATAACTGTATAACATCTAAGTTGAAAACCCCGGAGTTTTATGATCATTGCAAATGGAGAACATAAAATTTGGCCCGTGGCTTGTCGACCGTTCGGAGAATTGAACTCGATAAAAGAAAATACACTGTTGGGAACTGATGAGAAAGCGAGCCGCGCAGTGAAAGCTGGGGAAGGTTCTTTCCGCTCAGTTATTTTTAATATCGCAATGGATTGCAATGCAATGTTCGCTAGCTAAGGCAGTGTCATGTTTCTGGAAATAATAAGAGTTAATCCTCCTAATTATAATACAATTTCAATTTATTTCGTGAAAGTACACAAATAAGTTTAAATTGAAAAAAAACCGATCAAGTACGAGATTTAAGTAATGTGTAAGCATGAATAAACTCTTGAGCACCAAGTTTAATATAAATGTAAATATCGGACTAACTGTATCACATACATTGATCTGACTCCGAGGTAATAGCTTCAGCACTTGTATTACGGATATCAGAATCAACAGTTACAAATATATACTTAAATATCACATGTTAGTCTGGGACTTAAAAAGAATATGCCAACTGTGGTTCTTGCCTAGCAAGTCGTGAAAGGCGACTAATGGTATATCGGGTTTTGGGTGTGTGATTGTGTAGGCGACAGGTTAACCGCTTGTCGATGCTTTTTCACAATTTTCCATCTAACCCAGCCATTTTTTGCTGAATGTGGTTAAAGGGGCCTGCTGTCCCTTTGACTCTGCCTACCCCTTTGGGGATTATGGACGTGATGTTATGTATGTTATGTATGTATGGTTTTAAACCTATAGGTAACTCAACAAAACACAAATCGTATACCCAAAAACGAGAAGAAATACTCGTTTCTTTATCGCTTCTCACTTGTGGTACAAAAAAGAAATCAAATTCTCTGTTAAAACACGAAATTCTAGATATATATGGTAATTACGGTACAGAGCATGTATGTTCTAAGCAAGAATATTTTAACTACTAGAAGCTAGATATAATGTAAGTCACGAAATAATAGTAAGTTCAAAATAGGATTATTCTTTAAAAAAACTGTTTTGTTACGATACGTCTCTTTTGAAAAGAGACGTATCGTAAAAACAGTTTTTATTTTAAAGCATTTTCAAAAATACTACCCCTTCGGAGATTATGGGCGTGTTGTTACGTATGTATGTATATATACTCAAATATTGGATATTAACACCCAGACACAGAACAGACGCAAGTTTTCGTCACACGAATGTGTTCCTACGTTAGGATCGAACTCACAATTTTTGGCGCATAGGGCAGGGTCGCTACCGAATGCGCCATCGAGCTAGTCTAATAATCCAGAAAGTAATTGGCTAAATGAAAAGAAATAAAGAATATTGCAAAAAGTTTGCGTGCAAAAACTTAAGGTAAACGTTTCCCTAAGGAATATATTTTATTTTTACCTACTAAATAAACCCCGAATAATCATTTCGCAGAGGCAAGTTTATTGTTTCAGAATCTTTATGAAGTGGCGGGCTTGTTCACTGAACCCTAACATATCGCACTCTATCAAATCTGAAAATATTGCCCTTCCATTTTATTCCTTCGTTATATACGAGAAAATAACTTGCTCGAACATAGGGATTTAGTATTTAGAGATTTGGGTCGATAGGTTATTACCGATAGTAGTAATACCACTGTTACTAAGTTGCCCTTGTGTTAAATAAGGGCAACTTAGTAAGACCGTTATGAACCTACCGTTAAGATTATCACTCGCTAGGTAATTAACGTGCATAGCTAGGAAGCAAATTTAAAGTGTCCTTGCTCTTTTACAGATCTATAATAAAAACATTTAGTACGTCAACAGATTTAACCCAATTTGATCGGTTTGGTGAAGCGTAAAGCGACTATAAAAATGCGTTAGCAATATTTTTTGATAATCTAACTTACGGACTATAAAAAAATTGAGTGAATGAGCCTATCCCAAGTGAAGCTGATAAAAGCCAGTATTATAAGGCTAGGTACTCACCACTGTGTTATGAAGCTAGTGCCTATAGTGTAGATGGGGGTGGACTTGTTCACGTCGACCGTCGCTTCCGTGACGTTCATCGTGACCGGCTATTGTGCGGGAGGTACCATCAGATGCGCTGTCGATACTGATCTGGAACAACGGGGTACTTTAGTGCTGGTTAAGGGAATGACACTAATAAGGGACTAAAATAAATAAGTCCCATGTTGGTCTGGGACTTAAAAATAATAAATCAACTTTTTTGCCTAGCATGTTGTAAAAGGCATAATATAGTTTAGGTACGTTATATTACTTTAGAAAACTTCATAATTTATTTGTATTATTTACAATAATTGACTGGCTCGATGGCTTATTTGGTAATGACGCTCCCCTATGCGCCAAAGAGCTGTGGGTTCGATCCCCACCCAGGACAAACATTCGTATGATGAATACTTGTGTTTGTTCTGTGTCTGGGTGGTAATATTGTATTTAAGTATATATTTGTAATACCACTATTGATCCTGATATCCGTAACACAAGTGCTTAAGCTACTTACCTCGAAGTCAGATTAATGAATGTGATGTCGTTCAATATTTATTTTATTACATATTATTATTATTATATTTATTTACAAGTGTAATTGTGCTTGGATATCATCTAGCTTCGCATCGCCCGTTGGCCGTGGTCCATGCCTTACACAAACGCTACTCCTGATAAACGCTAATACAATGTTCAAATATCTGACTCCGGTATGCAGAGCTCGAGCTTAGAGCCCCGGTACGACCGGTGCCAATTGTCGGTCTCATTTAAAAAACATTGCGGCTCGCGAATATTCGATGGGAAACGGGGTAATGTTTACAAATATTTACTAATCAGACAATTTGTATGGTACGTCGATTTGAGAGCTTCGAGGTGTAAGATGAAGTAAATGTAGTCTTATTTATATTGGTAGAAAAAGCAATACTAAAAAAAATTAAGATTCCGAACTGGTGGTAGAATCATCTCTTTCAACTGTTTTTGACGATTTATAAGTGTTTCTTTGAAACCTAGGTATATAAATAAAGAATATTTTGACTTTGAATTTGACTTGATACGTAAAGAGATTGAGTAAATGCAATGTAATGTACAGATCAAGGTGTATCCAGCTTGTGAAATACAATTCAAGCTTTTATCCATATTTTCGTTTACGTTTTCAGTTTTGAGCAGCTTCAGATAACATAGGCCCATATTACCCATATATTATACACAAACTGGCATGTTTCAGCAATAGATAGAAGAAACTATTGTGAGTTCACAGTCTTCCTTTTAACCCAGCCCAGTTTTATTTTATGGCTGAATGTGGTTAAGCGGCTGCTGCTGCCTCTATAACTCTACTTACCCCTTCGGGGATTCCAAGCGTGATAATGTAAGTATGTGTGTAACTGTTGTGAGTGTATAATAGTAAGTAATAAGTAATACTATACAATATTCACTCTCAGCAGATATTAATGAATTGTTTTTTTTTAGGATTTCAGACATGTGGCTTTGGCAGGCCTGTAGTCGTTGAAAATGAATCTTACACTACTCACATTACAAGATTTTATTACTATAAATAAATAAATAAATATCAGACCACATCACATACATTGATCTGACTCCGAGGCAAGTAGCTTAAGCACTTGTGTTACGGATATCGGAAACAACAGTGGTATTACAAATATATGCTTAAATATTCAATATTAACACCCAGACACAGAACAAACACAAGTATTCATCACACGAATGTTTGTCTAGGGTGGTGATCGACCCCACAACTCTTGGCGCACGGGGCAGGGTCACTGCCGAATGAGCCATCGAGCCAGTCATATCAAGTTACCTGCAAATCTTAGGCTGGTTTCACAGTCACGCTTACGCCGGCGCGGGTGGTCAGCGATGCGGGCCACAAGCTAGGTGTTGCCTTGTCTAAAACTGCCCTTACCACCCGCGCTGATTACAATACAAAAACGTCCATAGGACACGCGCGGGTCACACGCGCGGGCTGTCAGCGTGACTCTGAAACCAGCCTTATCACTTCTCAAACCAGGTCGTCATCAAACTGTACCATCTATTAATGGAACAAGTGCCTTTGACCTCATTCAGTGAAGATGCGCACTGACTATCACACTCCCTTTCATTTGAATCTCACCTCAATCACTGTCGTGGCATTTATAATTTAGCACGTGGCTTGACCACGGGCGTTTTGAATATCCTAGTCGTGTATAGCTACGATAGTAGGCTACTGGTCTGTAATTTAAGCGCTGTACTTGTTCCGAAATATTTTCTCTCAATGATTTATTACAATGTAGCTAATAATTCACAATTACTTACGGATTGAAATCACGCAGATGCGGTATCCCGCCTGATGGGATACTGAACCCGCCTAATGGGATAGGGATACTAATTTTAGATAACTACATAAATATTTAGATTAAAAAAACACAATACCCACTTTTATAGTGTACTGTTATTACTTAAACAGTGGAAAAGCGCCTTACGCCATTTGAACTACATCATCATGAACGTAAAAATGGCACGCTGTTTAATATAATATTTTTATATCACACCAGTCTATAGTTTATGTTTTTTTAAATAAGTACTGACGTAGTTCTCTATATCTATATACAGTAATCATGTGGTATCCCGCAGCTGCGGGATTGCAATCCCTATTCACAATATATTTCTCAAGCTCGATGGCGCATTCGGTAGTGACCCTGCCTCATGCGCCAAGAGTTGTGGGTTCGATCCCCACCCAGGACAAATATTCGTATGATGAATACCTGTGTTTGTTCTGTGTCTGGGTGTTAATATTCTATATTTAAGTATGTATTTGTAATACCACTGTTGTTTCTGATTTCCGTAACACAAGTGCTTAAGCTACTTACCTCGGAGTCAGATCAATGTATGTGATGTAGTCTGATATTTATTTTATTTATTTTATTTTATTTATTTATTTCTGACATTGATCAATGTAGACAACATACATATTACACAATCACGCCTGCAACTCCTTAAAGAGTTGGTAGGTTCCAAAAAAGATAAGGACCTCAAACCATATTTTATTCACAAATAATTTGAATGTTAACGTAAATATGTTTGCATGTGCATGATTTGGACGCTAAGGTTTATAAGTACTATATTTTTTTATTTTCGGCATTTTTTTTCGGGATTGGCCTGAAAGGTATAGTTTAGAAGTGACGAGTAGCAGTTGTTTATGTATATGTTACTGAAAAAGCCCGTATATTGGTCAATCTTAGGTTTTACTAGTAAATCTTAGGATTTACCGACATGAGTTGGTAAATGTAAACATTTCTAGGTTAGGTTATATTATGAGTTAGTTAGGTTAGGTTTTTTAACCTGATTAAAAAAAACCTAACCTATAATATAACCTAATCTTAGTTAGGTTTGGTTAGGTTAAATTTTCTAAGTGAAGAATCCTAAGATTTACTAAATAAATGGTGGTAAAAGTGCGAATTGTACACATGTTCGAACTTTTACCGTTAAGAGTTGGTAAACTTTAGGTTTTACTGGAAAATCTTAGAATTTACCATAGTTCGAGCTATTACAGCAACATATATAAGTATAAATAAGCTCTCAAGTTAAAATGAGGCCATCATCATACCACTTATTTATAAATGGGACACATCCCTGATTCAATAAGATGCGCCCTTCAGCCGTCCGCCGTCAGCGCGAGATCGCCACTTAACTATCGCATCCCTTTCATTTGGATCTCACCTCAATCACTGTCATTTACTTGCCGTGGCTTGACTACGAGCGGAATGATCCGGTTTGCAAGATTTTTTTTTCAGTTAATTACATTCAAAGTAAGTATACTAGTTTCGATGGTATAGAAGTGAACAATATTTAAGTAAGTATATTTTGTAGACCCACTGTCGATTCTGTTACGCGTAACACAAGTGCTTTACGACATAGCTCGGAATGATTAAAAATTATAAAGGGAATGATGCCCCTTACGTTGTTAAACTTATTTTTTTTATTTGTTGTTGGTAATTTGTTCTAAATGTAAACCCAATTTGGCAAAACCTTAAAAGTCATATTTTATAATCAATTATCAATTTTTTGATTATAATATTGTATTAAAATGTAAAATTCTGTTGTGGGGCATGCTCCCTATTCTATTTAAGCGTAGATGAGCTAAATAAAACGTATGTGACATCATACAAATCAAAGGATCATCAAAATTATTTTTAATTAACTCCTAGAAAAAAGCGGTGGTCGCTCAATGTTAAGGACACGCGCGTCTTAACCGACAAGTGCGGGTTCAAACCCGGGCACGTACCTCTGGATTTTTCAAGTCTATGTACGTATTTATACCACTAGTTCGACGGTGAAGGAAAACATCGTGATGAAACCTGCAAATTCAAACAACTTTGGATTTGTAACCATGATCATAAATTGTCTGGTTCCCCTATCTTTGGGTTACGAAGGTCTGATCAGCAGTCGCTTCAATGTAATTACCAGACTCGCTAAATTCTGGATCATGGTCTAAGCGGACCCAGACATAACGCTAGGAAGATTAATTAATTTTTAGAAAACCCACTCTCCACTATATTGAAGTAGCGGTTCTCAGTGGCTCCCAAACCGCTTTCCCCAAAGCCCCGGCTCACTGATCATCGTACTCACCACTAGGCAGATAAGGCGGTGGGCAGACAGGCGGCTCTCGGCGTCCGGTGCCGGCGCCAGCCCGGAACCTCCGCGTCGTCCATGCGCTCACGCCCTAAGCCATCTGCAACGAACAACACGGTTTGATTGCTGGTTAAGCTGAGCTAAGATAAGGTGTGACACAGAAACCTGTGACACTGAAGCCTGATTTTCATTGGTCATAAATTATTAGGTACCAATGCATAAGTTTTAAACATTTATCTGAAATTCTAGTTATGAAAATAGACAATGCCATTTAAAATCATAATATTGTTTTATTTTTGCGTCAGATTTTAATATATTCCACGGCTATCTTTAACGGAATTCAGAATAAAAAAGGATGTTCGCAAATAAACTATTAATAAATCAACAAGATGATTGAGGAATCTTATGGCTAAAATACGTAAGGACGAACTTTAAAGAGATATTACTAACGCAGAAGTTCGTGAGGATGGATTCGGGTTTATTGAAATAACTAACGTTCATTGCAAATATCAAGTGAAATCTATATTTTATTATTATTTATTTATTATTCCTTAGCAGATAAATCAGTATGCATTCAAGCGACGTCTCACCCCCTTACCAGAGATCGCGAACCTTTATCAGCACGCGTGCCAGATAAAAAAATAAGTATATTGTTTCTTCAAGTATCAAGGAGGGTAGTTATAAGTTAGAAGAAGTAAATAAATTCTTACTTATTTACTTTTTCTTAACGTTAATCGTTGCTTGGAGACAATTTGTAATCTTTATAGAAATAAAAACAAATAATTAAATTTAATTAAACATATAGAGACGTGCCGTTTGGTCGTAGCGAGAGATTCTAGCCAGGAAACCAAAGGCTGAAGGTTGATCCCGTAAGGAAAAATACTCGAGACGTGGATTTTTATAAAAACGTAACTAAATATCCGTTACGTAGTACTCATAGTACAATCATTTATGGTTAGTTTCTAGCTATGGAGTTGGTGAGATTTTCTGAGCATTTATTATTTATATTTCGTTTTTATATATAGTAAGTCTGCCAACGGTTTGCCGCCCCTGCCCTATGCCGTCTGCACAGGACCGGTTTGATCGTGCATGTGGAAGAACGCTGTTTATTGTAAACGAGACAGATCTGAGAGGATCTCGTGTGTTCATATACGCGAGAAACAGTGTAGTCAAATAATGGTATGTGGTTGAGGATAGCTTGAATTGTTTGCTACTTAAATAAACGGCAAGCCTGAAACGTGCCAGGTGGCCTGGTTTAATGGAGTAGTGTGTGTAGGTAGGTAGGCTGGAAGGTAGATGAGACACATTCACAAATACATTCCCGAGACTAACACACCAATTCTCTAGTTTCAAAGTAAGCTTATAAGCTTGTGCTATAGATACTAGGAGAACGGGTAGACATACTTAAATACGTTTATACACCTCCATGACACGACTTCAAATGACCATGATTATCACACGAAACTTTGTCTCTAGCAGAGTTCGAACCTGCGACCTTTGGTTTCGTGACCAGGGCCTCTGACCAACGGGCATGCCGTTCGTAACATGTGCAAAAATTATTTTAATTTAATAAGTCAACACATCGTTTTATGACTGCACGTCTGTTGTAATTCCTTGAGATCGCCTATTCCAATCGAGTAGGCGCGCAGCCAGCGAGCCGGCTCGACACACTCAGTGAACGTACCGACAGATATAATGCGTTAATTGGTCTTCGCTTCAGCTGAAGCCAGTCTTTACCACGCATATAATAAGGAGTCAGTGTTAATTATGATGATTATGAATATAATGGCCCGATGGATGGCGCTTTCGGTAGTGACCCTGCCCCATGCGTCATGAGTTGTGGGTTCGATCCCCACCCAGGACAAACATTCGTGTGATGAATACTTGTGCTTGTTCTGTGTCTGGGTGTTAATATCCAATATTTAAGTATATATTTGTAATACCACTGTTGATTTTAATATCCGTAACGTGCTTAAACTACTTACCTTGTGAAGTCGTTATTTCGCAAACGTAGTGACAAGTCGCTTTAATATTAAAATAAAATTAGTTTTAGGTTACGATAATCGTTAAAGTATATATGTTTTTTAAATTTAAGCTGTTATTTTCATTTAATCAGACACCAATTTTACCAGATGTAAATATACTTATTCACATAACATCACGACCATAATCCCCAAAGGTATAAGCAGAGTCAAAGGAGCAGAAAGCCTCTTTAACCACATTTAGCCAAAATAAAACAGGGCTGGGTTAGATTAAAAATCGTGAAAAAGTAGTGACTATTTCGTCACCTATTCAATGACATATCCAAAACCCTATATACAAATAAACGACCATTGCAATGGTCGCCTTTTCGATAGTTGGCAAGGAACATAGTTGACACATTCTTTGAAGTCCGAAACCAACATCGGTCAAGATGTGAATGTAGGTACATAAATTGTGATCTACTGATGAAATTCAATGCTGACGCTTATATTTTCTTCTATTCATAAAGTTCCAATAAAAATGCACGACCTCGACACTTAAATTATTCAATAGATTTCGGACTGAAGCCTAACTAAATATGGCGCGGTAGATATGCTAATAGATTCAACGCGTCAATTTTATCTGGACACGGCCGCTGCATTAATTTAGGATTTAATTTCAACTTTATGGCGAAGTGTTTAAAAGTAGGTCGGTGGCGTTTTTTGATTTTGAATTATTATGTGTATTAGTTGTTTTAAGTGCAGAACTTGTAGCTCCCTAGATAAAGAAGCATGACCGGATCTACTAGTGGCTTTTTGGGTGGCAGCCCAGGTCCCCGTGGACCCATTGCACGGTTCCGCCTGCCTGGGAGACGATTCCGATGTGCCGGGTCGTCTCCTCCTAGACGCGGGATCACCCCAACGTCGGCCCTGCCAAAGCTGGCCCAGCTTTGGCAGGGCCGGTGCAGGGCCGCTGATCACGGTGGTTTAACGTTGCGCGATCCCGTGGACCCCTTACATAATGGCGTAGACGGTACATACCAGGGGTTAAGTCGGTATACCCCGTCCTTATCAGGACGGAGCAGGGTTCTCCTATCACCTCGAGGGCCCCGGGAGCCCGACACACTCCGCTGATTCCCCCGGCTTCAGCGGGACGGTGCGTAACGCATTCCCCTGGGACAACAAAAAAAAAAAAAGGGCGGAGCAGGGTTCTCCTATCACCTCGAGGGCCCCGGGAGCCCGACACACTCCGCTGATTCCCCCGGCTTCAGCGGGACGGTGCGTAACGCATTCCCCTGGGTCAACAAAAAAAAAAAAAGGGCGGAGCAGGGTTCTCCTATCACCTCGAGGGCCCCGGGAGCCCGACACACTCCGCTGATTCCCCCGGCTTCAGCGGGACGGTGCGTAACGCTTTCCCTTAGGTAAACACAAAAAAGAGGCCCTCGTAGAGGACAATGCAAATATTTAACGAACAGAATAAGGGTCACTAGTAGTACCTAAAGAAAAAATATTTTGAACCACTAATAGGATTAGCTCAGAGCCCCACATTCAAGATCCGTCCCTGTAAAAAAGTATATATGAGTATTTTTAATCCTCTGGAACAGCAGACAAGGAAGGCTACCTATAGTTTTTGAAGAGTATTTAATGCCATTATAGAAACAGTTATTTCTGTCTAACCCAGCCCATTGTCCCATGTTAATCTGGAACTTAAAAATAATGTGCCAACTGTGTTTCTTGGCTAGCATGTCGTAAAAGGCGACTAATTGTATATCGGGTTTTGGTAGTGTGTCACTATATTTTCACAATTTTTCATCTAGCCCAGCTTAGTTAACATTTTGGCTAAATGTGGTTAAAGGGGCCTGCTGCCCCTTTGACGCTGCTTTCCCCTTCGGGGATTGTGGGCGTGTTGTTATTTATGTATAGAAACAGCTCCGAATTTCATCAGTTTAGACCTTTTGCCTTTCACTTACAGATTATGATAATGTTACTGCTTACACAACTAATCGTTGAATTACTTTTATGGTCTATCAAAATGCAGCTTCAATACATTTAGGTATGGCATTAGCACGCTGTGACGTCAGCGCGTGCCAAACAAAATGACGCTACAACGTTTAAAATTTTATCTTAGTACTGTATTGTTTGAGTGTATTTTCTTATCATTTTTGCAGGGTCAAACTTGAAACCTAAATAGCGCTTTGTTTGGTCGACCTAGAATTAGTCGATTATGACATTAAAGCGATTGCTACCTGACCTTCTTCACCCTTGGACAGTGGACAGACAATTTGGAGCACGGTTAATATATAACAACATCCATAGTTTGAATATTCAAGTTTAGTAGCTAGTAGTTAAATTAACTAACATTAGCTCGCTAGTATTTAAATTTTAAAGCCGTCTTCGAATTAAAGCAGCTCCCTTCACTTGTAAATGCTATTTCACCATGCTATTATTGCTCTGTAAATAATATAATGGGCTAGTTGCCCTAAGAAACCTATTTAGTCCGTCAGTTAGATTACTTAAAAATATTTATCTTTTTTTTTTCAGAAAACAAAAATAACGTTTTAATTTCGTAACGTCACTGAACGATGACATCAAACCTCCCCACTAACCTTGTTGCGCTATATTTTCGTAATGTTTTGTATATGTATTTGATAAATCAAAAAATATGTGTTCCATATTTTTTTATAATATGCGAACCTAATATTTGCAACCCAAGAAACTTCTCTATTGTACATTTTCCATAAACTACCCTCCATCAAATTGACAAACGAATATAAATGAAGTTCTATCTTTTACGCCAAATGAAATGTTATCACTTGAGTGAGCTTCTTTATATTCAGAACTATTCAACACCCGTTGCGCCGTATGATTTAAACAAATCGACTTCTCTCATGCAGTTTAGTTCCAAACAAATATTTATGTGTGTAGGTACTAGCAGCGATACCATTTTTAAGGGATTCGTTCTTGTAAAGGAAAACCGGTAGTTATGTGAATCAGTCTTTATTGTTATCATCTTTCATTCTAGGGGTCTGCTTAGACCATGAGCCTGGATTTACCATATAGAGTCATTACATTGATCCGACTGTTAACTAACCTTGGCGACCATATGGAAACTAGACAGTTTTTTGCATATAACCTTAAATGTATAGTTTTTTTTTGACATGGGACTTAAAAGATAGCAACTGCGTTCTTTGCTTAGCAAGTCTCAAAAGGTTCATATTATGTACCTGAGACAGGTGAATGTAAATTATTAGGTTGTATGGTTTTCAGGTATGTGAGCGTGTAGGCGACGAGCTAACCACTTGTCACTTCTTTTTCACAATTTTCCAATTAACCCAGCCCATTGTCCCATGTTGGTCTGGGACTCAAAAATAATGTGCCAACATGGGACAATGGGCTGGGTTAGTAGGAAAATTGAAAAAAAGTAGTGACAAGTGGCTAGCTCGTCACCTACACAGTCACATACCTAAAAACCATATAACATAATAATTCACATTCACCTGTCTTATCGCACATACTTTTCCATTACCTGTTCATCAATGCACATGACAGCACCCATTCGTCGCCAGGGTTCTGAACGCAGGTTTATGGATGCACTCGATCTAACACAAGTTATTTTGTGCGCCCGCGGTCGTATCAAGTGCAACGCGGCTCGTTTCAGCGTAGCTGTGAAAATGGGCCGCAGTATTTTACCTTCTAGCTGGGAATATTTGTCCTTTACCTGTCTAACTATGAAGTTATCCTATGTTGGTCGGGGACTTAAAAAATATTGAGCCAACTGTGTCTCTTGCCTAGCATGTCGTAAAAGGCGACTAATGGTATATGGGGTATTGGGTATGTGATTGTGTAGGCGACAAGCTAGCCACTTGTCACTACTTTTTCACAATTTTCCATCTAACCCAACCTAGTTTTGTTTTTGGCTGAAAGTGGTTATAGGAGCCTGTTGCGTCTTTGACACTGCCTACCCCTTCGGGGATTATGGGCGTGATGTTATGCATGTAACTATGAAGTTGGAATAGAAAGCTTGTTGGTATGTTTATAAATATACTATATAAGTAGCATGTAAAAATACCTTGTAATTCAAGACCGTATGATGAAAGATATTTTTTTTTTATTATCCTATACTCGTTTATAGCTGGAAATATCCTTGCATTGGTCTAGACCTTGAAGGCCTAAATATTCGAATAATCGTGATACAATTTGTCTTTTGTCCAGGAGAAGGGTAGTTGAAGCTATAATCGTTTTAATGCAATAGTCGACTAAGTTTAAGCTCCTTGACCTTTAAAAATTACAAAAAAATACACTCGTGAAATACAATACTATAACAATACACAAATAGGTAATCAAATAGTAAAGTCAAAGTGTGCGTATAAGTCAGCTTTGTTTATTGTCGAACATAAACATAAGCATAAACATGTATAACAATATGAACCGACCTTCGATCCCTTTTATTTTGAGACGTCGCGGTCGGGTACCCTACGTGGGGACACCTAGGCGTCTACAGGGTGTCCCAGAAATAGAACAAGGCCAATTCGATAGCTCGCGAAGTTTGATGAATATTCTTTATAGCGGAACATTTGCACAAATTGGCATTATTGGTTTGTTTTATGGATATCGAAACGGTTGGGACATGATTGTGACGTAACTATATGTTTGAATAGTATATCAAACCATATATATAAAAATCAATGCCACTTTTCGTTGTAATTTTATAACTCAAGAACGGGCTTACCTATCCAAACCAAATGTTTAGACTTTGTTCGGACTATTTAGTAGATGGTTTATGTGAAGTTTGCACATAATCGGTTGAGCGGTTCTTCATGTATCACAATTTTTGTAACAAATGAATTCAATAAATGGCGGATCATTTTGTTAATGGGGATTTTGCTGTCAAATTGAAACTTTTTTAATATTTCACTTTTTACGTAGCGAAGCACGTACCAGGCCGCTAGTTGTGTATATTTATTTATTTATGAGTTAAGGACTGCGTCCTATGGCGCTTGGGTATCTCTACCCGCAAGGGATAACTAACGAACTTAAGGTTATTTAGTTACAGGTTTTAAATAAGTAATACCTACTGTTTTTGGCTTTTGTGGTATTTGGTATTTACAAACTATCAAGTCTGTATTTAAGAATGCGAAATGATCCATCTTATATAGATCTGGGATTTAAATATAATAAGCCAATTGTGTCTCTTGCCTGCATGTCGTAAAAGACGACTAACTAACGATATATTAAGTTTGTGACTGTGCTGGATCTTGTTACTGCTTTCTTACAATTCAAGTTTATGGCGACCGCACCACAGGATAATCAAGATTATAGCTCCAATAATATGTAAAAAGATGACGTCGATCGAACATGCTGAAACGCCATACGATCCTCCATCGCACTGACGAAGCTATTCTCGGCACTAAGTATATACAATACACCAAGACGGTTAGTCGGACCTAGGTCCCCGAGTAAGCAACACCTAGCCCGGCTTTTGGTACATACATTATATTGATGGTAGATCTAAGGGCACATAGAGCTGCAAATTCGAAGAATTGGACTAGCTATATGTATACATTTCAGCGTTGATGACAATTGTTTCAATTATTGAAATTATAATACAACGTCCTGGTGCCAAGTGTCCTAATATCAGTGACACCCTGTATACGGGTATACAGCTGGCACGTAAATAAACCTTTGTATACAAGGGCTGCGGCAGGAACAATAGGCGTTGCGTTGAACAGCCATTTTGAATACGTGTTGTTTGCTGAAGGCACCTCATTTTGGTACCCCCAAAAGTTTACAAGGTCATTCCTGACGTGGTGTCGCGATGTAGGCTCCAATCAGTGATTTATATCTGTGAAAATATTGTAATAATACAATGAATGATGCTCATTATTTTGTCATTATATGAATTCATGGCTTTAATCTTTGTTATATATTACACGAATATGTGATGAGGAAGGACACGTGACATGGAGAAGGATAAGGTTAATGTTAGTGGGTGAAGAGGAAGAGGGCAGCCAAATTAGAGATCGATGGATTGTGTGAAAAATGATATGAGTTTTGTCCCATATTGGTCTGGGATTTAAAAATAATGTGTCAACTTTCAAAAATACTAATGGTATATCAGGTTTTGGGTGTGTGGCGTGAATGCGACGAGCAAGCTACTTGCCACTACTTTTTCACAATGTTCTATCTAACCCAGCCCAGTTTTTTTTTTGGCCAGATGTGATTAAGGGGGTTAACCGCCCCTTTGATTCTGCCTACCCCTTTAGGGATTATGGGCGTGTTTTATCCCAATTTATTCATATTATACATACATATCAATGTATGTATAATATGGATAAAATGGGAATAGCTTAGCTGACCAAAAGATATGGAAGAAAAAAAAACATTCTGCGCCGACCCCAAAATAATCTGGAAGTAGGGCACACACAAAGTAGAAGAGTTTTTTTTTTATTACAAAAGCAACCTTGTAGAGCAATCCGGATTTGCTGTAAATAACCCACTGTTGAAAACTTGGATTCTAATTCTTTTGTTTATTTTATTTTTTAATCGAAAACGATCTTACTTCTGTTATATTTTTTGGACAATAAATATCACAAATTCAAAAAGCACTACAAATACGAATAGTTTAATATGAAATCATAATTAAAAGCGTTTTTTGATTATATATTAAAGCGCTTTTTATTTTGATATGACATATATTATTAGAAAAAAGAAATTTTTTATTTTATACGATTTCGATCTTACCTTATCGATGCATAAACTAGCAAATCTTCAGAAATAGTCTTTAAAACTCCTTATTGTGCTTTCAAAGAAGTGGGGCGGAAATGAAAATTTCAAACCGTCAGTTTCTCCAAGGGTTTTCTCAACTCAGATTAATGAGCCCGCTGTCTAAGACTCGTCTACGTTTCTTTGTTTTTGACTAGATTATATAGACTTTACCTAACTGATAAGTCAACAGTTTAATAAGCCTCAGTCCTAATACAGGTGTTTCTAGACTCGCTCAATTATCAGGTAATAACTCACACAATCAAAAGTTTAGTATTCTTACTCCAGCCACACATGAAAAGTCAAAAGGTCACGCACCTGCACATTAAAAACTGCATCGTGCCCAACCGTTCACGTTTGGCGGTATAGCTGACATTTCCACCTGGGCTGAAAGGGTTGCAGGCACAAATGTCACGGCCAGGCTGACCTCAAAGGTTATGGTGGAGGTGGTCCAGACAACCTTTGATTTGATTTATAGTGTAACGTCAGATATTTTGTATTATCGAGCACTTACTGCACTCAGTGTGTGCTTGATAATGGGATCATCAAAGAGCAAGAAATTGACTTAATCGTCAACTGGCGAGCGAGAAACTCGCGAGCGCGCGCGAGTTGGCACTTTTTGATTTTACCTACTTTTGGTTCATTGCCCTATACATATACAAAGTACTTGACATACTACCTTTATGCCTTATTTTGTTTTTGTACAAACATACAGATCATCGCGCCCGTAATCCCCGAAGGGGTAGGCAGAGTCAAATGGGCAGCTAGCTCCTTTAACCAGACTCAGCCAAAAAACAAAACTGGGCTGGGATAGATGGAAAACTGAAAAAAAATAAGTCAATCAAGTTATTAGAATGCACCATTGCTGTTCCGCAGCTCTGTCAATAGATGGCGCTGCGTGTATTTTAGATCGCGCAGGCGAAACGTTTCTCCGGAATATATGATATAGTCTTAAAGTGTTAATATTAATGAAGATTATCTATTAAGCCCGTGTGTGCATAATTTTGGGTTTTAATTTTACGAGTACACTCTACACCGGGTTACGACCTTAATCACCTTAACCAGGCGGTTATTAAATTCCAAAATGCAAATGTTCTTTTCAATCGCCTTTTTTCAAATGAAGGTTTGGTTGATAAAGGATTAAGATGGACAACATAAGTATTTTACTAAAATTTAGCTTTAAGCCTCCCTTCTCTGCTCTCCTCGGATAATTTATAGGCCAAACACTACAAGTTTATGGTATACAACGGAACGAAGAGTTTGCTAACCAGACCAACACGTGGTCATCGCTTCATGAGCATGCATACTCTGACTCTCAATGAGTCCTCGGTCCCATGTTAATTTTCCCAAACTATTTATATGCAAATACAGTTTTGACAGCTTTCGGTTTAATAGTGGTTATACGGGTTGCAGTCAGCATAAAAGCTTTTAAGCAATCTTGAACCTTATCGAGAACACCCAGAATCGATTTTGTAACGTATCCGTAGCTTAGTTGAAGTTTTAATGCTACAAGGGCACTTACTGTATTTATGGTTTCTAGTTTATGATCATCAGATATTGGAAATAATGATGACGGCTCTGAAATATTAAGTCAGATTGTAATTTTTCTCCCTTGTATTTTTTGTTGCCGTCTACAAATTGGTTCACCTACAATAGTGACAGTTTTTGTATTATCTGAGGTATACAATTTTCCCCACTTAATTAATGGATAAAGAGCTCTATTAAACTAAGGTTTAAAATTTCATAAAAAAGGGAGATTAACAATTATTATAACGTTTTCATGCAAAAGCTACTGAACGAAAATAGCCGAATTTTGTCACATTTTACACATAACACGTATAGATCTCTTTAACGTATATAACTATTTTATTGATTTAATATTCCAGTTTTTACTAAAACAGTTTCCTATATTGATCTCGAACTCGAAAATAATGTAACAACCGTGTTCCTTGCATAGCACGTCAAGGCGAATGGTATATTGGGATGTGATTATGTAGGCGATGAGCTAAATAACTTGTCTTGCTTTTCACAATTTTCCATCTATTTTTCCTTAAACTCTGCCTACTCCTACGGGCTAATAGAATGATTAATAGGATAAAAACAACGCGGAAGTATCGACGGAAAACTGTGACACATGTCATTAAGGGACCCTAATCACGAACGTATGGTGTCACTAAACGTTTATTAGAAATGACAAATATACATACACAATCACTAAAAATAAACATATATATCATCACGCCCGTAATCCTCGAAGGGGTAGGCAGAGACAAAGAGGCAGCTAGCCCTTAACCACATTCAGCCAAGAAATGAAACTTGACTGGGTTAGATGAAAAATTGTGAAAAAGTAGTAACAAATGGCTAGCTCGTACCTACACAATTATAACCCATAACTCGATATATCATTAGACGCCTTTTACGATATGCTAGGCAAGCAAAACAGTTGGCACATTCTTTTTAAGTTCCAGACTAACTAACTTACTAACTAAACTTCACGCCACTTCCCTAGCGGGGTAGGCAGAGAGAACCGCACGCCATATGGCACGATCCTTACACACCTCACTCGCCTCTTCTACATTCATTCAAGTTCCAGACTAACATGAGATTAATAATAAAGATAATTTGATTAACATTTTTGTGTCTTATTTGAACATGCATAAAATATAATTATGTTCTTACACCTAAGCACTATACTAATTTATGATAAAATTTGATCGGTCAAAAGTCTCAACCTTGACAAAGTGCACGGGTTTGAACCTGACGCCCTCAGTTATGAGGCGAGTGTCCTTACCATTGAGCTACCACCGCTCACTTTTTAAAGTGCGTATTACATGTGAATTCCAAAAACTGTCAATTTATATTCATTATCTTATCACCTTGCTCTCTTGCTTATGCTATTATGTGTATACCTATACTGTATCTATTTTATCTTTGACAAACCGATACTGTGAGACTTGGTTAACAGGAGACTCGTCTAGAACACCTTGATGCTAAGCGCCAGGCTCGGAAAGTTAGACCCAAAATTGTGTACACGTACACATATAATTCTTTAGGACAACTGTACTGTGCATCCTGCGACAAAACTTTCAAAACAAAATTTGGGCTTGCAAGCCACATTCGCTCACATCAGCGAAATACTTAAAAAATATATATATATATCTATTATGGTCAGTTTCGCGATTGACGGACACGTCAGGGAGGCCATCATCATCATAACAATACTTACCTACCAATAATATACTACCTCGTTGGTCTAGTGATAGCATGCGCCACCTAAGGAACAAGAGGGTACAAATCCCGGGTCAGGTCAAAATTTGTGGCTGGGTATTTCAATATTGAAATTACTCAGTAACAGCCTGGAGTCAGGAAGTTGGCGGTCCTGCGCATGCCTCTCTCCGGTCATGTCGAATTGCCGTCTCACCGGACTATGAGAGTGAAGGAATATAGAGTGCACTTGTGTTTGCGCGCACACTTGTGCATTATAATATTTCCTGCGCAGTTAACTAATCCTCGAGATTAGCCGCCGTGACCGATATAAGGAGGACACTATTATCATAAATGCAAAAATGTGTCCCTACAATATGACAAGAAAGTAACTTTTTTTACTCTATATCCTACTTGTATAACTTTTTTAATTTCTAGGTACTGAGATTGACTGGTCAACTCTGGATTAGGTCAGTCTTCTTCTTAATTTATGTCTGTTCGACTGAAATTAAAGAATATCTGAAGAAACCTTGGCCGATGTTTAAGTTTTTAAAAGAGTGTGCCAACTGTATTTCTTGCCTAGCACGTCGTAAATGGCGACTAATGGTATATGGGGTTTTGGGTATTTGATAGTGTAGGCGACGAGCTAGCCACTTGTCACTACTTTTTCACAATTTTCCATCTAACCCAGTCCATTGTCCCATGTTGGTCTGGGACTTAAAAAGAATGTGCCAACTGTGGTTCTCGCCTAGCATGACGTATATGGTGACTAATGGTACATCGAGCTTTGGGTATGTGATAGTGTAGGCGAAGAAAAGTTACATGTTACTTTTTCACAATTTTTCAGCTAACCCAGCCCAGTTTAATTTTTGGCTAAATGTAGTTAAAAGGGCAAGCTTTTCCTTTGACTCTGCCTACCCCTTCGGGGATTACGGGCGTGACGGTATGTGAGCTACCTAACCCCATCTATGATTTTGTGTAAATGTCAATAATTACTGAAGCCGATGCGGTGCTATAATATAACATAAGATAACGTTTGAGCGGCATATTTACACCTTTATTGACTTGATTTCCAAGAAATAACTTTTTACTGATAATATCTACAGTGGTAGTTATAACATAAAAATGAATCGTTGAATGTGTTGCTAAGCGCAAATCTCGAGAACAGCTGAACCGATTTCGCTAATTCTTTTTTAGTTGTGTTTGTTATTATCATGTGAAGGTTCTTATGAAAGAAAAAAATAAAACAGTTGCACGTAAAAAAAAAATTGGTATTGAAAATCCGAGAACAGGGCGTTACGAAGTCAGCCGGGTCAGCTAGTATCAAATAAAGCTATATCTATTTTGATGTTGATAGTACTCAATAAACACAAACAAACAATTTGCAACGATTTCCCCAACCACTCGAATAGCCTAAATGACAATCCCAAATTCTTGGCACACGTTTTTATTTTTTAAATCGTCTTTTTATGTTTTTATAACCACCATGGATGGCTGGGACCCGGAGATACGCGTTGAGTGGCTTTTTTGCGAGTCAACCCTCGTTTGGTGTAACTGGCAAAATAATAGGTGTAATATGTGGGGTCCAAGCGTCCCGGATTATAAAGGCCTAACCGTGTTTACGTTTGGTCGGCACAAATCGGGGCTTTGGATAAAGTAATGTCATGTTGACGTAACCCATTTAAATCAGGAAATGATTAGTTTGTGTACTAGATACATATCATCACGGATGTAAGCCCCGAAGGGATAGGAAGAGTATAAATGGATAGCAACAACCACGGTCGGAGGAGGGGTCACAGGGGATATGACAGATAAAACTTGTTTGAGAGCAAACATGTTAGAACAGAGGCTGACAGGTACGCTCTTCTGAATATTCGTCCAGCGTCCAGCAGCGAGATAGCCCCAGCGTCTCAAATATTACCAACCGATTTGCCAATAAAATTGGAAGAATTCCGTTTGTTGTATAATGTGTGCAATAAAAATGTGTATTCTGCAATAAAGTCTAATTTACTCGACATATTATTATTCTTAGTAATGACATATTATTAGCCTCCAAAATGAAAAATAAATTGAAGCAGAGTTTCAGATTGCATCTGGTAATATTGCATGTTTCTATTGATAGCTTAATTTATTCAATAACAATAGGTATTATTATTCTAAGATTAAAAACAATGACGAAATCTTAACACTAACCTATCAAATCTCTCGAGAATTTAAAACTCTTAGCTAAGCAGTAAAATTTTGAGTACAAGCATAAATATAAGCAAACATTATATATAGCTATTTTATGTACAGCACATGTGCTACATACATTGTTTTTATTCAAATTACATAACGTATTGTAATTAAATAAAATTTCGTTGTAGCAATTTTGTAGTCACGACATTTTATTCTTGCCATCAGCTGATATCGTATAATAAATCACCGTTCGCTTCATTATACTACAGACACAAAAACATGTCAAGATAACAAATACAAATATATTTGTTTCAATGTTCATCGTTTGCTTATGATAAATACAAAACAGTAGTTTCATTTCATGTGTCATCATTATTTACAAAATAGTTGATGACGAATATTGTAAGTTCAAGATGTTAGGAATATCCCTACTAATATTATAAACGCGAAAGTTTGTAAGTATGGATGGATTTTGTTACTCTTTCACGCAAAAACTACTGAATGGACTTTAATGAAACTTTACAATCATATAGCTTATACTCCTGAATAACATATAGGCTATGTTTTATCGACGTACCATGCGAGCAAAGCCGCGGGCAGAAGCTAGTACTCTATTATATATAAAAATGGAGATTCATGTTCGTTTTATTAAGACGTTCACCCTTGAATTCTGCGGTGAGCAGGATTGGCTGCCGCTATTTTCTTGTTGTCTACATTTTTTTTGGCCGAATACTAACAAGCCAAGAGGAATGATAACGTTCATTACACAGTAGTTTCAAAGTACTTATTAAATTTTGATAAATTAGTCATTATTATAGTTCGAAGCTACATAGGCTGCACTGACTTACAAAAAATATCTTTATTTTCATGGTTTTAACACGATTGTTCTTTTCAGATAGCTTGTCTTTGTAGTCAGAGATAGTCAGGTATTTCGTTTCTGATCATTTTAATTTATTTGGGATCAACGTGAAATTTTCCCCAAATATTATGACCGGTATCTCATCGATGATATAGTAAACATAATTCCAGTTCACTATTACAAGATTAACGTGCGCTAATAAATCACACTAGGGTCGGAAATAAGGCTGGCTATTAATTACCTCCATCATTGGGGCTGCCAGCTATTGTCCCAAGTTCAAAGGTTGATTAACTGATCTCACAGATCGAACACCGAACTGGGATGAGACTGACCTAGCTGGGATTCAACCGGGAGAGATAGAAATCTCTTATGTCAGACTAACTTTTTAAAAGAGTGCAACAAAGTCAAAACAAAGGATCTCAAGTTGATACGAAAAATATCATAGAAATAAAAAAAAAAAACTAAAATATTTGAATTTATTTTTATTTTCATACATACATACATAACATGACGCCCATAATCCCCGAAGGGGTAGGCAGAGTCAAAGTGACAGCAAACCCCTTCAACCATATTCAGACAAAAACAAAGCCGAGCTGGGTTAGATGGAAAATTGTGAAAAAGCAGTGACAAGCGGCTACCTGTCGCCTACACAATCACACACCCAAAACTCGATATACCATTAGTCGCCTTTTACAACATGCTAGACAAGAACCACAGTTGGCACATTCCTTCCAAGTCCCAGACCATCATGGGACAGTGGGCTGGGTTGGATGGAAAGCTGTGAAAAAGGAGTGACAAGTGGCTAGCTCGTCGTCTACTCGGTCACATACCATTTTTATTTTCGTACTCCTTATAAGCATTCAACTTATTGATACTCATTATATTGTGGTTTTCACCATTTCCAACTAGCCAAGTAGGACATAATTTCCAGTAAATAAAAAGGTAAGACAAAGGGTTATGACGCTTATAGCTTAATATTAAGAACACGCGCCTATGCCTATGTGCGAATGGTGCGGATTTAAACCCAAGCAGGTACCTCTAGATTTACGTACGTGTATATACCTCTAGCTCGGCTGTGAGGAAAAACATAGTTATCAAACCTGCACTTTCAAACTACTATGAATGTGTAACCATGGTCCAGATTATCTGCTTCCCCAATGTAAGGGTTTCAAGGTAGAAGAAAATGTTGAACGAGAACCTAATGACAACAGTTCAACCAAGCAGCTGTTCCTTCCTCCTTTTATATCATTTATTTACCGACAAAACAAACAATGAAACTTGTGATCTTACTTAAAGAGTTAATTAACGTTCCCGAAATCAGCGCAAATCGCTCCCGAGGGAAGTCAAACACAAACAGATCAATGACTACGGAACTCGCCCCGACTTCATTCAAATAAATCCATTAATTAGAACTCATTCGGACGGATTTAAATGAGTTTTAATTAACTTCGAATGAGCCCTATTGGGACTAAATTTGAATAAGGAAATTGTGTGTGGTGTCTATGTTACGGATAGTGCATTGCATATGTATTTGAGAGAGCAGAAGGTATCGGACTAATGACTCACTGGGGCTTTTGCTAGTAATTTAAATATTGATATATCGGGTTGGATCTGTAATTGTGTAGGCGACGAGATAGCCACTTGTCACTACTTTTTCACAATTGCCCATCTAACCCAATCCAAGTCTGATTTGGCTGAAAGTTGTTAAAAGGTGCTAGCTATCGCTTTAACTTTGCCTACCCCTTCACACAATTTAAATATTCTACATATATATACATACTAATTTGACTGCAAGGGTAGGCAGAGTCAAAAGACCGATCGCCTGTGTATAGCTAATGCAGATATTAAGCATCACTTATACCAAGCGAGATGAATGCATGCCAATAACAGTAAATAGTCCATATCACCATGCCTGTAATCCTCGAGTGAGTAGGCCAAATCAAAAGAGGCAGCAAGCGTTGTAAAAAACTTGGTCAAAATAAATACTGGGTAGGGCTAGATGAAAAATTGTGAAAAAGTGGCTAGCTCGTCACTTATACAAAAAATATATAATATTTTTTGCGTAAGAAAAATTTGATGGATAGACAAAACTACATTTACAGTAGGGGAATCGTAGAATGAAGTTAGTATAGCTAATTATTATATCCCAAATTGTTGCAGCATAAACCGACTAGCGATTAATTTGGAAGTATCACTATTCATGTCAAGTCCTTTATTTATCGTAAAAAAAATTCTACATTTCTCTCTAGTCGTAATAAGTTGGTTGACAATAGTAACGTAGGCGCAGTGACGTCATCGGCTGCGATTGACATCTCCCGCGTCACACGACAAATTGAAGCCTCAGCGCAGTTTACGTAAACCTTGTTTTGATATCGTCTTTATTCACTGTCAAATGATTTATTCAGTGGAGCACTCTGCCGGCGACATAGACGGATCTGACGTCTATTGTCAACTGTGAATGGACTTATTTCCTTACTAGCTTCTGCTCGCGGCTTCGCTCGCGTGGTACATCCATGAAACATAGCCTATATGTTATTCGGGTGTATGAGCTATATTATTCTAAAGTTTCATTAAAATCCATTCAGTAGATTTTTTGTGAAAGAGTAACAAACATCCATCCATACATACAAACTTTCGCATTTATAATATTAGTAGGATTTTCACGAGGTTCCTCTTCGATCTATCCCTAGTCGAGATCCGCTTTAAAGATGATTATTGTGTGGCGACTAGGCATAGCAAACCTGGATCTAGTAATCCAGTTAGGCATAGCACAATTGTAGCAGTGTTGGACCCAGCGACATGTGTCACACAAGGTAGACAAAGCCGCTGGTCTTCAATCCCTACTAGAGATTAGTTAAGATCGCTGGAGAAAGCAATTCAGCTGAATCCTGCAAAAAATTTATATTTCTCATTATGAACGGGTTCTTAAAAGATTGAGCCGACTTACGCCAATGTTCTTTGACAGTAGTGACTGATTAAACAAAACCGTTTAACGACGTGTTTTTGACGGTCAACCTATCTTCAGCGAGTCTGGCATCTGTAGGTACAGATGGCTGTTGCTTCAACGTAATACTTTCTTACGTAAAAGGTTACGGGCCTACGTAACAATGAGGAAATTTAAACATGGTTACATCATCCATAGCTTCTTTTTACATTATTTACCTCACTGTTAATTTAGTAGTGTAATATTTTGAAAATCCAGAGGTACGTGCTTAGTTAAGACCTATCATACGTATGTGAAGCCTCATGCACATTCAAAAAATATAAAATATATTTGCAACGTATTTTTTTAGTTTTGTTGCGTTTGGGAAAAGGTATCTATTGATGATTCATGTAAGCTGTTTATCATGATTGGTTATGACAATTCAATAAAGTCGCTAAAATATTTTTGGAAGAAATTAATCAGTCTACATGTACCTATGTTTATATTGAGACAGATACATTTTGCAGCGTATTCAATTAACAGTAAATATGAAAGAACATTAGCTTAAGTATTGTTACGACTGGCTCGATGGCGCATTCGGTAGTGACCCTGCCCCATGCGCCAAGAGTTGTGGGTTCGATTCCCACCCAGGACAAACATTCGTATGATGAATACTTGTGTTTGTTCTGTGTCTGGGTGTTAATATCCAATATTTAAGTATATATTTGTAATACCACTGTTGATGTGCAAGTGCTTAAGCTATTTACCTCGGAGTCAGATCAATGTATGTGATGTAGTCGCATATTTATTTATTTATTTTATTTATTATTTATTGTTTATTTGGAAATCAAGCCTGTTGGTCGAGTGGTCAGAGACCGATTTTTCGAATCCCGCTTGGGGCAAATGTTTCGTGTGATGAACATGGACATTTGCAATGGAATCAGGGATGTTTTTAAACGTATTAAATTATGTCTATCTGTTCATCTAGTATCAATAGGACAATCGCATAAGTTTAGTTTGGAGCTAGGGAATTGGTGTGCTAGTCTGGAGAATTTATTTATTAACATGGCACGAATACCCAGACTTAAACCAAATATCTGTTTCATGAACAGAACTATTTCTCCCGTTACACGGAACAATCTCGCGCCGTATTAGACGGGAATCCTGAACCATTGAACTGGTCATCAAATATTCACTTTGCTTAAGAAACTACGGTAACCCTCCACCACTCCGGTATAAAAGAAACCATGACATACTCTGTAAGTATGTTTGTTTATGTTTTGCAAGCGCCCATCTACCGTTTCTGATAGTATCAGACCAAGGTTTACACAAACTAGTCCAATTATCTGTCTGACGCAAGCTCGAACCACGTTTTCCGTCGGTGCTGTTCTTAGTGACGTCAGTAAATGCATTTTACAAAGAATAAACTATGTTATGACGCTTGATTTAGAATAGAGGTAACTTGGTGATTAGGGGGGAGGTGTTTGGGGGGATTGTCGAGCTGAATCTCACCCAATCTCACGTAGGGAAGAGGGGGTGTTACGGAAAATATCGCGTAATTTTTTTCCTGCATTAAAAATTTTATCACTGCAATTATAAACTACGATTTATGCAATTTGAAATCTAGTCTTAACTTGTCTTCAATAAAAGTACTCCTACTAAAGCAAATTGTATTTTTGTAAATATATCCAACGCATTTACAGTAAAAATACGAATTTTGAAAAATCTCACATGAGCCCATTGTCCGGTGTTGATTTGGGACTTGAAAACAATGTGCCAACTGTGTTTCTTGCCTAGCATGTCATAAAAGGCGACTAATGGTATATCGGGTTTTGTGTATGTGATTGTGTAGACGACAAGCTAGCCACTTGTCACTACTTTTTCACAATTTTCCATCTAACCCAGCCCAGTTTTATTTTTGGCTGAATGTGGTTAAAGGGGACTGCTGTCCCTTTGACTCTGCCTATCTCTTCAGTTATTACGGGCGTGGTATTATGTTATGTTTGTTTGTGTTTTAAAAAATCATGAGATTAGGGAACCCCTTCCCAAATCTCATGTAAATTTTTCAAGGAGGTCGAGGCAAATCTTACGATATCTCACCGGAAAAGAAGGGGGTCAAAAAACCATAAGAAGTGCCTCACGTAATTTATGGACGCTCCCTATATTGGACTGACTGGGTCATAATACAAACCCTGGAAAATTAATCTGGGTCTCGGAAACCTTCACACTTAAACAACAATGCAAGTGTAATATAAACCAGTTTGTCCCTCTAAAATAGTATAACTATTAGAAAGCATATGCATGACCTATTTTGGCTGATTTGGTCTACTTACTTTAGCACAGAAAAACAAATCTGAAAGAGGTTTTTTTTGTATCTTGTTTATTGACCAAGTTATGAAGGTTCAAATTTATTGGTTAGACAGAAAGATCCGAATTTAAGTGTTATTTTCATAATCAGTTTTTTATTTTTATATTTTTTTCTATAAATGCGCTAAGTGACTAAAATATTTTTCATGTATACTCCCTATTATGAATGTGTTAAAATAAGTGGGAACGAGTCAACGACGTAGGGCACGTAGGGCATAGACATATGGAAGCAAATTCGCCTGCCTTGCTGTTTCTCATACCTATAACTTTGAATGAATGCATACAATTGGTAAGCCTTCCTTAAAGTGTTAACGCAACCTAGTACAGAGTTTTATATTAGGTAGCAACAGATTTCTGAACCCAACAAATTGGTATGCTTCAGAAGCCCACTCAGCCGATTGCAAAGGCAATCCATCCATAACCCTCATCAAACAAAGATTCCATACACAGTCTGAGGGAAGATTTCGCTAACCGCAGCGTAATTCCGTTTGCTTGGATCGTGTTTCATAAGCGAGGACTTGCCAGTCGCTGACTCTGACTTCGACTGAAGTTTCCGCGACCTGTTATTTGTTTTCGACGGATATTTAGTCGGGCATTTATTTATTTAGTGAGTGAGTAATGTTTTCTCCCTTTAGTTTGAGCTCTGAGGGATATTACTTGCAGAAGAGTTGCTGATTTTGAAGCGGTGGTAGCTATACCGAAAAGGACATAAAATGTCAAACATTAGACTACTTAGCACTTACTTCTGATTTTAAACAAACATCATAGGAAAACTCTCATAATTTATCTGTAACTACGATCCAATTTATCCTGCCGATTAATTTAATAATAACCTTAACAGATCAACTATAAGATTGGCTAATCAGATTTCAAGTTTATTTTCACTGTAATTAAATTATTTACCATCGTATATTTAATACTCGCGCTCTGTTGTATTAGTTTGATTAAAAATTTACATTGACTTTCTTCTATATTGTTATTTTAAAATTTTAATATTTTTTTCCTACATGATTCCAAATTCAAATTGGCAACAGCCTCTAACCGTTTTACGAAACAAACTAATATAAGAGTGTCTGTCTATAAAAGCAGCATGAGGTCCCTACATTCCCTTTGGGTTGCATTTTGAATCTTTAACGCCCAGTTGCTATCAAGTTTTACAGCCAGTAGTAAGTCCTGTGCGGAAGGCATGTTAACCTGTTGGACTCGGGTGTTTTACAGGATCGTAATCGTTAAACAAGTAGCAATAAAACTCTTTAAGCTTAGGATCATGGTCAAAGTTTATTCCAACTAAAAGGTTTTGACCCATATTTTCACGGTTAAAAAGAGGTGAAAAATAATAAAATAGTTTTCACAACTTATTTTGCATCTACTTAAAAAAAATTCAAAGATTTTTTCCGTAGTTTAAAAGATGGAAATTTGAGTATGGGATTTAGCTTGTTTGAAGAGATCTCAAATAACACACCATCGTAGTTCGCATACCAAATTTCATGAGCAATAATTGCGCACGTTTTGCAAGACTACGCTTTCATAATAACCTAACCAGTTTGAAACTAGTATTATAATTAAAGGAATTGAGTCGAACGACCGGAAACTAGATTTCAGAGGAAGTTTCAGGGGAAGCTCCTGTCTGGGAACTGATTTAGATCAGACTTGGGTGCATTAGCTAAAATTGGAACTTAATATCATAGATTACTTTTGAGACGTTAGGCATTTGCTTTAGACTATTCTAGTCGACTCTAGACTGTTAGAACCGATGAGGCGTGTTAGACACATATTTGTATATTTTTTTACCTAAAAAAGGTAATAACGAATTTAAAAGCTCTAATAAAAATGTAGGTAAAAGATACAATCTATAGAGAGCAATTACTTACTACAAAAACAAGTACCTACTGCACTAACCCTGTAAATTCAATGGACTTTTCACGGGGGATACTTTAAGTAGGGGATGGATGCATCCCCTACTAACATTTTAAACCCGAAAGTTTGTATGGATGGATGGGTGGATGGATGTGTGGACGTTTGTTATTATTTCACGCTTAATCTACTTTATGGATTTAAATCAAACTTAAGAAATATAGCTCATACACCCAAATAACATGTAGACTATGTTTTATCGAAGTAATAATAATAGAAATTTTCGAGTTAGATGTCCGGTATTTCCCTCCATAGCCCAATTTCCTGTCCATAGTATAACTTCCCTCCATAGCCTCGGTTTTTAGTTTTCCTTTTACGTAATAGTCCTGCATCAGCCGGATGTCGCCTTTGAGTGTATGTTTTATACTGCAACCACAGGGTAATAATATACTACGTGCAACTAAGGGCGACACCCGGCGGGTGTTCCATCACACATTTAGATCAAACTCTCAAAAGGCCTCTACATTTTGGACCCATGTCCCCATGAAAGCCTTAAAGGCCCGGGCTTGTTCCGTGATTGATCCGAGAGATATAATAATAATAATAAACTAAATACATGCCGAATAGTACGTAAATTTTTACAGCTTGAATCCGATTCTAATAATACATAACACACAGCTTTACCTTCATTCTTACTCGGCCAAAAGCCCGTGATAATGAAAATTACCCCTTAGGCAGAATATATAACCGTATATAAACAAAAAAATAATAATAATGTCCTAACCGACATCGGTCACGGCGGCAAATCTCAATGAGGATTAGCCATCTGCGCAGGAGATATTATAGTGCACAAGTGTGTCTGCAAACACAGGTGCACTCTCTATTCCTTCACTCTTAAGTGCTGTGAGATGGCATTTGGTATAAGAGGTCAGGCGCAGGACTAACGGCTTAACGTGCTTTCCGAGGCACGGGGGTGGTTATACCGCCAACTTCCTTTCTCCGGACTGTTACTGAGTAATTTCAACATAGAAATAACCACCCACAATTTTTAAGCCCGTCCCGGGATTTGGACCGGGGCCGGGGCCTCTTGGTCCTTAGGCGTCGCATGCTACCACTAGACCAACGAGACAGTCAATCGAAGTATCACGCAAGCGAAGCCGCGGGAGAAGCTGGTATAATATAATAATAACGATTTTTTCCCGGCGTTCTCCTTTTGTTGATGTAGATATCTTTACATCTTGATAAATAAATTGTGAGACATGACATACATGCATTTCTAAATGAGAATAGGGATAACACTATCTAAATTTTAATAAAAATCCTGAAACTCAGTGAAATAATCTCAACTAAGAACAGTACTTGTGGTTTTCAGAATAAAAAAAAGACGTTTTAGGCAGAAACTGTATCAAAAAAGATTATGGAAACGTCGCGCTTTCCTTAAGCGGTCACACAAGCGGCCTGCTCGCTCCGCTGCGTAGGCGGCCGCTCACCCAACGCTTGTCCCAGACGGATTATCTCGTCCGAATTACGGGCCAAGCGGGACACCAACTTTGAGACGGTCGCATTTTTTATTGTTTACGCTACAAGAGGCTTATGTTTTGCGTTACAGTCCTTTTGAGTGTGGGATGGTTGCTTTCTTTTATAGAAACGGGACCTTATATTTTTAGAGATCATTTGTTAAACATTAGCATATTAGTAGTGTGCAAGTCTGCACTAACCTTTTATATATTTTTACCTTTTTATACCTTTTTGTCTATGTTTTTGATAACTATTGGTTATGCTTTTAGTTATCAAAAACATAGACAAAAAGGTATAAAAAGGTAAAAATATATAAAAGGTTAGTGCAGACTTGCACAAGTAGTATGTACTAAGTTTTGACGTTCTATATTGATCCAATAGATGAAATTGCATTGATTACAAAGTCGCCGGTCATATGTGAGCACCGCAGAAGTAGTTTTTACAGAGTTAATGGTGCGCCATTAACATGTTTGATTGCTTAGAGAATATCTTTGAAAGTATTTGACTGTCAAAACTAAAGGCAATCATCAGTTGACGAAATAATCTTAATCAAGTCCTAGCTACAATAGTAGTTAAGTCTCCCAGATAATTTAAGTAGAAAAAAAATGGTGACTAAGCAGGATATAATGTAAGTTTAAAAGGAACGGATCATCTCGTCCACTGGGCTTAGGGAGGAAATCGCCCTCTCGCGCGCCCCTACACTTCCCTTTTTATGCAATGTAAATCTTGTTAGTACTTGTTTACGTTACAAGCGGCTTATTTTGGCAGTGAAATTTTTATTTTTTAACTTATACAGGGTCATTTATAAAACATCAACAACCTCGCAGGAGTAGATTACTGACATTATAAACAGCAGCATTTGTTCTACGATTTTTCATAAATGGTCAAAAAAGACGACTTTCCATACTAAATGACCAAACAGCTGATGTTGGTATTTTATATGAAAATTCGTTTATTTGTCAATTTATAAAAAATCGTATAACAAATGTTGATTTTTTATAAATTACCCTGTATAAATAAGTGCTTAGATCATTTTTTATATACGTTTAAGAGTACAGAATATAGTATTGTAGCGGAGTTTGTTCATATAGGTTTAATGCCGTCTCCGAGATATAAGACGGTATGTATATTTAATAATAATACAGTCATGTATCATAAGTCTAGATTTTGAGGGATCTACAATAATTTATTAAGGAGCAATACATTTTAAAGTTTTAAATTATGTAATTAAAAGTCATTAATTGATTAACCAAAAGAGGCCAATGCCTAGAAATGGAAAAATATAGGCTAATGTTGATGAATATAAATAACTGCGTTATAATAAGCATACAATTCTTCCTAACCGTAAAAGGGAAGAGCCTTTCTTGCCGACGTGTCATCTTATCAAAATGTAACGCTCCAATGATGTGAAAAACGATCCACTTCTACTGAAGCAACATGCAATCTGCCCTAGCAAGTATTCCAGTTACCGAGTGCACAATGAAAAATGTCCATTACTCCGTCAACTATCCCCCGTTTCCAATTCAATTCCGTCAGCTAAAATATTAAAGATATTGTTTTGTGACATTTTGTCGACCACGATTTGACTGATGGAGGTAAGCCGCCGTTGTCATTCCGCTTCCAAGACGCAATACCCGTCTCCAGGGCTGGTCTACGTCATCAATCAATCAATTCATGTAAATGCGTGGGTTGAAACTATTGTTGCGTGGGGAATTTGGTCCTTTGTCGGATATTTAGCTGGCTAAGGGAAAGCCGAAACGAGAGCTTTCAGCTGGTAAGTATTTAACAATACAAACCTTTTATTGATTCATAATTGACGGCAGATATCATTTTTATCATATTTTATATTAAATAATTACATACGTAACATCACGTCCGTAATCCCCGAAGGGGTAGGCAGAGTCAAAGGGGCACCCAGCCCCCTCAACTAAATTCGGAAAAAAAATAAGACGAGTGGCTAGCTCGTCGCCAACACAATCACACTCCCAAAAGCTGATAAACCATTAGTCGCCTTTTACGATATCATAGGCAAGACTCAGAATGGGCACATTCTTTTTAAAGTCCCAGACCAACAAAGAAATAATATAGGTATTTTATATTGTTTACATATATATTTCAAGCGTAGCGGTGGTAGCTCAATGGTAAGGACACGCGCTTCTTAACCGAGGAGTGCGGGTTCAAACCCGGGCACGTACCTCTGGATTTTTCAAATCTATGTACGTATTTATACCACTAGCTCGACGGTGAAGGAAAACATCGTGATGAAACCTGCAAATTCAAACAACTTTGGATTTGTAACCATGATCCAAAAATTGTCTGGTTCCCCTATCTTAGGGTTACGAAGGTCAGACCGGCAGTCGCTTCAATGTAATTACCAGACTCGCTAAATCCTGGATCATGGTCTAAGCGGACCCCGTCTAAACACGGGACATAACGCTAGGAAGATTATGATATATTTCAAGCGTACACGCGGGTAGATAGGACGAAAAAATACAAAGCATAAATCATAACCATCGATAAGATTGCATATGTCTACAATTATACTAAAAACATATCGTAGATCTATGATACATATATCATCGGTTTACGATACGTTATATGTATACTTCGATCTTATGATATAGTATCTCTGATAAGCGTTCTACGTGCGTTTTGACGTTCAAACGGTTGGTGTCGGCAGCCATTTTGTGTCCGTGCTACAATGATAGCGGGGAGCGGTGAGAGTAGCGCGAGTGTGGTGATAAGCGATTGTGTTGATATAATTTTCCCGGCGTTATGTCACGTTCTTAGTCGGAGTCTGCGTGATAAGCGATTGTGGAGCTCTGGCCTTAGAATACTAAAGGTGTTGATATCATTTTCCCGGCGTTATGTCACGTTCTTAGTCGGAGTCTGCGTAATAAGCGATTGTGGAGCTTTGGCCCCGGAATACTAAAGGTGTTGATATAATTTTCCCGGCGTTATGTCCTGTTCTTAGTGGGAGTCTGCGTGATGAGCGATTGTGGAGCTTTGGCCCCGGAATACTAAAGGTGTTGATATCATTTTCCCGGCGTTATGTCCCGTTCTTAGTGGGAGTCTGCATGATAAGCGATGGTGGAGCTTTGGCTCCAGAATAGTAAAAGTGTCTATCATCTTGCCAGTGTTATGTTCCGTTAGTCTGCTTGGAAGATTAGTCATAGCCATCCGAATATCGCAATCTTTAGATGAGGGAATCAAAAAGATTCGATCATAGATGTACAAACAACACATTATTTTAATTAAAAATATTCATTATTTACTATTTAGTATCCATATAAATAAAAAATATCAGACTACAATACAAATAAATATCACATACATCGATCGACTCCGATGTAAGTAGCTTAAGCACTTGTGTTACGGATATCAGAATCAACAGTGGTATAACGAATAATATTGGATATTAACATCCAGACACAGAACAAACAAAAGTATTCATCACACGAATGATTGTCCTGGGTGGGGATCGAACGTACAACTTTGGCGCATGGGGCAGGATCACTATCAAATGCGCCATCGAGCCAGTCAAACCATAGCACAAGCGTTGATGCTTACTATAGATGTAGACAAATAGTGTATCTAGATGATAATGGCTTCATATATATAATTACCTACTCGCTTTATTGAGAAATAGAGTCAAAGTATGTACTTATATGAGTGACTGAACTCGTAATGAAAATGTTCAGAACACCACATCAATCATTTGCCAATGTTGGGTCAACGGTCGTGACATTGGAAACAAACAAATTACCCTACGTACGACCCAACAGTTGGAACTAATGTTTTTTTTTTAAGAATGACATTGGTGACTTACGTGTTATATAACTAACTATCGTTAAGCATTGAAATTTTTCGACAACATTGTACATAACTTTAGTTCCATTTAAATTCTACCTACATACTTTAATTCTCTATTTCCAAAGGAAATATAGTAATAATATTATAAATGCAAAAGTAACTGACTGACTGACAAACTTAAGCTAAATAAATATCAGACTACATCACACACATTGATCTGACTCCGAGGTAAGTAGCTTAAGCACTTATGTTAGGGGTATCAGAAACAACAGTGGTACATATTGGTTATGGTTGGGTAACGTTAATAACGGGACTGGCCCGTTGAGTAGTCAGAGACCCTGGCCACGAATCCAAGGGTCGCGGGTTCGAATCCCGCTAGGGGCAAATGTTTCGTTGATGTCTATCCGTTCACCTAGTATCCATAGCACAAGCATATGCTTAGTTTGGAACTAGGGAATTGGTGTGTCAGTCTGAAGAATTTATTTATTTATTATTTATTTATATTTTATTACAAATATATACTTAAATATTGGATATTAATACCCAGACACGGAAAAACACAAATACTCATCACACGAATGTTTGTCCTGGGTGGGAATCGAACCTACAACTATTGGCGTATGGGACAGGGTCACTACCGAATGCGCCATCGAGCTAGTCACGACAAGGTCATTTTTATCCCCGAAAATGTTAAGAATCGAGGCACTCTGGTTACAATTGGTTTAATATCCTTACGGAGCATAATCTATTTGAATATTAGATATACGTATACAATATATATGCCATATGATATATTGAACAAAGGTCTCAAGCATAAACTTGGGAGTATGAAGTATTTATGGCTAGGCTGAACCTATCGCTACCTCTGCCTAGACGATGCGGAGGGATATTTACGATTGCGGTATACATCTCACCAGAGATATTGAATTTACTAAGGTTGGTAGTTAAGTTGTATAGTAGCTCTATTTTAAACACACTTTACTTGTGATTATATAGGTGACGAGCTATAAGAGCGGTGGTAGCTCAATGGTAAGGGTACGCGCCTCATAACCGAGGTGTGCGGGTTCAAATTCGAGCACGTACCTCTGGATTTTTCGAATCTTGTACGTATTTATACCACTAGCTCGACGGTGAGGGAAAATGTGGTTTTGGGTATGTGATTGTGTAGGCGACGAGCTAGTGACTTGTCACTATTTTTTCGCAGTTTTCCATCTAACCCAGCCCAGTTTTGTTTTTGGCTGAATGTGGTAAAAGGCCTGCTGCCCCTTTGACTCTGCCTACCCCTTCCGGGATTTTGGGCGTGATATTATGTTTGTTTACATAGATTCAATCTCATTAAACTTTTATAATAGACTATAAAAATCATGGTTTAAAAAATTGTACGAAATTTACGTGAATAAACTTCAAACTTTGAATGCTGCGATTAGCATAAATCACGATATAAAACTTATTCTCGTTAAAAATGCGCCAAACAGCAAAAATTCCGAGTTCTAAGAATACTTATGTACGTCGATGTTTTTATTTATTCGTGTTCGCCAGCGCAGTTTTTCGCGTCGAAACTATTCGAAATTAGCGAAAGTTCGCTATTAATTAAAATTTATTGCGAAAACGCGTCGCTCCTAGTTCTACGTGAACAAAGCGAAGCCTGTTGAAGTTTGGTCTTTGTGAACTTCTTGCCAATGGCTTTGTTTAAACATCTTTAATAGAACAAATAACAATAGCTAGTATTGGCCTTTTTTAATTGAATTTCTATGGTTAAGTGAGGGTCGCCAGTGATGGAAGGCTCAATATTTAATAGGGCTATCGCGATTTTGTTCAAAGCAGAGATTGGTAAATATAGAACAAGACAAAGGCTGAAATTTTATAACTTTAAAGTTTGTCCCATGTTGGTTTGGGACTTTAAAGGAATGTGCCAACTGTGTTTCCTGCTTAGCATGTCGTAAAAGGCGACTAGTGGTATCGGGCTTTGGATATGTAATAGTGTAGGCGACGAGTTAGCCACTTGTCACTACTTTTGCACAATTTTTCGTCTAACCCAGCCCAGTTGTATTTTTGGCTGTATGTGGTTAAAGGGGCCTGCTGCCCCATTGACTCTGCCTACGCCTTCGGGGATTACGGGCGCGATGTTATGTATGTATGTATGTCTAAATTTTCAAATACTGGTATATCATCGATTTAATGACTACGGTTTTTAAGAGACATGCGTACATGAGGGTTTATGTATAAATACTCGTATGTAAAAATACTAAACAACATCACAAAAATCTACTGTACTAAGCTAGGTCTAAACCTTTTTTTACAGTTAGACGCTATTACTTCATATGAAAAATGTTTTAAGCTTCTATAAATAATAGCAGTTCCTTATATTTTTTATTTTTTTCTCAGCTCCTAAAGATTACCGACGAAACTTCACAAGAAGGTAACTTTATTATTGTAAAGTTATATTAAAAGTATTTTACCTATTCCTAACTGAAGTAATCTTGTCATAACTACCTAAGTAACTAAACTTCACGCCACTTCTCTAGCGGGGTAGGTAGAGAGAACCGAACGCCAAATATTGACAAATACTAACTTACCATTAAGAATGCTGTTGTTTTTTTTGTTTCTATACAATATAAGGGTGCATTAATTACCTGTAAATGTAACAAAGTCTAGATCGAGCCAAAGGTCCCGGCAGGTCACGAAGGGTCGATACAGCACAGCTCGGTGGTGAAAGGTGGCGTGTCGGCGGAGACTTAATAGCTGCATCGTAATAGATGAACTCAGCCGATACCAGGGGCGTATCGTGGAGCATTTCATAGATTCGAAAATTGATTTGAAAATATCTGTTAAGTCGACATTAAGAAAGCTACTGTAATTCTTCAAACTTTACAAAAAAATTAAATTAACTATCTTCTAGATCTTTCGAACCTTAAATGTTTGTTTCATGTGGTCTATTATTAGGACGACACGTTGTGTAAGATCCTTAGGGTCCACTGATCAGTAGGATCATACCAAACAACTTAATCCGTGTCCGTGGTATAAGCACTTAACACACTTCATCGCCTAAGTGATGGTGCTGAGAAATCCATGACACAAGCTAACATATCGCTGGCCTGATCTGCAACTGACTCTAACATTCCAGCCAAAGGAATAAATTACTCATCCACAGTCATAATTTAAATATACAGATGTCCTAGTCTTTCACTATCGTTGAGATAATTTTAAAATCTTGAATTCCGTAGGTAATTGTAAATATATGTACAGACTAGCTATGCCCACGGTTTCACCCGCGTTTATGGTTAATGTTATGTAGCCAAACCTTCCTCGATAAATGGGCTATCTAACACTGAAAGAATTTTTCAAATAGGCTAGTTGACTCAAAAAAAATAATTAGTCCATTATAGAGATTACAAAAAAATATTGCTCACGTATTTTTTCTTTTGTTCAGCAAACCAAAAATTACAAAGATACAGCGCTTCAAAGATCTGGAGTGGGGCGCTTTTACATCACTTGTTCCTAAAATTCTACAGAACAAGTGACGTCACGCGCACCTTTAACGCGCGGTATCTTCGTAATTTTTGGTTTGCTGAACAAAAGAAAAAATACGTGAGCAATATTTTTTTGTAATCTCTATAATGGACTAATTATTTTTTTGAGTCAACTTGCCTATTGGACCAGTAATTTATAAGATTAGCGCGTTTAAGCAAACAAAGTAACAATCTCTTCAGCTTTATATAATATAAGTAAGTATAGATTATGTATGTTTAAATGTATCCGTATGTTGACAACATACAAAAACAATAACAAAGTAAACCAACAAACAGAAGCCGCAGAAAGATAGTTGACAGAGCAATTGCATCTGCCGGGAGGAACTCCGTAGCACAGTGGCTCTTAACGGAATGAGTGTTCCGGAAAAAAATATCGCGGTGGACATTTTTTGGCTAAACTATAAAGTAAAGTTAACTGTAACTCCATCACTTCAATTTTTCTATCGTTTTTTGGCATTTGGTTTAAAACTTAGTAGGTAATCAAATTCAAATTCAAATAAAAAATCTCTTTATTTATATAGGCTTCAAAAAAGCACTTTTAATAGTTGATATAAACAGAAAAGAAAACATTACCACCGATTCGGTAGGCAGACTTTATCGAGAAGAAACCGGCAAGAAACTCGATAGTTACTCTTTTAAATGCCAAAATTTACAATTTCGTAATTAATAATCTTCACTTACTAGGTAATAACACTGCAGGTGAACACTTCATTATGTAGTTAAATATATGCTTGTCATTTAAATGCAATTAATCTTATAATCTTATAGTAGCCACTACTCATTAAAAGCGCTTTAATGCACAATTTGTACTTATGGAACGTAATGCTAGTAGACTTTCTGGAAGTTTTTCAAGTTGTTTAATACTAAGACCAATAAATGAATTACCACTCTTCTGGAGTCTATGGTATTTATGTTTTGCTCGTGTGGAATCCGGTCTGTTCCAGAAACTATATCGTGCATCCTGCGGGACTTAATAGTAACATATTTGGACGTCGAATTTTCACTTATCTAATCCAAATTAATAATACAATCGGCAAAGGTGTTTCCTTTTTTCTTGATGCCTTAATAAAGCTTAGCTATTAAAAAATCTAAATTAAAAAAAAATGTCCTGTATTGATCGGGGACTTAAAAGAATGTGCCAACTGTGTTTCTTGCCTAGCATGCCGTAAAAGGCGACTAATGGTATATGGGCTTTGGGTATGTGATTGTGTAGGCGACGAGCTAGCCACTTGTCACTACTTTTTCACAATTGTCCATCTAACCCAGCCCAGTTTCCTTTTTGGCTGAGTGTGGTTTAAGGGGCCTACTGCCCCTTTGACTCTGCCCGCCCCTTCGGGAATTATGGGCGTGAAAAAATAATGACGTTGAAAAATTTTCGTCAATATGTCTTTATGTCTTGAAGACATAAGAAAGACATTTCCAACCCTCCTATAATCCCGTAAGCAAAATTTCAGGAGTTAGTGTTCATATGTGTTAAACAACTATGGGCGGTAAATATTTGTGTAGATTAATTTGATCTGCCTTGCGATAAGCCTTCAAAGCTCGGGTAAGGTACGTTTTCATTTATCTACCTAGGGTTAACAGCTGTACCCGTTTCAATTATACTTTTAAGTTTGAACTATGTTAAAGACATTAGTTCACGATGTACTATACTATACACTCCTTTATTTAAGCATAGTTAATAGTATCTTTTATTTATAACTAGCGACCAGCCCTGGCTTTGCGCGGTGCGCACAAAACAATAGAAAACTACACATATAAACCTTCCTCTTGAATCACTCTATCTATTGTTGAAACGCATCAACATCCCTTGCATAGTTCAAAAGATCTAAACGAACAGACAGAAGCGGCGACTTTGTACTATGTAAAGATAACGAAATTCGTGTTTTTTAAATATTACTACCATCCAACCCAGCCCACTGTCCCATGTTGGTCTGGGACTTAAAAATAATGTGCCATCTGTGTTTCTTGCCTAGCACGTCGTAAAGGGCGACTAATGGTATATGGGGTTGTGGGTATGTGATTGTGAAGGCGACGAGCTAGCCACTTGTCACTACTTTTTCACAATTTTCCATCTAGCTCAGCCCAGTTTTCTTTTTGGCTGAGTCCACACTCAGCACCACTTAAAGGGGTCTGCTGCCCCTTTGACTCTGTCTACCCCTTCGGGGATTGTGGGCGTGATGTTATGTTATGTAAAAATACTAGTAGGTTTGTAAGTAATATAGAAACTCGCGTTTTCGTAAAACAGCCTGTAAATGTAGGTTAATGGAATGGCACCTTTTGTTTAGTCCACACAGAATTAATCTCGTGTACCACTTCTCAGTAGCATTGACAGACCCGTGGTTGAATGGTCAGAGACCCTGGCCACGAAACCGAGAGTCACGGGTTCGAATCCCGCTAGGGGCAAATGTTTCGTGTGGTAAACGTAGACATTTATACGCGAGTCATGGATGTTTATAAACTTATTTAAGTATGTCTATCCGTTCACATTGTATCCATTGTACAGGATTACAAGCTTAGTTTAAAACTAGGAAATTGCTGTGTCAATCTGGTGAATTTATTTATTATTATTATGTATTAGAGAAAAAAAATTATTTACGGTCAATCTTAACTGACCTAACCTTGTTGTTCCTTAGATAGGTGAACCAGACAAATAGGAACTTTATGCTCTTCATCAAAAAATACATTTAATTTATCTGACCTAAAACCCAAAAATATTCGAAATTTTATTTTTAGATGCCGTTAAAATTAGAATTAAACTTAGAAACGTTTGAGTCAATAACGCCTAAATTTTTGATGTGCTGCGCGGTTTAAATAACAGTAAACATTAATGGCTGCACGTCATTTGGGTTCTAGGTTAAATGACGTCATTCAATCAATTGTTTAGTTCATTGATTGCGCAGTGAACGTTCGATTGTTCAGCGTTTTTCTTTATACTGCCTTTCAATTAATCAATATAACACAACACGTAATTTGAATAACGTTTTTATTTTTTATGATACTGAAACACACCCCTATATCATATAAAAAGAAGAAAAAGAAAATGTTGCAAGTGATGAATTAATATATCAAGGATGTTATCAAAATGAATTGTCTCTTAGTGTATTAGGTAATTTATTTAGTTACAAGTTTTAGGGGTCCAAGAAACTGGATCGTTTGGCAAAAATTTTGGCCATCATGCATGGGTTTAGGACATTAAGCCAGTGTCAATGAACGATATATTACAATCTAAAATACACAAAACTACAGAAGAGCACATAACTACTTGAATTTAAGGTCGGTGGGTAACCAAGAACGCCGTTATTTAAAATAATGAGGGTTGGCCATAAAAAAAGGTCGTAAAATTTAAAACGTTAACACTTTCAAAAATTAAACTCCTCTTGATGCATTTTATTTCCCCGACACTTTGTTAAATAGTCTCGTAAATTAAGATTTGTCGTGCGAAAATAACGCGGTAAAACTTTATGATATTTCGCTTAACGAGCGTTGCTAAATATTGTGATTAGGGATTGAGATCATTACTCGAGTCCCAACACACGACCTTTGGTATAGGATCAAATTCGTGTTTACTCAGACTGTGTTGGAGTATTTGCATATCATACCTGTTACACGGATTAGTGATAATACCTGTTATTAAAGTCGCAGTAACTGTGTCACTGTTATCGTCTCGTTTATTCAAATGTTGTAATAAAAATGCAAGCTCATATAATCATCAGTATACTTGGAATTTTTATGTTCTTCAGATCATAACTGTCAAATTATGTTGATAATGTTCATTTGTTATAATATCTGTTTTATAGACATATACCTATTATCTGTACATTTAGGGTTTATAGCGTGAAGTAGATATGGTGATAAGTGATAAGTTAGATATGGTGGCAATTAATTCATATGTTGGCTGGGCTTTTATATATTATTGTTACTGCTTCATTCGTTTAAAAAAAAACATTTTTAGTTCCACGGAATATGATAATTGCACAAAAACCTAACTATTGGTTAATTACTCAAAAAAATGTATTAACAATTCCCAAGTTAAACGCATTACTGGTAGTTTGTAGGTGCAGTATTTGATGCCAATTAAGAATTAGTCTATTTGTTAAATTACTGTTCTTTAAAATTCCACCCCTTTCTATCATGTTATTTTCAAGGTTTATTAAGGATTAATTTTAGCCGCCTATTCATTCAGCTTCAGCTACTTATTCGAATTGTAACTGTAATTTGGATAAAACTGAGTATTAAAAACGTAATAGTTTTAGTCTTATAAAGACGAAAACACTGACGTAAAACATCTACTCTGTGAAAACAGTTATCGTATCTGATCTAATCTGATACGACATGTCATTTGCCACACAGACTGGAGTTGACGACATCTTGTCCACACATTTAATATACTAGAGGGTCTCTAGTATATTAGATGTTAGGACAAGGCTTTGTTAATGAAAATTACGGTGGTTGCATCCACATGAGAGTTATTTGTTTAAAATTTCGATAGAGGAAGGACTGGCAGGGGCAATTTTAATAATAGAATATTAGACTAGAAGGTATAAATTAAATGTAATAAATATAACGTGGTCTGGCAGAGAATCTCAAAATATGGAGTAAAAATCTAATCTAATCCGTTTCAACATTATATTTGGCATTCCATGTAAATATTTAATAAAAATAATGCATACCATTAATTATATTACATATTATCAGGCATTTAGAAAATACAGAAAATTTAAATAGAACAACATTACTTATTTAAAATACAAATCTTATATAAAACATTATATTACATTAAATTATTAAATATTAGTTTCCCAATTCCAAGTTCAATTACACGGACTGAAATTCCCGTGATTTTATAAAATAATGAAAATAGACGTATTACTACCTGCTTTCCGAAATTAAATTCCGCATTTTACACATATTACAGATAATTAAATATCAGATTTCAGAATGATGGACATACCAGGTAATTTAGTCTCCATATTTGAAGCGTGCTGCTAATTTTTTATTGTATAATTTTGATTATCAATTTATTTATCTTAAGATGTATTTTCGTAAGGATTTAAAAAACACTTGAATAAAATGTTGGCCAAATTCATAACACTAAAAAGTTTGTTGATTAGGAAAAAACTCCAATAAATCTAGCCAATAATTTATTATATCACTGTTAATTTATTTTACCTGTTAATATTGTAACGCTATGTCTAAAAAGCCATAAAATTTCATCTGACTAAGATAATTTTGATTTTCCCACGATTAAACAGTATATTAAAGGTTCGCAAGTAAATTATTATAAAATAAATTAAGCACGCACTTTTAATTATTATACGCTCACTTTTTAAACTTTTACTAATAGTTTCTAGAAAATAATAATAAATATGTTTCAAGCATGTTTTTTTTTTAAACTATGACGAATATTAAAACTAGCAGACCCAAACAAATCCATCCTCATGACTTAACTAAATATTTAATATTATTTTTTAAACTTTAAAACTTCCAACATTTACAACTAATTTCTAAAACTCACCAGCTCAAAAAGCCAATAAAAACTTGTCTTCATTATAACTCTAACGCAAACAAAACTTCCGCTCCATTCATGTGCAAAAAGAACAAACCAAGTTTCGAAACCACTGAAGTGACGTATGAAAGTGGGTTACGCCGCGGGAGCGACGGGCGCGAAGTGTGACGCGCGAGATATAACTGGCTACGGGGCTGCTACGGCCCGTAGCTGTGCTACGCGCAACAGGCTACGCTGCGAGTCGCGCGCTAATGCTGTGGCCATACGTTTTAACGATTAGTAATGGTGCATTTATACAGCTGTACTTTTTTGTTGAGTAACATCTCCAAATGTCAATAACACCTGATATAAGAAATGAAATAAAAAAACTCACATTTATTAAAATTTCAGAAACGTTTTTGAGTATGTTTATTTGCTATCCATAGAAATTAAGATTAGCAAAGAAAATTATTGAATTTAAAATTAATTTAACTAATTTGACGTCAATCATTTCACTTTTGGCTTTGTCGTAGTTGAATTAAAAATATGTGAAGGAACAATCTATAGCAACAATCTATTTTTTCGTATTTACACATAGACTGCTAAAACCAAAACCATTTCTTTTGACTTTGCCGTCAGCTAAAAAATAAGAAACAGTTTCTTTGTTGCCGCCTTTACAAATGCTTCAATTCTTTTCCTAGTAGTTTAGAGGGTTTTCCCGGTAGGAGCAGGGACCACATCCTTTCAAGAGAAGGATACGGTCCGCCTTTCGTGTCCGTTACGGGGTGACGTGACGTTTTGTGAAACACGTCGGTTCCATTAAGATTTGTTGCCTCTGCAGACTTACACAATTTACAAGTCTGTCGTAAAATGTCCCTGTACCAATTTGTTTCTAGAAATACAATTCTTACTTGATATATACTTACGGGCGATTGCTTGATCTTTATAGGACGAATAAGTTCTTGCCAGTAAAAAACTACATATTCAAATGGATTGAACGATTTGAAATAAAGGAAAACGTAAACTGTTTGACAGCTCACTCTTACTCGTATAGATCCTAATTTTCTGTAAGAAAACAATGCTTAAACATTTTTTTTATCTCTTCTGCTACTTCTTATAGGGATGGTATGGAAAAGAAGGTTAAATGTGTTTTGTTATCGATAGCACATTTTAAAGGAAAGGCGGTGTAAGTTCAATGCTTGGGGACACGCGTCTGAATATGAGGGGTGTTAAGTCAAACCCTATAACGTATCTTTAGATTTTATGTGAAATGTAAGTTCGCAGGGACATATTAATACTGCTAGGCCAGCGGTGAGATAGATCAAACTGAAGGAACCTCACAATAATGTAACTATAAGTACGCAACCATGATCCAATTGGTCTGTATCCCGTGTCGGTCAAAACCAGACTCGCTAAATCCAAGATAGTCTAACAAACCCTGACTACCAACAATATATAACGCTAGAAAGATTATGACTTCAACTAATCAAAACAACATATCTGGTATGTTTAAGAACTTAGTTTATAAAAAACGCGAAATCGATGCAATGAAAACAATTTTCCACTTAATCAAAGTTCCTTCGCGAATTTTCCAGGCCAGTGTAAGTGTTGTCAAAGAAATGCTTATTAAAATGTTTTAGCCGAATTACGCAACAGTCCGGAGCCTGCGCCCGTTTGACCGGCAAACCGTAACAATTTAATTAACACAATTTGCTGGGCCCGCGCACAGCTCACTGAGGTGCAGCGAGGTAACTTTAATATTTAACTAGTACCTACAATTACGTATTTAATCATTGAAAGGGTAGAAGAGTTCAAACAGCTCTGACCTCTTTTAATTGCATTTAGACAAGAACAAAATTGAGTTAGGTTAGACGCCAAATGCAGAGTAATAAATAACAAGTGAATACCTTGTCGCTAATGAGGGCTTTTTGAATTAAAACATCCAAAAGATGGCGTAACTGTGACTTGCAGTCTTGTCACCTTCCTTATTGGTTAGTTGTCAAACCAAACTGACATGCTGTCAACAAGGAGCCAATAGTGACAGTGATATGACCACGAGACTCCCTTGTGCCATCTGGCGGTTTTTGTATTTTTGAAAATCCTTATTGTGGACTGTATGAATGAAAAAAAGCTGGTTAGATAGGACTTAGTATTATTATAATAATATTATAAAGAGGAAAATCCTGGATCATGGTCTAAGCGGACCCCGTCTAAGCACGGGACATAACGCTAGGAAGGTGACGATATTATAAAGAGAAAAGATTTGATTGATTGTTTGCATTCAATAGGCGACAAAACTACTGGACTGATTCGAAAAATTCTTTTACCAATAGTAAGCTAGGTACTTTATTACCGAGTAACAAAATAACAGTAGTAACAAAGGCTTTATTATATCCCCGTATTCCCACGGTAACGGGAGCTACGCGGGTGGAATCACGGGGCGCTACTATATATGTATTAGAAAAAGCAAAAATTTACACGATAGAAAGACAACTCACACGAGTCAGGGAGAGAAAAAGAACATAATATAACAAAGCAGAGAAGCAAAAGATATCAAAACAGACATAACCATACGGCATCTAACCAGCCGGACGTCGACACTACTACTACTAAACAAAAATTTAAAAAAGTAGTGACAAGTGGCTTGCTCGTCGCCTACACAATCACATACCCAAAACCTCGCATACCGTTAGTCGCCTTTTATGCTAGGCAAGAAACACAGTTGGCACATAATTTTTAACTCCCAGACCGTCATAAGACGATTATTTTTAATGTATATAATATAGGTACATACCTAGGATGCAAAAGTTATTCCAATACAATTATTTGATGTAAAATAAGTTGCTGAACAAGTTTATAACCAGATCACTAAAAATAATGTGTTTACTATTTGAAGATTTCAGAGTAATTAAGTAAATAATAATATATTTTACAATTGTTGAATTTGTGCATTGGAGAGTAAATGGTAAGTATGGAGAACGGATAAACTGGGTTAACGTCAAATTATATTTGTCAGCTAAATGCACTAACATTATATAGAGTAGCAGGGGCTTTACTGTCGTTCTTCGTACTGTGGCGCAGTCGCTTATTATGCGAAATACCGGCTTCGGGCCGATTAAAATAGATTTTTGACTAGTAGGCAACAACATTTTAACAATGTAATAGAGAAGGCTCTTAGTTTGCGGGAAATTAAAATTCATGTTACAAGATAAAAAGGTACTTCTTAGCGCGTCAAAAGTTTTCGGTGTAAAGATTATGAATTAAATGCTGGTATAATTATATTGGTATATTTATATTTATAGGCAGATTGATTAAATACTTTGAGACCACAAAGCATAGGGCGCGGGATCAAATCCTGCTAGGGGTACATTTTGTGTGATGTACTTATATTAGTCATAAATGTATATAAATAAATATTTTTTTCCGTCTGACATACCAACTCCCTAATTCCAAACTAAGCTTATGCATATGCTATGTATACAAGGCGAATGGATAGACATACTTATACGTTCATAGACATCCATGACTCGAGTACAAAATGTCCATGTTCGTCACACGAAATATATGCCATTAGCGAGATTCGAACTCGCAACCCTTGGTTTCATGGCCAGGGTCTCTGACCACTCGTCTAACGGGCCTGTCAAAGAAGAAGTTGAAAATATGCACGTTTCTCCTCCGAGTTTGTCTATATTTAGATTGAAAAAAATCCTCATGAACGTGCTCTGGTTTCAAATATTATACCTCGTTCTTACCCATAGAGGTCTTCGTACCACTCCTTTTAAGATGAGTACTGCTGAAAAAATATTCTATTAAGAAAATATAATATTACCATATCTACTCACTTAGGTGCTACTTATTAAAGCTCATAATAATTTCCGTTATCGGCTATACGTGTCAAGAAAGTCTTGGTGCTACGATTAGGTTGGTGTTGTAATGTAAGCGAGGCTAAATAAATTATTAATTAAAGTATTCATTATGGACTAGCTTCTGTCCGCGGCGTTGCTCGCGTGGTACATCGATGAAACATAGCTTATGTGTTATTTTATTGTATAAGCTATACTATTGTAAAGTTATATTAAAAAATTCCATGCAGTACTTTTTGTGTGAAAGAGTAACAAACATCGACACATCAATTCATACAAACTTTCGCATTTATAATATTAGTATGATGAATAAAAACAATTTACCGAACTACATTTCTTATACGCTTAATATGTACTGACCATTTATAAACGCTTTAATTTTATTTCTGTCATTTAAATTATAAATTTTTGTGGATTCACCCTCGACCATCATTGCAAGTTATTATTAGGAATTCATTCATTGTAATAAAAGCCAGTTAATGCTAGTACTCTGTTGTGATATTTTTCCATTCTGTAAGCACTATATTAATTTACTAAGTTGATGCAGCGACTCAGAGTCAATCTTAACATGTCAAAATGAAAGAGTTGCAAGTTCTTTTATTGCACATTCCTATTGTCCTCCTAACCATTTTCGGTCACGGCGGCCAAACTCAACGATGATTAGCCAACTGCGCAGGAGATATTATAGTACACTAGTGTATGCGCAAACACAGGTGCACTCTCTATTACTTCACTCTCATAGTCAGGTGAGACGGCCATTCGACATGACCGGAAAGAAGTCAGGCTCAGGACCAATGGCTTAACATGCTTTCCGAGGCACGGGGGTGATTAAACCGCCAACTTCCAGACTAATTCTTCCAATACCTAGCCACAAATTTTAGCCTAACCTGGGATCTGAAACCGGGACCTCTTGGTCCTTAGGTGTTTTAGGCGCATGCTACCACTAGACATCGAGGCAGTTTCTCTGGCGTATTATATTAATTATATAGCAGACATGATTCTAAATAGCACGCAGTGTACACCAGCCTTGACTTTCTCTATCTAAACAAACGGTTGTTGCGGTAGGTCGTTTTATATGAACGTGGTCGGAATATCTCTTAAGGGGCACGTTATCTTTTGATGAGCTCTAATTTTAGAACTTTCTAGCCTCGTTGTGCCAATCTAAACAAAATACCCGTCTTATGATGTAAAAAGACGTGTGGTGTTGTGAGAAATAAAACGGTGGTAATTTTATTATGTTTCTTTCGTGCGTTGTTGATATTAGTATTTCTGCGATATAATTTAAACAACAGCTAAGTCGGAAGTCATAGTTAATCAAATATAAAAAAAAATGCCGAAAGCAAAAATATGCCATTTTTATACAAAAATATAATATGCACGATTAAAAAACGCTGAAAATCTATTGAAAAATATGTCATTCTGTCTGGATTTGATTTTCTCGTTCAAATGAAGCCAAAAAGCTTTTAAAGCAATCACACAAATAGCATAACAAAAAACATACCGTCTTAAGTTATGCACACAACTAAGACGTTTCAAAAATATTGAACAAAGTATACCAAAATAGATACCTAATATTCAATTTTTGACCTAAATTCCAAAACTCCGCGTGTTTAGCCAAGGTGTCTAGCCCATGATATTCACGCAGATCCCGTGAACCGCATCCATATTGCAACGCCCGCGGGATACCGCCTCAATTATTCACGCGGATAACGGACGAACGTAGCTGCCATAGTTATTTGATCCCTTGTTGTTTATTTAAGGAATGCTAAATGAACCGGCCAAGGTCAACCGGCGCTTTTCGAGTTTGCGAAACCCTTGAAGGTTCATGTCGCCCTAGTGAATCATCAACGTTTCTGAAGGTATTGGACCCGCGATCGGGAAATCTAAATGTACATGTATATAGAACAAAATCAGGTAAGTAAAGCCGTTTATAACTCCACTCTATAGGCTCAAGCAATTTGTGTTTGACCAGAATAGGAAAAAAAATAAAACTATGTTAAAATTTCAAGCAATAAAACATAATAAACTTGTTGACTATTTTATTTTTCACCTTTGCCCAGCAGTGGGATTTAAATGGCAAAATAAAAAAAAATAAAAAACTTGTTTATGACATTTTAAGTAGGCTGGGTTCGAAAATGGCTCATAGATCGTTAATAATTACTTGATAATAATACAATGATGTTCTACGACTCCACGGAATCCATGAAATAACAATAAAAGACTAAACATGTTTTATTGATGAAACTTCCTTCGGATACCTGTCTACCTCGGGAGGAGCAGAGCAGGATATGTCCGATTTGCACGGACTAAACCCCCATGGTAGCCCGCAAACAGCGCCGTGTTCCTTCAGCGTCGGACGCATCGCCGAGTACTACGCGATACAGGTACCTACTACTCGGCGATGCGTAAGACGCTGAAGGAACTGGCCGAGTTCCGTTCGGTGGGGTACCCGGGTCCTTTATCGGATATACTACTGCAACCCGCAGAAAGCAAGATCGCAAAAATTTGTAATTGCCATTAAAAAAAAACATAAATTAAATTGCATTTGTATCAAATAAATATAACGAATTAAAATTCCAACAAAAGCAATTTAATCCATACGCTCGGATGGAAATTTATGGATTGACGAGGTGAAAAACCAACACGACAGTTATTCTTACCCTGAATCCTACTAAAATTATAAACGCGAAAGTTTCTATGTATGCATGGATGTTTGATACTCTTTCACAAAAAAACTACTGAATGGATTTTAATGAAACTTTAGAATAAGTAGCTCATACACCCGAATAACATATAAGCTATATTTCATCGATGTACCACGCTAGCGAAGCCGCGGGCATAAGCTAATGTTAAATATATCTGTTTTTGGATGTGTGATTGTGTAACTGTAGTCTTTTTCACAGTTTTCCATCTAACACAGACCAGTTATATCATTTGGCTGAATGTGGTTCAGGGGGCTTTTCGGGAATTGCGGGCGTGATATTGTATACCCCTATGTATGTATGTAATACTTAAAGATTAAACATTTTAGTACTCATCATACAAAAACCTAATCCCTATAATTCTTAATAATAATTGACGACCACGTTTTCATTGCATCGTTTATTTGTTTTGTTAATCTCTTAATTTAAATACGTAGATTTGTCGATAAAAAATAATGCAATGCATTATGACTTGAAATGTACTTATTTTTTAGTTACTTAAAGTGTAATATCAGGGCTTAAGGTACCTGTAATCAAAATGTCACAATTAGGCTTACTGATCGAATAAAACATAGGTATCTAATAGATAAGATTATTCATTAATCGTTGATTCACATTGTGTAATTTCAATTTATTCGTTGTGTTTACGGTGGAGGGTAAACACAGGTACGTATATTTTTTTATCTTAATTTTCACGTAATAGCATATTTAATACATTATTAATAACGCCTATTTGGTTAAAATTAGGCGTACGTTAGGTGCATAGTTCTAATCATGAACCGTTATTTGGTCAATCATTAACAATGTAAACTTAAATAATATTCGACGACATCACATACATTGATCTGACTCCGAAGTAAGTAGCTTAAGCACTTGTGTTACGGATATCAGAAACAACAGTGGGATTACAAATATATACTTAAATATTGGATATTAACACCCAGACATAGAACAAACACAAGTATTAATCACACGAATGTTTATCCTGGGTGGGGATCGAACCCACAACTCTTGGCGCATGGGGCAGGGTCACTACCGCATGCGCCATCGAGCTTGTCGTAACCTAAAGAAGCTAATATTCTTTATGTTGCGTCATGATTATACTAAATGCTTATCCTTGCTCTCATATACTCGTATATTAGCTGTGCATGGTAGTATAGACTCTATTTGACTGGCTCGATGGCGCATTCGGTAGTGACCCTATCCCATGCGCCAAGAGTTGTGAGTTCGATCCCCACCCAGGATAAACGTTCGCATGATGAATACTTGTGTCTGTTCTGTGTCTGGGTGTTAAAATATGCAGTATATAAGTATATCTTTTTAATACCACTGTTGACTTCGATATTCGTAACACAAGAGCTTAAACTACTTGTCCCGGAATCAGATCAATGTCACAAATAGGTGTTTTAGAGGTAGCTTACCAACCCTTCTTAGATACCTAATACGACAATTTCAAATAAGTGTATCGTTCTGAATCACAGCGACATTTTATTTTTTAAGTAGGATTATATTGGCAATAGATTATATCAAAATAATCTCAACCATTCTAAAAGTTTATCTCTTCAAACTATGATAAAAAATTCAGTCGATAACAGAGCTGTAAAACTTCGACTTATATTTAATTTAAACTTGAACTCTTTAATATTAAAAATGGGATCTAAACACACGTAGTTTAAGGACATTTGCAACACCAGAGGTAGCTCAAGTGTCTTACCCACCTTGATTTATCCCTCAAATCTGACCCTCAGAACATCAGCCCTCAGTGCACGGACTAGTAAAAAAAGGAGGACTCCGCGCCACTAACTAGACGTTGAAGTTTACATGCAACTTACGACACACATTGACATAATAAGCGCTACAAATGATGGACATCCGATATCTAGTATTCATAAGTATCTTACTCATGCATAAAAGTGGCTTCACGCTATAGTATGACAGTGTGGAGTGCTTCTTTTTTTAACCGACTTCAAAAAAAGGAGGAGGTTCTCAATTCGACTGAATGTTTTTTTTTTTTTTTTTTGTATGTATGTTACTCGATATCTTACGTACGTACTACGTATTTAAATATTTACAATAATCAGTTAGTTTAGGAGTCGGTGCCAGCCAAACTGAAAAAAAAGTAGACACTTAATAACAAATTACCTTACTAATAACAATATGAAACAAATTAGTTAAAATATGAGTATATTACCACCCTTCACCAAGAAACAAATAATTGCAAATTCCGAAATGATGATATAATTACGCGGGCTGGCACCGACTCCAAAACTAACTGATTATTGTAAATATTTAAATACGTGTTAAAGATTAATACTTTCATCGAAGCAGTCGAAAGAATTTATTTTATACTTTTTAGTGTTTAGACATTTAAATCGCTATTAAGGCAGATTTTACTTGTGTTTTTTTATAAACATTTTTTTTACTAGTACGTACCTCAGAGCAATAATTTAAACCTAATTTCTGAGCAGCCCGCGTATTTTGCCGCACGGACGAATCGTTGCTATTTATAAAATTATTCAACCCGAGTAGCGTTTCGCTTGAGCGGTCAAAGTTACTGGATCCTACCAAAAGGTATCAATCGAAGTGGCCCTACGTACCTGGACCCTATCTTGGCATTTATCTTCTTTTTTATTCCCGTCCTACAGCGATCCAAGACAATAAAACGAGATTTAGCCAATAAATTACTATTTTTCAAGTTCTGACGCAAAATAATGCCAATGAATTTGGGGATATCGTCTTTGAAAGGACAGGATCTAACAATTGATTAAAAGGATGTGTACGCCCAGTGTATATTCGTACATTGATAAATATTTAAAGATGTAATTTATTTTCTTTTTATCTACATTCTTAGTCTTTATGTTCCGTTTCTTGTCTAGGTTTGCTTGGAACCTAGTCCTAGATTTTGTAGTTTTGATTATCACACTATCTGCTATTGCTGCTGTAGATTTATTAAATAATATATACATTGTCCTTATTCACTTAAATGTATTATTATACATACATATCAACACGCCCGTAAGGCAGAGTCAAAACGTAACCACATTTAGCCAAAAATAAAAGCCCAGCCCTTTTATTTAGATTAAAAATTGTAAAAAGTAGTGACAAGTGGCTAGCTCGTCGCCTACACAATCACATACCCAAAACCTGATATACCATTAGTCGCCCTTTACGGCTGGCTAGGCAAGGAACACAGTTGGCACATTTAAAGTCCCAGATCAATATGGGGCAAAAAGTCAGTAATTTATTATTTTATGGTCCTACATCGAAAATAATATTTTTGTAAGCGCTAGCTTACGTTTCGTTTACGAGTATAATCTAGTTTTTTTATATCGTTTTATCAGTTATCCATGTTTTAAAGATACTAATGGTCGCGTTGTACCTATCACATTTATCAAAGGCACGTGATTATCTTTATTTGATTGCATATCGTTATTCATTTATTGTATATTTATACATCGCTCACAATTCTAAATATTTATTTAGAACAGGGAGCGGTAATACCTCATTACCTACATAAGCAGTATAACCTTGAAGCTATCCAAAATTTTAGTACTCCTGAACTTATTATAAATAAATACTTTTTCTTTCTTTCTTTCTTTCTTTCTTTATTACTGAATCATCATCATATTTTATCGACTAATATAGGATTAAATAATATTGGTTGATACTCGTCGAAAGTAAATATTAAGTTTTAGATAATTATGGACAAGATAAAAAATAAATATATTAGAGGAAGTATGAAAGTAGCACCAGTAAGGTAAGATGAGAGGAAACCGTTTATCTTGGTATGGGCATGTGATGAGAAGAGAGGAAGGCCATGTGACAAAGAGAGTGATGAGTATGAATGTTAGTGGATGGAGAGGAGGAGGAAGGCCAAATAAAAGATGGATGGATTGTGTGAAAGATGATATGAAAGGGAGTGGATAGCTTGATGACGGCTGACTGGGTCGTATGGAAGAAGAAGACATGCTGCGCCGACCCCAGACGAACTGGGAGAAGGGCAAGAGGATGATGAGACCCCTATTTCCAACTGGGCATTTTGGATACGTACCCATAGCCCTAATCGTAGTAGGTATGAGGTTTCCAATATTTCTTACCGAAAAACCTATTGCTTCCCTGATGTGCACAGAGCCTCCAATAGGTTATAGACGGCTCTGTAGATGGTTTTGGTTAAGTTTTAGTAAGAGTTTACAGACAGACAGACAAAGTTATTTCATTTCGCATTTATAATATTAAGAATAGTAGTAAGTACAATTTAACTTAATAAGGTATCGTCTATTAAAGTAGATCATCATTACATAAATTTCGGTCTATGTTATCAGTATAATTAACGTCCAAAATTTTTATGATTGATGGTGGTAAATGCCCTTTTGGAATTAATGTTCTAGGACTTTTTATAACACTAACTCAAAACGACCTGACCTTAGAACTATGCAACATAGTGCCACCGTAAGCAACATATTGTATACCAAAGTTGGTCAATAGGTGGAGTAGTGTTAGCATTTTTATCAGACATTGAGCAACAGCACTTTCGTATTAAATAGATTTTGGGCACAGCACTACACTATCTGTACCTTATCTTGGCTTTATCTTGGAATTTGGCGGTATCGATATATCGTCTGTTATCTCACGGTATCGATACCTTTCAAGAAACTTCTCATCTTATATTTCTAAGAAAATATTTTGATTGTTTAGAGTACGTTTTTATTTCAAACTAGCTGACCCGGCGCACTTCGTAACGCCCCGTTCTCGGATTCCAATACCCATTTCTTATAATTATCCGCGCAACTTTTTTATTTTTTCTTTCATAAGAACCTTCACCTGACGATAACAAACACAACTAAAAAGAATTAGCGAAATCGGTTTAGCTGTTCTCGAGATTTGCGCTTAGCAACACATTCAGCGATTCATTTTTATATTATAGATTAGGCAGTTGATACATAGTCGTTATATAACATGCGAACAAAATTGTTATCTTAGTAAATAGTCACTGGAAATTCCTCGGAATTGTGTAATGGATCATAACCTTAATAATAAACCTATAAGGTTTGGCAGCCTGTATTATATTTGTAGATCTCGTTATTACGAATAAAATAACAGAGACATGTCCCATGTTAGTCTGGGGCTTAAAAATAATGTGCCAACTGTTTTCTTGCCTAGAATATCGTAAAAGGGACTAATGGTACATCGGGTTTTGGGTATATAATTATGTAGGCGACATGCTAGCCACTTGTCACTACTTTTTCACAATTTCCCATCTAACTCAGCCCAGTTTTAATTTTGGCTTATGTGGTTAAAGGGGCTCGCTGCCCTTTGACTCTGTGTACCTCTTCAGGGATTATGTGCGTGATGTTATGTATGTAAACAGATACATTTTTTTCGGAACTATTCATAAGAATAAAATTAAGAACTTATCTCAGATAAAATAAGGATTCGACTTTCAACCTTCTTTACAACACGCGAGGCAAACGAGACAAAACACGAATATTGATTAAACAGTAATTATAGCTAGAATGCAATCGAACTCTGCTGACTACGATTGTGGTAGTAACATAATAATATGTCACAAACGCGATACTTACAAAATTAATAAAGATAAGATCAAGAAGATAAATAATAATTATAATAATTAACAAAAAAAATAATCAGCTTATTTTTACATAATTAATGATGGAATACATTTTCAATACAGGATTTTTTTTGCTCTGATATCAGAATGGAACAAAAACAACATATCAGCGCTATTCAGTTATTGATTAAATACGTAGGCAGATAAAGTAAACGTGAGATAATTTACAATATTATATTATTTTCATTTGATGTATGTAAATGTATATAGGTAGCTTTTAATATTGAATTGTCATAAACAGCTAATTTGAAGTAATTAAGGCACATCGAAGAATCCAACTTCATCGTGCTTATGATCTATCTGCCGAAATTCAAATAGGCCTTGTAACCACTCATGACTAACATGATTTATTTTGAGTTCTAGATTCAACAATATACCTTGTATCTTTATATAAATATAGGTTTTGTCTTTTTCAGAAATGTATTTCTTCCTGCTAGCCCTCCTGGGCACAGCTGCGGCTATCCCCTCACCTGCTGTAGAACGATCGACCACCAACGAAGAATTGGCCCTCCGCTACAATCTCCCCAGGGAATCCAAGCCACTCTTCTACGATGTCCGTCTCTTCTTAAGCCCTGATAACATCGCAAACTTCACTGGAGACGTATCCATCAGAATCACCCCCAACCAGGTCACGCAAGAAATCGTTCTCCATGCCATGGAAATGGAGATCAATAGCGTAGAAGTGTTCAATTTGAGGAACGACACAGATCTCTTTGATAGTTTCACTTTGGCCACCGATGATACCCACTTGCTGAGAATCAGGACTGTTGAAGAGCTGCAGCCTGATCTGATCTACATCGTTAACATTGAATTTGTTGGTCATTTTGCTGAAAACATGTTCGGCGTTTACGTTTCTACTTATTCGGATACCAACGGTAGCCGAAGGTAAGAAAATATTTCTAAGTTCATATTATTTTTAAGAAAATATCGACAGATTTTCTGCTCTTTAGTCCAGGGTTTCGCGACCTTTATCTCGCCGAGCCTCACCGAACGAAAAATTATATTTTTATGCCCATACTTTTGGATCATGGTTACATCATTTGAAACCATGATCCAAAAATTGTCTGGTTCCCCTTTCTTAGGGTTCCGAAGGTCAAATCGGCAGTCGCCGTAATTACCAGACTTGCTAAATCCTTGATCATGGTCTAAGTGGACCCCGACAAAACACAGGACATAACGCTAGGAAGATGATGATTATGTATGTTATATACCATACATGTATAATCCTCGCAGGAGCCTCATCACCTCCCAGCTTCAGCCGACGTTTGCACGCCGCGCGTTCCCCTGCTACGACGAGCCTGCTCTCAAAGCCAACTTCAGGACCACCATCTACGCTCCAGCGGACTATCCCGTTGTCAGAAGCAACATGCCTTACAGGAACGACACTTTGAAGTAAGATTTGTAGATTTAATTTTATTTTCTTCATCAAAATACGGCCAATTGTAAAATTAAGCCTAAGTAAGTATGCATACTAATTGTAATTGAAATTGTTTTGATATTTTAAAGAAGATATATAAAAATGCGTTTTTCAGTGAGCTTAAATAAGTTATTTTATAATTTCATCAAAGATTGTAGTATAAGTATTACTATCATAATAATGTTGGTCTTAAAAATTATCTAATCAAGGAATGTTTTACAAATATCCTATGGAATCAACAAAAATCATACTAGCTCTAAAAAATTAACTTTCTACTGATATTGCTTTGCAAATATCCACATATTTTGAGTGGATTGGTAAATGTTGCGGCTTTGATACTCGATGCAGTTTAAGTGTTCCGCCGCAGTTAAAATACGCTGCGGTCGCGCAAAACATGCTTTGGATTCTCTGTAATTACTTGTATGGAACCATCCAAATAATGTAGAAGCAGAATTTTTGGATCTTCTTATCAGCAAAGCTAAATAGGGAAGGTGTTTCGTCAGAGTGCCTCTCGCACCGAAAACAACTTTTAAATAATTATTCCGAACCTGACCCGAATTGCGTGCGATTATTATTTCTCTGCTTATTATTTGTACGTAATATCATTGAAAACAGCAGTATTAATAATCATAATTACAACTATAGTTTATTTTAAGACTAAAAATAAAAAAGAAGTCGATGTATACAAAAAATATACTAACAATGAAAACAGAACCAAACCACAAATACACATCGGATCTCTCTGTCTAATCGATAACTTTGGACCTTTCTATATTAATAATTAGTCAAGTTACAAAAAGTTTAACCTTTAAACAAATAAATAAAAAAGTTACGCTTATTTCATATTACGGTCATGATAGTAACAAATCGTCGGGTCAGGTTAAAAAAAAAAAGGAAGAGGGTTAGGTTCGGAACAAATATTATAATTTTTTCAAGTTCCTAACCTAACCCGTGACCAAATGAGTGTTTCGGGTCAAGTTTGGAATCACAGATCGGGTCAGGTTAGGAAGGGGTTACATTCGGAACAAATATTATATTTTTTTTCAATTCCTCACCTAACCCGCCACCGGGTTAGGATTTCGGGTCAGGTTTGGAATAATTCCTTTTATAGGGCAACGTACTAGTGACTATTATATTGTAAACATCTATCGGTATTTGTACCCATATTCCATCGAGTCGGTCATACGCTTGCTTACCACCTTTAAGATAATAGAAAAATAAAAATATATAACCCAAATATTTTTTTCTTTCAGGGAAGACGTCCCCGGTTGGGTGAAACACGAATTCGACGATACCCTCGTCATGTCCACCTACCTGCTCGCTTACCTCGTCTCCGACTTTCGTCACATCGACAACAGCGACGACCCCATCTACCGCGTCCCCTTCAGGATCTACTCCAGGCCTGGCACTCAAGACACCGCTGCCTTCGCCCTGGACTTTGGCCAGAGGAACATGATTGCTTTGGAGAACTACACTGAGTTCCTATATGAGTTCCCTAAGATGGACAAGGTGGCTGCACCTGACTTCGCTGCTGGTGCTATGGAGAACTGGGGATTAGTTATTTACAGGTAAGGTTAAAGATAATGAAAGGACTCCGAAGATGTCGACTTGTCAACTGATTTTCGATCAACTCTTAAAACAGTTGACATGCCAGTTAGTCGGTTAGTCAAGAGACCCTGACCACGAAATCAAAGGTCGTGAGTTCGAATCCCGCTTGGGTCATGTTTGGTATGGACATTTGTACTGAGTCAAGGATGTTTATAAACGTATTCAAGTATATGGTATTCTTAGCATAAGACTGCAAAGACTAGAGAATATATTAATTTATTTAATTAAGGCATCTGCAAGGTCAACAATATTCTTATGAAACTCTGGTGTTACAAGTGTACATAGGCCGTAGAGACTGTTCACCATCAGAAAGGATATGTACTTGTATGACACCTTATAGTATAAAAAACAAATACAACATTTGACCGTAAATATATAAACATATATTGGGTAGATATTGATAAAAAATTTTGTTGTACAAAAACCTGAAACGGAAGTTAGCATTATAAAAATACACACAGGATACTTCAATCCGATAGATATAATCGTCTTATTGATCGATTGCTAGTTTAAGATAAAAAATATTTTTGAAATATCTACTATGGGACTTGTTAAAACTTGTAAAGAAGTAAACAGGATACTTCAATGTGGTAAATACTATCTTGTTAATCCTTTTATCTTCTATTTAGTAATGATAAAAACTGCATGTGTATATTTTACAACATTTCTAAGTATCATACCTAATATTATCAAATTGAAGTATGTATTATTCGAATTACTACTCTCATTCAAATAGTTAAAGATATATTAAGACCGTAGAGATTAATAAAACAACTTAATGAAATAGGATTGATTAAAAAAAGATTTCCTATAGATATAGGTTGTAGATTTTACTAACTTCTGTCCTTCTACGACTATGTTTATCAATGCTAATATTATTATGACCTTTGAAAAATTGGTTCCCCACTGCGTTCTCTTCTGCCTTTATCAAACTATACAGACAGTCTGGTTTGTTTGCATTTGAGACGCGTGTCCTTTTGAAACTACAATCGCTCCCGGACTCTAGACATACATACCTACATAAATTCACGCCTGCGATTCACTGAAAACTCCAATATTAAGCTAATATTAATATTCCTCGACTGGCCCGCTGGTCGAGTGGTCAGAGACCCTGGCCACGAAACCAAGGATCGCGGGTTCGAATCCCGCTAGGGGCAAATATTTCGTGTGATGAACATGGATATTTGTACTCGAGTCATGGATGTTTATAAACGTATTTAAGTATGTCTATTCATTCACCTAGTATCCATAGCACAAGCTTATAAGCTTAGTTTGGGACTAGGGAATTGGTGTGCCAGTCTGAATAATTTATTTTTTTATTATTTATTATTATTTATTCCACATAACAGAGAGGTGGCTCTCCTGGTCCGCGAAGGTGTCACCACCACGTCCGTCCGCCAAAACATCGGCCGCATCATCTGCCACGAGAACATGCACATGTGGTTCGGCAACGAGGTCGGCCCCTGGTCCTGGACGTACACCTGGCTCAATGAAGGCTTCGCCAATTTCTTCGAGAACTTCGCTACTGATCTGGTGAGGGTCATTCTTCGGATTTCCGCTTTGGTTGAGAGTATCCTTCCAAATTGGCATCAGATGTGGACATATATAGGTCAGGCGGCCGAATGATTTTGGAAATAGAATATTTTAAAACATGGATCACTTTTTGAGTGAATGGAAGAAATTTTACATAAAATTGTTTCATTTTCTACAACGTCTGACTTATGAAACTAGCATAAAATTTAATTAGAATTTCAGGAGTATGTCTCGCTTCCATGTGTTTAATTATTAATAAATACACATTTTTGAGCTTGTTTAAAAAAACAATTAAAATCTTCGCTGATCATACTCGTATTAATGACGATGAGTCAATTCTGAATGAATTCAAATTCCTGGAGTGCCAGATTTTGACACAGTAGCTTAGAAAGTAAATGGGACAAAGTAACTGTTGCATCTATAATTTGACCTAAGTTAACCACTTTCTTAAGGCTTTTAATGTAGTTAATCTTCTTACTTAACTGTCATTATAGGTGCTTCCCGAATGGCGTATGATGGACCAGTACGTGATTGCAATACAGAACGTCTTCCAATCGGATGCTGTGCTCAGCATCAACCCTATGACCCACCCTGTGTTTACACCCTCACAAATCCTTGGGACCTTCAATGCTGTTGCTTATCAGAAATGTAAGACTCGTTTTTTACTGGCAATTAACATTTCTTAAGTTAAAAAGAAAGTTAATAATATATTGTTCGTATCTATCTAACAGCCGCAAGTTTTTGGATATGGGTCTACTGAAGAAATAGTAAATTTTTAGTAAAATCACGAGAAAAGTTTCGATAAGCTAATAAAAAAACCATGCTACAATGAAATTGATTAAAGGTATCGTTTAATTTCGTAATTACAATATAGCTGTTCGTGTATAGCATACATTTAGTAATCGGCTTTGTAATTCCAATTACTATTTTTGTGCTTACAAAGTTAAATATTATACAAAATTATAACATGAAAGAGAGTAGTATTCTATAAAAAACAACAATAATGAAACAATGTTATGAAAAAAGTATCCATTTGCACAGCTTTACAAGGCTTTTCAACCGACTTCAAAAAAGGAGGAGGTTCTCAATTCGACCGTATATACACTTTTTTTTTAATTCAAATGGGATTTTGAAGAGCACGGAAAAGTTTGATTGAACCAGTTTCTTTCTTTTTCGGTATTATAAATGCCATCCGCATACAATTTCTGTAAGCAATGTAGACATATTATAAAGCTGAAGAGTTTGTTTATTTGTTTGCTTAAACGCGCTAATCTCAGGGCTGATTTAAAAAAATATTTTAGTGTTAGATAGCCTATATATCACGGAAGGTTATAGACTATATAACATTAACCATATACGCGGGTGAAACCGCGGGCACAGCTAGTACTATGTAAGGTAAGACGCAGCAAACTTCAACCCGGGAAAAAGAACGCTTCCCAGGGGACACGGATAATTCCAAATTCTGCGCGGACGGAACTACGGGTAGGAGCTAGTATCTAAATATATTGAAGGTGAAAGGGACTGACATTACCCAAACGAAAATATTATTTAGAATGTTTCAATTATTCAACACTTGACTTCGCATGTGGATTTTCCCGCGTTGAAATCTAGCGCTTGCAGGGACGCTTTTGGACCTTCTGAATTTACTAGTTCTTTGGGATTAAAAGTAACTACATATATTAAGCTAAATTTGCTAAGCATTGATTAGGTCGTTTATATCGTTACCGTTTAATAGAATATAAGGGCAAGTAATGTATACAATGTTAAAAAATATTATAAAGGTAACAGTTGAATCATTTTAAAGACTTTAGGAACTTATTATTCCAGCGGGCTCCGTGATTCGCATGATGCAACACTTCCTGACACCAGAAATCTTCCGTCAGGGGCTTGTCTTATACATCAAACAAATGTAAGTATAATACAAATCAAGTATAGTATAAGTCAATAGATTTTCCGAGAAAAAAATTGTCTATTTCCTTAGAATTTTAACTTTATTGCAATTGTAATAAGTATCTCACTTTTAAGTGAAGTGAAGATGGTACTTAAACAACTAGACCCAAGCCTGATTAAATTAGCCAGTTGGTTCGACGCCTAGATAGCTCATTAAACCCTGGCATAGAAGCTTTTTTTTTGACGCGGTGAATGCTTTATGCGCCGTCACGCCTTCCGAAAGAGGAAGACGTGGTGTGTGGGACTCTCAAGGATCTCTGAATCGGAGACGCCTCTCCGAACATGATGGGAGGTAGCCGGGCTCACTAAACCCCGCGGCGCTCCTACATCGCCTGAGTGGTGGCCACCACGAGTATCCAGCGAAGCCTTGGAGTGCCACTAGCGCAGTACCACCGGCGACAAAACAACCCTATACGGCGGGCTCTACTTGACCCCTTCTTAAGGAAGGGGTCAGTGGAATGGTCAGGAGTGCTGAACCCTGGCATAGAACCTAGAATTTCCATTAATTAGCTGGTCAAATTAAATAGATTGCTGTGACATGTAAGTCTCATTAATATAGTGGTTTGTATTAAAGTTATGGATTTTTAATGAAGTTGTTAAGTAGGTATGTACGTAGACATACATAATAAGTAAGTTAGATGTTTAAACGCCTATCATGATTAGGTTTAAAATTACAGTACTATTTTTTTACCTTTAGGGTGATGTGTAAAACTATACCTAATTTATTTATTCGGCATACAGTTAATATACCCTGATGCCATCCGTAATTTCCGATAACGTCCGTTTACGGATGCATTCGTAAATATAAAGTGCTTGTTATATCTCTGTTTATATTATTTTCTGTGTCGAACCTCACAAAGAAGATAATCCATGATCCGCAATATATTGCGATCCCAGATTTCCAATTTTACGGTAAATGTTACGGGTAACCCATACAAGTAAAACGACGAAATTTTTATGGCATATTTACGTGGGATCCCGCTTGTAATGAAATGGAGGCAGGGGAACTTTGCCAGAATTATTTGTTCAAATCAGAAGCCATAAAAGCTAATTGTTTATCTTCATCGTCATGTGTAAGGCATGAGGCAAGATAACCTTCGAATTGATAAATATTAGAAACGCTAAGAACAGCTGAACAGCTGATAAAAGGGTACTTGTGAAGGGCGACTATGATAGGTGCGGAGGTAGCTTAATGGTAAGGACCCGCGCCTCTTAACCGGGGGGTGTAGTTTCAAACCCGGGCATTTACCTCTGGATTGATCAAATCTATGTACGCATTTATATCACTAGCTCGGCAGGGATGAAAAACATCGTGATGAAACCTGCACATGCTAACAACTATAGATGTGTAACCATGATTCAAAAATTTTCTGGTACGCCTATATACAGGTAACGAAAATCAGATTGGCAGTCGCTTCAATGTTCCAGGCTCGCTAAATTCTGGATCATGGTTTAAGCGGACCCCGACTAAGCACGGGACGTTGCGCTAGGAGGATGACATATCGGCAGCGCGCGTTGCGTAGACTTTTCGAGATGAATCCCGACAGTGGGGACCCCGTTAGTTTTGCGTTCAGCGCCCGAAGAGTGGCAGCCTTGCGTTTAGTCGGTAGGGGAACCGGTGTCGCCAGCCAGATCCGAGCCCGACACACCCTTGTAGGCTTTTACTCAGGTCTACTTCAACGGTGCGTAAAGGCATTCCTCAAGTACAAAAAAAGGAGGATGACATATGAAGGGCGATTAAACATAGTAATGCACTCAAACACAATTGACTCCGGAAAATGACTACCATCAGGTTAAATCAGTAGAAGAATTAAGACTTCCATCGATTCCTAGATAAGCAGTTTTCTAGTAAGAGTGTGTCAATATGTGTCTTAAAGACAAGTAACGGTTACAACATTATATAGATATTTAACCAATATTATCCGGCAGGTCTTTTTATGACGGTTTTGTAACGGATTTTTATTAGACGAATCGGTCATCTCATCGTCAATATCCTGACAAGTTTAGAGGCTACAAACTTAGCCAGTATTGTGACCATATTACTTCATCTTTTTCTAGGACTCGCCTCGCTGCCAGGCCTGCAGATCTGTACGCCGCTCTGCAGGAAGCCCTGGACAACTCCAACCACTCGCTCCCGCTGAGCGTGGCCAACATCATGGAGCGATGGACCACCCAGGGCGGGTTTCCCGTCATAACTGTTACTAGAGATGCGCCTACTGGCAACTCTCTTACCATTGCTCAGGTATGTCTTTTTCAAATAAAATATATATATGGGTAAGTATATTATTGTATCTGATATTATTATGTATTAGTGTATGAACCAATCGATTAGTATATATATTAGTTAGTATATATACATATAAAAAGAATGTATGTCAAGAACAAGATCTAAAGGTATTACTCCCCATTCTAGGTGCGTTTCCTCACCGACGCGTCGCTGACGTCCAGCGACCGATGGAACATCCCCGTTAACTGGGCTCTCTCCACCAACACCGACTTCAGCGATACCAGCCCCCAGGCCTGGATCTCCACTTCCACCACCGCCCAGTCCGTGGACATACCCGGATTGTCAGCCGCTGAGTGGTACATTATCAATAAGCAGCAAACTGGTAAGTACTTGTGGCTTCAGACATGATAAGTTAACAGCCATTTATTATTCCAATCCCATCACTCCGATGCCAGAGATCAGCTTTGACCGTGACATCCAATTTGGTGATCTGGTTGTGAAATTGCATCAGCTGCCATCGACTTTTCTTAGTAGTGGAATCAGGTATATTAAACTTCTATAGTTCCTGGATGTGCTGGTTCCTTCACGATGTTTTTTTTCGGTTTTATGATTATGTCACATTATATTCCTCTTTAACATTTTTGGAACCAAATATTTATGATTAGTGACAGATTCATTACTAATAGACTTCATGTAAAGCAATGAAACCAGCCCATTAAATTTTACACTTCTAAAATGATCTTTGATGAATGTTTTTCTCGTAAATCTTGTGGCGTTGTATTGTGTTAAAAGTGAGAATAAGTCTATATTATTATCTAATATCAGCATCTATCAAATTTTATCGGCCATCTCCTAATAATATGACAAGCGGATATAAAAAATATCTCAAGAGACTCAAGTTAGTTCACTGACAACTGCACAATCTTCAGTGTGATCAGTTTATCAACGGATGAAAGAATGACGTTATTAATGAATTTAACGCCATAAGACATCAAATACCAATGATTTCATGGAAGTATCAAAATACCTAAATGCACATAGTGTAAACTAACATTTAATTAAAAAAAGTGATTACACATAATTATTTCAAAGCATTAAATTAGGTAATACCACACCTGCTATTAAAGTGAAGTATATTGTCATCCAAGAGTTATAAAAATCCATATTTATTTTATAATGCGTGATTATATCATTCACAATTGTTTGTTTGCTTGAACGCGTTAATCTCAGGAACTACTGGTAAAATTTATTTCAGTTTAGATTTATCATATAGGATATAGGCTATATATACCATTAACCATAAACGCGAGTGAAACCGCGAGCACAGCTAGTAAATACTGTTCTAAGAATTCATAAACACTTGTCGAAAAAAAATCCAATATTATCTATTCAGGTTACTACCGGGTGAACTACGACGTGCAGAACTGGCAGACCCTCGCTAGGGTCCTGAACAGCACTCACGAGATCATTCACCTCCTCAACCGCGCCCAGATCCTCGATGACAGCTTCAACCTGGCCAGGAATGGACGCCTGGTGAGTATCATCGCTTTCATTTTCTTTATTTTTAGTCTCAAAAAAAGGCTTCAAGAAGCACTTGCAAATCGCCATCAAAATCTTCACGTATTACTAGAACAAAGTTGCCGGTTCTGTTTGTTCGCCTAGATATTTACATGCAAGGGATATTGATGCTGTTTCACCTATACCTAGAGTGATGAATGAGTGAGAGAGATTCATTCAAGATGACGTTTTATAAAAAAAAACTTTTATTTCTCAAGTTTTAAATTACAAGTTTATAGACTTTAATAATAAAACATTACCTTGCAAAGCTGGCACTGGTCGCTAGTAAATAATAAATGAATCACCTAAATCGGTTATTATTATATGATTGCTCAACAAACGCATTGAGATAAAATATTTATATGACGTGTCCCATGATATCATAAAGGGTATTTCCGGTGTAGCTATTCCGTCTTCAAGATTATAGAGCTATTGAAATGACAAACAAGCTTAAGTACTCAAATCGGTTGAAAGTCCGCCTTTGAAATCTCATAGACAATAAAAGCAAATATCAAACAGATCCGTTACGATAAACCCTAAACAACGGACATCAATAAACGTTGACTTTCAAAAGTTCTTTCTGAACGGCAAAGTTTTTGAATAATCCATTTGGGAGTTTATGAGGGAAGCTTTATCAGAAACTGAGACAGCGAATTGTGGTCTGCGGAATTGCCCCGTTTTGATGGGACCAAGTCAAAATTGCAGCATTGTTAGGAAGTTGTGATTGTTCCTAAATATTTAACGATGAGCTATAATGGGAATCTGGAGAACCTATGTTAAGCAGTGCACGTTCATCTCTCGGTGCACATGGCAAGTTGGTCTAGGTTATTGACCCCAATGGACATGTTTATCATTTGTCGAAGGTCCGTGTGATTTGTGAGTAATGATTGCAAATGAATTATTACAGTTTTGGTTACGGCGTCAGTTATTTGAGGACAACTGTAGTGGGCTTGTATAAAAAAATATATGTTTTAATTTTAAACACTATTACTGTGAGATTATCAATTGGGTTATACAAACAGTCCTCTCTGTGGATAACTTTTACTCGTTTCTTATCTGTTTTCGTTTCGATATCTCAGTTTTAACCATACTCAATGATACGAAAACACTTGTTAGAGCCATTCTGTATACCTACTTATCATACTATGGGTTATGTGAGACACTTGCTTCTATGAGAACGAAACGCTCAAACAATTATTGTGTTACTTAAACATGTAGAAATAGCTGGGCAGATTGAAAACAAAATTTACATACAGGTAGTTTATATTATTATAGATAGAATAATAGGTACATACACTTTTCTCTTGAAATAATAATACAGTTCATGAAAGATAAGAAAACCCAAGATAACTTGAAGAAATCATAGATATAGTTGATAGTATTCCTAAGAAAAATGAATCATTTCCTATGATTCTGTCAATATTACAAATTTGATAGTTTAAATATATTTTATATAGGTATATGTTTAATCATGGTTACAAATACTGCGTGGATTGAATTTGAATCTTGTTTGAGTCTTATAAATATGTACATAGATTATAGGCGTGTATGTATGCATGTATAGATTCGAAAAATCGAGAGTTACGTGCTCTGGTTTGAACCCGCACCCCTCAGTTATGAGGCACTTGTTGTTAACACTAAGCTACCGCTCTTATCGTTATCCTTACACATATTTCATAAATATGAGAACAAGTAAACATCAAGTTCCCAAACTAGCCAAGTATTCATACAGTTCCAACTTAGTGACCCAGCAGAGATCCCTATGTCCACATAAGTTATTCGCTTCCCATCCAAGTCGAAGGGAGCGTCAACTCGCACACAGTATTTCTACCGGATTGAATATCTCGGGGTTATTCAATAAAAGTTTTGTGTTAGGTGAAAATTAGATTTTTCAACTTCGAGCAAGAAGGTTTTCTTCGGAAGTTAATTTTAAGTTGGTGTGTTTGTTGAGTCAAATAGGCGTGTGTATTATTAGATTTATGAAAATTTTGCTGTACATATATATGTAGTATATCATAGCATATTATGTATACTTATAATAAATCTGTAGAGAGGTCAATTCTGTACATGAAATATATTTTCAAAATAACTATCAGGGGGTGATTAATGCTCGATACCGAGCCAAAAATGCAATCAGTAAAATTTTTGTCTGTCTGTCTGTCTGTCTGTATGTTCCTTATAGAAACAAAAACTACTCGACGGATTTTAAAGAAACTTGGTACAATTATTCTTCATACTCCTGGGCAGGTTATAGTATACTTTTCATCACGCTACAATCAATAGGAGCAGAGTAGTGAAGGGAAATGTTGGGAAAACGGGAGAAGTTACTCAATTTTTTAAGCTTCCGTCCTTAATGGTTAAGGTTACATAGAAATCATGTATAACGGAAATAGTCTTTATAATATTAACCATAAACGCGGGTGACACCGCTGGCACAGCTAGTTATCTAATAAACGTAGCCTATATGTATTATTGAAACTATCCATAAAATATGATTTTTAAGTTATTTTGCTATTAACTTGGTTGTTAATCACTGCTGTCTCAGTCAAATGTTTTATTTGCAAGTTTCCGACTATTGACTAAATATTTGATAATATTGTAGGTATTTTCAAATATTTCATGCTTATGTTAAATATTATTAATTTATTGGTATGTACCAGCGTGTATAGGATCAAATCTTCCGGCAATCGATCTGCGCCAACAAATTTCTAATTGCATACTTTAATATAATATTGTACTTTACTTTTAACTAGGTAGCGCGTATTTGACAAGCTCGATGGCGCATTCGGTAGTGACCCTGCCCCATGCGCCAAGAGTTGTGGGTTTGATCCCCACCCAGGACAAACATTCGTGTGAAGAATACTTGTGATTGTTCTGTGTGTGGGTGTTAATATCCAATATTTAAGTATATATTTGTAATACCACTGTTGTTTCTGATATCCGTAACACAGAAGTGCTTAAGCTACTTACTTCGGAGTCAGATCAATGTATGTGAGGTCGTTTACAAAAAAAAATTTATACAAATACAAAAAAAAATACCAAGTTTCATATGAACACATTTTTCATCATATTTCACTACATACCATTATTTCTTATTTCCATTATTACATTATTTGATTTTCAAGAAAAAGCATGATAATGGAGTTTACAAAATTAAAAGGCTCCCTGCTCATTTTTCTCGCACGGCCTATTACTCACTCCGGTTCAATACGAGTATACCGTACAAACTTGTGTTTGTCGAATAAACGCTCGGATAAAGTTTTGATTTATCGTTATGGAAAGTGCGGCCCAAACATGGGACGTGTTGAACCGAAACGGGACGTGACTCGGCATTTATGCTGGCCTCAGTTTTTTCTCGAAAACGTATTTCTTTTTAAAAGTAAAATATTCAATCTTTATCAGCGCTTTTACAGCCAGCTATATAAAAATAGCTGCCATTTTAAAGCGTATGTCACTTTTAAAGCACAAAAATAATGCTGCAATCAACATTAAATTGTTACACTTCCTTTTAGATTGTGTTTAAATCGAAAATTAACTTTTGTTTGCAACAAAACTGTCTTTATTTGAACACACATCACAATCCTTTTATTAGTCCCAAAAAAATGGTCTTTTTTTTATGGCACCCAAGCGTTGTTGTATCACATTTATCATTATTTAAAGTAACGTCTCACGACCTCTTTACTTTTATGCATGAACTAGTGAAAAAAATTCGCAACACTTTTTCGTACATACATGCATACTACACGCCTGCAATCCCCGAAGGGGTAGGAAGAGTCAAAGGGATAGCATGGCCCTTTAACCACATTCAGCCAAAATTAAAACGGACCTGGGTTAGATGGACAATTTTTAAAAAAGTAGTGACAAGTGGCTAGCTCGTCGCCTACACAATCACTTACCCAAAACCCGATATACCTATCAATAGTCGCCTTTTACAAAACAATTTATATTCAAAATGTCTTTACTTATGTAGGCTTCAAAAAAGCACTTATAAATCGTAAACTTTACATAGATGACCCTTAAAGCTATATGAATCTACCACCGGTTTGGAATGTTGATTCTACCGAGAAGAAACCGACAAGAAACTCGGTAGTTACTCTTTTCAGCGTCAAAGTATTAATTTTACAACTTTCCTTGAGGTTTAGACCAGCTCACACCATAAATGTCTGTTGGAGGTATGAATAATCACGATCACATTATTTTTAAGTCCCAGAACAACATGGGACCCTTTTTGTGTCCCTACTATATTTAAATTAATGAGAGCATCAATTCAGCTACGGCAAAGGCAACATAAATATAAAATCTTGCATCAGCTTAATGAATTAACTTAAACTTTTTTGTTGCAGAGCTACAACTTTCCTCTGGAGATCTCCAGGTACCTCATCCAGGAACAGGATTACATTCCTTGGGCATCCGCCAACGCTGCCTTCACATACCTCGACTTAGTTCTGTCTAGTACTGAAGTGTACGACCTATGGAAGGTAAAATATATATCTCTAATATATAAAATTTCCATGTCACAATGTTAGTTACCGTACTCCTCCGAAACGGCTTTGCCGATTTTTACCAAATTTTATATGCGTATTCAGTAGGTCTGAGAATCGGCTACTATCTATTTTCCATACCCCTAAGTGAATGGTCCACCCCAAAAAAAATGGTTATTGAAAATCCGAGAACGGGGCGTCACGCAGTGCGCCGGGTCAACTAACTAACTTTTAACTATAAATATAATAAATTCTTCACAAGCATCCATCCGTACAAACTTTCGCGTTTATAATATTAGTAAGATATGGAAGTTTTGATTCATTCTTCCACAAAATACTCTTAAAACCTATTGATGTTCTAGCAATATGTCCTCGAGCTGACTGCCCCTCTGTACGCCCGGCTAGGCTTCCAAGTGATTCCTGGCGAAGAGTTCGTGACGGCTTACCACAGGACCATCGCATTGAACCTGAACTGCCGTAATGGAAACGACCACTGTGTCAACAACTCCCAAGCGCTGTTGCAGGACTTCAGAGATACCAGTAAGTTGATCAGCTACCTGGGTCCGGTCATATCCTTATCTGAGGTTCGCTCAAAACTTAGACTCAACGAGTTTGTTTATTAAAATTTAAAACAACAAACATTTTAATAGGCAAGTTGACTCAAAAAAAAAAATTAGTCCATTATAGAGATTACAAAAAAATATTGCTCACGTATTTTTTCTTTTGTTCAGCAAACCAAAAATTACGAAGATACAGCGCGTTAAAGGTGCGCGTGACGTCACTTGTTCTGTAGAATTTTAGGAACAAGTGATGTAAAAGCGCCCCCTCCAGATCTTTGAAGCGCTGTATCTTTGTTATTTTCCGAGCATTTGATAAAGCAAAAAATACGAACTCAATATTTTTTGATAATCTGACTAGCGGACTAAAAAAAATATTTTAGTCAACTAGCCTATTATCTAACTTTTGTCGAATAAATTTGTTTGTCATGGAAGTTTTATTGCGTCATTTGTAGCCTATGTTCTTTTTCAAGGTGCACTCTACCTATATACCAAATTTAAAATCGATTTAGGGGTTTCGTGAAAGCGTAACAGACAGACAGACAAACAGAGTTACTTTCGCATTTATACCTAATATTAGTAGGGATTAAAAAAAAAATTGTTTATGATGTAAGTCACATCATTGGTTAATAAGAAATCAACTGTAAATGTTTTATACATGGAATAGATGTTCTGTTCTGTGGTTTTATATATCTGAACTAGCTTTTGGCGCACATGCTACGCGTGTGCTTGCCAAAACCCAGCTCTGCGAGGCGGACGCTCCGGGCTTCGCCCTACGCGGAGCTCGGCCTTCGGCCTCGCGATACGCAGCTCGGCCTGCGGCCTCGCTTAGATTACATGGCTGGGTTGGACCGTTCGCAATGGCGTTCTTATTCTTTTTTTGATGCCCTATGTTCCATCAAATGGGTCCTAAAGAACCAGGCCTTCGGCCCGGAGGGCGCTCGGCCTCCGGCCTCGCGTACCTAGTTTGACCTGTGGTCTTGAAAAATGACATGATTTATTTGGCCGCTCCGGGCTTCGCCCTACGCGGCGCTCCGCCTATGGATTTGCGGCATTGCATCATTTGTTTGGCCGCTCCGGGCTGCGCCCTACGCGGCGCTCCGCCTATGGATTTGCGGGATTGCATCATTTGTTTGGCCGCTTCGGGCTGCGCCCTACGCGGCGCTCCGCGTATGCAGGCAGTTGCAGAATAACATAACTAAATTGGCCGCTCCGGGCTTCGCCCTACGCGGCGCTCCGCCTATGACTTTGCAAAATTACATTATATGTTTGCCGCTTCAGGCTGTGCCCCTAAAACATTGAAAAAATACATTAACGGTTTGGCCGCTCCGGGCTTCGCCCGATGCGGCGCTCCGGGCTTCGCCCGATGCGGCGCTCCGCCTATGGCTTCACAACATTACATCATTTGTTTGGCCGCTCCGGGCTTCGCCCTACGCGGCGCTCCGCATATGGCTTCGCAAAAATATATTGATTGTTTGGCCGCTCGGGGCTTTGTTTGGCTACGCGACGCTCCGCCTATGCATTCGTGATATAACATCACTTGTTTGGCCGCTCCGGGCTTCGCCCTACGCGGCGCTCCGCCTTCAGCTTCGCAAAATGACATCATTAATTGTTTGGCCGCTCCGGGCTTCGCCCTACGCGGCGCTCCGCCTATGCCCACGCAAAGTTACAAAGTCATTTTGTATCATAAATATAACCGCAAGACTATGCAACCGTTTCCCCATACAAAATCGTAGAAACTTATCTTTGCGGTCGGCTCCAGTACAAAATGTATGGGAGAACATGACATGGAGAATTCCATTTTTTTCTTTCGGCTGTTGGTTTATTTTTCAAAATTGGATCGAAATGGAAACATATGACCACTTTTGACAGATCCTCATACTTATTTTCTGCCAAAAGTCGTTATTTCGAGTTTTTACATTTCGGGGTAAATCTCGAAAACTACCCTGAAATTTGGGAAAATTTCTAAATCAGTCGATAGGTTTTATAGAGCTCTACAACAAAGGTCATTATCAAAATTTAGCTTTGCTAACTGCAACTGCCCCAAAGACCACTTTGAAAATTCTGAAAAATTCACATTTTTACAAAATGGCCGCCACTTGGTCCGCCATTTTGATTTTTTTGAAGCCAGTATTTTTTAAGCATTCTACGTTATATACCACATCGAACTGCATTTTTGCTTTTTCCCTCCGACGTATAACGAGTCCTCCAGAGCCTCTGGAAGTAGACCATGCCTTCGGAATTCACCTCCCCGCCGCTCCGAGTGTTGCCATGCGAATGAGATAAAAATAGTCAAATGTAATTTTAATGGACTCGCCCTTTAGGAACCTGGCAATGAATTTACCGAAAAGTCGTTATTTCTACTTTCGACCTTTTTGAGCAATATCTCGAAAACTACCAAAAACTACCAATTTTTTTTTTCGCTTGGCAACACATCTTAACCAGACACACATCTGCTTAGTACATTGGGAAACGCTAAAGTATCGCCATCTGCCCGAAAAATTAAAAATAAAATTTTGAAAAAGTAAAATTTTCACAAAATGGCCGCTAGCGCGTCCGCCATCTTGAATTTTCGGATGCCCATATTTTTCCCATATTTTAGGTCGTATGGAGTATACGACCCACATTTTTCGTTTTTTCTTCCCGTGCGTCTTTGGACCCACAGAGAGTTTGGAAAATGACCATGTCGAAAAAATGTTTTACCTTGCTGTCGCCAGTGTTGCCAGAATTTTTCAACAAAACTACCATGAGGCCATTGTTGAATGAATTTGGTAGAAATTCAAACGCATGGCAACACTTGAATAAATTCTCTACCCCTGCTACATACAACGCGATTCTCTTAAATGTTGCCATCCATGCGAAAAATCAAAAACAAATTTTTCGAAAATTTTAAGTTTTACTAAATTACCGCCAGCGCGTCCGCCGTCTTGAATTTTGCAATCCCCATATTTTTCCTATATTTTGGAACGTATAACCCATCAACTCTCATTTTTCGTTTTTTCCTCCGACGCTTCCTCTGACCCACAGGGCTCCTAGAAGCTGGCAATGTCGAAAAAACGTTTTTTACCGATAATTCCCAGTGTTGCCAGAATTTCCCAAAAAAACTACAAAAAGGCCCAAGCGGGTCGGGGGTGCCACAAAACTGCATACTTAATTTTTCGAAAATCCAAAAATTATTTTTCCTACTATTTTCTCCCATGGCTCCAAAACTACCATGAATTTGGTAGAAATTTCCACATATGGTAACACTCGAATAAATTCCCCACCATAGCCTTCTTACAAGCGATTCTCTAAAGTGTTGCCATCCACCCGAAAAACGCCTTTGAAAATTGCCAATTTTTTTCTCGGGACAAAATGGCCGCCAGCACCGCCGCCATATTGAATTTCTATAATCTATGGATGGGGTCGTCGAGTCGACTATACCCGCAACAAATGCCAAAAGAAAGTTTTCCACTGTCTATGCGCGTCTCTTTGGTACGACTGCGCAAAAATGACTCTAAATTTTTTTTCCAACCCCGATTGCACCGCCGCCATCTTGTTTTTTTGACATTTTTTTTTTTTTCATTTCTTACTCTCAAACATCAATCTCTGACAGTCTAAACCGCCCTACGTTTCCATACATTTTTTTTTTCCCGCTAAGCCATACTCGGCGGCCATCTTGAATTTAAAAAAAAAAACAAGAAAAAGCTGCGTTGATTAAAAATCTAAACCCACCCCCCATACATCAAAAAGAGGTAGAACTACCCCTTGCCCCCCAAAAACACCCCCGATCAGTGAGTGAGTCAGTGGTAATTTAGCTTTATATATATAGTAAGAAGTAAGATTTGGTAGTATCTGGTTATCTGACAAAAGGCTCTTTGTAAAATAAGATTTATGCCATACATGCTAGCCATTTGTCACCACTTCTTCACATTAGACCATCAAGGCCAACTTATTTTTATTATTGGATAATAGTGGTTTAAAAGCTCTGAGTAACTCTCCCAGGATTGCGGGCGTGTCGGTATATATTCATGTATGTAAGTTGTAAAAAATATTGTTGACATGAATTATGTAAAAGCATTCAAAATCCAAAGCTTATCCCTAGTTAAATAATTAGCATAGATCTCTACGTTGCATAAATTATTGCGACGAATTACTAAATATCATTTCACGTGAAATATGTCGATGTGGTTTTATTAATTAGGTATTGGTTTCATATTAAACGCCCAATAGCTGGCTAATATTAGTAAAACCTGAAAGCTTTAATTAATAGCTAAACCACATTCGATAGGTTCCATTTTGGGAATAATGTAGTTAATAAATGAATGGTCGCTGTTGCCATGTTTAATTTTCTTCGAATGTATGTACAATATGCATAAAATTTGTTTGCCTTTTCGCAACGAAAGGATTGCATATTTTTTACTTAATCTAACTATATAATAAAATGCTAGCTATTTCTCGCTGTCACATACATTCAGTACTATTATTACCAAGGTAAACATTATGATAGTAAAAAAAATACCAATTAACTTAATTTACACAATAAATATTTCCATGTTGTATTTGTTGTTGTATATCCCAGACCAACGTCTGGAACTTTAATGTCGTAAAAGGCGACTAATGGTATGATATCCGGTTTTGGGTATATGATTGTGTATGATACGTACTAGCGAGCCACCCTTATTTTATTTTTTGCTGAATGTGGTTGAAGGGGCTTGCTGCCCCTTTGACTATACCTACCTTCGGGATTAGGAACGAGATGTTATGTATATATGTAAATGTCTTATATAGAAAATACTGAGGTACGAAGGCCAGTAGTGCAGATCTTCTAACGTGCAAAAAATAATTCCGATGATATATATTATAGACCGGCCCCCTCACCCCGACATCCAGACGACTGTATTCTGCAGCGCCCTCCGCGGTGGCTCCGAAGACCACTTCCAGTTCTTGTGGAACCGGTACCTCGCCTCTACCGACTCCAGTGAGCAGTCTATCTACCTGAACGCTTTGGGTTGCACTTCAAGTAATACCAGCCGCACCTTGTGAGTTGCATTCTTTACTACATACTGGCCTGCCGAGCGCCTTCGTCTGAATGGAATTTAGCAGCAAATTTTTGTTTTTAAGGAATAACATCTTAAAGAAACTAGCACATATAAATAACCTATGCATGTGGAACCATGATCCAATTTGCCTGGTATTCTATTTCCACTTTATAAGGATTACTATAGTCAGAACAGTCGCTTCAGAATCGCTAAGTATTTTGCTGGAAACCCATCGTAGACCTATGGTTGACCCACAGTAGACACTCAGAATGAGGTAACGGCCAAATAATTTAGTAGGAATACCCGGGCCTTTCCTTCTTCAAAGCAAGAGCCTCTGACAGAAGGCGTCAAACGGTGCACAAAGTATTCCCCGGTTAAACTTATGGTATAAGCGAACCCAAGCTCACGAAAGCCTCACTAAGATGAAGGGTTTTACCAAGGTATTTATTCCACAGCTACATGGACCAAGTGATCAGTGAACAATCGCGCGTTCGTGAACAGGACCGTCACACTATCTTGGTAGCCACCATCAACGCTAGCCCTGCGAACATGGAAGCTGCTCTTGATTTCATTATTGAAAACTTCGACAGGATACAGCCGAGGTGAGTTTGAAGCAAAAATAAAAAAAATCGATTTCGCAAATTATTTAGTGACCTATATAACTTATACGTACTACTCTTTTAACTGAACTTTATTACATTACCTATATAGTGCGCTGTATATCAAGTTTTGGCCTCGGTAATACTATCTATCAGTATTGTAACTCAGCGCTATCTTTGAAATAAATGCCTACAGCCGCGCGGTACGTAGGTAAATACACGAAAGGGCTGCCCACCCACAGTATTTTAATTACATCTGCCTACTTTAAGTTTCTATCTAGTTTTGTGAATGTATTTTGTGATTGTGATTATTATATTTTCATATTTAAACAAATAAAATACTTTGTAAACAGAATAGGAAGTGTTCAGTAACACTTCATGTTGATTTTTGATTAGTAGATTTAATTAAAAAAACATGCTTATGTTTGATTTAAGACTTAATAATAAATCAGTCTTATAAATTTGGAGGCCGAAAAATATTCGCGCCTCGACTGAGATGTACGAAATTATTGTTTTATTTAATAGTATAAATTCTGATTTTACTAATGGAGTCGTAAAATATATCCATCTGGCCACTATGACTGTTGAAGATTCTGGAAAGGCGAGGAAAAGATGAGTTGGCACCCATTACTGTGCGGCGGAGATGAGGGCATATATATTAATTTTGTCGGATACATATGCTTAGGTATACATATACAAAATATCAGGAAACTTGATAAAAACCGATGTGCCTACTTGTATTCCTAAAAAATATTGTTGTATTACATCATTATTCTAACGCATTCGGCACTGAGCCTTGTATGTATTAAATATTTAGGACAAATATTAATCACATCGGGGTCACCAATAAGCATGTGCGGTCTTGTAGCTAGTAGAGATGAGAGGGTTCTTACGGAGATATTTAGAAAAATACTGAAAATATAGTAACGTGTATTGGTGCTTCGTGCTCAACAATTAGACAGCGAGTGAAATATATATTCAACTTATATTAAGATAACTATTATTATGACAAATTATTACAAGTTAGGGTGTGGTGCAGTGTGCAAATGATGATGCAATTATGATCTATCACATGATTAATATTTGTCCTAAATATTTAAAACATAGAATATAACGAGAAAACTTGAGCATGCGTTATTTCTATATAATTTATCAAATATTACAGATAGGTAAGACAGATTGGAACATAACAAAGATACGCGTTTTAGAAGATAAGTCATTGATAACTGAACAGTTTACTCAACTAAAAAGTTTGGGGATTTTTGAAGATTATAGACCATTTGACTAGCTCGATCGACTAGCATTCGGTAGTGACCCTGCATCATGCGCCAAGGGTTGTGGGTTCGATCCCACCCAGGGCAAACATTTGTCTGATGAATATTGGTTTGTTATGCGTCTGGGTGTTAATATCCAATATTTATTTAAGTATATATTTGTAATACCACTGTTGGTTCTGATATCCGCAACACAAGTGCTTAAGCTACTTACCTCGGAGTCTGACCAATGTATGCGAAGTTGTAAAAAAACAAAATTATTTTTACAAGACGAAATTGTTCGACTCTGCCTACCCCTTCGGGGATTATGGGCGTGATGTTATGTATGTATGAAATTTTTTCATATAATTGTTGTGTGAAAATAAGTACATGCTTAATGCTTGCTACATGCTACATGCTTAATGCCTAACCTAACCTAACCAATTTTTTTTGCAACAGGGTACAAGGCCTCACTGGCACAACGAACATCCTGAATGCTCTCTCCAGAAGTTTGACCACTCAGAGACACGCTGAAAAGGTAAATATTACTTATTACTAGTTCTGTTTTAAATGTATACATAAACAATAACTTGCCGGTTCTAGTATACTTATGTTTTGCTTTATCAAATACACGAAAACTTACAAAGTTACTTCGCACCAACGTTGAGGAGTCAGGCGCTCTGACGTTACTTAACGCTGAAATTCGTAGGATTTAGTGACGTCAGGCGAAATTTGAATGCGGGGTATTTTTTTATTTATTGGTAAAAATACGTAGATGTACGATATTTTTTAATTATCTTACTGATATGCTGTTATAAATATAATAATGTCCTCCTAACCGATATCGGTCACGGCGGCCAATCTCACCCTGGAGTAGCCAACTGCGCAGGAGCATATTCATTGTTTTTATTCTGAACTAATAATACAAATCACGTATTCATTAAAGTTTCCTGTATATTTTTTTGCTCAGTAGGTACAACAAAACCTATATAATAAACCTAAGTTAGAAAAAAAAGTCACGAATAAAAAAGTCTGTGCCTAAAATTTGTCGACACGACTCGAATATTTTTTTTTTTTATGAATTTAACATAACACACTGCTTTTGTTTTGGAAATTCACGCCAAGCTGGCTTTATTAAGTAATGTGTAAAGAATAATAAAGGATATGGACATAACACTGCCAATATTACTCAAATTGTTATAATGATAAATAATTAGTTTACTGAACTCCGTTGGTAACTGTCAAATTTAAGTGCTATTAAAAAACGTTGTTTTATCAAGTCTGATTCGAGTCTTAGACCACATGTACGTTAACCTGCCAAATCCACATTAATATTATAAAAAAGGAAAGATTTGGCCGTTTGTTTGTAATTAATAGGCTTCGAAACTGCTGGACCGATTTGAAAAATTATTTTACCATTGAAAAGCTATTTATCAGCGAGTAACATAGGCTATATTTATCCCCGTATTCCCACGGGAACGGGAACTACGCGGGAGAATCCGCGAGCGCCGCTAGTATTAAATAAATTGATACATACGAATCACGCCAGGCTTCCCGAAGGAGAAGAGTCCAAGTACGATTATTTCCTTTATCCAATTTTAGCTAAAAACAAAATTTATTTAAGTAACATTAAAAATTGCGTTAGAACTCCAATATTAGAAAATCCAATATTATACGACGCCCTAGGCAACGAACACAATTGGTACATGTTTTATAACAAGCTCTATTGACAAGCTCGATGGCGCATTCGGTAGTGACCCTGCCCCATGCGCCAAGAGTTGTGGGTTCGATCCCCACCCAGGACAAATATTCGTATGATGAATACTTGTGTTTGTTCTGTGTCTGGGTGTTAATATCCAATATTTAAGTATATATTTGTAATACCACTGTTGATTCTGATATCCGTAACACAAGTGCTTAAGCTACTTACCTCGGAGTCAGATCAATGTATGTGATGTCGTCGGATATTTATTTATTTATATTTATTATTATAAGTCCTGAGGTTTAAAAGCATCTACTAATCGTGTTCGTGTGTGCACTGTAATGTACCAATGATGATCATATTGTCCAATTTAAAATTGGACACAACGTTGCAATCTTCCATTAGTCATTGCTTAAAAGCACATCATGTAATTTCCTCTCTTCAGGTTGACGAGCTGGTCCGCCTCCACCAGTCCGTCTTCACCGCCGGCGAGCTGGCCTCCATAGCTGCGATCCGAGAGAACATCGCCGCTTCCATCACCTGGAGTAACAACCACTTCTCTACCATCGAGTCTTGGCTCCAGAATTACTACGCCCCTGAACCCGACAGCGCCAGTGCCCTCTCCGCCAGTTTCATCATCTGCATTTCAGCAGTCCTCATGTGGTTTAACTACTAATTGTTATGACCTGTGAATAAGTGATTTTTCGATTTCACCAAATAAAATTACAAATGTTACAAATTACAGATTGCTGATCTATTGCGAACAATAACTTAAAATATACTTAATCTATAGGTATATACCTACGACCAAAATATTTCATCGGATAAATAATGTCTACCTCAAGAATATAAAATTTGATTCAATAAAATAACAATACAATTTATTCATGGAATCATATATTTTGCAGGTTGTTTGTGTAGCCAAAAAATATAACCTGTAACTAACTTTTTATACGTATGCTTGGGACCAGTAAGAACTATTTATTAATATAAATTAAGTAATTATAATGCACTTATAATTGATCTTAATTATACGAGCGTAATAAGCACAGAGTATCTATTTTTAACAATTTTCCATCTAGCCCAGCCCAGTTTTGTTTCTGGGTGAATGTGGTTAAAGGGGCCTGCTGCCTCTTTGACTCTGCTTACCTCTTCGGGGATTATGGGCGTGATGTTATGTTATGTTATGTTTATCTAATATAAGATAGGCTAGATGGCCTGGGGTAGTTGGTGAATGTATCTCATCATCCTCCTAGCGTTATGTCCCGTGCTTAGTCGAGGTCCGCTTTTACCGTAATCCTGGATTTAGCGAATCTGGTACATTGAACTTTCGTAACTCTTAGATAGGGGAACCAGATAATTTTTGGATCATGGTTACACATCCATAGTTGTTGGAATCATCACGATGTTTTACCTCACTGCCGAGCTAGTGGTAATACGTACAAAGATTTGAAAAATCCAGAGGTAGGTACATGCCCGGGTTTGAACACTCACACCTTAGTTAAGAGGCGCTTTACCATTGAGCTACCACCGCTCCCCGCTCTTTGAATAGTCTTAAATAAATTCATTTAGGGAATTTATTTTAGACTATTTCTATAGTAATTATGTCAAATTATAAATACACACCATACATACATTAAACAATATGGGATTGTAACTTTTATAATTAAGATTTACGCGCATTGAATGAACGACTATTTATTTATGTAATTTTGTATAAATATTTGAATAGTTTTAAATCTGTAAATATAGATAAATAAAACATACATGATATTTTATTTAAATCCTTTAAAACGTACCATACGCCTTCAGATAATAGGTGTAGGACCAGAGTTTTAATTTGTTAGAGAAAAGAGAACATAAATCGACAGACAATTTTATTTATATCTACTGTGTTAGTAATCCATGTGTAAAGTTATAAAAATGGTATCTAAAAACATAACTGGCTATTTTTTATAAATCGACAAAAAAAATGGAGGGGTTATCGATTCGACCGCTATATTTTTATTTGTATGACCACGCATAACTTTTTACAGAGTAGTCCGATTTTGAAAATACTTTTTTTATCGGAAAAGGTATAGGCACCGAGGGCACCGACTCAAACTTAGGTATACTTACATTTGTTTAAGAACTTAGTTGTTAAGGTTAATTAAACAACGTATATTATTTATGGCTTTTCAGTTTTATCGGCGGTTTAATTTATTTGTAACAAACTTTTGAAAGTTAAAATTGAAGGAACGACTTGGTTTATCAAACTACATATACAAGTTTCATCGTTATCTACCGTTTTTATCTCAAGTAGATTTATCTCCGATAGTCCTCGTCATTGCGGAAACCATTCTTCAGATTAATCTATATGAGCGTTGGGTACGTTTTCAAAGTTTTAGTCTAGTGCCTCCCCGACTATGAAGATGTTGCTACGTGATGCCAGATTAACGAACTAGTAGGAGAATTCATTCATAAATAACACGTCAATATAGCAAACATGGGTAGTGTTACAGTTCTCTGTTTCCTCTCCCTAATCGTGGCTTCAATAAACTCATTGCCGATCGGTGTTAGAAAAGAAACCTTGCCACATATAGTGATACCAAAAACAGTGGAGCAAGTGGAAATAGTGCAGGAAGTTGTGAATGTGACAGTGCCAGGTAGAAGCGGCGACGAGGAAGCTAGAAACAATGTAAGACCAGGTATGGTGGTGAGAAGCTACCATGTGCAATTGACGCCTAATATAGACGAAGGCACTTTTACTGGAAGTGCGTTGATCGTGGTAGAAGTAGACCAAGCGACGAGGGAGGACGACATATTGTTCCGCGTTGAAGACTTGACCGTGACGTCGGTGAAGATCGCTCTAATGACGTCGGATCAGTTTTCTGACCCTGAATCCTTCAACGTGGATGACGGGAACCTGGTCATCGCGACTGGCAACTCTGCTTCTATGTTCACAATCGTGGTGGAGTATGATGGAAACATGAATAGTTTGGGAGGGCTGTACGTCGGCTCCTACAATTCGGAGTAAGTAGTTTTTTTAATATCTTCTATTACATATGTAAAAGGATTTAAAGTCGTCGTAATATCATTAAGAGTTTCGTAACGATTTGTCATAATTAGTTACCATTAGGGATTGCAATCCAGTTGTATTAATTTCTGGATCCAGCAGAGCAAAGCTTGTGCTCGTCCCAGCTGGAGGGCTTGATTATGCATTCCAGTCAAGTAAGGATTGAAATCCAGCGGCATTTACTGGCCCGTTTGTCGAGTGGTCAGAGTCTCTGGCCACGAAACCGAGGGTCGCGGGTTCGAATCCCGCTAGGGAAAAATGTTTCGTGTGAAGAACATGGACATTTGTATTAGAGTCATGGATGTTTTTACAAGCATAAGCTTAGTTTGGAACTAGGGAATTGTGTGTCAGTGTGATAATTTATTTATTACTAGCTGACCCGGCGCACTTCGTAACGCCCCTTTCTCGGATTTTCCATACTCATTTTTTTTATTTACTGCGCAACTTTTTTATTTATTTTTTCATAAGAACCTTTAATGCACAAAACAAACACAACTAAAAATGAATTAGCGGAATCAGTAAAGCCGTTCTCAAGTTATAGCTTTGGGGTAGACCACCCTTAACATTTAGCATTTATTTAACATTTAGGGGTATGAAAAATAGATAGTAGTCGATTTTCAGACCTACTGAATACGCATATAAAATTTGGTAAAAATCGGTAAAGCCGTTTCGGAGGAGTACGGTAACTAACATTGTGACATGGAAATTTTATATATTAGATTATTTATTATTATTGTTATTCTGTAATTGATATAGAGTTTGGAGGTTTTAGTACAAAATAATATTAGGTGTTGCTACTGTACAATTAACTAAATCAATCACTTTACCCTCCTTAAAAAATATAGAATTACGTTTAAGTGACATCTAGCGGGGTTATTTAATACTAATTTATCAGGTTGTACGGCACGTTGATATACAATTTCACTTAGTTTTTTATTCTCCTCTATATTAAAAGATGGCGATAGACTTGTAGAGCTTGTATGAAAAGGATTATAAATGTTGAAGAGGCGAGTGAGGTGTGTAGGGATCGTGCCACATGGCGTTCGGTTCTCTCTGCTTACCCCGCTAGGGAAGTGGCGTGAAGTTTAGTTCGTTAGTTAGATAGACTATAACGATAAAATGAGGATGGCTTGGAAACAAATAATTTAGTCTTTCTAAGTGGTTTATTCTATTGTATTCCTTTGGATCATCTTGGATTCAAAATTATAACAAGGCTCTCCACATCGCTGTACTGTGAGGGAGAAGATTTAGTTCAACTGCATAATTCAATTTTTTTTTTATTAAGAATAGATTCCTTAACTGATGTCGATACAGCAAGCTTGGTATATTTAAGCAATATTCAATTACTTAATACACGTGTCATGGTCCTGTGGAGATTCGTAAAACATACTGAGGATATAATAGATCTTTTTTTTAATTAAGAATGTGTGGTTAGCTCCAGAATGGATGCTAGACAACCAACCTCCTTAGTATTAATATTTCTTTTGCAATAGAAACTCATTACTGTACAAAGGAATAAAAAAAAACAAATTCAGAATTTTATTTAAAACATAGAAAGATAGATTATGCCAACGGAACTGTTTAAGATGCAAATAAAACCACTCTCCATAATTAAATATGGCAATTGTTAGGAAAAATAACGATTAACATGTTTTTCTTTAAATGTAACCTAGTCAAAAATATTGAGTTATGTATGTTATCACAGATTTATCTTTACAAAACCTACATTTGTAGATACTGCTGCGCGCCGCCGTACAAGATATTTTATTGTAAAAATTGTACTTAATTTTTTTCTTCATAAATGTGATATACATATTAACGATACTAAGGCTTGGAAAAAAATGGAAAGTGGTATTAAATGCATCTTGTATGAGGTCCGTGGCGAGCCCATTTAAATCAGTCACTCTAGCAGTATTTTATTAAGATCAAACAGTTTAACTTCGAAACAATGGTTGGTCGCTTGCACTGATGTCATAATAAACTTGGATTAGAAGATAAACCATGATTTTATCAAAAGACAAAGTATCTAAAAGAATTCTTATTTATCATCTATAAATTTTTTGCTAGTTCGTCTTGTGAGTTTATTTTTAACATTTCAGTTGTTTGGGAAGTTAAAAAGAATTTGTCAACTGCGTTCATTGACTACTTAAAAGTCTAATGGCGACGAGCTAGCCTCACAATTTTCCAACTACCACAACCCACCCTTATTTTCTGGCTAAATTCGGTTTAAGGAACCATATTTGTATAATGCTCCTTCGACTTTGCTTACTTCTTCCGGGATTGCAGGCGAATGTTTGGTTAAATGTGAAACTTTGACGTTCCAGATGTTTCTTTTTTGTGACGCAAATGGAATTCCCAGAATGATTTCGAAACACCTACGTGTACACGCCTTTTTGGCTAACTTAAATTGAGATAAATCATTTTATATCTTTGAAAATTCCTTACGATAATGTCAGTCATCGGTCGGTGTCTTTAGATTTATCAGAAATTGAAATATTTCGACGGGAAACAGCGAGATAGCAGACATGTGATACTGAATGAGTAAAAATACTTAGGTACTTGGCGAAAACAACGCCTATTTAGTAAAAATGTATAAGTATTTAGGACTAAATGAACATTTTTCTTTCTTTCTTTCTAAATAGTTTTAGTTTGTAAAAGTCAATACCTATTATTACTATTATTTACTTACTTTAGATACTTTTCACACAAAACGAGTGCCATAATAGCTAGATAAAAACAAAATCGATATTAACTTTTAACGAATGTTTCCAAAAGAAGGCGTTTAGTCGAGTTGCTTGAAAAAATTCTGCCATTAATATAGATTTAAAATGAAACTAGATCCAAAATCATGCGATTAATCCCACGGGTCGAGCATTAAACAAATTGTATCTGTTCTTTTCATCAAATTTTTCGATTTGCTGATTTAGACAAATGTCCTATTACAAGCTATATACTTATTTATCTATATACACACAGTAATCAAATTGTATTATACAAAATGAATTTGCTACCTCACGCCATAAATTTCTTAAATAAAAAAATATATAGCGTCTCATGTTGGTCTGGGACTTAAAAAGACCAATTACTGTGCTTCTTGCCTATCAAGTAATAAAATGAGTCTAATGGTATATCGGGTTTTGGATATGTGCTTGTGTAGGCGACGAGCTAGCCACTTGTCAGTATTTTTTTACAATTCTCCATTTAACCCACTCCATTGTCCCATGTTGGTGTGGTACTTAAAAAGAACGTGCCAACTGTGGTTCTTGCCTAGCAGGTCATAAAAGGAGACTAATGTTATATCGGCTTTTGGGTATGTACTTTATTACAATTTTCCATCTAACCCAGTCCAGTTTTATTTTTGGCTGAATGTGGTTAAAGATGCATTCTTTTGGGGATTATGTGGTCATGTTGGTATGTATGTATGTATGTAATATTAGTTTAAATCTTTGTTTGATACCTCTGGGTTTCTTAGTTATTTTTTCATCAACTTAGATTTCATTTTGTAAGATAACAGGGAATTTTAATATCGCTACATATGTATATCATTTAAATAGATATTTTTTTCAAATAGTAAAACTATGTCCTGGAAACCAGACAACTCGACAAAAAAATATCAGTGCCAATGTTCACATATAAATATTCGTCACCTCCTCCATACAAAACCCAAAAATCGAGTTGGGTCAGATAGTATCTATAAAGTCGCCTTCACAATCACAAACCCAAAACTCAGTACAACATTAGCCAACTCTTACGACATGCTAATCAATAAACACAGCTGGCACATTTTTCTCAGTCCCAGACCAATAAGGGGAAACTTAAACATTTGCATGTATTTATGTATTTTATTTTTAACTGTAAAGCTTGTATGAAAAGGAGTATGAATGTGGAATAAGCAAGAGGTGTGTAAGGTCCGTGCTGGTTGGCTTTCGGTTCTCTTTGCCTATCTCTTTAGGGAAATGGCATAAAGAAAGGCAAAGCTGGTTTAATTTAGTTTAATTACGTAAAAATAAACATGAGTTGAGAGAGAAACTGCCAAGGTGTGAACAGACGTATATTATATTATTAACAAAGAGACTGCTAGCCAAACCATAGGTACCTTATATCAAAATAAAATTAGAATTCTAAACTTGAATACAAAAATAATAAATGTTATAAAAAGTATGAATATACAAGTAAATGAGGCCAGCGTCGGCAACAGGAGTAAACGCGATGTTAATAATGTAGGTACATACATACATGAGTAAATAAGTACTCACAGCCTGAGGTTTTGACTTTAGGTATAATCGTACCTTTTTTTTTTAGGAGCTACATGGCTATGAACTTGCATCCGACACATGCAAGACGCGTCTTTCCATGCATCGATGAGCCCACAGAGGCATCCACTATAACGTTCACCGTCAACGGCTTGGAATACAACAATCTCATTGCTAACACCAGGTTGGAGGAAAACAGCCAGTAAGTAGTTTGTTCACCCAACCGCAAAAAGGAGGACGACTTTTATCAAGCGTATTTTTCGACAAGCTCGATGGCGCATTCGGTAGTGACCCTGCCCCATACGCCAAGAGTTGTGTGTGTTATTTATTGATTATTTATCTCTTAGATGTATAACCTCAAAATCACTTTCATAATATCAATCGACATTACGCAACCACTTCATCAAAAACCCAAGCGTATCTTGCAAAATATAGGAGCGAACTCACTATGTAATCTCATTTCGCTATCACAGAACCTAATTAGACCAATAGGAGACTCTGCCCTCCTTTAGAACACCGTATTAAGATTCTCTTTACTATTTCAGAGTCCAATTCAGGCCGATGGGTGGCCCTGCCCACGTCTGGGGCATCGTAGGCCACAATTTCGCCAACATCAATAACCCGGTCCCTAACGTACCCTTATTCGGTCGCTCCGGCATCACCGGCCAGGACGCGCAGATCTCAGTCGCCATAAATTCGGTCTTCAACACCCTCAACGAATGGACCGGGAAGGACTACTTCAACATCGTGGAAGGCGTTCAGGATGGGAGGATGAATATCATCGCTTTTCCTGATATCTCATCTGAGTGGAATGCGCTGTCAATTGTCGGGATTTGGTAAGATTTTTTTTATTATAGTCTTTAGCAGACTTCTTTTACTTTTTCTACGACGGACCCCTATGGGTTGAATCAAAGTTATTGCAATAAACATATTATATATGACATACATTTCTGTGGCGCAGAGTCATATAACTTTGGGAATGTTCTCGAATCGCTAAATATTTTGTGGTGCTTGTTCGTACGCCACTATGGGAATCCTGGTCTTTAGCATGCCATCATTTTAATGTTACAATTGAAATTAATATGATGAGCTACTGCTCATCATATTAATTATATGTTTTTTTTAATATGAAAACTAATGATCAGAAATAAATAATTCTTATCGATTAGGAGAATATTTTAATTATTAATGACCCCATGTCTATTTTTAGGGAGCCTTATATCTTCATGGAAAATCGGCATGCCATAATGCACAAGAAAGAAGCCTTCGTCAACATAGCCGAAGCTATTTCTCGCCAATGGTTCGGCTTTGTGATCTTCCCAGAAAACTGGATCAACGAGTGGGTGATCACCGGAATGGGGACTTACGCGGCATTTGAAGCTCTCAAAACTGTAATTTCATAGTATTTATTCTAATTTATTTAACATTGTTCTTTTTATAATGCTATCATAAGAAGATTGGTCCCATGTTGGTCTGGGACTTGGCCCATGTCGATCTGGGACAAAAAAAAAGAATGTGCCAACTGTGGTTCTTGCCTAGCATGTCATAAAAGGCTACTAATGGTTTACGGGCATTGGGTATGTGATTGTGTAGGCGACAGGTTAGCCGCTTGTCACTGCTTTTCACAATTTTCCATCTAACCCAGCCCGGCTTTATGTGGTTGAAGGGGCATACTGTCCCTTTCACTCTGCCTACCCCTTCGTGGATTATGGGCGTGATGTTATGTATGTATAAGAAGATCTGTAGGTACCTCTCTGGCACAGCCTATAGGCTTCATGTATAAAAATAACGTTAACTTACTCATCACTGGCCAAGACATATTGTTAGTGTACTTCTAGTATATTTTTCCTCGTAGAATTTGAATCCTAGTTATAATTCATTTATTTTTTTACTATACAAACCATATTTTTCAACTTAAATAAAATAAATTAATAAATTCTCCCTACTAACACACCAACTCCCTAGTTTCAAACTAAGCTTATAAGCTTGTTTTATAGATACTACATAGGTAAACGGATAGACATACTTAAATACGTTTATAAATGTCCATGACTCGAGTACAAATGTCAATGTTCACACGAAACATTTGCCCCTAGCGGGATTCGAACCCCAGACCCTCGGTTTCGAGGCCAGGGTCTCTGACTGTCCACCAAACGAGCCTGTAAAACGTTGGTTAATATTTGAATAACAGCCAGCTCTTGATCACATTTTTATGTGCATGTTATATCATGGACCTATAATATTATTTATTGACATTCAAATAATATCTTCTACAGTTCCAAACGAGCCCGAATGACGATGACACTCTCATAGACATGAATACGATATTCATCACCGATATCTTGCAAGAGAGTTTACTGCAAGACGCATACGACAGTGCTATGATCCTGCAACCAGCTGAGAGGATCTTCGGTGAGAACGATATCAGAGCCCACGTCAATGGTCTCGTGAAGTACAAAGCACCTTCATTAATGTTCATGCTCAAGACAGTTCTTGGGGGAGGCACTGATATTGACTTTATACATGAAGCAGCGAAGAGTTTATTCCTTAGCAGGTGCGTAGATTATCTATTAAATTTTAACTGACCCGATGGCGAGTGGTAGTGACCCTGCCCCATGCGCCAAGAGTTGTAGGTTAGATCCCCACCCAGGACAAACATTCGTATGATGAATACTTGTGTTTGTTTTGTATGTAGGTGTTAATATAATATAATATTTAAGTATATATTTGTAATACCCCTGTTGATTTTGATATAATTGTAGTACAAATAATGTACAGTTACAATGCAAGGGCATTCGGGCGTTGCTGTAGATTATAATAATCAAGCAATAGAACGTGTTTTTGTTTATGTTTACCTTTAATAAGTTATTACTATTGTCGGTTGTCTTCTACAGGTCTTTGCAACCGGTAACAACTTTGAACTTCATAGACGCTGTCAACAGCCAGTGGGCTACGCAAAATGATGGTCTCATTGAAAACCTAGAGCCATACATGGAGCCTTACTTGCAAAACAATGGCTACGCGCTTCTCAACGTAGATCAAAGTCCAAGAGGTGTGATTCTGACTCAAGTAAGTTCAGCTACAAAGAGAGAGGCATATTGGATCATGAATACGGAACATGAATATTCCGTCTATCTCTTAAATTCGTAAATCATACTTATATACTTTATACTAATACATGCTAAAGAGTTTGTGTGGTTGAACGCTCTAATCTCAGGAACTACTGGTCCGAATTGATTTTTTTTGTATTTTATAGTTCATTTAGAGCGGTAGCAGCTTAATAGTAAGGCCACGCGCCTCTTAACCGAAAAGTGCGGGTTCAAACCCGGGCACGTACCTCTGGATTTTTCAAATCTATGTACGTATTTATACCACTAGTTCGACGGTGAGGGAAAACATCGTGATGAATCCTGCAAATTCAAACAACTTTGAATTTGTAACCATGATCCAAAAATTGTCTGGTTCCCCTATCTTAGGGTTACGAAGGACAGATCGGCAGTCGCTTTAATGTAATTATAAGACCCGCTAAATCCTGGATCATGTTCTAAGCGGACCCCGTTTAAGCACGGGACATAACACTAGGAGGATGATTGTATGGTTCATTTATCGAGGAAGACTATAGACTATATATAAAACATTAACCAGAAACGCGCGTAAAATCACGTGCACAGCTAGTAGATTTATAAAAACCAAGAAACGAACAACGTGGTGTTTTAAGCATCTAAGTTGAGTCTGATTTCTATTATATCTCTAGAATATAATCATACCTTTTTAATTGTTTTTGACGAATTATAAGTCTTTCTTTGAAACCTATATAATTAAAGAATATTTTGACTTTGACTTTGACTTTGATTTTGACTATAAAACTATAATACGAGTACTGCAGTTATTAACACTGAAATCGAATCGACGTACTATTATTTACTTATTTTCTTCATTTCAGGAGCGATTCGGCTTCAGCAATCGGCCTACAACGACTTTTGACATTCCTATCACGTACACAACCTCGCTAAGTCCTGACTTTGAGAACTTAACCCCGCAAAAGATCGTGGGTGGAACTCTTGAGCCTTTGGAGGTAGAAATTGGTGATGAAGATTGGATACTGTTCAATCTTCAAGGACATGGTAAACATTTTTTGTTTTACTGGCGCACATGCTTTTGAAATTGTGGTAAACTTATTTTTGAGATTTCTGAAAATAACATGCAAAGTTCCCAAGGGATACGAATAATTATGAACATGACAGGCTTTTTTATATCTTAAATGAAAAAAAAATCTTTGAAAGTTAAACGCCTTTGTAAAAATTCGAGATACTTACAACACATTCGTCTAAATCTCAGAATTTCTTACTTTATTATTGCATTTATATTCTACACCAATAAGCTAAAGAAAAGACAAGCTCGATGGCGCATTCGGTAGTGACCCTGCCCTATGCGCCAAGAGTTGTGGGTTCGATCCCCACCCAGGACAAACATTCGTGTGATGAATACTTGTGTTTGTTCTGTATCTGGGTGTTAATCTCCAATATTTAAGAATATATTTGTAATACCACTTGTTTCTGATTTCCGTAACACAAGTGCTTAAGCTACTTACCTCGGAGTCAGATCAATATATGTGATGTAGTGTGATATTTATTTTATTTATTTATAAATAATTAAAAAAAACACCAGAAGTCAGAATTATTATTTTATACCAGGTTATTACCGAGTCAACTACGGCTCAGATTTATGGGACAGAATAATAGCAGCCCTGGAAAATCCTGAAGAAAGAGAAAAAATTCATCCACTGAATAGAGCTACGGTGAGTCATAATAGAACAATTGCCTTGATCTAGATACACTGCAGTACACACTTTTTGTATTTAATTGTATCAACAAACCTGATGAATAATCAAACATAACATCACGCCCATAATTCCCGATGGGGTAGGCTGAGTCAAAGGGACAGCAGGCCCCCTAACCACGTTCAGCTAAAAACAAAACTAGGCTGGGCTAAAAAGAAAATTTAAAAAAAAAATTCAGTAGAATTGAGTACCTCCTCCTTTTTTGAAGTCGGTTAAAAAGTAGTGAAAAGTGGCAAGCTTGCCGCCTACACATATGAATAATTGAAAGAAAACAGAATACACAGCATAGCCAAAGCTTATGTCTCTGGTCGTCGATTTATATGACGGTTGCCATATTTTAACTTTTAACACTATTTCTATATTTATGTCTCCGGTGAAAGAAAACTTTATTTTCTTAACATAATTACATATTACATATATTTCCTCCGTAATCCCGTACGTGCCCGTAGCTGCCCCTTTAACCTCTGCGGGCATCATCACTTTCAGCCAAAAATTAAACTGAGCTGGGTTATATGCAAAATTGTGAAATTGTAGTAACAATTGGTCAACTCGTCACATACACATTGACATACCCAAACCCGATAGGCAAGGAAGGAACACAGCTGGCACATTATTTTTAAGTTCCAAACCAACATGGGACACTTAATATATATTTTTTTTAATAAGGCGAATAGTAAAGAGTATTTATCTGTCTGTATTAACAGTTGGTTGACGACGCTCTAAACTTGGCCAGATCGGGCCGATTGAATTATGACGTCGCTTTCCGTGTAGTCCTGACCATGGAACATGAGACAAAATACGCAGTCTGGAAAGCGTTCATTAGGAACATGAACTTCTTGAGGAAACGCCTCGTGGCCGCTGTCGAAAACGATGAAGATTTGGATCCGGATATTTATTTGGTAAGATTATTTATGATGTTTTAGTTTTAGTGATTTGTTATATAAACAGGAATGGTAAGTTTCGAAAACCAGTAGAATTTTTTGGGCAGGTAATGGAAGGACCAGCCCACCGTCTCCCATGGCCACTTCGAAGATCTTTGTCATTCTGGCCGAAACTGCGCGCGGATATTGCATGTCCTGAGGACTCTTGCACTCCACCGCGCGCAATTCTTCACTCTCTACATATTCTTTCAATAATTCCTCGTCCCTATACCGTCACTCTCCCCCTTCTGGGGCATGACGCCATAGCAACGCCTTCTCTCGTCGGGGTATAAATAACCCCCATATCCTTAGAAATGGAAGGACAGTAAATATTTGCACAACGACGCTCTTGGCTTGGCTCTTGAATTTTAGCTACGTATCGACTTAAATATTTTTGTAAGGTTTTAGTTTTGTTACTTATTGGTTTTTCCGCATAGTCCTGGCAAAAGGGAACCAATAAATCTTTACAGTGTCAGAAGAAATACCGATCTTCATAGACACCTGACGCTGGTATTTCTTTAAATATGACTCACGTTGGTTCCTGAGCACCCAAGTAGGTCGTTCCTTGCCCGACTTAGAAAAAAGTAAATGCAATCCTGTGTAAAAACAAGTCTTAGTGTAATGATGCTGATCAGATCAGTTTTGTTCTTTTTTGTGACAGTTGTTTATTCCCTCACAGAGAATGGTACGAAGGAGTATAGTGGCATTCGAAAACGAAGTGGGCTTCAGTCCGGAGTGGAATGTAGAGGAGCCAGCGATGGTAGCCCTGGCTCGAGGCATCGTGATGGACCACGCGTGTCGCTCCAACTACGACCCTTGCATCGCAGCTGCCGTCGACTGGTTCTACGATTCTAATGCAAATGAACCAGCTATGTAAGTTATGGAAATATGTCTTTTTATAACGTCTTCTTCCTAGGGTTTTGTATCTCTAAAGCTAGCAAGCAAACGCTCCACTATGGTCACTCCAATACCAGAGGTATTAAGTACCAACCACCCGGAGGACTTAGCACCCGAGATTCTTATTTAATTAAACTGAGCGCATCATAGCAGTACAATTAAAACGTGCTTCTTAACGTTCATTTTCTGTAAGATTTGCGATACCATGGTATTTTAAGATCCTCTAAAAACATGTTATTGGTTTAGAAACATAAAAGTTTTAGATCTCAACAAAATCTTACCGAATCTAACTACAGCAGACAAATATTCAGGTGATTCCATAAACACAAACAAATTATCAGCATACGCCACTTAAAAAGAAATTGCAACCCACGCATGCTCTTAATACCAACAATGATTGAAACATGTTATTTCAGAAACCCTAATATCCCTCAAGACCTCAGACCAGCAGTGTACTGCACGATGGCAAGAACTGGTGACGATACCGTGATAGAGGCCCTCCGGGCTCGTCTTGAAATAGTGACGACCATGTACGAGCGTATAGTGATCTTAGAATCTATGGCCTGCTCCCAGGATGAAGAGTTCATTAATTCGTAAGTATTACAGCGCGTATTTCCCAAAGACTTTCTGATGATCCTAAAAGAGACGGGGATCTCTGGTAATTGTGGAGATATGGTTTAAATTATTTTTTTTCCATTTCAAAATATAAAAAATCAGCACAATCTGGGAGACGATCAATTCTAAAAGCAAGTTTTCACTACATAATGAAATTGAATATCGATTACTATAATCGATTACTGTCAATGATTTAAATAATAGCAGAACAAGATAATTGAACAAGAAACATTTGCACAGAATGATTGATTTAATCAAAGTGAATAAATACATTTTATCTATACTTATAATAAATCTGTAGAGAGGTCAATTCTGTACATGAAATATATTTTCAAAATAACTATCAAGGGGTGATTAGTGATCGATACTGATGCCAAAAATGCAATCAGTAAAATTTTTGTCTGTCTGTCTGTCTGTCTGTCTGTATGTTCCTTATAGAAACAAAAACTACTCGACGGATTTTAACGAAACTTGGTACAATTATTTTTCATACTCCTGGGCAGGTTATAGTATACTTTTCATCACGCTACAATCAATAGGAGCAGAGTAGTGAAGGGAAATGTTGGGAAAATTGGAGAAGTTACTCCATTTTTTAAGCTTCCGTCGCGTGTGCAGTCTTAATGGTTAAAGTTACATAGAAATCATGTATGACGGAAATAGTCTTTATAATATTAACCATAAACGCGGGTGACACCGCTGGCACAGCTAGTATTACATATTTCCAACGGCCTAAAAAAACAAAATATCATCTTAATAAAAATAGCTATTAAAACCGATACTCTAGATCGATTTATTGTATTTTTTAATATGTTTTAACAGTGACAGCTCCCTGAATTCAATCTATGATTACTCGTCTCGTATTTTCAAATGGGCTTGCGTTTTGAGTGTTTCCAGTGGGTAGGTGATAAGTTTCTTTCGAAAAACTTATTTTGTATCTATACTTTTAGTCAACAGCTCTCTTAGAGATAGAGAAGCAATCTCTAAACATTACTGTAACTGAAACATTACTGTAACTGCAACATTACTGGAATTCGAGAGAATCCCGGTAATGGGGACCCCGATAGTTTTGCGTTCAGCGCCCGAAGAATGGCAGCCGTGAGGTTCAGTCGGTAGGGGAACTGGTGTTGCCCGCCGAGTTCCGAGCCCAACACACCCTTGTAGGCTCTCACTCAGGTCTACCTGGACGGTGCGTAAAGGCATTCGTACAAAAAAAAAGGTACCAAGGTAATATAATTCCAGCTGGGCACTTCTTAGAGGATATTCTTATTATAATTGAGACGAATAAAAGATAATTATTATGTAAAAAGTGTTTTATAAAGCTTAAAACCCTTGTCTTCCCTATATTATAGTGTAATATATTTGCGAGTTTCATTATATTATCCCGTAAATTACGTACTGTATACCGTATAGTATAGTAGTAAGTTAGTTTCGTGTTTTTTCTCCGCCATCAAACTTGTAATATAAATAGTATTCGAACATTCAAATTTGCAAAAAATTATATGAACGTCGCTTGTATTTTTTTTTCTTTTCTAGGTATCTTGCTGAGACTACTGCATCAGAAAGCCCATACAGTATCGAAGAAAAGTCCAGGATATTCAAGGCCATAGCTGAAAGCAGCTATTCCAATGCCGATCGTGCTCTAAGATTCTTAGTTGCGCAAACAAATGAAATAAGGGAGAAGTAAGTTGATTTAAATTACATAATCCAGTATGTACATATATTTTAAATATATTTATGTCAAGTTTGACTAGCTTGTCGTTAGTTTGAAGTCCGACGGGAGCAAAATATTCATGATCATGATAATTTCTCAAATTATGTACATATGTTTGTCATCTATAATTGTGTCTGTCCATCCTCTAGTCTAGACATTCAGCATCCATGATAAAAAAAAAACAATATTAGTAAATGTATCTGCTCTAATGATACATCTATATAAATAAAACAAAGTGGTGTTTGTTACACCACTTATAAGTCGAGAACGGCTGAACCGATTTACGTTGTTTTTGATTTGTTGGATTTGTCTTCGTCCAGAATAACAGAATAACTATTAAAAACATTGAAAAATTGACGATAAAACAAAATAAAAGCAAAAGTATTTTCTCATATAAAACGGTGGGATTCGTATCTGTCAATATTAAATGTCAATTACTGGGCGATACGAAGTTCGCCGGGACAGCTAGTATTAATATAAACGTAGGCTTTGTCATCATCCAACCTTGAACATAGTCGACGACAGGATGAGAAACTGACATCGATTTTTTATTTTTTTTTTGTGAATGGCAATAACTGTTAAATTTTAAAGTAGTTTGAAATTCGCTTTCTGCCTTATGTCTTTGCAACGAAATACCTTATTCAAACATTTATTTTCAGCTATGGCGGTGACGTTAAGTTGGAAGCACTAATTTATGCCTTGGTTGAAAATATGGCAGATGACGATTTGTCCGACAGGGTGAGTAAAGCTGTTTTTTCAAGTAGTGTGTTAGTTCAAGTATTAAGGTCACTGTACATATGAATGTCATTCGGGACTACGAAATAGGTGAAGAATTTTAGGACCATCTCTTTCGTATTTTTTTTTTGTCTTGAATAGAAAATTGGCCCTTTGTATACTTTTGAATGTATTTAATAATGATCATGTTCCTGGCGTTACGTCCCATGTTTGGTTGGTTTACTTAATCCAGATCCTGGATTTATCAAGTCCGGGTATGACATCCTTTTCAAATGGATACAAATTGGATTATGGTTGTGTTTTGAAGAATCAAGTAAGTAATTGATAATTTGCAATCGTTTTCAGTACAAACGATGGGTGGAATCTACCAATAGTAATTTGGAAGCTTCGCTAGACACAGCATTACGCGGTTTGTCAATGATTACCGAGAATCTTCAATGGAATAACAATTTGTATGAAGAAGTCTATCAGTGGATAGATGAGAATGACGCCAATGCAGCTACTATATCAATGTTTTTAGTCTTGTTGACATTTATGTTAACGATGTTTAACCACTAGTGATAAGTGTGTGCGAAAGTGAATATTTTTTTGGGCCAGCTCATAGAATGAGGTTACTTAAGGCGAAGCTGAAATTCTGTTTTTTATTCTTGAACAAGAATATAAACACCTGAACTGTACAATTAAAATGTTATTGATTTGATTTTTCTGGTATCAAAGTCAAGTTCGAACTGGCATAAAAATATAAAAATGTCGACTGGGTCCATCTGTAACTTCATTCCATGGGTAGGTTGTTTTGATGTTACCGGAATTGTATGAAATAAAATTATTATATTATAGCAGCGCCCCACGGTGTCACTTGCATACCTCCCGTTTACGTGGGAATATAGCGATACAATATACTCGGTACTCGCTGATTGAGTAGCTTTCTATTGGTAAAAGAATTTTTCAAATCGGTCTAGTAGTTTCGGAGCCTATTCAAGGCAAACAAACAATCAAATATTTTCTCTTTATATTAGTAGTATGATGAACATTCAAATATTTAAAAATTATGTGAAGTAAAGAAACAAGTGACAGAACAAGTTACGACCTTGAGCTTAAAAAATCAAGTTAAAATTTACACAATCCGCAGATTAATGAAATTGGTCTAACATTTTTATCTTAGAAAGTATTATACAAGCAATGTTTTATTTCATACAATTTTGGTATCTAAAAAATCTAAAAAAAGGAGGCAATAGTTTTAATAGTTTATAAATGAGAATTTGTTTTCTTTGGTTGTATGTTACGTTCAAAAACAAAACGTCTTAATTATTAGCGACAGCCAAAGATTAATATAATTCAACTTAATTATGTACCAAATGCTTATTAATTCTAAGTTTAAGGATGAAATAGCCTAATCGTATAGGTAAGTAAGACCGCGTCTTCACAGCTGGCGGAAAGGTATTGGCGCGAGCGAGACATAGATATGTGTTTATGTCACACACACACACATATACTTTCTATCGCTGTATTTATTGCTACGATTAGCGGCGAACACGGACTAGTAAAAAATTAAGGACTCCGTGCTATCATACTACAGCGTGAAGCCACTGATTGACACAGTGATCGAGACTAGTGATACTAGATATCGGAAATTTGGAGCGCTTCCGTCAATGTGTGATGCAAGTTGCGTGTCAAGTTGGAGCTCTGTATAGATGCCCAACGTCTAGTTAGTGCCGCCGAATCCTTATTTTTTTAGTAGTCCGAGGCGAATAGCTATTATATAATATTTTAGACTAAATAGAAGCTAGATTTTTTATTGCGGTGTCTGGGTAGTATAATTAGGTATGTCTAAAAATGTACACGGGTAGCACTAGAAACTTTTTACTATCTTTAAGATAGTATTTTTAGTTTCATCGGGCGTTACTTCAGATACAATCTAATTTGTTGACTACCTCTGCTGTCTGTTGAAACATAGTTCTTAACTAAAAGCATAAAATTTAATATTCAAAATGTATCGAATTTTAATATGTATTTAATTAAGATTTTTGTGACCAAAATAAAGTTCAACTATTTTTTAGTTTAACAGACAGAGGTGAAGATTTTGTATCCGAAAGTAACTGGTTTGAACAATCACATTCTGTTACGTTTAATATTGTAGCAGTAATGATTGATGATTTATAATGTAAGATTATATTCTCTAAACTTAAGTGAAAATATTTAACACAATATTATAATATTTGGAGATACATTAAAGTATGTTAATTGATCATTTATTGCGATTAGTTTGTTGTTTGTTTTTTTAGTTGCACAAAGTGAAGATTAATGTTTAATATTAATTATAGTTAATTACTTAGTAAATTTTCATAGATGAAAATATAAAGATAAGTTGTAAGTATCAGTAAGTATAAGACAAATTGCACAAAGTGAATTTAGAATTAAGTTTTTTTTTTTAATATATAATCTTTTTAAAATAAGTATATTACAACACATATGTATATCTAAAGAAAAACTTATTTTTAAGATTTTTTACTGCATTTTCACTCAAGGAATTATATAAAGTTGTTGTATGTCAGTTAAGTTCTAATTAAGAATATTTCTAGGGATAATTAAATAAAAAGATAGAAAATAAGTAGGTATAATAAATTTTATTTTATTTTTGTACTGAATTTGAAGCAAATGCGTCCTCTTGCTTCAAATTAAGTTTCATGTTATTATTTTATAAATAAGGATAAAAGCATTATTTAAAAATGTAATATAAGGCACATTTATTTTGTATTTAAGTTTTGTTACTTAGAATTACACTACTTTTACCTTTTAAAAATATGATGTGTACGTACATATTACATTATGTACATAAAATATAATATTAAAACAATAATTAATAAATTAGTCTTAGAAAACTAAAAACATTTTTTAATTATGACTAGTACCATTTATAGCGGCAGTAACAAATATCATATAAAACATAAATAAACAATCTGTCAATAATATTAACATCCATTATATTTGAATGAACCACATTAATATTTTGAATAAATCTTTGTTTATTTATTAAACTTTTTTGCGATATTTCAAAATTCTCGGACCATTAACAACCGCTTTTATCAGTTTTCAAGTTATTTTATCTAAGTCCAGGCGTACAATGCATTTAATACATAAGGAATGTTAAATTACAAAATTAAGATAAATGTTAAACAAATTCCTCAAAAAAAAAATTATGTAAACATTCTAATGAAACGCTTAGTGTTTGTCCAAATAGCCTTCTCAATTAGTACTCAGTCTCATTCACAGTGCTATGTATTTTTCTTATTTATAAGATTTCATCATTCCGTAATTGATTAAGTTTTCAGCTATAGTAAACTGTAGACCTATAACATAGTTATTCAATTTTACAGTTCAGAACTTGTTAAATGCCATTAAACAATTATGAAAAAGTACAATTAAAAAAAATTATAAAAACAAATAATGTTTAACTGAAAGCAAAGGTAATCAGTGCTGTTATTAATAAACTGTACAAAATTAACAGTGATCCTGCAGGATGCTTAACACCAAAGGCCCTAGGAACTCTCTGTCTTTCTGTGGACTGAAAAAAAAGAAAAACGCTTTAACTATTGAAGAAAATCTTTTTCTTCCTAACGTTGTGTCCCATGCTTAGACGGGATCTGCTTAGACCATGATCCAGGATTTAATGAGTCTGGTAATTATATTGATGTGACAGCCGATCTGACCTTCGTAACCCTTACATAGGGAACCAGACAAAGTATCAGAGTTACACATCCATACTCATTAGAATGTGCAGGTTTCATCACGATGTTTTCCCACCGTACGTGCCCTGCTGTTAACCCGCACCCGTCGGTTAAGGGCACGTGTCCTTATTATTGAGCTACCGCCGCTCTTTAAATATTGAAGAAAATAAATACTATTAATTATATTTTTCGATTCTCATATTTTATACATTAATTAATAAAAATATAATGTAAATTAATGAAAAAAAAAAGGTATTTTCATTTAAATACGAAGTATGAATGCTGGAAAAACAGTGAGGTGTGTAAGAACCGTGCCGTATGGTGTTCGGTTCTCTCTGCCTACGTTGGCGTTTAGTTTATAGTACAGTTTTGTTAAATATACTATTATTGATTATGAATAAAAAAATAATTAAAGTTGAGTAACGGCCTCTCTGAATGTTTTACGGACTTACCACAAGATCTGGAGTGGTGTCAGTCGTAGTCATTGTTAAGTTTTCGGGTCGCGGCTCACCCACCGGAATTTTGTACATGAAATGGTTCTCTTTTTGACTGAAATATAAAAAAAAACAAGGCTATTTTAAGTTTATCTTAAACCTGACGGGTTGTAACATTTCCTCAAGTCAAATCGGTCGAATCGGTCGAGTGAAGCGGTAGCTGTCACATACGTCATACTTGTGAACAAGTGCCACCTTCAGAGGCTGGTCTGCTCTGGTTTACCTTTTACTTGTAATAATACTCGCCTGAATCTTCGACGATCATTAACTGTATGACTTGGTATAAATATTAATATATATCTGTAAATTTTAATTTTTATATTCAATCTAACATTGAAAGAGTAACTACCGAGTTTCTTGCCGGTTTCTTCTGGGTAGATGCGACATTCCGAACCGGTGATAGATTCAAATTGTTCTTTTTTATAATGGTTAGACGTCTAATTGTTATTTGATTGTGCAGTTTTCCTCATAATGATCTGCCTCATCACCAAAAACGTACAAGATTTAAAACAGATGTTTCACTGTTCGTGGTACAGTAAATCAGGGACTACTTAATAAAAGTAGACTCCGCGCTGACATACTACAGCGTAAAACCACCTTTATGCATGTGTGAGTAAGTCTTAGGAATGCCAGATGTAGGAAATTTGGAGTGCTTCTGTCAATGTGTGACGTTAGTGGTGTGTCAATTTGGAGCTCCGCAGATGTCTAAACGTCCTGTTAGTGGCGCGGAGTCCTTTTATTTTAACTAGTCCGTGAGTAAAATACCATTATTATAGTGAAGATTATTTTTACTTACACTATTGCCATGGCATTCTTCCTGTCGTCCATTTCGTAAGTGTTGAAGCTGTTTTCATCCAACATTGACTGTCGCGTTATATATGCCGTGCGGTAGCAGGCTAGCCGGGCGTCGGGGTCGACTCTGTTTCAGTAATTGAAATAAAAAATAAATAAATATCCTTCCTATTAATATTATAAACGCGAAAGTTTGTATGGGTGGACGTATGTATGGATGTTTGTAACTCTTTCACGCAAAAACTACTGAATGGATTTTAATGGAACTTTAGAATAATATAACTCATATACAATATACACCCAAATTTATAGGTATCTACTAATTATAAAGCTGAAGAGTTTGTTTGCTTACTTGAATCTCAGGAACTACTGGTCCGATTTGAAAAATTCTTTCAGTGTTACAAAGCCTAGTTATCATGGAAAGCTATAGGCTATATAACATAACCCTAAACGCGGGTGAAATTGCGACCACGACTAGTAACATATCAGTAGGCTATGTTTTATCGATACACCACCTGTATTCAGCTAAACCCTTTGGATTACGGGTTACAGGCGTGATGTTATGTATGTATATGTTGCAATTGGGCTACATTTTGAATATTCAAAAGACATAATACCTGTAATTCATGGTCTTCCATTGGTTCCAGAGACGTTCAGTATAGCTCAAGCACTTCTGGTATCCCACAGAACATGCCAGCTGTGTGATAGTACTCCTAAATAGACGAACTTGGCTCTCCTGATCAATATTAGTGATCAGTATCTTGTAAATGACTCCTATTTTCTTCCGCAGGAACAACTGAGGGGGAGAAATTGTTTTTTTGAATTAATATTTTTAACTAAAGATAAAACAAGTTGATATTTTATTAACTCATAATTTTGTAATCATAGTAGTATCATTGGTAGATGTTAGAAAACTGCAAGATTCATGACTACCCTTTGATGACGCATGACTTTTTTGTTGAGTAAATCAATAACTAAATAATATTGCATAAATATTGATATAATAACATCACGCTCATAATCCCCGAAGGGGTAAGCAGAGTCAAAGGGGCTTTATCGGTTTCATACAATTTTTTTGACATGATACCAACCTGCCATTCGTTGAACATATACTTAGTCATGCCACATCTAGCAGTATCGATCTTCAGCATCTCAAAGCCAGACGCCACAGCATTCCACACGATGACACTACGCTCCTGGTCTAGGTAGTCTAGAATCCACATAGCTAAGTTTTGGTTCAGGTCACCAGACACGAATAGAGCAAACACGTCATTGACTATCTGAAATGAGAATAAGAGTATATGACGGAATGGAAATTATAAAAAAATTTAATGCGTTCTATAAAATTATTTCTTTTTATACCACTAAAGGTGGCAATCAATCAAATGATCTGTCTAACGGTAACCTATCACTGTATACTTAACTCCCCCTAACTAAAGATAAACCTTAGTTAAGAGAACCAGACAAAATAAATGATGTAATATAGTGAGATTTTTCCCAAATATGTCCGCATTAATAGGACGAATTTAGTAGGAGGTTTATACCGGCGTTCAAAATAACATCCCTCGTATGCCCTTTCTATTGCGATACCATTGTTATAATTTCTATCCTCTATGATCGGAAATGTATACCTGAGCTCTATTCATCTCATCAATAGAAGACAAATCTTCTTTCAAAGTCTTCGCGATCAATTTCCACGTCTGCTCGTCGTAGTTTACGCGGTAGTAACCTGCAAATGATTGAACTTTTTCAATTTAATAATAATGGATTAACAATCCCTAGATCCACAACTAAAAACAATATAGAAATTCATAGAGCTTTTATATGTGTGGAAGGATCTCATTTAATTTATTTGAATTTATGCAATTTACATATTTATGCCACGTTTAGTATGATTACTAAAGCATGTTAAGGGTTAAGGTTAGGGTTAAGCGTAGGCGCAGTTGGAGAATCGTGCATAAAAGGCATTTGACAAAACCATCAATCTTATTGTTATCGTAACACTATGGAATTAAAGCGGCGCCTTTGGTATCGCGGTTCTAAGAGAGAAAAAGATAGCAAGACCTTGAACTTCTCAGACGAGTCTTTTAAAAGTTTTTTACTTATTATACACAGTAAACTATGGAAGAGCATTGTTCAGTGCAATGTGAAACGAATCATGAGTGTACATTTAAACGTCGCGTGGGCAACAGAAATAGTGCCCATAACAACTGCAGCCAAGGATTTGTCAATGTCGACCTAACCAATACCAAGTTCAAGTGCTTGAATAATCACTCTATAGTTATTATATTAGAGTACAATTTAAATTAACATTTTGTACTGGGTCGTTCTGCAAAATTTTACTCATAGAGACAGATATATTTTTATTGCCGTGCTCGGGAAAGCCAAAAGGATTAGTCATGATTTTAGCAGTCTTTGTATGTACTATAATATACATAAAAAAATTATATACATAAAAATAAATAATTAATTATCTGTTGCGTGAAAATAACAGCTGCGTATAATACTAAGAACATTATGAAAGTATTCACAACAGTTCATAATTTTCTTACACACACAACTCATAATTTCTGAAGCTTTTTTCTATCTAGATTAGGCTAAAACGTTCGCTGATTTTTACTAATATATTAAAAGAATTATAACCGATGCTTTTAATTAATAAAAATAATTAAGTTTCACTAAAAGAGACTTTTTTGGAAACTCAGCACGGAAGTCTTTGGTAACAACTGCAAGATGAAATACCTGACGCGTTCTTATTAAGTATGATCCAGCCTCCGTTCAAGTTCTCCTCAAAGGTGTACGTATGCCGGTTCATGGTGAACCCGGGTTGGTAGCAGTTGTAACAGTTGGAAGTGTTCTGGACGACGTACGAGATCGGTATGAGGTATTTGGACTCGCGGCGGCGACCCGAGAAGGCGAAGCGCCACTGGAATCAATTAATTGGTAAACTTATTAACATTATAATGTTTAAATAGCAAATTTTAATAGATTCATTATGATAAACTTCGCCGTTCATACATTAATATTTCATATAAGTACGATATTTTTCGGTCCGAAAACATGGGACCATATGTTGGTCTGGGACTTAAAAAGAATGTGCCAACTGTGTTCCATGCCAAGCATGTCGTAAAAGGCGACTAATGGTACCTATATCGGCTTGAGTATGTAATTATGTAGGCGACGAGCTAGCCAATTGTCATTACTTTTTCACAATTTTCCATTTAACCCAGACCAGTTTAATTTGGCTAAAAATGGTTAAAAGGGCTAGCTACCCATTTAACTCTGCTTACTTTTTCTAGGTTTACAGGCGTGATGATATGTATGTATGTATGTATGTATTTTTCATAAAATATGCATAAACATACTTATTTTTTCTAGAAAACTCTAATTATCCCAGATTATGATATATATATAATAAAAAATTAGAAATATTTTTATTTCTTAACCAATAGCATTAGAACTAGAAAAAAAATTGTACAGACATAACCAATATTATCATAGAGCATAACGCTTTGCTAAACTCCAAGTACGAAAGCCTATAAGTACCTGTTTCAACTGCACAACGTTAGGAGACCTGTTTCTCAAGACCTGCACGTAGACCACAGGGTATCCCGGATGCTTTAGCCAGGAGTCCAGCACTACAGACGCCCTGGAGCCGTTGTGGCCGATGAAGCACTCCACCGTGTCTCGATCCAGGCTCTCCTTGAAGGTAGTCAAGGTGACGAACATGCCTCTTCTGAAATGTCCGCGTAAAATTCATATTTTGATCATATCGTAACATATTTCTTTGTACTTCAAGGCTATGTAGGTCGCACTCTTTAATAGCATTTGACTGTAGTGACAATCTTTATTCATACTATAAATTCGAAAGTAACTCTGTCTGTTGGTGGTGACATTTGGCACTTGATAAAAATATGACCTACCTGTTATTGATGTAATTCCTCAAAGCTGGGTAAAACCTGTCAGAGCCAACGTAGTTTTCTATCATCCACAGTATGGAGGCTATCTTCATAGTGACCAGCTGTTTGTACCTCGAAGGGATATTGACGGCCATTTCGTTGCCGAAACTCATCAGCGCAGGAGTGCTTTCAAGCCAGTCGTTATCCATTGCTAGTTGTTTCATTTGCATTCCATAGTAGTGTAGGGGCAGTTTGTATTTTGTGTCCAATTTGTGGCCGAAGTTGTACTGTGAAATTTTGAGATTTTACTATCGTAGTATTGTAATTAAATATGTATTTAATAATATATTATATGTACATTGAGCATGAATGTTGTTGTCTACCACCATAGCAGGATTTAAAGCCACAGCCTTTAATTTCAACGGCAGGGTTCCAAACTATTAATCCAAGCGTCCAAATCGCTGAAATTAGAATATTTACAAAACTAGAGAGAAGCGCCACTGCTTCTCACGTTTTTTCAGCAATTATTTCTTACATTACTTCACTTGTTAGAACTGTACTCATCTTACAAAAACCATACCCAGACCTCGAACTCAAGTTAATGTTTTAGTTTTTTCTCTAGTCAAGTCACTGGACCAAATACCAAATATAGCATTGACTTTTTTCTTTTTTTTAAAGTTGACAAACTAACCTGTGTCAAGAAATAGTATGCCAAGTAAGTAGCTACACCCTCCTTGAACCACTCTTCGCGCCATCTCGTCCACTTGACTTCACCAGGGTTACCCAGCCATATCCTGCTCAATTGCTGGGCAAATTCAAAATGCATTTGCTCAATCTGTTTGGCGCTTATGAACTGAGGATGACGGACGATCCTGATTTCACTGCAATGAAAGTTATCTTTATGTTGGGTGAATTCGGGTTCGTTGCACTCTCTTGAATTTAGACCGAATCAGTATTGCTGGAATTTCCCTTTCAATGGAAACTTCTGAACAAAGAGTGTTTTTTTTTTTGATAGAGTTTTGAGGTATTTTAAATGGTATTCTTTCTAGTATTTTATTTTAGGCCGTTCTGATTAAAAATAGTTTTGGTCCCAGCTTAACTCAACCGGCTTTATCGGGTTGAAATAACTATGCAGTTATATCGATTGTCTTATCATGGATGTAGAATTGTTGATCCATAATATAGTAGTACTATGCACCTATAATTTCTTAAAATATCACATACCTAACTTGACTGTATTGACTGGCTCGATAAACTTGACTCGATGACTAACATTTTAAATTTTTTATTTCTTTTGACCAAAGCAACCTAATTAATTCATCATAAAACAAGGGACTCAATTTCATTTAAACAAATTATTAATGTATAATGTTCGTAATACGAAACTAGCATTTAAGTACACCTAACGTAATTTACCTACAAAGTCTAAAAATTAAGATGACATTATCAACAAGTCCAGTCCCGTCTGTCCGTGTTGGTCTGGGACTTAAAAAGAATGTGCCAACTGTGGTTCTTGCCTAGCATGTCGTAAAAGGCGACTAATGCTATATATCGGGTTTTGGGAATGTGTTTGGGTAGGCGACAAGCTAGCCACTTATGACAATTTTACCATCTAATCCAGCCCAGTTTTATTTTGGCTTCAATGTGGTAAAAGGGGCCTGCTGCCCCTTTGACTCTGCCTACTCCTTCGGGGGATATTGGCGTAATATTATGTATGTATGTATTATCAACAAGATAAAGCACTTAACATATGCGAAACGTATTTAGGAAGCTGTCAAAGTCAGTCAAGCTTGAAGTTTTTCCTTTAGTTTTTCCTTTTTAGCTTGAATTCTAATCCGGTATAGCAACAGTGTTGATCTATAGGCGACAGTCAAACTATACTAATTGGAGAGTGGGAGAGATCAATTAAGATCTATTCCATATAAAAAAACGTTTCGATAGCGATTTTTGGTGTTAATACTAATATATACACGTTTCATGAACATCCATGACTCGAGTACGAACGACATTTATCAAATAAACACTTGTCTCTAGTGTAATTCGAAACCGCGGCCTGCGTCCCTAATTAGACCAAACTGTATATTTTCCCATGATTTGCTATAAAATACTATGGAAAATATTTTTGGCTGATGGGGTTATGAGGGCTAGCTGCCTCTTTCACTCTGCCTACCCCTTCAGGGGTTACGGGCGTGATAATATGTATATATGTATGTATGTATGTATGTATGTACTATGAAAAACTACTCACTTGTTAGTCAGAAGATTCCAGCTCCCAATTTCATAACCATCCAAGTCCTTTGGCACAGCAACAATATTGATAGGCCCTTTCGTCAGAGGCTGGTTCACCATCGAATATCGCCTTATCAGCTCCAGTATACTCTCACCGAATTCCAGTATAAAGCGACCGTTTCTTAAATTATATGCGGGTGCCCAAATAACCAGAGTATCGTTCGTGTATTGTGACGTCACCCGCATGTTAGAGAAGTCGGAAAAGTGAAAGCCGACTTGGTAGAAATATATTTGAGGCGATTGTACGTAGTTGATGATTAAAGGTGCGTCTGGTGGCCTGAAACAAATGACGAATTGGGGTTTTAGTGATCTTAAATAAGTGCCATGTTGGTCTGGGACTTGGCCCATGTTGATCTAGGACAAAAAAAAAGAATGTGCCAACTGTAGCATGTCGTAAAAGGCGACTAATGGTTTACGGGCTTTTGGGTATGTGACTGAGTAGGCTACGAGCTAGCCACTTGTCAATCCCTTTTTCACAGCTTTCCATCCAACCCAGCCCACTGTCCCATCTTGGTCTGGGACTTAAAAAATGTGCCAACTGTGGTTCTTGCCTGGCATGTCGTAAAAGGCGACTAGTGATATAACGGGTCTTGGGTGTGTGATTGTGTGGGTGAGCCGCTTGTCACTGCTTTTTCACATTTTTCCATCTAACCCAGCCCGGCTTCATTTTTGGCTGAATGTGGTTGAAAGGGCATGCTGCCCCTTCGACTCTGCCTACCCCATCGGGGATTATGGGCGTGATGTTATGTATGTAAAATAAGTGCCATATTTCCTCACAATCGGTTAAGTGGTTTATATCTGAAAGGGTAACAGATAAACGGGGTTACTTGTCAATACATGATATTATTTAGAATTCACATCAGTGAATTATATGTATATGTCAATTCAAAAATTAAAATATGACTTTATATCTTTATTACTCGATACAGCAATCCATAAATATATATCAGACTACATCACATACATTGATCTGACTCCAAGGTAAGTAGCTTAAGCACTTGTGTTACGGATATCAGAATCAACAGTGGTAATACAAATATATACTTAAATATCAACACCCAGACACAGAACAAACACAAGTATTTGTCACACGAATTTTTGTCCTGAGTAGGTATCGAACCTACAACTCTTTGTGCATGGAGCTGTGTTACTACCGAATGCACCATCGAACAAGTCAATACTTAACAAACAACCAACACTTATTTGTCCTGCCAATATTACTCGGGATTTACTTCACTGACTATTGATAACCGATGTTCAACAATCCTATTCGACAATATTATGAGATATATCATGTTCAATCTTCAATTTCTTAGACGTAAACTTTCTTTTCTCAATATCTACTAGGAACTTATCGGAAGTAGAAAATATTATCGGCTTTCCCTAGCATTACTTTAAGTCAGTTTTTATACGTAAAAATCGGTTCGCACTATACTAGAAGTGCAGCGATAGTTTTATTTATTTATAATGAGAAGGAGAAAAATAATATGGATATTTTGTTTAAAAGCCAATGTAATAATATTAGAATCAATAACAATTCAATCCAAATTATTGGAGACAAAATTCTAGAAAATTTTATAATCACCGAAAAAGAGTTTTTTTTTAAAGAAACTATAAGTATATTTTTAGAACCAACAAAAATCTTGCTTCTATATTTTATTAATTATAAAATTACATTACTTATCAAAATGCTTAATATTTTTGAACTATTCACTATCCAGTCTCAGGTTCCTCTTTCAGGGTTCCATTCCACGCAGGAACACACTATATATGTGACAAAAGATAGTAATCAAAGTATATCACTAGCATCGCTTGCATTGCTCTCTGTTCTCTCCACAGTGTTTGCCTTATACGGGCTGTCCATTTGCGGACACTGGGAACGGTGTCAATTATTGTGGTCAGTATCGGCTGGCAGCCTTTGAGACGAGGCTAGGGTTAAGCACGGACACAGTTTTGTTTTATGAACTTTAGACCCTCAAAAGTTTCATGTACTTATTCTGATATTAGGAAACAGAATACAGAAACTTTAAAGAGAGGTCGAGCACATTAACAAATTATATTATTTTGTTCAAAACGTCGAACTTTAAAAAAAGAAAACAATTTAAAAGCCTCTATGAACCTCATTAAATTTTAAGAGCTCCATAAAACGAAATTATTTTAGTCTCTTAATAGATATAGATTTGAAGACATACATCTTATAGTTAAATATACTTGATTACGATTCAACTTTTTAAAGCTTATTTTTTATAAATAAAATTAAAAAAATTATACAATAAAATATTTTTTTATTATATTTACTATATAATTTTATAATATCTTCTGCCTTTTCCAACCCTAGCCGGGCATTGCCCCTTTTGGCGTTGTCAGTTTTCGTCATAGCAAGTCGCTCTTACAGGAAGTGAACGTCTCATTATCGTAACTTGTCTATTCATCCAGACTAAGCACGGGAAATCAATTCTTATATCATGGTGGTTTGGATTTCTAGCACCATATGGATGTGAAGAAAATTTTTAAATGCTTAAAGAAATCGTTGCTGCACTACTATTTTTTATTGCAAGTACGGGGAATAGAGAACATGCTTGACTTTTTTTTTAAGTCTATATATACATTATATAGAACTGGTAATCAAATCTGGAAGATGTTTTTTGTATCTAAATATTGACCAAGTTAGTTTAAAAATTGTCGGTTAGAAAGAGAGGTCCGATATGTCATGACACGGGCGTCATACAACGTGCACGAGAGATATTGTGTTAAATCTTGGATCTGTTTTCGCTCCTATTTTTATTTTTATATAATTACCGAAGAATGCGTTAATTGATTTAAATATTTTTCATACTACAATAGGGAATATCCTATTGTTTTATATATTAACAGGTTAATAACTATAAACATATTTTAGTTTTCCTGTATGTGTAAGCTCTGTGACCTTGTTAGTCACTGGACTTCTCCTAAATGACTGAGCCAGTTTTAATGATTTACAATAATACCAGGTAGGTGGCATTGGCACGGATTTTTATAGTAGGGGAATCCACGATGCTAAATGTGGATTTATTCGAGGGTCGCGGAACCTATTAAAATTGGTAGATTAGACTATAGGAAGAATAAATGGTCCTATAATGTTTACACTTTAAGCGGTGGGGGAAGCGTCTACAGTATTTTTTATTCAAAATTGTATAACAATGCAATGGTGACATGGCGATGCTTAAGCGTGCCAGATATTGATATTTTTCATGCTCCAACATGTTTCTGATATGAAATATGTATTAATCTGATGATTTGCGTGATGGGGATGGTCATGCGAAGGGGGTGAAATCAAAACAAAAATAATTACTCCCACCCCCTTAGGTTACGCTCAAATCGTCAGACTAGCATAATTAACACTAATAATTAGCTCATTAATATATAAAAAAGTGTCATCCCTTATATTTATTTGATGCGCTCGAGTAAATCCCAAAATCCCCTCTTGGGCTCCTCTACTCTTAGTATGACTGCCTCGTTGGTCTAGACCAATGTCGTAAAAGGTAGAATTCACATCAACCGGCGTGCATCGGAGAGCGGAGCGCACTTACAAGGCGGTAAAGAAAACAGTATTTTATTGACAGTTCCTGAAGTCGTAATTGCAACTGATACATTTTGCATCCGGACGGACCGTGAGCTTTTGGGCCGACCCAGGATTTGAAACCGGGACCTCTTAGTCCTTAGGCGCCTAAGGACCAAGAACTGTTAATAAATTACTGTTTTCTATACCGCCTTGTAAGTGCGCTCCGCTCTCCGACGCACACCGGTTGATGGGAATCCTACATTTTACGACATACTAAGCGAGGAACACAGTTGGTAGTTTTATTTCGAGACGAACTTGGTACTATGGGACAGTTTACTTACAATATCGGATTATGTTCTTCTATTTTCTTTTCAGATATGACGAGGCTAGTGTTGTATGTGTTCTTGATACTCGAAGGGACGTGAACAGAAAACTTGAAATTGGTGTCGAAACGGGGGTTGTCGAAACAGGGGATGAAGTATTTCACATAGTTCGGAGATAGTCGCGTCTGGACCATGTATCTGAAAGTAAAATATGTATATTATTACCTATGTACTTGTACTATCTAAATTTGTTTGTTCATTAAAATTATTAGCTGTCGGAGCCTCCTTTAAGAAGAATTAGGAACTTATAGAAATGTTATATTTTCTTTGTAAACTTTACGAATGATAAAAATGCCTCTATGGATTTCATAAGGCAATTAGAATCTTTGAGGTCATAGTGTGCCGACACACATTTTCGACTGATTTATTTTATTGGACGATTCGGATGCAAGTAAAAAAAAACATCATCTTCCCAGCGATATGTTCCGTGTTTAGACGGGTTACGCTTAGACCATAACCCAGGACTTAGCGAGTCTGGTAATTAATTTCATTGAAGCGACTGCCGATCTGACCTTCGTAACCCTAAGATAAGAAAACCAGTCGGTTTTTGAATTTGCAGGTTTTATCACGATGTTTTCCCTCACCGCCGAGCTAGTAGTAAAAATACGTACATAGATTTGAAAAATCCATACATGCTCGGGTTTGACCCCGCATCCCTCGGTTATGAGGCGTCCTTACCATAGAGCTACCACCGCTCCAAGTAAAAAGTAAAAAAATATATATGACAATTTTAAATTAATTAACCTCTTCAACTTTGGAATCGGTTATAATATGCAATGTTTTAGAACAATAAAAATTATTTATGAAGCAGTTCTATTAAAATAGATCGTTATACAATACGTCTAGTTCAGTAGGCGTATAACTCTTCCTATATCCAGCAGTGACGCCCACACCAAAACAAGTCAAGGCCGTCTCCGGGCGCACAATGATGTCGCAGGCAGATGATTGAATTAGATAATTAGAATATTGTCTAATTTGTTTTAAAGTGATATATAGAATTGCAAATTTCGCCTGGGGTCCGATTTAATTGTGGTAAATTTGTTTATAGGTATTAAGAGTTTAATCGTATTGTTACATTAAGTTACATTAAGTATCGTAATACATTGATAAGTAATAGATAACCGTAAGGGATTGAAGCGTCCAACAAAATCTACACACTTAAATAAAAATGAATGATGTTCAACTTGCCCGGTTCTCCTGTATAACAACTACTTACAAAGGTCAAATAGCAATGACTTCATTATAACCAGACTCGCTAAATACAGATTCATGGTTTGATTGTGCCTTATATCTACAAACTTGTTTTGGTATTCGTTTAAAATTGGTATCCGTTCGGAATAGAAAATAATAAAGATTTAAAACAAATACCGTTGGTATTAGATCGGAATAGATCGTCTATTCAGGTCTCGGTAAGAACTAAACATAATGCTAAGACGTAAAAGTCTCATAAGTAGGTCAATCTTATCGTCTTAAGCTTACATAGTTATTTATGTAATTAACTACAAGTATTCATTTGACTGACTGGTTACTTCCCCTAACTCAACATGTGTCAAATAAGAAATTTTAGTCAATTCACATTTAGACTTAATTTGTACGTTGACTGCTACATTAGTCTTCTATGCCCCTATTTGTGTCGCCTAACGAGCCAGAACGCTCTCTTGATTTATTATAGTAATTAGTGTAAAGGTACAGTAAAACATATGACAGTATGACTACCGTAAAAAATTAGCACTTGCATTCATTTATTTATAAATTTATTCCTAAAATAATTTGTTTAAAGTCAACTTACTGTTATCGACTTTTATACTGTGTGACATGACATTACCTATAAACCTAGTTTACATGCGTATTGTACTCATAACCATAATAAAAGAATTGAACACGTATGAATAACACAAGCCTATCTTTTATTTCTAAAAAAAATACACAAAGGTATTAACATTTTTTTTATACAAATAACAATGATTGCTAGTAGCAAAGACGTTTAAAGATTACCATTTTAGTCTCAAGGATTAAACCGATACAATACAATCTTTATCAGCATTGAGTAGACATATCATATCGCCTAGAAAACCCAGACCGTGTTTCTTTATACGCAGAGCAGGCGACCTTCGTCCCACGTGCCGCCCGAAATGGCAATACGTTATTATGGCACGATACCTTACGATCTAGCCGACGCACTGACCTTTGTTTATCATACTGTGGACATGCCTTTTAGGATTCCGCACCTAAAGGATACTTAATAGACCCTATTAATAAGCCCATGCTAAAACTATGTCTGTGTTAAAACTAAACTATGCTTTTCTTATTTTATCTAGAAAAAAAAACGGTATATTATATCAACGTTAAAATTTAAGAGACTTCCATTTAGGAATGAGTTACAGTGGCGAGCTAATCGGGGGCTGGAAGGGGCGGTTCGCCCGGACCTCTGGTCCTTGGGGGTCTAACATTATCTGCAAGTTCCTGTAATCGTCCTATATCAAACACTGGACCCCCCCCCCCCCTAATTACAGGCAAGCAACACTGCTCGTATCCCTACTAGTGACCACGTACAGCTCTTTGCCGGCCCGGTCCTAAAACAGGCTTAGGCTGGCGTTTTTTACTCAATTTTCAAAATAAGAACAAGAGATTGGTTGAAATACTCACAAATTTATTTTTAACTATAATAGTCGCTTCGAAAAAAAAATATTACAAATGAAAAGGCCTCTCCATACAAAAAAGTGGGTTTTCAGCTTTTAAGTATTATAATTATTTTACTATAGAACGGAACCACATGTGTGCAAGTTAGACTCACACTTGGACGGCTCTTAAATTTACATTACAACACGTCTTTTTAAGGTATCCACATCCGGTGGATTACAGTTGTCTACATTACGCAACATTTCAACTCTAATGGATCGTAAATTATTTTTCAAAGAAGGTAAGATTAGTTTTTTGCCATTGTAAAAATCTTTATATTTATTATGTCCATATATTTCCTTCGGTACCACTGTGCTGTTTTAAGCCATAAATGATTTTAGAGTTGTATTAATCCAGTCCAAAACGTTGGCGCAAATAAAAATTTTATTCAATGTCAGACATGGCAGTCAAAATTCAATGTACTCATAGATTTTATATTAATAGTGATGGTCAGAGTAAAAACGAATGGGACCGAAATGGAAAAAAAGCAGTTAAAAAATCAAAGTGATTTAAAATCAAGTAGCACCAATTAAACGCTCAGGTCGAAAAATATATAACGATATTACGTTATATCGATATTTTTTGCCCAAGAAGCGGTTACCTACATCCGAAAATAAAAAAATCGCCCATTTATAAAACATCGGTATTTCGTTTTTTTTTTACCAAGCATAATTATGCTCAGGCTTTTATACATTGGACTAAAAAAATGATATAGACGTAAACAAATATAATAAATGAATATAAAAAAATACTCCTTATTAATATTCTTCATAACGCTCTGCTACTTAATGTTGAAGTCTGTGTACTCTTCATTAAGCACAATTTTATAAACAAATTATAAAAAAAAATACAATCACATTGTTCATTTTTAAGAATTGCAACACCAACTAATCCCAAGGAAATATAATGCATTAATGCCCTTTAAGACTTTGGAGTTCCTAGTAGGTTTCTGAATATTTATTACTTAAACAACAACAACAACAATAACAACAGGAAAACTGCAACGTTTATTACTCAGAGTTTGGGAGTGGGTGGAAATTACACAGTCTTAATGCACAAGAACTGCACACTTTCGCGTTGCATTGCTGTTAGTTACTTCAAATAGCATCGTGTCGTTACTTCATAACAAGATAAAAACTACGGAAGCAACCTATAAAACGTTTATCAGACGATAAAAAAAAAACACCTCAATTATGAAATAATTCATTGCACTACCTATCGTGGCCTAAAAGATCTGGTAAGACCTGGTTATATAAAATTATGAATGTAAGAAAAAAAAAACTTATTTATTGTCAGATAGCAAAATAATCACGGCCACCTAGACTCAACCTAAGTAGCATTACATGGTTACGAATTTTGATATAGGAATTGATAGGACCTCAAAAGCTGATAGTGAACAATTTAATCTCGCGAAAATTTATCTTTACAGGGCAAAATCGTTTTAATTAAATCCCAGGTCACACTACAATCTTTGCAAAAGACTGTAATCCATGTGGTCAAGGTGAAGTAGCAGGCAAAATCTTTTGTTTATTTCCTTAAATACTTTCAGGCACTTAAAAATAAATGCTTATTATTCATTGTACGAAGATGTGTAATGTTTACATGCGAGACGCAAGGTCAGGTTTTTCGCAGAATTGTCTATTAATACAGCGCGCCATTCGGATGTCTAAGGTCAGTTAGTGATAATGCAATCAATGGAGATGACGTGAAGCATACATACATGTAGAATAATTTTCAACTTATTTGGTTCGACGTATTTCATAGCTATTAATAAAATTGTGTTGACCTTGTTAGATCTTTTTTGAGTGGATCTCATCTTTTAAACTATTATATAATTTACTCAATGCAAATGCAATTGACAATTGACGACATTTGAATGAATTTGTTTCTCGCGATACGATTTAAGCCTTATGGATAACAAAGTGCAACATTAAAATTTACTAATAGAGACAATAAAAATAATAATTAATTAATCGTTTGTTGTGTATACTGTTTATTAGGTATAGGATTTATTTATTATTTAAAATTATAAGAATGTCGTTCGAAAATCAATCGAGAATTTTTTAATTTTGTGTTTATCTAGGTCACAAATTTAATAAACTAATGTATTTATTCACTTACATTACAACGATTTGCTATATTTTTTCTTATTATTGTTAAATAAAAATTAAACATACGTCCATATAAAAATTACGCGTTTATAATATTAGTTGTTACAAAAGCAGACTAAACTCTAAGTTGATGCATTTCGCGAATTGTCGTGTAGCCGCAAATTATACGGCGGCCATGTTAATATGTTTATCATCTGTTAAACAAGAAGGAGAAACGGCTTTAAACGTAACCCATTTGGTATATTCTTTTATTTTGGACTGGGACTTAATACGCATAAATAAATTAGGGATATAATATTTTAAAATAATTTATTTAATTTTGGCCAAAATATTTATGGCTGTTTTTTTCTTAATTAGGATGACATATTAAAAAAAAAATATGTCTAAAATGTAGATTTAGCATTTTAGTATTAAATAAATTTAAAAAACTCGAATTATTAACTTATACATTTACGTTTCAAAGTTAATATAGTTCATTCACTATTCAAAGTTAATCATTCAAAGTTATACAAACATCAAACGACGATATAAAACTATGCATAGTATCTAATCAATGCATCTATGTGTATCAAATACAAATATGTCACATTTTGTACCGCCACCTTAATGTAAAGTACTTAACAGGACAAGAGTGCGGGCGGGATCTATGCATCTAACCAGACAAATATCGTAATATATTCCTTGCTTATCTTGAACATTTATTTCCCCTTTTGAGGGATTGACCGACTATTATCTACACATGTAGGATAGGTTTGTATTGTATATTTGTTCATGCAAACTTAACAGCTTACTTATAAAATTAAAAATGTTGGATATAACGCATGTGGATATTTTCTGTTAAATCAACACCAGCCGAAAAAATGAAAAGCCGGATTTTTTTACACAGCATTTAAAATTGCTGGTTATTCTTTTAGACTAGGGTTAAACCTTGTTGCAATAAGGTTGTTATTATTTAAAAATAGATTCAAATTAATCCAAATAATAAAAAAAAAAAATTTACTCACCGAATTTGCCCCAGCTCATTAACATATTTCACAAGAAACACTCCATCACTTCCACTAGTAATTTCTTTTTTAAATTTCATCCTGATATTATATATTTGGGTTTTTTTATTATACGGAATAAGGTCCTCCACCAAATATATGATAAGCTTCCCTCTTTCTCTGTCATGCGTGTATGGTCTAGGACTATTTATTATATCCTGATTTCCTCTGTAAACCCTTACCGAACTACTATTAATGTCGAAATGTTTCGCTTCCATTTCAATAATACGGATAGGAACATTCGCTATCACATTAATACTAACTTCACAATCGTAATAAAATCGATCTTCATTAATATAAGGCCTTAAAATAACGTCATATTGTAGAGGATACACCGTATAATTTAAACATTCCTCGTCGACTATAAACTCTTTAAAAGTATTTGACGCGAACGCCGCGCGAAAAAGAAAAATAAGGAAAAGCGCGCCAATCATTTTGACATTTACTTTTTTAAATTCCCGCCGAAAGCCAACGCGGCGTTCGAATGCACGCGTCCAACCGGGGCGAAAGCGTAAACTGTTTTCGTGGACACAAATCTCACAGACTTCGACGCTGGCTGCGAAGACCAGTATTCCTTAAACTCTGCCTCCCCCGCCACCAGAACATTACAAGGCGAAAGCAGGACAGTGTGTTTTATAACCACAGGTCTACGTAAGCTAGTCAGCTATGCCTTGCCTGAATGCGTTTAATGTGACTCATATATTGGACATACACATATGCATCGGTGACATTTGTACTATTTTTGAGAATCTCGGAAATAGAATAATCTATATTTGAATAATCTGAAAATAAATATATTTTCTAAATCTTCTTGGTTGTTCTAGATATCGCAACATTATACAATGTTCTGTTTTTGTTAATTTTTTTTTTGGTTAATTTATTATAAGTATAAATGTAATAAATATAACACAAATCATTAAATATTTTGATACATTGTATTAAGAACATATTTTGTAAATGTTGAAAATAAAATAAATACCTATAGTCGGTAATTTTATCTACTATTAGTAATGCAACTTCCGTTTTATTGTTTCCCGTTGATTTTTCAATAACAAACCTATTTTTACATACTTTTTAAATTTATTTCAACTATAACATTTATTACATAGCGATTGGCAACACTAAAACAAATATATGGTCATTTTTGTATTGACCTTTTTGCATTAAAATGAATTATATAACATGTATGTCTGTATGATAATGACCTGAACGTGGGAGGATGCGGTAATACGGCACTCAATTGTCCCATTCTAAAGAGGCTCTACCTCCCACATGAGCCCTAGTGTCCCGTTATTGCATTGTCATAGTTCACGCATGCGTACGTCATTAATCATTCAATTTTAACATTATTTGTGACTGGAAACCCGGTGGTCCGCAATGAAATCATAAATCATTATTGATACATGATACATCTCTCCCTACCCCGCCAGTAAAGTGACGTGAAGTTTTGTTTGTTAGTAAAATACATGAAAGAAAGACGTCCGAATAAAAAACAAAATATAGTAAACATATTACACACTGATTGGGTGGTAGGTACAGAATAAGTTTATAAGGAGGACTGCACAAATGAATTACATATGTAGTAGCAAGAACGCATGAAGCACATGCCTAAATTATAAATTCAGTTACTCCCGCTTGAAAATAACCTGAAAGGCCAATTTAATTTATATTTACAAATACCAGATATGACGTTAATGACGTACTCGACTTAATAGTCGATATTTAATAATTTCAAAGCAATCAAAAAGCATGATTTGAAAATAATTAAAAACTGTTTTTTTTTTACTATCTTAAATCTTTAGTAAATTAATCTTTATTATATTTGTCCCATTTTGGACTGAAATTTAAAAAGCATGTGCCAAATGTGTTCCTTGCTTTGCATGTTGTAAAAGGCGACTAATGGTATATCGGGTTTTGGGTATGTGATTGTTAGGCGACAAGTTAGCCTTTATCAGTACTTTTTCACAATTTTCCATCTAACCCAGATCAGTTTTATTTTTGTCTGAATTTGGTTAAAGCGGCTTGCTGCCCCTTTGACTACCTAACCCTTCGGGGATTATAGGCGAGATGTTATTATATTATTTAGAAGTAATTACCCAGATCTTGGAATTATCTTTACATAACTTGACATTATCTTTATAACTTCTCCTGTGTAGGAGTTTACTCAGAAATTTACATACGTACCTCACCTTGCCTAGATGACACTTATTAATTTATAGGTAATTTATAATAACTGATGTAATTTATTTCACAACTCAATAAAAACAATTATATAGGCTATTTGCATGACCTAATCAAATATTTCTTGTTAGTGAATATGACTTAACGAGGCTTACATCATTCCAGATTTTGGCACCTACAAATATATAGGTTAATTAAATCTGTGTCTGTGATCTAGATGTAATCAATCATACAATTTATTTTACTGTTATTTTCTTCAGTATTGTCCTGGGACTTATAAAATAATGTACCTTCTTTCTTGTTTAGCATGTAGCAAAGACGACTAATTGTATATCGGGTTTCGGATGTGTGATTGTGTAGACGAAGAAGAAGGTCATCATATTGTCTTAACTCTTCAAAGTTTCAATTTAAATCATCATCTTCCTAACGTTATGTCCCGTGCTTACACGGGGTCCACTTAGACCATGATCCAGGATTTAGCGAGTCTGGTAATTACATTGAAGCGACTGCCGATCTGACCTTCGTAACCCTAAGATAGGGGAACCAGACAATTTTTGTATCATGGTTACAAATCCGAATTTGTTTGAATTTGCAGGTTTCATCACGATGTTTTCCCTCACCGTCGAACTAGTGGTATAAATACGTACATAGACTTGAAAAATCTAGCGGTACGTGCCCAGGTTTGAACCCGCACACCTCGGTTAAGAAGCGCGTGTCCTTACCATTGAGCTACCACCGCTCAAAGTTTCATTTTAAAATAGGTTCAAAATACTAAATAGCACTTGAAAGAACATACTTTTTGACTTGCTTAATTGTTTTCAGGATTTAACTCAGAATTGTGTAAAATAATGTAATTAAATTTAAATTATTAATTTATATTAAAAGGTTTTCAGTATGGAAGCTCCCACAAAAAAAAAACTTATGCAGATTTTTTGACGATTTTAATGTAACTGTAATATGCATTAATCTATAGTTATAGCTATATTACAATAGAATTAAAAGTAAGTATCTCATTTAAGAAAATATAGAACTAAAATTACAGATTGATTATCAAATATCTAACGGATAACACTACGTTACCTTCTGACCTTCCAAAAATATTAGTGGAGTGTAATCTCTTATTTCTCTTAAACAATATACAAAGTATACATTATAAACAGTTATACAAAATAAAATAAAAATATGAACTTTTAAAAAGTACACTTACCTGAATATAAAATGAATAAATAAAAATTTAAAAATTATAGGTATACAAACAAAAATACATTCTAATAAAGACGTAATAGTTATATACATATAAATAGGTACATATTTACTCAGATATACAGGTAAAAATAATATAATTTATGCATATAAATATTAATTAAAATAAATTATATATTACTAAAATTAGTCTATGCAAAAATATTTACAAAAAATTTTGAATATTTTTCGGTATTACTTTAAACACAAAACTGAAAAATGTTGTTAAAAATCAATTCACAGTATGTTCCACATCTGAGAAATTGCAGTAGGTACCTATTTTTATTATTTTTACTAGCAAATTATGTAAAAACATAGTTGTAATTATGTTAGCCGATTAAATATAAATTGATATATTTCATTACCATTTAATTATGTACAATGTAGACTAAACTTAAACAAAAAATATATATATTTTAATGTTACAGTAACATCGTTATATAATAAATATTATAATAATGCGGATAAAATTAATAAATACGCAGAATTCAAGTTTTTCCGAAATCATTTGACAAACGTTAAGCAAACATATATTATCTGGATAAAAAAATATTAGTACATCCATAGTTAAGAAAATGGCGTAAACATAAGTAGACGAGTACAATAGGTATACGATAAGTAGTCGAGCAAATAATATATTGGTACAGGCAAAAAGCATAATTGATTTGTCGCTGAAAAAATATCAACTCGTAAGAAATAAAACTTCTGTAAAAATAAATAAATAACAATTTCTTAAACCCAACCTTCATAATATAGATAATTCTCAAATATGATATTATTGTCCGACTTAATTGGTCACCTCGTGATATCTAACCAAAGTTCTTTTTTTAGACCTGAGTTACGCACCTTCCCTTAGAAACCAGGGGGAGCCAACTCCCGTGGCCCGCGAGTTGATAGGAGGAACCTACTCATTCAATAGGGCGTGGTAGACCTACTAAATCCCTGTTATGTACCGTCCAGCCTTTATGTAAGACCCCTATTGGATTTCACAACGCTGAATCGCCGTGAAGCCATGGTTAACCTAGATGATAGTCAGTAGGAGTCTGACATAGGTACTCCCACAGTTCCCTCGAGCCGAGGGAAATTCATGACGGATTTCAACCGGGAAAAAAAAATGTTAACTGAGATGACGAGGATGATGATGCGTTTAAAACGGTATCTTCTAATAAAGCTTCATTAACGCTGCGGTGCAGAATACAACCATAGCCAGAGAAGAAGGCAGGACGGCAGCATGACTCCTCAAACTGCTCAGCACTTCAGTCTGGTGTTCTTTCGCCCACTTGGCGGAGGCACGAGCGCTGTTCAGGGTTTGAAGTGCTGCGCTTACATTACCGCAGTCTTGGCAGGAGGTCAGCCAGGCTTCGAACTGTGAAAGAAAAATAAGGTTTAAGTAGAGAGATAGATAGTTCACAGCCATTAGAATGGACTTTAAACGCCGCTGAATGAAAAAAAAAATCGTAGCCAGTAGTCGTCATACTCCGCACGCCATAATTTATTTCGAAATAAAAATAATATTTTCGGATGATTTAATCACAATCGGTTTAGATGACAGGCCCGTTGGTTAAGTGGTCAGATACCCTGGCCACGAAATCAAGGGTCGCGGATTCGAATCCTGCTAGGGGCAAATGTTTCGTGTAATGAACATTGACATTTGTAATCGAGTCATGGATGTTTATAAAACGTATTTAAGTATGTCTATCTGTTCACCTAGTATCCATAGCACAAGCGTATAAGCTTTCCCTAGTTCCAACTAGGGAATTGATGTTTCAGTCTGGAGAATTTATTATTATTATTATTTATTAAATTAAAACGTAACTTGAAAACGTAAATTATGTTTCTAATTATTCTATATTTTAATCAGTAGGAAAAAGGATTATAAAAATTAATTGAAATATAAGCAATGTATGATGTGACCAAGACTAAAAAAGTGTAAAACAGGAAATTTTACACAAGTCAACACTCATATTTATGTATATTTATATAGCTTCGAAGTAAATGAGAATAGGAGTACCTCTATAATACGTCAAGCTTTAAATTCATATCATGCAAAAACAGTCTACATATAACAGTATATCACATTATCTAATTAACTGAATTGCAGTAATTACGATTAATTGTAGTGACAAAGAAAGGACGAATTGATCAAAACACACGTGGTGCACTTAATGTCGTTATAATTGATGCCTGTAAAATAAATAATTGGATGATGTTGCACTTCCTATATATTATATCATAGACTTGATATAAGTAGGAAGACTTATATTTGTTTCATAATATTAAAAGTTTAGCTGAATGGTTATCTTGCTGCTCCTTATCTCTGCCCCTCAGAGAAAGTGTGTATGTATGTATGTATCAATAGATTAAAGACTACATCTGAAAGGGTTAGTCTATCTATAAAACTAGTATGTTATAGGTGAGATGGACAAAGGTTTAGATTTGTATTTGGTCATATGTTGGTCTGGGACTAAAAAAGAATATGTCCCTTGCCTAGCATGTTTTAAAGGGCGATTAATGGCGTATTAGGTATTCGGTTTGTGATTGTGTAGGCGACGAGCTAGCCTCGTCTTGTCACTACTTTTTCACAATTTTCTGTCTAATAACCCAACTCGATTTTATTTTTGGAGTCTATGGAGTATTTAGCCACTTGGACTCTGCTTTCTTAGTATGTATGTAGGTTTGCTTCATATTTATACACATTTTCAAGATTAGTTATAAAACCGTGACCTACTTAACACTCTGAAACACTTCAATCAAGACTGTTACGAGAGAAAGTTTAATAGCGTCTCTTGGCTGTTTGCCAAGTAAGAATTCTAATTTCACGTGACCTTGGCCATAGCAAGATTTCTTTGAAGAATCATCAAAGTAGTCTTTTTCATATCCACAATTACAATTCATTTTAGCAGTGTTTATATTGTAGTAGTGGCCATTTCAGTATGTAATTTGGTCAAATTGAAATTAAAATTTCATTTTAAAGCAGTCTGTATATGTACCCACATTCTGTAAATAATGTGTTTAGGAATTTAATTACCCATATTTCAACTGGCTTAATAGTTTTTTGCTTAACCAAAATTTATTTCGCACGGAAAGCAATACCTACTGCCAGTTGACAAATAAAATATTTATATTAGAACCCTCCAAGGTAACTCCAAATGGGGAGGCCAAAGACCCCTTGCCAATTTCGCTAGAAAACAACGCGAACGTGTGACTTAAATGGGTGGTCTTCCCACTAATTGCATTTCTCTGACCTAAATGCGACCAGCGCAAACACCACTCGACACTGAGTATACATCATTACAAAGGACTTGTAAAGGGCTCTTTGTTTGATCGTTTCAATGGGGGATTTGTTGATGAACTGTCTGTCCCATTACTTTCCCATTTATGTAGTTCGTTTACGATGTACACAACTATAACTTTATAAAGAGTGGTTTGTTTTTCTTTAGATTTTACGCTATAATATTGTCGTAGATGCTAACAAATTTCTAAATAACTGACAAATTGAATTTTGTCTACCAAGCCGATTTCACTACGAGCTGATGAGCGTATTTTGGAAATTATTTAATTTTATATCGAATTTGAATTTTTCACTGATAAAGAAAATTCATATTCATCTAGTTTGATTATATCACCCAATAGAATAGATAGTTAACCATAGACATATAAATGCGGGCATAAATGTCCAAATTTTTACTAATAAACATATGGAATTTTTACTCATGTTTTGCACATGAAAAAATGTGCAAAACATGTATGTTGAAATGATGAAAGGAATGTTCCTTTCCTCATTTTAACATATACGTCTCAAAGCTTACCGAATCAAATTCTTCTTCTGTATGAAGAGCTCCAGCCACCGACGTATAAACAGTATTCATTGATGGGTAACTGCAACAAAAAACGAACTGATGAATATCTAAAAAATATTCGTCTATAAAAAATAGCAGTCATTATGGAGAGTGGAGGTAGCTCAATGGTGAGGACACGCGCATCTAAAGCAAGTGTTTGTGTACATTATCAAACAGAGCATTAGATTTCCAAGCTTTGCAATAAAATAGAACAATCACATCGGCTCCTCACAAAGCAGTCAAACAGATCGTAAGAAGAAGAAAAACAAGAAATTTCCAATGGAGACAGCAAACTATAGATTGTAGATGATACTCACATGGTCTTCCATAAAGTCAGGTTTTCACTCAGCGCTTCTAATACGACGTGGACGTTACTGTAATTGCCCAGCACACCACTTAGGGGCACAGTCAGGTCCTGATACATGATCGGGCTGTCTTCTTCTAGCATTGATACCAAAAACCTGGAATAGAGTTAAGTCCTGGCATGGTTCAGGTCAGATCTAATACATTGATTCGGATTCAGTCAAACCTAATGAAGTAAATAAAATAATTTCGTAAATACATACATACATAACATCCTACTTCATGGTAAACACGAGTATAAGTAATTCACATGATATACATAAAATTAATACATACACTTGAGACACATAAAATTTTCCTAAGGTTTAAAACATTGGACAGACCAGTTCTAAAGAGTATGGACATAAGTCATGACATTTTTAATCCATAGAGGTGATAATTAGTAGGTAGAAGAGAAGTATTTAAACATTACTTACTTGTTCAAGCTAGCAACGTCAGTGGTGCACCCAAGGGCCTCGCCTACAGTGCGCGCTTCGTTCGCCACGTTTGTGGTGCGCATGCGTTTCCAAAGGAAATCGTAATCTTCTCCCGTACCCAGGCGGAGACCGGCGCAGTACGACACAGGCCGTAAGCTTGGAGTAATGCTAGAATACGAATAAGTCTTTATTATCAAGTTACTTGTTGATTTCTTCGATTGATAGAAAATACTTACTAAACCGATGGTTATATATTCTGTATAGACTATTTGTACGTACTTTTTTATGCTTATATAAATAAAAATATAGATATAATATATCTTGAATTAGAATTGGGTTAAAACTGGAAAACGAATGATTAGTCATAATGGTAAAATTCAGGAAAATTAATAAGTCTAAAAATTTGGGAAATCTGTTAAATAAACGAGCAAACAACAGAATCCTCGTGATTTGATACATACATACATACATATATAACATCACGCCCATAATCCCCGAAGGGGTAGGCAGAGTCAAAGGGGCAACATGCCCCTTCAACCACATTCAGCCAAAAATAAAGCCGGGCTGGGTTAGATGGAAAATTGTGAAAAAGCAGTGACAAGCGGCTAACCTGTCGCCCACATAATCACACACCCAAAACCCTGTGTATGTGATTTGATTTCACATTGAAATAGAACACTTTCAATATTTTTCCATCTTCGTCAGCCTTTAAATAGTCGCTTTACTAGAAAAGGGATTTTTACTCTTTCACATAAAACTTTTGAGCACATTCAGGTATTATTTGTATTCGAACAAAACGTTTAATCATTTATCGTATTACAGATGTATTATGTCATTTATCATAGTGTATTCGTTTGCAGCAATTATGAGTAGCTTGGTTTTATGTATTTTTATTTTCTCGTTGGATTATACACGGCTATTGTGGCTTCTTCGGTATGTTGTCTTAACACACTTTCTGATACATATTTAAGTAGTTCAATGATTCTTATTTCAGTTCACTGTTAGTCATATTTCAAATTTGAAAGCGTGTGTGAGATATTACAACGAACAATGTGTTAGTTTACTTTAACTACAAAAGTGATAAAGAAAATATGTTATGCGATCATGAGGTAAAAACAAAAAGGTATTTATCATAAAGTTGATTTTTCAATAACAAAGGAAATAATAACTATCTTATTGAATTAGGATGTTTTGAAATGTTATGTGGTTCTGATAACTTTTTGCATTGTCATACAAACGTACCATCAGGCTTACAATGGCAATTAAGTCAATGGTAAATTTAAGAAAGGGTTATACTAAGGAGTAATAAACTGATTAAACCGCATTTAGCCAAAAACAAAATTGATTGTTAGGTGGAAATGTCATGACAACACTAATTAGAGTCGTACATAATCATACAAAATAATTATGATTAAAATGTAGCACTTACGGAGTATTATTCTGGACAAGGCTCCTGAACTTGGCGGCCGAGTTCTCAAGGCAGCCGGAGTGACCGAGCTTGCATGCAAACTCGAGGACTTGCATCCGATTGCGTAGGGTTTCCAATGTGTCTGTCGCCCGGACCTCATAACTAAGGCTAGCAATGATATTCTTCATCAGGCTGAGGGCGTAACCCTGAAACAACACAGATGCTCCGTATGGTATAGATGTAGCAGCAGCAAATGGTTTTGACTGACTTTTTTTTTTTTTGTATTGTACTAGCTGTGCCCGCAGTTTCAACCGCGTTTATGGTAACCTGTCGTAGCGTGATGTTATATAGCCTGCCTCGAAAAATGGACTATTCAATACAATTTTTTCAATTCGAACTAGGTAGTTTCTGAGATAAGCGCGTTCAACCAAACAAACAAACTCTTAATCATACATACATAACAACACGCCCGTAATCCCTGAAGGGGTAGGCAGAGTCAAAGAGGCAGCAACTCTCATCAGTTTTATATATCAATATAGATATATATTTTAGAGGCGGCAAACGCTCTCATGGATCATCATTGCCGGTCAAAGGTCGGACTTTCGACACCATAGATTTAGAATTTTTTGACTACGCTAAATACATAAAGCGTGGGAGCGAGAAATCCTGCTGAAATACAAACCGCCCGAGAGTAAAAGAGACAGTGAATGAAGTGCCTATATGTCAATGTTTTTGCGAGTAAGAGGCCTTAGCGTCCCGGTCTATTCTACGTCGCAGTGAAATTCGTGAATTTATGTATCAAACCTTGGATTATAATCGAGAATATTAAATGTGCAATTAAAGTGACTAGTTCTGTACGTGATTATGAGATTTCACGACGGAATAAATCCAAATAAATACACTTTTCACAGGTAAATACGATTTTATCATTAGATTTTTTCAAACCATATTTTGTCAAATTGTTGCTAGTAATCGGTTTAGAAAAACATGTTTACAAAAGTATATTGATTATAATTGATATTTCTAAGTATACATCGTGATTATAAACAGAATTGGGGAAAATATTGTGTAAAATAGTAAATAGTTTGGTTACGCTAGTGCTTGACAAAATGGTGACGTCACGAGTATCGATAAAAACTTAATCGTCTTTTAGCGACATCATGACATGAATACAAAGTTATTTTATCTAAGTTATGTTGAAATATAATTTAATATTCACATACACTCATTATCTCGATAAATTTGTTAGTTAAGTAACTGATAATTTTTCTAGATTTCCAAGCAACCCAGCATTGTGTAAAAAGTGGATGCGGACTATAGACAGACCAGATTGTACTCCCAGTAAGAACTCCACTATCTGCAGCAAACATTTTGACGGCAAATGACGGCAACAAAAAATTTGTTGCACCACATATTATTTTTAAATAACTAAATGTCACCAAATTAAAAGTTGCTAATATATTATTTGTTTCATTTCATTCCATCAGTCAAAGCAAAAGTCATGTCTTTTTGTCTTATAGGTATAAATCATAGAACATGTTTCTATTTTTTTCATTTTTTACACGCTGAGTATACGAGGAATACATTTTACCATCTCATTGTTTATAGAACTGCTTAGAATGCGATTTCTTACCGACTAATTCCGATTTACCTAATATAAACAACTGCTGATTTCATCAATGCCATAAATAATTTATCCAAAGTATAAAAAAGTGTTTTCAATACCTATACTATTAGTAGGTATACAACTGAATCAGTCGATAATGTAAAAGTGCGTCTTTGACAACACTATTTTTAACTCACACATAGACGTCAACCAACACATGTTTAAATTTTTTTTTGGTCATGTCTCCGAGCCGTCATTGTGTATCTTGTACATCCTAAATCTATGTTCGACACTATAGCTTACCATATAAACAGCAGTAGCGCATAGACAGTAGAGAGGAGTGTGATAGAGCCGGTTTACTCTATGATACTCTACAGACTGTTTTAATATATTAATTCAGTCTCTACATGTATTTTGCAATATTTTTCACCTTTTTAGAGAGGATCCTATTGGAAATAGCTGTCCGCCCCGGCTTCTCAAAAAGTCATGAAATTCGTGTGACGTACTTTATGAATAGCCCTAATCCCCAAAGGGGTAGGCCAAGTCCAAGAGGCAAGGGATTACAAACACAAATACACCAACAGTAGCATTTGGACATGCTAGGCAAGGAACACAGTTATAGTCCATCAAATCGAAGAAGTATCGTTTGACAGACAAATTGACAAATGGGAATGGGATCAAAGAAATCGATTACTACATATCCGAATTTTACTAGTTTTTTAGATTTATATAAAATATGTTAGGTATCATTATCTTTAAGTCGACCAACATGTTAATAAATAAATATAAAATTAATCACCTCAATATCGGCCACGGCGTCTGTTCCCTGGTACAAATTCCTCAGTTTGTTCAACCCTCTAATCGCTGCATACCAGACATTATAATTCTCCTCCTCAGTCAAGAACTCCAATGTTTCATACAAGTCGGTGAACGATACTTCGTCGGCAAAGAAGAACGCAAACATGTCATTAACGATCTGGAAATTAAGGGGAAATTAAAAAAAAAATCACCAGAAATTCATACTACTTTCATTCACAATACTCAACGCGCTAACGCCTAAATAATATAAATAATTAGCCTAATTAAGCAAGCCAGTTTCATATGCTCTAAGCATATGATTTGCTTGTACTGTGGTTGCTTGATAAGGGATAGTCAAACTAAGATAAATGCGTTTTTCTAAACATACATGACTCGAGAACAAATTTTCAGATCAATAACATCAAAAACTTTCCGCCCAGATAACAAATCTTCATAGGATATGAAATATAAGATTATGATTTTTATTTGTCACTTTAAATGTTCACAACAGATTTAAAAAAATTTCATGTGTTTTCCTTCATAAGTAAAGAATAGAGAGTATAAATCTATGTTGGAAAGAACTTTTCCAATAAAACAGTAGTAAAAATCTATTTTATAACATTACCTTGGCTCGATTTAAGTAGTGAATTTTTCTTTGATCTGCCGTTTTTAAGGCACTCACAATTATTTTCAATGCATGCGAGTCGTACTTAACTCTGTAAAGACCTGAATAATTAAGAAAAAAAAAATATATTGTATTTATTCTGGCAACTTAGAAGCCCCTGATGATTTGCAGCGAGCAATAATATACAAGGAAATATGCTCAAAACTTTAACAACATAACGCTTTTCATTGAATATGGAAGGCAACGATAGATTTTTACAACTAATCAATAGAAAAAAATGTGCGTATCCTTGCTATTGTTCGGTGGTAGCCCAATGGTAAGGACACGCACCTCTTATACAATGGGTGCTGGTTTTAAGTCCGGGCTCGACCTCAGAAAAAAATAACATTGTCAGAAAACTGGTACAGTAATCTGCTGATGTGTTAAACTTCAAATTGTACATAGTGCATATAATACGTATATAGTAAAACATAGCGATACATCGCAAAGAGGAATAACTAATTATGAAATCCTCACCTGTTTCTTGAATGTTAAAAATTATCCAACTGTGATTCTGGCCGATGTCTGCGGAGAGATTGAAGACGTGAGTCTTCCCCCCCATAATAAAAGCGGGCTTGGTGTTCTCAAAATCAGGAAGTATTTCAGTAGTATACGTTATGGGGATGATGTATGTCTCGTCGGAAGATTCTGATCCGTTTATGTAGAAGCGTCTCTGTAACAATATTTTTTGGGTAGTTATAGCCATAGGCACGTTCTAAGATTTTATACGATCGGCTTGTAACATAGGCCGTAAAGCTGTAAGTACTTATGTAGGTACTATATTATACTTTGAGTTAAAGAGAATAGGTTTATATAACACTAGCTGTGCCTGCGGTTTCATCCCCGATTATGGTTAATTTATATAGCTTATAGTCTTCCTCGAAAAATGGGCTATCTAACACTAACACTGAAATAATTTTTCAAATTGGACCAGTAGTTTCTGAGATTAGCGCGTTCAAACAAACAAACAAATTCTTCTGATTTATTTACTGGTATTTGTTTAGATTTTGTAATTACCTGTGTCAATGACACCGAGTTGGTTTCATAATCGACTTCGACGTCCAAAACTGGATGTCCTGCCTGCGATATCCACGAGCCCATGATGTCGCCTATCCTAGCGCCGTTGTAGGCCGCCAAAGCATTGGTGGCGTTCACGCCTTCCTCCAGAGCAGAGTACATTAGATTGGGGTAGCCAGATTTGAACGAACTGAAGTGAAATGGTCTTTATTTATATAGGCTTCAAAAAAGTACTTATAAATGGTCAATATGTACAGAAAATAAAATATTACCACGGTTTCGGAAGGTAGACTCTACCGAGAAGAAACCGGCAAGAAACTTGATAGTTTACTTAGATATGAGAACTTGTTAAAGTTAGCGAGACCAGCTCAAAAATTCAACCCCACATGCCAAAGATATTATATGAAGCAGTTTAAAATGATAAGTCTAATATAAATAATGAAAATGACAAACGTGCTAGGAAAACACAATATCCAATAAAAATGCGTTGTGTCAGAAATTAGACCTAGCTAGACCAATATTTACACCTAAAATCTCCCACTTTATTCAAAATTTAAACAAAACGTAGTGGTAAATCCTTATTCGCAATACATACATAACATCACGCCTATAATCCCCAAAGGGGTAGGCAGAGTCAATGGGGCAGCATGCCCCTTTAACCACATTCAGCCGAAAATAAAGCCGGGCTGGGTTAGATGGAAAATTGTGAAAAAGCAGTAACAAGCGGTCAACCTATCGCCTACACAATCACACACCTAAAATCCGATATACCATTAGTCGCCTTTTACGACAGCCAGGAAAGAACCACAGTTGGCATATTCTTTTTAAGTCCCAGACCAACATGGGACAGTGGGATGAGTTGGATGGAAAGCTGTGAACAAGGAGTGACAAGTGGCTAGCTCGTCGCCTACTCAGTCACATACCGAAAAGCCCGTAAACCATTAGTCGCCTTTTACGACATGCTAGGCAATAGGCAATTTTTTTGTCCCAAATCAACATGGGCTTTGAATCTGAAAGCTAACATAAGTGCAGAGGTTTCGTTTATGATGAAACACAAGACAAAAAATAAAAGGAATTTCGTAATTGAACTCTGGCTATGAAAATACGCGAAAAATAATCAACAAGTGGTCGCATTTAATAGTTACTGTTCACATGAGACTCAACCCCTTTAAAATTATCAGAACTTACTTTTGTGTTAAATACGCGTTCAGTCCGAATTTAAATGCGGCATCTCCCAAGAGGTGGTGCATCATTCGAATAACAGAGCCAGCCTTCTGATAGGTTATGGTGCCGAAGTGCTCACTAATCTGTTCAGGCGAGAACACGTTGTCATTGGTGATGGGAGGTGAAGATGAAGATTGATCTGCGTCCAGCGCGGCGTACACCGATCCGGTGACTAGCATGTTACCAGCATACACGTCTGGTTCAATCTGAAAGAGACAGGGTTTTTCTTATTTACAAAAACAGTGGACGAAATAATTACAGTTGCGTTTTTGGATCTGTTGAGATGGAATATTTGCAGCTAGTTTTTTCTTGCAACTTTTGCTGTCTTGTAGATTTATAGCATTAACATTTTTTCTTGCCTTAGACAGTTTAAATTAATAAAATGGTAGGTACATTTTTGGGTATATAATTCTGCAGGCGAATAACTCAATCCAGATGCACATCCCTTTTGAGTCGGCCTACCCATTCGGGAATTACGGACGATATGTTATGTATGTTTAATACATAATAGTGACGTAAGTACTGCTGGACAAATAAGAAAATTAATGGTTACAAAAACTCTTACCAAAGCGGTGATGTAATCCTGGAAGTAGTTGGCGAAACCTTCGTTCAGCCAAGTGTTGCTCCACCAATGACAAGTGACGAGGTTACCGAACCACATGTGGGTGGTCTCGTGGGCTACAATCTGGGCAACCCGGTACTTGTAGTATGGGGTAGACTCTTCAGGAACGTATAGCATCAAGGATTCTCTGTAGATTAGTACAAAACAAATGCTTAGGTATAAAGTTTTGTACCGTTGTTGATCTTCATAAGCCACAGTTCTCAAAGGATTTAAAATATTAAATAATAATAAATAATAAATTCTCCAGACTGACACACCAATTCCCTAGTCCCAAACTAGGCTTGTGCTTGTGCTATGGATACTCGAATCATGGTTGTTTATAGACATACTTAAATATGTTTATAAACATCTATGACTCGAGTTCAAAATGTCCTTGTTCATCACACAAAATTATTTTCGGGATTATAACCCGCGACACTCGGTTTCGTGGCCAGGGTCTCTACATTCGACTAACGTGCTAGTCACTATTTGTGTGAATCTTGAAAAATTTATTATAACTACCAGCCAAAAAATATTTTTAATATCCGAAACTGAAGAAGCTTAGTTGGAAATTTAAGTTACAGCCAAAAATAAAACTTTTTCTTTTACTTCCTGATTACTTCCACGACCGTATCCGCATGGATTTCTACCCAACATTTTCAGGGATACGTTTAAGTAGTTTTTTTTAGAGTATTTTTCAATAAGATGGAATCGAGATCTCAACTTTATATTTCATATCATATTTTTTAAATATTGATTTTTTATAAAACTAACGGACCTAAGAGTGATGTAAATTAATTAACGTCAAGATGTAAATTTATTTATATGTATATGTTACACTTATTGACATATACTCATTAAGTATAACCACAAAATAAACTAACTTAATAAAAAATCTTATTCTTGTGTGAGTGGATAGCTTGATGACGGCTGACCGGGACGTATGGAAAAGGAAGACATGCTGCGCCGACCCCAGATGAACTGGGAGAAGGGCAAGAGGATGATGAGTCATACTCACTGGCATTGACATTGAATAATAATATCAATTTGACATTAATCCCGTTATCAGTATTATCGTGATGCGATCTTTATGCATACTTAAAGATCAATGACTAACATCAAGTGTAGCTATCACGCGAAAATATTATGATCTGATATACATAAAACGATAACACCCTCCCTAACATGTACGAATGTGACTTTGTTTGTTACGCTATCACGTCTAAGCCTCAGGACCGATTTTAAAAATTCGTTCATCAATGTGAAGTTCGTTATCAGCAAGTAACATAAGCTATAATTTGTTTCGAAAACGGGAACTAAGTACGCGGACGAAACTGCGGGGCGCTACTAGTTTTTAATATTTTTAAAGGGTAACGTAAGCTAAATTTTATAACTAAGTTGTTAGATAAATCAATCTTCTTTTTGAAAGTAGTTCTTTTTCGTGATAACGAACATTAATAAAATAAATAATAAATAAATAAATTCTCTAGACTGACACACCAATTTCCTAATCCCAAACTAAGCTTAAGCTTGTACTATGGATACTAGGCGAACGGATAGACATAGTTAAATACGTTTATAAACACCCATGACTCGAGTACAAATGTCCATGTTCATCACACGAAACATTTGCCCATAGCGGGCTTCGAACCCGCAACCCTTGGTTTACATTAACATAACTAACTTACTAACTAAACTTCACGCCACTTCCCTAGCGGGGTAGGCAGAGCAGGTACATTACATTACAGAGTTTACTAATTTAGAATCAAGAGTCACAAGCGTTTTTCAGAGCAGAATATTTCATGAAAGAATCTCCCAAAAAAAAATACAAAATACAAGAAATTATGAAAGAGAATTACTTTAAGGAATCAGAAAAAGAGTGAATACAGAATGCAGAAAGAAGAAATACATACTACAACGTACCTATATTTGACGAGACCCCAATTTTCCATAGCTCCAGCCCTAAAGTTAGGCAAAGCGACGTGGTCCAACTTAATATAATTGTTTGTGGAATAGAAATCGATGTCAAAATAGTTTCCTAACGCTTCAACGACCCTCAGACCAAAGTTGGAGACATATTCACTCTGGTTGGCAGCCTCTGGTCTCGTGAAGATCCCAAATTCGTTGTTATTGGAGTCTACGTGATAATAAGCTGCTTCGAGCTCTGAGACCAAGAAAGCGACCAGGTATGTCGACATTCTTGAAGTCGGATGGAATGTTTCTCTTACAATATCGTTTGTCCTGAAAAAAAAAGCAATAATAAAAAAAAGGTCATAGTATATCTCCAGACTGGAACACCAATTCCCCAGTTTCAAACTAAGCTTAAAGCTTGTCCTATGGACACTAGTTGGACGGATAGACATACTTAAATACGTTTATAAACATCCATGATATCGATTACAAATGTCATGTCCATGTTTTGCCCCTAGCGGGATTCGAACCCGCAACCCTTGGTTTCTCTGACCATTCGATCAATGGGCCTGTCAATTATAGGTATACAGCGTTCACCATAATGTAGCTTTATTGGAAGATGCTCATACTTTAATCTTCTAATGATCATAAACTATAGTGATTTCACTTTAACTTACACAATTAAGGTCAAAAATGTGTAATCACGTGAATCACGCATAGTGAAGGAATCATTTAAGTAGGATTGATTTATTATAAAATTCTTAAACTTTTTCACATTAAATTAAAAATAAATTAACATGCTGCCGCAAATTCTGCGTAAATAGTTAATAAACTAACTAGTGTCGTCAAAAAAATTGTTTTGTTTAATTTCTTTCTTTTTTTTTCTCCTAACTACGTTATCCCTGAGGTATTTTTTTTTTTTAAGTTTTTTATATTTTTTATAATATTTACGGCATAATTCAATTACTTTTCTGAATCATTAAAATCCGAAGTCATCAACCTCATACGGAACTTACAGGTTTACACTACTCAGCATTTTGGTGTTGGCCAAAGACGGTTTGTAGTGAGCCGGTCGGTCGACGATGATGTTGAAGACAGCTTTGAGCTCCGGCTCGTCGAAGCTCGGGAACACCTTCCTCGCGTTAGTTGACTCCATTTGGGTAGCCCCAAGCCATCTGCGGATTCGTTAAAGAGTGTAATGGCAGTGCATTTAAGTTTATATAATATGCCTAGCTATTATGGATAATTCTGGTCTCTGATCCTGTCCAGGTTGGCTTTGTACTATATTACTTATATTAACTAACTAACTAAACTTCACGCCACTTCCCTAGCGGGGTAGGCAGAGAGAACCGAACGTCATATGGCACGATTCTTACAACCTCACTCGCCTTCATCAACATTCATGATCCTTTTCATACAAGTTCTACGGTTTTTATGACTCCTAACATCATTTTCTGTAAATACACTTTTATTATGTTTCCTAAAAGTCAACCTTATGACAATAATATGATTCAAGATCAAAGTTGAATATGCACACACGAAGGTCATTGATTCTTTGATATGAATGAACACTTTTATGAAAAGCTCTAACTACTGCAGTACGCTATTAGTCTTAAGCTTTAAGTATTTATGTACTTCTGTTTGTATAATTCTACTTCTTTATAATTTTGTATAGATAAATTATGTTCTCTTAACAAATATCGGCCACGGCGACCAATCTATACAACTTTGTAGGATCGAAGCCTGACGCCTCACTTCAGCGAGCGCTCTGAAGACCTCGAAGTCGTACGTCTATCAAAAGAATCTGCCCGGTATTGAACCGTTGATCACTCAGAGCTTTGTCGTCCAATGTTTGATTCGGCCATAAGGACACTGGCCACGGCGACCATTTTTTTTTTTTTTTTTACTTGGGGAACTCCCACGAGCCGTCACCCTCCGGACGGGGATCCAGAGGGCGGTGTGTCGGACTCGAACCGACTAAACCCCAAGGTGGCCTCCATCGGCGCAGTTCCGGAGGAGCCGGTATCCCCTGTCGGGACTATACAACAGCTCCTCCGGTAGTGCGCGTGCCGCGCTACGCGGCTCACCTCGCGCGGCGGTGGTCGATGCTGTGCAGCCCACGCCAGTCGTCGGATGCACAGCACCGAGCACGCGCGCGCGTCGAGACATGCCAGGCCACCCAGCATGTCTCAACTACTCCGCCCAGGATTCAGACGCCGATCGTCCCCGAGACCGGCGTCGTGGGCCCACTCTCGCGCTGTGCCCTCTGCTAAGCCAGAGGGCACGCGGAGAGCGTCTCGCCAGAGGGGGCCGCCTTCCACCCGGCGACCCAAATTGAGGGCAGAGCCCTGTCGTCGCGGAGGGAGAGCATCGAGACGCTCAATCCCTCCGCGACCCACCGCGACGCGACCCAGCGCGCCCCTGTCGGGTTGCCGAGGATAGGGAGGCGAGCAACGAAAACACTCCGCTCCTCCTCTTCCTCGGCAACCCTGGTCCGGCCGCAGGTGGCTTGGCCGTACGGCCATACGGCCGGACCGCCGCAACTGCCCGGATTGCTAGACGTGCAGTCGCGGCTCACCTCGGGGTCCCTCTTCGCTTCAGCCCTGCCATGGCAGGGCCTACTAAGCCCCCCCGGTACGACAAACCGAGGACCCCGGCGGGGGGGTGGCCACGGCGACCAATCTCAACGAGGATTAACCATCTGCGCAGGAGATATTATAGTGCCCAACTGTGTGCCCAAACACAGGTGCACACTGTATTAATTCACTCTCATAGTCCAGTGGGTGGGCAATTCGGAATGACCGGAAAGAGGTCAGGCGCAGTACCAACGGCTTAACATGCTCTCTGAGGTGCGGGGTAATTTCAATTTTGAAAAACCTAGCCACAAACTTTGGCCTGATTCGGGATTTGAACCTCTTGGTCCTTAGGCGGCGCTGCTACTACTAGATAACGAGGCCGCAGTATTTTTTGTATAAAAAAACGTAACCCAAACACAAATAGTTTAGAAGAAAATGCAAAATCACCATGCATAGATGTTTTACAATGCATAGTATGCGTTCAAACATGTGTTAACATTTTCTACAATCTTTGTTCTAATTATAATATGCGCATCAACACAATTACAGTAATAAAGATAATACAAACTATTTAATCAGCTTTATGATGATAATTAGACACGAACAAGCCAAAATAAGTTCTGCAAATACAGGTATATTAATTATATATTTGAAATTAAAATAGGTTTTATAATAAACAAATGGCGAATAATTATAATGTTTTTTTATGTTGTGCATGATTTTTGCACAAATTACATACATAAGCACATACATATCATCCCGCTCGTAATCCCCGAAGGGGTAGTCAGAGTCAAGAGACAGCTAGCCCCTTTAACCACATTAAGCCAAAAAATTAAACTGGGCTGAGTTAGATGGAAAATTGTGAAATGGTAGTGTGGCTAGCTCGTCGCCAACACTATCACAAATCTGTTTGTTATTTAGAGGTAATATCCAAATATTGAAATCTATATTTGGTAAGTAGTAATTTTACTATCCCATTATATATCAAAATTCTTACACGAAACTATAATAGATTACAAGATAAATAAAATAAAATAAATAAAAATATAGAAGAAGAATAAATAGAAGCCAAATTGAGAAGATTCAAAACATTTATCATATCTACAAGTGCTTCTTGACAATAACTGTAAAGTCTTACTTCTATCCTTGATAAGTTTTATCTAGTTTGTAATACATAAGTGTCATAATCTATGTGCAGTGGACGTAACCACAAACAGGTATTGTAATCCTTAACAGACTAACATAATTGTGTACCTACCTACACTCGAAAACATTCATTTCTTAAAATGTTATGCTTTTCAATTGTTGTAAAAAGACCCCGCAATAAAACAATATCATGAAATATAAGCTTCTTAGATTTTTAACATTTTTATATAAATATTTTTCTAGATCAGTGGTTCTTAACCGGTGGTCCACGGACCACTAGTGGTCCCTGAAGGCATCCCAATGATTGCGTCGAAACAACACGACAGTGCGTGGTGCAAGTCTGAGCGAGGAACATGAGGAGGAGGATCCTTTATTTCCTACTACAATATATGTATAACCTCCATAACAATAAAACATTAGGTAGTCCCATGATTATTCAGTAAATATATATAATGGTCGCTCATGACAAAAAGGTTAAGAACCACTGTCCTAGATAACGCAGAATACAGAATTACAGATACTTACTTTTTAACTCCTTTTTCGATGTAGTAGTTGCTGTAAAACCCGCTAAGATCTTCTCTAATCGGACCTTCGTATACAATAGTCAAGTCATACGTCACTCCAACCTCCAAATTGCTTCGCAGATTAACGTAAGCAAAGGAGTAATTTTCGTTAAATTCCAAAGGCGTCATCTCACTTAACGCTACAGATACTCCATTGGCTGTCAAAGTAATGTTATCCGCAGTGTACGTCAAATTTTCAGAGTGAAACTTGATCTGACTGATCGCTTCTGTGGTGGTGAATGTAATTCGGACTTGGCCGTCGAAGGTGAAGGCTCTCTCGTCTCCAGTGTCGAAGTATGGCCTGATGGTGATCTCGTAGGCGCTTGGCACAATTGGCGTGTTCAGTCTGTAATTCGGGTCGCTGTTGACGTAGCCCAGAAGACACACCGCCAATACCGTAAGTCGTAACATGGCTGCAAAGATACAGAACGTCGTAAATACAAAATTTCATAAGGGGTTTAATACTGGGCTAGCTAACTAAAATGGTTTAATGAAATTATTAATAAAAGGTTGACTAGCTCTTGTAACATTTTAAAATAGCTGAGAGCTAGTCACTAGACACTACCTTTTCGCAATGACTCATCCAATACATATTTTAAGCTTGAAGCGGTTGAAAAGCGCTTGCTGCTTTTTGGACTTTGCGGGGTAGGAGATTAGGAGATTAGCGATACTATGTTTTGTGTAGGTACATAATATATGTCATTAGGCATTAAGGTGCAGATTTTTTTTTATTTATTACTTGATATCAAGCCATGAGATCAAATGCTGCTAGAAGCAAATGTTCTTAGGATGTAAACTTTCACTCTCGAGTTATACATATTTATATGTAGTTAAGTATGTTTATCTCCGTTTGTACATGTAGATTTAGTTTACAGAAAAGTATATATATTTATTTTTAGTTCTCTTTGTATATTTTTGACACATTGATCTTAATATTTCGTAATTTAATCAAAATGAGGAACCGCTGTTTTAAACAGAATATATTCCATAGAATATCGCGTATTTTAGCCAGCGCTAGCTTTTTGTCTTCGGCTCCACATAGAAGTCTGCCTGACACTGTAAGTCCGCTTAATGATCTGAGAACGATCTTAGCTACTAATCCTCAATGGGAACTTATAAGTATCCCATCTATGAGTGCCTGATACTGCCAAGTTAAAGAATAAGAGAAGAGAAGGTGTAGAAAAATACCATAAGACAAGTTCTTTACAACGGTAAACCTCAGCATTATAAAGGTACAAGCAATACCTGAATTCCGTTAAAACTTGTATCAAAGACATTAGGGAATGTTGGATGAAGTCCAGAATTAACATAAGTATTCTTTATTTGGCTTCATTGATACATATGGCAGATTCAAAGGAGCAGCATACCCATTTATCCATTTAAAGCCAAAAATAAAACTGAGTCAGGTGGAAAATTGTAAATTAGCACCTACACAATCACAATCCTATCACTATTAGCCGCCTTCTACGACTTGCTAGGCGAGGAATACAGTGACACATTAGTTTAAGTCCCATATATAAATTAGAGCGAATATATGCACAATAGTTAGTCTTAAGATAATTCGTGTTTTCGTGATAAAAATTATCACTAAAACACGAATGAAAAAATCTCATTGTATAAATTACACACAGATCAACGACTATCGGGTCACCTAATCTTATTTTGCTTCTATTTAATTAAATACACGTGTCATGTTTATAAGCTTTTAATTCTCACCGTTAAGAGATTTTTTGCTGTCGAAAGATAAAATGTTGACTTAAGATTAGAAGGACATCTAATGAAAAAGATCCATAAATAAACAACTTCTGTTGAGTACAATGATGTATATTTTTTTTAACTCAACAAGGGAAAAAACGAAAGGAAAAGCTAAAATTACAATCTATAAATGTTTAACTGGCTCGATGATGCATTCGGTAATGTCCACGTCTCATGTGCCAAGAGTTTTTTTGGGTTTGATCCCCACCCAGAACAAACATTCATGTGACGAATACTTGTATTCTTTCTGTGTCTAGGTTGAAAGAAACCGCAAATAAAATTGTATCAAGTAGGTACGCAGATGTATGAATACGGTGATTTGTACATACACACACCCATAATCCCCGAAAAAACATTTACCCAAAAATAAAGTCGAGTTGGGTTAGATGGTAAAATATGAAAAATTTGTGACAAGTATTCAAGTCTTCAGCTATATAATGACAAACCTAATGCATTATATCTAGTCTAAGTGTATATTAAGTAAGTTTACAAAATTGTATAATTGGCATTTAAAAGAGTAACTATGGAGTTTCTTGCCGGTTTCTTTTCAATAGAATCTACTTTTCGAACCGGTGGTAGAATTATTTTTTCTCTTTTTTTTGTACACATACACATAACATCAGGCACATAATCCCCGAAGGGGTAGGCAGAGTCAAAGGGACAGCAGGTCCCTTAAACCACATTCAGCCAAAAATAAAACTGGGCTGGGTTAGAAGGAAAATTATGAAAAATAGTGACAAGGGGCTAGCACAATCACATACCCAAAACCCGATATACCATTAGTCGCCTGTTTCGGCAAGAAACACAGTTGGCAATTTTTTTTTTTATATAACAACTTTTTTTTTGTATTGTCTATTTATTTATAAGTGTTTTCTTGAAGCCTATTGATTTTGAATTAGAATTAGAGCTATTAGTCACCTTCTACGACAAGCTAGGCAAAGAACACAATTGGCACATTCTTTATAAGTCCCAGATCAAGATATTATTTAATAAAATTTAAATAGTACATACCTGATGTGTTCACTTACTAAGCTAGTATTGCTAACTGAAACAATTGTTTAGGTCTAAGGATCAGTTGAACAATACCGCTGATAACAGTCATCTCGTATGTCTGCTTATCAGTGTCACGACTCTGAAGATAAACTAGTAGTCTTCAATCGCTCGTGAAATTTACAATGTTTCATAATTTCAGGTCAAGTATTGTATAGATCAGAGCGACCGCATGCTCAAGGTTATATAAATGGATGTCGCATATACACACATATTAGAATATGCGCTGCGATTGCATAGTCATTTGAGTGCAATGCTCCTCGCGGCGAACGCAGATGGCGCGGGTTCGATCCCCCAACGGTATTAGTTTCGGGTCTGGATGTCTGTAGTGGTTTTGCTGATTCTAACTACCATAATACAAGTGCTCAAACTACGCACAATGCATTAAGATAAATATATGTTATGATGTATAGAGCAGTGTAGCTTAATAGTAAGGACACGCGCCCTTTAACCAAGAAGTGCGGGATCAAACCCAGACACGTACCATTGGAATTTTTAAATCTATGTACGTATTTATACCACTAGTTCAGCGGTGAGAGAGAACATCGTGATGAAACCTGCACAATCCCACAAAAAATGATGTGTAACGATTATTAAATGCTCTGGTTTCCCTATCTAAGTGTTACAAAGATCAGACCAGCAGTCGCTTCAATGTAATGTACCAAACTCGCTCAGTCCTCATCAGGATCATGGTGAAAGCGAACTCTGACCAAGCACGGGACATATCACGTTTGCCTCAAAGTGGTTAAAGGAACTAACTACAACCGTATATGATGTCAAATAAAAAAAATCACACTAAAGATGTTTCTAGGCAAACCAACATGGGACCTTTGCCTCTACAAAATTGCAATACCTAGTTATCATATTAATACATATTATAAAGAGAAAAAAATTGATTGTTTGTTCGTTTGCATTGAATATGCTCCAAAACTACTGAACCGATTTGAAAAATTCTTTCACCAATAGAAAGGTACTTTATCAAGGAGGATCTAGGCTATATTTTATCCCCATATTCCCACGGGAACGGGAACCACGCGGGTGAAACCGCGGAGCGCTGCTATCAATAATAAAAGGACACAATTTGTTTAACAAATGTTTATTCTTAACATAACATAAATAAGGCACATTAAATAAATTCATTTATTAATCGGTACATAATCTTTGTACACCAAAAAAATATTTACAATTAAACTGATTTTATTAATACATTTGTAACATCTTCCTTTTTAAAATAGTACAGTTAGTAAAAATACGGACCAATTGGCTTATTATTTTATCGCATAAAAGTTGCGTATTTTACAGTTTCCTCACATTATTGTACGTTGGCATAACTATAAATATTTTTAGTTATTTGTGCTTTATCAAGTGACTATAATGTAAAAAGGTTTAAGCATTTACTTGGCACCGCCTTTAAATTGTAAGTATTAAAATACGTATTACTTTGACCTAAGTAAATGAATTTTTTACTTTAATTACTTTCCTTTTTGAGGTCGTTTTTTTTTTTGTTAAAAATAATTTTATTTTATATCACATCGTATAACTGTACATTTTTAATCTTATTTATTACTTGTATATCATTTAATAAACAAAATAGGAAAAGGGCCGTCTATCTTTCTTTCAAGACACTTAACAGAATTCTAGTAGTATCTATCTGAGCATCATAGCGATGATGGTCGTGAACAGCAAAGTGAGGGTCGGCACCACGACATTCGCAGAGCCTCGGAGTGAGCTGAGGATCTCCTCAGCCTTGTCGGTGCCCCACTGCATGCTGGAGCGAGCTGATGCGATAGCTCTGATGCCTGCGCTCCATTCCGGTATCGTGTCTTGGTTGCTGGTCAGCCATTGCTCCATCTTTAGAGGAAAAGAAAGAAATTGTGTGCTTAATATGTCAATAGGTAAGATAAATTTATTAAATATGCTCACACTTAATAATTGGCTGCAAATGTGTTTTCTTATAGCAAATGTCCTTGTGAGAAATCACACATAGTGGTAACTTCAGAAGGCTGTGAGAATCCCAGTTTAATATTCTTTTTTCTTGATTATATTCAAATGAAAATGTATACGAATCTTTTCTATTACTAAACCGGTAATATATATCTAATATATACTTACATCTTGCAAGCCCTCTTCATCTAAGTAACCGGCAGTGTTACTTAAAATAGTGTTGAATGAAGCGGGAAGTATGACACTGAAATTGATATAAAATATTGGTGTAGAGTTAATTTTGAATTAGAACTAGTCTTCTGGAAACCCTAAAAGTATGAAAATATAATACCTGACCTTGATTTTAGGTAAAATAGATATAAAGACTGTGTAAATAATTATTTCACTAATAGAACAAATCAGTCATAATTTCTTACTTACTACCCTCATCAATTTTGATCTACGCATGCAAAATTACGGCGAAAAAAATTTCAACATGCAGTGTTATCTTAGAACTTACGCGTCCCTTATTTCATTAAGTCTTTCCTTCAGGAACGGAAGAGCTGCCTTTGCGTTGTTCCGGCTGCCCATGTACAAGAAAGTGAACCCGTTGGTCCTGTCCTGGGCTTTGACGTTATCACTCAGTAACATCTCCAAATACCTGTCAAAATAGTGTTTAAATAAAAATATTATGTGGAAAGATGCAAGAAAGAAAGGAAGGAAATAAGGAGGAAGAAATTAAGAGCGATTTAGCTATGAGGCCCGGCTGAACTTATTTTTCAAGTATATTATTTTTATAAGTATAATGTTCTCCTAACCGATATCGGTTACGACGGCCAATCTCAACGAGGATTAGCCAACTGCGCAGGAAATATTATAGTGCACAAGTGTGTGCGCAAACACAGGTGCACTCTATGTTCCTTCACTCTCATAGTCCGGTAATTATCAGAGACAGGTCAGGCGCAGGACCTACGGCCTTAACGTGCTTTCCGAGGCACGGGGGTGATTAAACCTTCAACTTCCTGACTCCGGGCTGCTACTGAGTAATTTCTATATTGAAATACCCAGCCACAAATTTTTGGCCCGACCAGAGATTTTAACCTGGGACCTCTTGGTCCTTAGGTGGCACATGCTACCACTAGACCAACGAGGTCTTTACAAGTAATATAAATTAACAAATAAATATTTCCCCTAAACGATTCTAAGGTATAGTATCATACAAATATTTGTTTTAGAGGAGTTTAGATGTAAATCTATAAAATATATTATCAAATAGGTTGGTTTAATGTAAATACAAAATAATAAATACATAATAGTCATGATACGCACAAGTGTTTGATTAATGAAAGTAAATAATGAGTTTAAGTGCTTCATTCCACTTGAATTTCCAATCGATACTTTAATCAGTTACGACTTTAATAATTAGTTGAAACGGATTCCATTGACTTATCTAAGCTCATTAACACAATATTATGTAGGCTTACAATCAATAGCATATAAGCCTATTTTATCAATAAATAAGTAGTGCTTAATTCACTTTATTTCTAGTATGTAAACGTTATACCTACGTCCTCCATAGTTAGAGGGGTACATCGATCTTAAGACGTGTCTAGACTGCACTTAATAAAAAAAACCTTGCCTAAATTAATAAAAAGAATTGGCAATTGTTTTTAGTTAATATTTTAAATGCTAACTAATGGTCTATTGGATTTTTATTGTGTAGGCGACGAGCTAGCCTTGTCTTTATTTTTTTACGGGTTTTTATCTAACCCAACAGATCTATTTATATGCTAAAGGCGGTTATAGTGGCTCTAATTTTATTGAAGTCTTCGAAAAATTTAGTAGTATCTACTCTGGAGAACTGAAATCAACACCTCATGTACACAAAGCTCAACTTATTCAATTAATTTAACGGGGTTCGATTACACAGTCAAAATGAAATAGGACCACGACTTACGCTTGAATGGCTCTTTCGTCGGTGGTGCACCCCAGAGACCTGAGCATGGCGACCTCGTCTCCCTGGTTGTTTGACCTGAGGCGTCTCTGATACAGGATCTCCCAGTCTTCGTAGTTACCAGCTCGTAGACCCTCGCAGAAGACATGCCTCCTCAGATTGGGATTCACGCTGCAATCGAAAGCATTGATCATCATCTTCCTAGCATTATGTCCCGTGCTTAGACGGGGTCCGTTTAGACGATGATCCAGGATTTAGCAAGTCTAGTAATTACATTGAAGCGACTGCCGATCTGACTTTCTTAACCCTAAGATAGGGGACCAGACAATTTTTGGATCATGGTTACAAATCCAAAGTTGTTTGAATGTGCAGGTTTCATCATGATGTTTTCTCTCACCATCGAGCTAGTGGTATAAATACGTACATAGATTTCAAAAATTCATAGCCCGGGTTTGAACCCTTTTGATTATGAGGTGCGTGTTCTCACGATGGAGCTACCATCACCGCCGAAATCGAAAGCATTAAGGTATAATAAATAACACATATATATCAACATTTTTAAGTCAAAATCTTAAAGTTTTTTTAATATACTAAATTTGGTGTGTAATGCCAATGTCATATGGCAGTCAGTTTTTTGCCGACCCCGCCAGTGAAATCGCGTGAAGTTAGTTAGTTATATTTAATTCAGTAATTTTAGTTTACCAATAAAACAAACATGCAAAACAATTAGACCTCTTTATCATATTCTTAGTTAAGATATGTCAAAACAAATTGCAATTAATCATAATCTCATAGTGATAAATTCGGTTCCAATCGAATTTCACACAAATTTATTGACTTACTAACAACATTGTGTTAGAGTATCTCTTTCCTTAGAATATACACGGAATTTTGTTTTCAAGTTACCATCATTTTCATTGTGGAGTATAGAAGAATCGCGTGACTAACAATAGTTTAACTGATTATTGGTAAAATCAAAGGCTAATCCAGTAATAGCTTCATATGGATAAAACAGGAAATTGGCTGAATATGCAATTGCCATTTATCATTATTACCTGTAGTCAGTTTTTAAACTAGCTTCTGCCCACAACTTCGTCCGCTTAAACTAAAATTTATTCCACGGGAACACAAAAATGGGATAAAAGTATACTTTTTGTTAAGTTAGATAAATGTCATCTAAATTATCCCATATACAATTCTGTGCACTAATGGAATAACAAATGTCCATACTCAAATCAAATTAAACCAAATCACACATTTATTTGCTCACTAAGTGTACATAGTAGGTGTTAACATTAAAGAAACGTACAACTTAGTTACCATTTAGATATTGCACCATTGCATAGATAGTATTTTTAATTAAGTATCTAAAATTAATTTATATGATGCATAAAAAAATTACATAAGTATGAAAATGTCTACGAATGATAAATACTATCTGCATACACAAATAGCAGCAGTCGCAAGTCAGCAATTTCCTTAGGTAGCCAGAGCCAGAGCGTCAAAGTAAGAAAAGGTCTCCGTTAGAATGGCCGGTTGCCTAGTGCATTTGGTTGTGAGACTAGAATCAATAATTGCTACGTATTTGCTTCAAATATTAGATTAGCAATTATTTAATATTTGAAGCAAAGATATTTCTTTTAGAAATCCGCATTTTTTTTGACCAACCATTCTGATGTCAGGTTGGGAGACAACATTACCTCGTGCCGGTTTTGAAAGCTGCAAACTTCGCTTGGGCATTCTCTACGCATCCTTTGTGACCAGCTGTGCAGGCGAACGATAGAGTGTAGAATCTGTTCAAAGTTCTTGTGAGACTTTCATTTTCTACTACATCGTAACCAAGATCAGCAATAACGGCGTCTAAGAATTCGTATAGATGTTCCTGTAATAAGATGTTTGGTTACAATTGTATTCCTTACTATCTGTTCCCGCTGTTTTACCCGCGTTTATGGTTATTGTTATAAATAAATAAATAATAAATAAATATCAGACTACATCACATACACTGATCTGACTCCGAGGTAAGTAGCTTAAGCACTTGTATTACGAATATCAGAATCAACAGTGGTGTTACAAATATATACTTTAATATTGGATATTAACACCCAGACACAGAACAAACACAAGTATTTATCACACGAATGTTTGTCCTGGGTGGGGATCGAACCCACAACTCTTGGCGCATGGGGCAGGGCCACTACAGAATGCGCCATCGAGTCAGTCAATAAAGCCTATAGCCTACCTCGATAAATGAGCTATCTAACATAGAAATAATTTTTCAATACGGACCAGTAGTTTCTTAGATAAGCTCATTCAACCAAACAAACAAATTCTTCATCTATATAATATTATAAATTCCTAGTATCATCATGGGATCCACAACTATGGAGTTGTGGATTGGATGTGACCGTGTTCCTAGATTAGTGAGTCCATAATATCATTAAGGCGACTACCATATGGCCTTGAGAATAAAACGACGACGAAACACGAATACGCACTATTTAATCTAAGATAAATACACTAAGGCTGCAAAGTAAACGAGCGCGGATGCGGGCGCGGCGACTCGCGCGGGGCCTGCGGCAAGTACAAACTTAAGCATTTTTATCAAGTCGCGCAAGCCGCGTGTAGTACCGCGCGAGCCACCGCGCCCGCGGCCGTCCAGTTTGCAGCCTTAGATGGCTTCTAGAGTAATCTTCAATAATCCTTAGTACTTATTAATATTAACTTATATACGGAAGTAATTCAGACGGAATATGTTACGTTTTACGCCTGAATTGCCAAGCTGACATTTGAATTAGTCCAAAGGTACGCAGTAAAATTAAAATTAAGAAATATGCAGTAGATGTAACCTATTCTGAAAAATTGTTAATCCCGCCAGACCTATGATCAATTACCTGAATTCCTTGCAAAAGGAAAAAGTATAGCCAATAAATTAGAACTTTTGAAAATTTCGACATTTGTTTTTCATATCACTAATTAAAAAAAAATACCTTTTCTGTGACTGACAAGGAAGCGGAGCCGCGGGCTGAAGCAAGTTTAAAATAAAACTTACGTTAAACTGAGCCAACTCCTCTGGCAGATGCAAGAGTCTATTCCTGAGCCAGTTGAATCCAGTAATAGCTGGATACCAGGAATAGAAGCTGGTGTCTTGCTTCAAGAAGTCCAGCACTTGGAAGCCAAGAGCGTAAGATATCTTCTCTGAGCGCATTAGGGCAAATACGTCATCAACGATCTAAAAATAAAAGTATCACCATAATATGTCGGATTTTTATGATCTATTAATTTGTCCTGGACAAATCCTAACGTCTTTTGTTTCTCAGTGAGTAGACAATAACCTATATGTTGGATAATATATGTCATCATTTTCCCGGCGTTAGACCTTCTTTGATTTACGCAGTACGAATGATAGTACTGGGTAAATCAAAGAACGTCTAACTTTCATTATTATAATTTCCATGGTTAAATTTATTCGGTTGGAGAATTTCCACAGCCCTTCGATAGGGGCTGAACCAAACATAGGATTATCTTCATACCTGAGCTCTGTTCAAATGATGTATGCTTGAGAGGTTTGCCTTGAGAGTACTCGCAAGCAATTTCCAGTTGTTCACATCGTAGTTGACACGGTAAAGTCCTGAAGAATATAAAATATATTTTGTACTTGATATAAGGATATCTACATAAAATACATAGTAGCAGTATCTGTCAAATATTTTCATCTATTTAACTAACTAACTTTAAACTTCACGCCACTTCCCTAGCGGGGTAGGCAGAGAGAACATCTATTTAAAAAGGTTTGTTACATTAGTGTTTGTTTAGTTTGTATACATACATACATACATATCACGCCTTTTACCCATGGGTGTAGGCAGTGATCACATCCTTTATTATCATGAAATATTTGAAAATAGAAATATTATGTCTGTAATATTATACTGTCTGCCTACCCCGCTAGGGAAGTGGCGTGAAGTTTAGTTAGTTAGTTAGTTATGTCTGTTAGGACCGTGGCCTATGGCGCTATGTTTTCTTTGCCGACCCCGCTAGGGAATTATCGTATAGTTAGTTTATTTAGTTTCAACACATCCTGTGGCAAATTTTTGTATCAGTTGTTTATTTTTTTTTTAATTGTTGCGAGTTTGTTGCAAATAACCTATTTCTATCACACAACATCCACCATCCACAAAGGCCATACCTTTCTGTTGCACGTTGAATATGACCCAATGTTGCCCAGGCTCGCCTTGTATCATATCGGTCCTGCCCTGCATGACGCGAGAAGCCTTCAAATTGTTCCAGTTAGGGTTCTGGCCTGTGGTGTACGTTAGAGGAATGGGCCAGACTTGTGCCGTTTGGGATGCTGATGTACTGATGAAGAAACGCTCCTGAAAAGAAAACAACAATATATCAAAATCCAAAATCACGTGATTTTGCCTAAATGGACCAAATGGACCCCTTTGAGATTTTACTAAATTATTTTTAATATCCATTAAATATTCAAAGAAAACTATTTTGATTGAATGGTTCTGCCTTTTAGAGTTGAAAACCCTGTATCAAATTTACAGTAATCTGTTAACTGTTACGGTGCCCTATGTATCACATATAATACATATATATTTTTTTATCTATTGTATCTAACGCTGAACAGTAAACTTGTTAAATAATGGTAACCATACTCACTTGTCTCAAAGTGATGGTACCAGTACTCGTATCAACGAGGACATCTAGCAGTGGAGACCCAGGCTCGTCGACCCAGGTCGCCATGAAGGATGTTATGTCCACATTGTCAATAACGCTGCCATCTTCAGCGGTCGCGTTGGCAAAGCCGCGGTATATATCTTCAGGGAAAGCGTGCTCATAGGCTCTGTTGACAATAAAGATACAGTATGAGTCAATACTAATTTAAAGTTGACAGTTCGTCGGTACAATGGCTTCGACTTTGCATCGACCGAAATTGGCCCGGATTTGTTCAACAACAAAGGAAAAAACCGAATCTACAAGTCTAGATGACGTAAGTATTTATCCTGGGTCTTGGTGTTTACGTACCTTCGTTGATTCTGATTTATTAACCCTTATAAGCTACTAAGACTTACTAGTGGTAATTAGAACTACACCCCTACTAAAGTACATTATAATGTTAGCAATATTACAGGTTAAAATTATCACAGCCTTCCTGCCTGCCTAAGTGTAACATAGATCATATACTTTCCTATTGCCTCAAGTTTAATATATACCTACTTTTTTCTATGAAACCAAAACTTTTATCTCACCTATCGTGTAAAAATGCGGTTAAAGCCTTCTTGAAAGTATCTTCCGACACAAAGTGCTTCAACATAAGCAGAAGCGATGCTCCCTTGGAGTAGCTGATGCCTGAGAAGTGTCCAGTGACCTCCGTGGGGCTGTTCACGGTGTGCCGCAGGGCTCTGGTGGAGGCTGACGAGTCAGCAGACAGGGCGCTTTGGACGTACATGATGTTGAACTGGTCTTCCATTTCCATTTCAGGGTAAACCTAGAGGAGAAATTTTAATACATTAATTAAAAAACGATACAGAACGAAAAGATTGATATAGTGACCAGATTTACTTAAAAAATCATATACCGAAATCACAGAGATAAAATAATCCAGTATATATTTTACATGAAATACACATATGTATTACAGATTTAGTAGCGATATAATTAAGTCAAAACTTACAACGTGTATAAAAATCATCTAGCCATCATAGACATAGCGTTATATTATATGCTTGGATGAGTTATCATCTAAACATTTAACATAACGCTAGGACTTACCAAAGAAAGTAAATAAATAATAAATAATAAATAAATAAATATTCAACGACATCACATACATTGATCTGACTCCGAAGTAAGTAGCTTAAGCACTTGTGTTACGGATATCAGAAACAACAGTGGTATTACAAATTTATACTTAAATATTGGATATTAACACCCAGACACAGAACAAACACAAGTATTCATCACACGAATGTTTGTCCTGGGTGGGGATCGAACCCACAACTCTTGGCGCATGGGGCAGGGTCACTACCGAATGCGCCATCGAGCTTGTCAAGTAAGAACACCAGCAATTTTTTTTTTTCATACAGTAACCTTAATATTTGTTAGACATGACTCCACCAGAACTGTATATGAGGCTATAACCTGTTTTAGTTAGTCAGTATTGTTTATTATTAAATAGTTTACCTCATGGAAAACTAACCTCTACTAGTTTAGTAAATTTAGTTCATAGCTATATAACTCACCCCATGCACGGCGAAGTACTCGAAGTAGCTGGCGAAGCCCTCGTTGACCCAAACGTTGTCCCACCACCTGGCGGTAATGTAGTTCCCAAACCATTTGTGTGCCAGCTCGTGGGCTGTAATTGTGGCGATGGCCATCTTGTCTACAGCATTCGTTTCGCCTTCTTCGTAAAGAAGACGCACCTCCCTATAATATCAGAATAAGGTGAAGAGATAAAATGTATGACATTTCAAGCAAGTGATACAGTTTTGAAATAAGAATGGAGTAATTTGGATGTTTTCAGTCAGACAACCACGATTAAAGAAGTAGCTAATACTATTTACTGTCTAATGCATAGTATGACAACGAATGTTATGTTAAATTACCATATCATTTTAAGTACTTTCCTATGGAGGATCCCAAACTGAAGTGAATAGTACTATCACCACGTTGGATTGAAACGCGCCATTATTCACAATGTCACAAATAAGAGGATTGAGGTCAAAAGTTTAATCACATTATATCTGTGTATCCAATAATTACCTGTAAGAAACCAAACCCCAGTTCTCAGTAGCGCCGGAAGCCCAGTCAGGTGAGGCGAGCTGGTCGTTCTTCATGCCATCAGCCATCGAATAGTAATCAATCTGGAAGTATTCCTCCAGCCACTTCGTAATAGGAGGGCCCACCTCTAAAGCGTAGTCGCCTTGCCCTAGAGCGTTAGGTCTTCCTGGAAAGACAACAATAGTCAGGATATATTCTTGAAAAAATATACCCACTTGCTCATTAAAAATAATTCACCTATGATACGATAGGACCTCTCATTGTCGTTGTTATCAGCAAGAACTCTGAATTGGTCACTAATATGTATTGTTATCAAGTAGGCTGACATTCTAGGAGTTCTGTAAAATACTTCTTTGACGCGGTCACCCATGCTGGAAGAAAAAGTAATTATGTGAAAACGTTGAAACCTTACATATATAAATTGAAGTATTTATAGGTACCTAATTCTTATTAAATTTTTGTGCACAAGATGTTTTATGGCAGAGACTTTACCAAATGCAACAGAACGTTCGTATGTTAAAAATGTATTTAAAAAAAAAAAGTCTTACTTAATGGTTTCTCGTATCCTCATGTTGGAGAAAGTCTGGGTAAAGTTGGCTGGTCTGATCACAGAAATATCGTAGGTGGACTTAAATCCTGGTTCATCGAAGCAGGGGAAGAGCTGCCTACCATGAGTTGGTTGAAGATGCACGGCTGCATACCACCTGAAAATATACTATTGTTTTTTAATTCGACTCATCGACTGCCTAGCATCATTATTCTTGATTAAGTATATATTATATATTATATTTAAGTGGCAGTCTATCTGATCTTCGCAGCCCTTAAGGCCAGCATGTTTTCCTCCGCCGCTGAGCGTGATATAAAGTCTGCGTGTGAGCGTGATACAAGTGCCACAAACTGCGAAGAAGTGTCATGGCGATACCAAACTCTGCACATTCTCTCTTAAAGATACCAGTTGTAAGTACCAGAAGTAGAAAGGTGAATACTCACTGAAGATTTCCGTTACCATCTCTGTATCTCCCTCTGAACATGCCTCGAGTAAGTGGAGTGTCATTGATATTCCCAATATACTCGATAGTCAGATAATAAATCTCATCATTGACCAAGGTATCACCATCTCTCAAATTGATTCTTAGGAAAAAGTATTCCCGGAATCTGTTAAACGGGTTCATTGGATTGAGCGGAACGATGCTTCCATTGCTGTCTTTGAGAGTCACTGACTCTATGCTCCTCACGTTGTCTTGAATGGTGATAGATGTGAGACCATCTTTTATGGGCTAAAATAAAAGGACAATTAGTCTCATACATGGAAAAACTTAGGTTCAATCGATGGATACTGGTGATCTCAACCACGGATATTGCTGGTACAATTCAAAAATAAAATATATTTCTTTATACTGGCTTCCAGAAAGTAATTATAAATAGTTAATATACAAAAACAAAAAACAACATATGTTTTATAAACATCCATTTCTCTTGTAAAAATGCCCATGATTATTACACGAAACATTTGCCTCTAGCGGAATTCGAATCCGGGATGCTTGAATTCCTAGTCATGGTCTCTGACTACTTGACCATTGAGCTTGTCGGTGTAATAAACATATTCATTTGTACTCGAGTCAGTACGTAGTTTAAAATAGGCTATTTTACTCAAAACAATTAAGTTTGAATACGTTTTTTTGCTTATGAAAAATTACAAAGATACATCTATTCAAAGATCTGAAATGAGGCGCTTTACGTCACTTGGACGGTAAAATTTTACGCACCTAGTGACATCACGCGGTATTTTAACGCGCTGTATTTTCATATTTTGTTTTATATTGCAGATCAAAAGAAAAAATACATAAGCAATATTTTTTGTAATCTCAATAATTAAGTATAAAAAAAATTTTGTAAAATTACCTATTCTATACGAGAACAGTTCGTACAAATAACCAAAAAAAAGTATTTCTTACTTACTCTAATTTCTAGAGTTGTTACACCATCGAAGGTGAACGGTTCTCTACCAGCTGGAGCATCTTCAAAGTACGGGGTCACTTCAATATCAGCGTGTATAGGATCAAAGTCTTCCGGCAGGCGATATGATGTCGGGTCCTCGCTTCTGGTCTCAGCAGATTCGATGTCGAGGACGTAATCCAGATCAAAAGGGAATTCGGACCTTACTGCCGCCAACAAAACTGGCAGTAAAACCAGCTTCGTGATGAAGGACATAGTGCTGGAATGAAGGGGGCATATTAAGACAGAGGGTATATTTACAAGGCATCTACGGTTTAAGAGATCATGAAGATCACGCTTTTACTCGTAAAAGAAACAGACTAGATGATATAGTCTTAGCTGTCCTAAATTCGTTGAAGTCGTTACGTCAAATAAGAGGTCAACTGGACTACGAAATTGTATTTCGAATGTGATAGCTTATTACAATGATATCATGGAATCTACTGGCTATTTATGAGCATGTAATTTGAAGCACTAATCCATTTCTTGATTTGATTAGTCATCGGCTCGTGACATGAGGAATATCAAAAAATCTTTCAAAACTTCCGACACGATAAAGTAATTATTAAGATTAATAACCATTCACTCTTATCAAGTGATAGCTTTACAATATATTTTTTTTTAATAATTAGGTATTTCTATAACATATTTTGATTATGATGATGAACGAGATTTGTCAATATGTTTATAAGGGACTGGTTATTTTCTGTGTCAATTTTTGTTGGCCATATTAGTAGTCAGTAAAAACTTTATTTGACAAACACACAAGGGACACAGATAAAAAAAGAATACATGGTAGTCTTGAGCATACTAGTTCGCAACTGAGATCGCTCAGTATAGGTCGCCACTCCTAAACGAACTAGTTCGTTCTTCTAGTTTGTTAGTTCATCGTTCCCTCGTTTTAATACAGTCTAGCTTTGACGATCTAGATCATTCTTTTAGATCGTTATTATAGATCGTTAGTTCAAGACTCTGTGGTGAGAACGACATGCTAAGAGATATCTCGATATAGTTCTGTGGATATGCCAATATGCCGCTCTGCTTAGTAGTTTTTTTAGAAAGGAAGATGCAGATATATTTTATGACCGCAACTACAAACTGTTTCAGTTAATATATAAAATACACAGATAAAATACGTTTTCATGAACGAACTAGCGAACTATTAACGATCCAAACTGCGAACTAGTTTGCGTAGTTCAGCTAAAAGAGCGCTCTTTCGAACTAGTTCGTTCGCGAACTACACAAGCCTAATACATGGTACAAAAATAAGGTGTGCCAAAACGGCACCCGCTCAGCTTAAATCGTGAGCTACCTGATAGTCAGATCGGTCACGACGCTGGTTTTCAGCGGGTACCAGGTCTACACCGCCCATCCGTCCCCTTTTCACGGTACACAACGTGTGAGACGAGATAATGTTGTTAAGAAGCGAGTGCACGATGCAGAGTTGACACCACCAAACAACTTTTTAAATAAAAGATAATTGAGCTAATCTGGTCATTGCATCAATTACTGCTATGACTTTAGTTACCTTAAATATGGGTATAATATATTTTTATCCGACTTCCAAAAAAGGAGGAGTTTCAATTTGACAGATTTTTTTTCTCGTCATATGTTCTTCAACATTGACCTAGAAGTGATGGACATACAAAAATCCGTGCTTAGATGAGTAAAATGCAAAGGATTCCTCGTTTGAACCTACACTACTTTTGGGGCTCGTGGCCTTACCAATGAGACCTTTCTTATTGTTTACATATTAAATGCAATTAGGTTTTTTTAAATAAATTAGTAGTTGAATATGATTTTGGGGGTGGTTTAACAGTCTGGGCGTAAAAATATCTTATAGAATTGCGCCATTCGTCAAGTAACAATTAGGAACACCCATCACTTTTTTTCGGCGAACAACGCTATTAATTTTATCAATAATAAATTAAACAACTACTTACCCGCCCTTCGATATGTTATAGAATAATTCTTAGGTTTCCATATCACAAAATTATATGATTCGATTGATGTATATTTCACAAAAGATTAAAATGGCTACTATCGGTATTAAAATTGTGATAGCACAGTTATTGCTGATTGCCGTTATTCTTATATCTTATCTATTAATTATGGAGGCAATAATGCCGATAAACTTAGATATGTATTATTAAAGGCTATTAAAAAAGGTTGGAATTTACATACAAAAATATTTGTCAGTTTGTTTAAGTTAAAAAAAAATAAAAATAGATTATTAATAGATTGAAAAGCAAGATGGGCGCCCGAAGAAGAGAGCTTTGCGTTGTGTGAATAATAATTTATAAATATCATACTACATCATTTTTGGCTGAATGTGGTTGAAGGGGCATGCTGCCCCTTGGACTCTGCCTACCCCTTCGGGGATTATGGACGTGATGTTATGTATGTATGTATGTACGTATGTACTACATCACATGTCTTGATCTGACTTCGATGTAAACTTAAGCACTTGTGTTACGGATATCAAAAACAACAGTGGTATTACAAATATATACAGAATAAACACAAGTAGGTCTTCTCTTCTCTGTCGATTCGCTCTTGACAGAGCGGTCGTGGTCACGTTGAGGCGTCCACGTTAGTAGACACAGCCTTCATCACGATCTCCCGCCATCTTTCTCTGTTTGCAGACTGTCTGGTACAGTCTGACACGCGCTTTCCCACTGCGGATTTCACCTGATCAGTCCAGCGCATAGGTGATCTGCCGCGTGATCTGGTTCCCTCTACTTTTCCTTGCACGACCAGCCGTTCTATGGAGTTGTTATCACGTCTAGAGACATGGCCAAAGTACTGCAGTATGCGCGTCTGTACTATGGTCGATAGACGCTTTGTGACGCCAAGTTCCTGGAGTATAGACACGTTGGTGCGAAACTCCGTCCACGATATGCCGAGCATCCTCCTCCAGCACCACATCTCTAAAGCATCTATCTTCCCCTTTTCCAACTCACGCACTGTCCACGTCTCTGCAGCGTAAAGGAAGATTGGGAATATCAGCGTTCGCATGAGCTTGACTTTGGTGGCTTTGGTGATGTTGCGATTTCTCCACACCTTCTTTAATTTTTCCACCGCGGTTCTGGTTATGGCCATACGACGCTTGACTTCGTCTACGCAACCACCGTTATTTGAGATCAGGGCCCCAAGATATACGTAGGCTTGTACCACGTCGCAGTTCGCAATCTGTGTAACCTCTGGCAGGTTTTCATTGACGCGGTCCACGATCATAATCTTGGTCTTAGATCGGTTAATCCTCAATCCAAACGTTAGACTTACGCGCTCCATTTTGTGAAGTAATCCCTGCATGAGGTCGGCGCTACTCGCAAATAAGGTGGTGTCATCTGCGTATCGCAAGTTCGCAATCTTGTATCCACCAATTACAACACCATCGGTCCAGTCTTCGAGAGTGATTCGCATTATAAGCTCGGTGTAGATGTTAAAGAGCAAGGGTGAAATTATGCATCCTTGTCGGACACCTGCACTTGGATGGAAATTATCTGAGAAGAGGTCATCTGTCCGCACCGACGCCGTTCCCCCTTCGTAGAGTCCCCTGAGCAGGTGTACGAGATGTTGTGGTGTACCCATTTCCAGTAGTGTTTTCCACAGCATTGGCCACTTCACCGAGTCGAACGCTTTGGAGAAATCAACAAAGCATATGTATGTCGGTTTGTTGAATTCTCGAGCCTTTTCGATAATTTGACGAACGATAAGAATTTGCTCCCGGGTTCCCTTGCCTTTTATAAAACCGGCTTGTTCTGGCGCAATTTCTCTGGACAAATATGCTTTCAGTCGTTCGTTTATAATATGCAGCATTATTTTACTTGCGTGTGTTATTAAGGCAATGAGTCGAAAGTTGCCACATTTCTTTGTTGAACCCTTTTTATGCAGAGGAATGAAAACTGTGTGGGCCCATTCTGAGGGCCATTTGCCTGTGAGCCATATCTTGTTGCAGATGGTGTAGAAGATAAGATAGCCATGTTCTCCCATTGCTTGAATAGTTTCGATTGGGATGGCATCTTTCCCTGTGGCTTTCCCATTCTTAAGATGTTGAATAGCGGCTCTTACTTCTGATTCAAGGATACCAGGCTCTAACAAATCATTCGTAGGCTCCGTAAATGTAAAATTTTGCGACTGAGGATCTTCAAACAAAGACTGACAGTAGCTCCTCCAAACTTCCGAAATCTTGTCCAGTTCAGTAACTATTTGGCCATTGTAATCTTCAATAGCCCAGGTTTTAGACGGCAGCGCTTTTGTAATGAGACGGATCTTGTGGTACAAGTCTCTAGACTGGTACTTGTCTGAATGTGCCTCTATTTCTGTACAAATACTGCACAGATAGTTGTTATGATCTTGTCTGCATTTTAGCTGTATCTGTGCTGAAATTTTATTGAGATCTTTGATATCTGCTCCCGCTGCCTTCATCTTCTGGCGATTTTCGACGAGTTTGAAGGTTTCATCAGTCATCCAATGTTGTTTTTTGGGGATTCGAATTGGTGGTGTTGCTTCCGAGACAGCCGAAACGATGAGTGACTTAGCGCGGTCCCATAGTGCGTCGGCTGTCTCGTTAGCCAAGTCAGCTTCCGACCATTGTGACCAATTTCGTTCCATAATCGAACGGAATCTCAAAGCATCTTTCACTTCGAGCTTCCTCGTTTTCCTGATGATTCTGGCTGCCGTCAGTTTGAGCTTTAGCTTCAAGATCAAAAGTTGGTGGTCAGACCCGCAAACAGCCCCAGGTAATGTATGAACATTTGTTATGGATGATCTCCATCGCGAACGTATCATGACGTAATCGATCTGGTTTCGAGTCTTTCCATCAGGCGATACCCATGTGTACAACCTCCGAGGGTGGTGTTGGAAGAGGCTATTCGCAATTAGCATGTCATTCTCTGAAGCGAATTGTAATAAGCGTTCACCTCGTTCATTTCGCTTTCCGAGCCCAAATCTTCCGGCGCATTTGCTTATCTGGTCAGCATTTTCTCCGATCTTAGCGTTCAAGTCTCCTAGGATGACCAACAGCTCTCTATTAGGTACCTTCGCTATGGTTGATTCCAATTCGGAGTAAAACTTCTCGATTACCTCGTCACTTGCGGCAGAGGTAGGGGCATATACCTGAATGATATTGAGATGCATCGGTGATGCTTTTATCCGAACGCTGATAATTCGATCGCTTACCGGCTCGTAACCCATTACGCAATTTTTCAGACTTATCGGTATTAACAATCCCACACCGTTGCTGCTGCTAATGTCGTTGCCAGAAAAGTAAACGACGTGTTGGTCTGTCAATGAATGTCCGCTGCCCTTCCAGTGTGTTTCGCTTAGACCACAGATGTTCACACCAACTCTATTTATTTCCCGTTCCAATATGGTAAGTTTCCCTGGGTAATTTAAGCCACGTACATTCCAGGTTCCTATCGTCTGAAGGTGTCGCAGCTTGATTGATTTTCCAGTAGTAGAGTTTCCATGGAGGGCCTGGTCTCCTACCCCGTCATGGCCGGTCGCCAATTTCACACTGCGCGCCCCGGACGCAGCGCAGCGCCGGTCGCTAATCGGTTCGCAGGGCGATCGTGTCTCATTTCTTCGTGCTCTCATGTGACTATCTTGGGAAAGTAGCCGCAGTGGTTTCCCCTTGCCTTCTGCGCCAGACATTTTAGAGACTATTTATATCCCTAGGCAGCTGTAGCCTCTTCCATCCGGTTGCCCGGGCGGGCGTATGGTTATACCGCCAATGCTCGGTCGCCAGAGCCTCGTCCGTTATCTAGCAGGGGGCACCGCGACAGCCCGGAAGCTGTCGCCACTAACTATTCATACGAACTGCTAGTGCGAGCAGGTGAGGATGACAGTTGGGGCTGGATAGGTGTTAGATCCGTTCTCCCCCTTACCCCCCAGGCACTTTGAATTTGCAGGCAAGTAGGTACTTGCCTGCAAATTCAAAGTTGTTTGAATTGGACTTAAAAAGAAAATGCCAACTGTGGGTCTAGCCTAGCATGTCGTAAAAAGCGACTAATGGTATATCGGGTTTTGGGTGTGTGATTGTGTAGGCGACAGGTTAGCCGCTTGTCACTGCTTTTTCACAGTTTTCCATTTAACCCAGCCCAGCTGGGCAGAGTCAAAGGGGCAGCAGGCCCCTTCAATCGAAGGGGCCTGCTGCCCCTTTGACTCTGCCTACCCCTTCGAGGATTATGGGCGTGATGTTATGTATGTATGTATGTAGATTTGATAAATCAGAGGTACGTGCCGGGTTTAAACCCGCACTCCTCGAGTAAGAGGCGCGTGTCCTTACCATTGAGCTACCACCGCTTTAAAATCTCTACAATCCTTAGTAAATATTTCAAATGCGAAAATAAATGATACACAACACATCATAACGCATAAATTACTCGTGTAAGTTTTGATCTGATATAGAAGAACTACGAGGTTTTTATCAAGCTTTTTGTCATAATACATATTGATTCAATGTACCAAATGTGTTCCTTGACTTTTTTTTTGTTGTCCCAGGGTAATGCGTAACGCATTCGTTACGCACTGTCCCGCTGAAACCGGGGGGAATCTACGGGGTATGTCGGGCTTCCGGGGCCCTCGAGATGGTAATAAGTAATTCTTTTACTGACTGACTCTATTCCTCATTCGGTAGTGACACTGCCCCATGCGCCAAGAGTTGTGGGTTCGATCCCCACCCAGGACAAACATTCGTATGATGAATATTTGTGTTTTTTATGTGTCTGGGTGTTATTATTGAATATTTAAGTATATATTTGTAATACCACTGTTGTTTCTGATATCCGTAACACAAGTGCTTAAGCTACTTACCTCGGAGTCAGATCAATGTATGTGATGTAGTGTAATATTTATTTTTTATTTATTATTTTATGGAGCTTAGCATTAAGTTATTTAATAAGTTACTAGATAAAGTAAATCAAATTCCCGTTCATAAATTCAAATCACATATGAAAACATTTCTCACGAAAAAGGGCTATTATAGAATTCAATATTTTTTAAATGAAAGGAATCTACAGGCTGCGCTCTAATTCTTGCATGATCTACTCTACTATTGTAATGTATTACATTAATTGCATTTGAATTAAATACATTTGTAGAAGTAGATATTAAGTAGCATTGTTATTGTATACATGGCGATTTAAAAGAGTAACTACCGAGTTTCTTGCCGGTTCTTCTCGGTAGTATTAGAATCAACGTTCCGAACCTGGCGGTAGAATATTTTTTTTTGTAAAGTCATCAATAAAATCATTTATTTTTTCATAAGTGCTTTTGTGGAGCCTACTCATGTAGGCTGTATAAAGATATTTCTATTTCTTTTTCTAGGAGGACCCTGCCCCACCCAAGGTGGTGGCGGGCGGGGTATACCGACTAAGCCCCTGGGATGTACTTCTACGCCTTTATGTAATGTGCCCACGGGATCGCGCAGCGCTAAACAACTGTGTTCCTTACCTAGGATGTCGTAAGAGGAGACTAATGTTGCACTGAGCAGATATTGGGTTTGGGGTGATTATAACCGAGACGATTCGCTACCTCGTAGCCTATAGGCTACGAGGAGCAACTCGTTGAGGTTAATTTTCCATGAAGCCCAACTCAGTTTTTGGCTAATAATTTAAATAAATATAAATTCTTCAGACTGACAGATCAATTCCCTAGCTCCAAACTAAGTTTATGCTTGTGTTTTGGATACTAGGTGAATAGATAGGACGTTTATAACATCCATGACTCGAGTACAAATGACCATGTTTATCACACGAAACATTGCCCCTAGCGGGATTCGAACCCGCGATCCTGGGGTTCGTGGCTGGCCACGACCCTGGGGTCTCGGACCACTCGACCAACAGGTTTAAAGAGCTTATTCTTCCTTGGACTCTGTCTACTTCTTCGGCAATAGCGTAGGTAATGACATTTATTTATAAGGTATTTGAGACATAGGTAAGTGATTAGGCTTTTGATCAGAAACAAAATTTTATAAAAAAGTTGAACTAGAATATTTTTATAAAACTATGAAACAAAAAGTACATTTAAAATTTCAAACATGTTGTCTTACCAGGATCAACGTGAAAATGTTTTCAATTTAAATCTACTTGAAATTTACGTATACACAATATTATTATACTTTAGAAGCAAACGTCGAAATATCTATATCTAAAGCATCTTTTGCAATAGATAAGATTGTAACATTGACACGGTCCTATCTTCAAGTTATATTATCAGTGCAAGATTTAGGGCTAAATATGTCAATAACAAAACAATTGTTGCTTATTTCGTCAAATGGTGTGTACATTTTGATATGATTTGTTTTTCGTGGAATTGTGATTTCACAGTATATTTAAAAAATTATGAATTCTCCAGATCAACACACCAATTCTCTAGTTCTAAACTAAGCATGTATGCTTCTGCTACTATGGATACTAGGTGAACGGATAGACATACTTAAATACGTTTATAAACATCCATGATACGAGTAAAAATGTCCATGTTCATCACACGAAATATTGGTAAACTAGCTGTGCCCGCGGTTTTACCGCGTTTGTGATTAATGTTATATAGCCTATAGCCTTTCTCAATAAATGGGCTATTAAAAACTAAAAGAATTTTTCAAATCGGATCAGTAGTTTCAAACAAACAAACAAACTCTTCAGCTATATAATATTAGTACTTATAGATAGTATAGATATTACCCGAACAAATAAATAGAGCGGTGAATGCTCAATAAGTAAGTAACAAGACTTGCCTCATTGCACGGGGTGTAGGTTCAATTGAAACAGGTTCTACATTTTTCAAAACCTAAGTACGGTTACTAGGGAGAAACGTGAAGAAACTATCAATTAACTATGGAAGTGTAATCATGTTCCATTTCTCTTGTCCAAGGTTTACGAAAATCAGGTAGTAATCGCTGATCAAGGTCATGGTCTAAATTGACCCCGTCTTTAAAGGGACATGAGGGCAGCAAGATGATTATGGTAATTTTATAAGGCTAATATATATAAGTACGCCCCGTTCTCGGAGTTTCAATACCCATTGTTTTAATTTACCGCGCTTTTTTTTTTTATAATAACCTCAATTGACAATAACAAACACAACTAAAAAAAGAATTAGCGAAATCGGTAAAGCCGTTCTCAAGTTATAGCTTTGGGGTTGACCACCCTTAACATTTATGGGGTATAAAAAATCGATGTTGGCCGATTCTCAGACCTACCCGATAAGCATACAAAATTTTATCAAAATCGGTTTAGCCGTTTCGGATGAGTTTGGGAACAAACACCGCGACACGAGAATTTTATAAATTAGATTTTAATTGAACGATCGATTGTTGCTTATGGTCCAAATAACACAGACCTATTAAATCCAACTTTAGAAAGAGGCATTCACTTTTAAGGAAATTATTTATCGTACGTAGGATTTTTTCATATTCAGTTCGAAACGCCTTGTTGCATTGATTTAGGTCTCAAATCTCAATCTCAATTTTTATTACCTTGGGACATGTCATTGAGGTTTTGGTTGGGTTAGGGGAAATAAAAAACTAGATATGATAATAAACTTTATATTAAACATTTAAACAACGTTATTGAGTAACATCAAAATAAACCAACTTAGAAATAATACAAATGGGACTAAACGCGATATGCTTTATGTAGGACTAGGTAATCTATTTGCTAATGACTACAGTCTATTGCAGATAGCTGAAACTTCAAGCTGTAAGTGCTCATTTACTGTATTAGGTTTAACGCTTTGAATCCCATTAGTATAATAAAATTCAACACGAAACTTAGGATTCGTATTTACTGCCGCTGAGATGGTGTCTGACTGCTCATTAGGTCTTTTGATAGAAGAATTTCCCATGAGCCGAGTCAAGGAAAAAAGTTATGTTATAAATCAGATAACCGTTTGATACACTTTCAGCAACCGGTAAAACTAGTTTCAAGTCTTAAATTAAACAAGTCTTTTCCATAGTGCAGTAGTGCAGCAGACCGGCAGACACGCCAATTTTGAAACACTATCATCAACCAGTGAAACTAGTATCTAGTCTTAAATTAGTACGTTCACTGTCTGACACTGCCACAATAGAAAAATAAAAACAATCGTTTTGTATCGTATGACCCATGGGAAAGAAAAAGGGTTAAATAAGTCTTGTCAATAGTGCAGTAGCCTGCAGTAGCCTGCAGTAGTCAGACATAATGACGGTATCAGCCAAGTCTCTTGCAGCGGTCAGGGTAGGCTGACGTTCCACGCAACTGAAACAGAAAATACAATCGAGTAATTTTTTTTTTTCAGGGGTAGGTACTTGATTTCAATTCCAGCTATCTTCTACGATTAGATACAAAATTTGTCCTATGTTGGTCTGGGACTTGGCCCATGTTGATCTGGGACCAAAAAAAAGAATGTGCCAACTGTGGTTCTTGCCTAGCATGTCGTAATAGGCGACTAATGGTATATCGGGTTTAGGGTGTGTGATTGTGTAGGCGACAGGTTAGCCGCTTGTCACTGCTTTTCCACAATTTTCCATCTAACCCAGCCCGGCTTTATTTTTGGCTGAATATGGTTGAAGGGGCATGCTGCCCCTTTGACTCTGCCTACCGCTTCGGGGATTGTGGGCGTGATGTTATGTATGTAGATACAAAATCCAGCTACAATTGTGAGTGTATGTAATACTATTGGAACATATTGGAACTACTTACACTAGTGAAACTAATGTCTATTCTTAAATTAAACAAGTCTTGTCAAGAGCGCAGTTGCCAGCAGGAGTCCGGCAGACACAGCGACGGTGGCGGCCCCATCTCTGGCGGCTGCGAGGATCAGCTCAGCGTTGGTGGTGCCCCACGCCATGCTACTTCGGGCCGAGTTGATAGAAGATATAGCGCCTCTGTACTGCATACTATCGCTCTGCGTGAACCGCAGCCAGGTCTCGTACTGGAATTAAAATGTTGTATCAGACATTATGTAAATCAACAGATGTTAAGTTTAATTATACGATTTTTAGTTTCCTGACATTGTAAAATTGGATAAGCATGCTGTGTACACACACATACTTGTATATTGGGATAGAATCAAAGTCATAATATTGAATTATTTTGATGAGACACGGTCTTCTGTTTTGAATATCCATTGTAAGGAAAACAGTGGCGTTACTATAAAGTGACAGGACCGACATAATACCACGGGTCCACTCGAAAGGAGACCGTAAAGCGCCTTGAGCAATAGAAATACCCCTATGTACCTACCTACCCCTACCCCTCTCAGCCCCCATGAGCCCCAACTAGTAAAATTGCCACGGTTCTCAAACAGTATACTTAATATTATGCTTCTGCTAGATTATTAAATGAAAACTTCACGATATAAAGCGTTAACCGAGTAGTGTACTTACATCTGCCAAACCAGGCTCATCGAGATACGACGCAAGGTTTGACAAAGCTGTGTTGACAGGCGTAGGTGGGGCATCCTCGACATACCTGAAAATTAATTTATGATTTAATATTGATTTTGAAACAAAAATATCATTCTAGCTTTGAACCTAATTAAAAATTGTTTACTTAAAAAAAACTGAAATACTTGATAGTCGGTGGTCATCGAAGCCTATACCCAGATTATTACAAAATGAGGTAGCACTCTCATTTCGAAGGATTCACCGTGACGGCGTAATAAGAGACAATTGTTACGACTAATTTCAAGATCAAAGGTCCCCCATCGTCAGAGCTGCGAATTTCCAGAATTTGTGCCACCTGATGATGCTCATACCACAGGAGCCACATTTATGCTGATTCAGCATAAATGTGGCTCCACCTATAAATTTGATTGATTGATTTGGGGGTTCCTGCTATCTGGTGTTGCTTGAAGTAATTTTGACATAAGCATACCAATACTGTTATCTACAATAACAACCATCAAAACATCCTCAATATATTTGTGATAAGTTTGTTGAGTCAAAGAAAGGTAATAATTTAATGGTAAAGTCCACAAGCCTCATCCGAGGTGTTCGTAGCTGGCCATGTACTATTGGATTTTACCCTAAAATACTTAATTATACTAATAGTAAAGTACTTTAGCGAGAGAAACCCCAACTATAGATAGTTTTACTGTTTTAATAATTGGTGTTCCCATAGATCATGGTTACACGTCCATGATCTGATTTGTTTATCGAAGGGTTTTGTTGATCAGACTGCAGTGGTGGGTATGTAATAATATCATGGTTGAATCATGATGCAAGCTCACTCCAGCTAGGAACAAAATGTAATGCTAAGGAAGATGTTGTCCGATGTTGTCCTGGGACTTAAAAAATAATGTGCCAACTGTGTTTCTTGTCTAATATGTCGTAAAAGGCGACTAATGGAATATGAGGTTTTGGGTATGTGATTATGTAGGCGACGAGCTAGCCACTTGAAACTAGTTTTTTCACAATTTTCCTAGTTTTGTTTTTGGCTGAATGTGGTTAAAGGGGCCTGCTGCCCCTTTAACTCTACCTACCCCTTCGAGGATCATGGGAGTGATGCTATGCTTATGTTAAGATGATGATGATAATGTTATTTTCATTTGCCACTTACGCCACTCTCATAGCATTAATATTATTCTTGACGAACTCCAGGACAGCGTCAGCGCTGTCGTCGACGTTACCAGTTAGAGCAAAATTGAAGGCGTTCACTTTGTCGTGAAACCTCACATTCTGGCTTAGGGTCATTTGAAGGTACCTAGAATGAAAAAGTAAACAGTAATTAAAAAAATATTGACGATAGCTCACTGGTTACAAATTGTAGCAAGACACTGACTGATAGAAATTTGTTTTAGGGCATCATTTGAAATGCTAACAGTGACAAATCACTAACAGATTTCGTTGAATATGTTTACATTATAATGTCCAACTACACTGACGATTAATAATTTAATCTAGTTAATATTATTTTTACATGTTTTTACTGATTCGTACAACTTAGAAAAATAACTTACTGGGTAACAAGCTGTGCATCTTTGGTCGCACCTAAGCCTCTTAAGATTTCCAGCTGGTCGTTGGCGTAGTTGCTGTCGTCGTAGAGGCCAAGGAGGAACTCAAAGTCCTCTCGACCTCCCTCTCTGATGCCAGTCATGTAGACGTTACGCCGGATGCGAGGATCAATCCTGGTGAGGAACATGTTGGAATGAGAAATTGATGTTTAAAAAGTAATGTTACACAAACTAAGAAAATCTGATAAAGTATTAGACTATGTGGGAGAAGCTGTCTTCTCCATCATATAAGATCTAGGTATATCTGTATATACCTAGATTTTATATGATATTTTTTATTTTCTTTTCTTTTGTCTATAATACATATATTACTTAATTGTATGTTTCATATAGACGAAGGCACTGTTGTTTTTCGCTTGTATGTTAATGATGATGTAAAGGTATTTACTTATGTCTGTCTATGCAAAGTAATTATACGACCTTATAATATGCTTATATTTATCAAAACTTCTTGCGATCCAATTAATTAGGCAACCTTTGTCTTATATTATAAACATCAATCAACGACGAAAGCATATCTTAGATTATCAAATTCAGTCGAATTTTATATGAAAACATTGGACTCTGAACCATTACAAAAACAACTAAAGCAAGCATCTAATACCTACCTAATTAATGTCTAACTAACTCACTTCTCGCCATTTTCCTTGCGGGGTAGGCAGAGTCGACTGAATGCCATATAGCATGGTCCTTGGCCCTTAAACACCTCACTCGCTCAATTATTCTCTAACTTACCATATTCCATTTTTCATATTGTTGAACCTCGTCAGTGATTCCTGGATGCACCTCTCATGTCCGATGTTGCAAGCAAACTGCAATATCTCCTGGCGATTGATGCTATCTGTCGGCGTCTCATTGGCTATTGGTTCATACCCGAGCTTTTCAATGACATTTTCCATGTAGCCAAGAATGATTGACTAAAAAAACATTCATATTAACTATTTGCAGCGCCCCGCGGTTTCACCCGCGTAGTTTCCGTTCCCATGGGAATACGGGGATAAAACATAACCTATGTTACTTATCAGGAAGTACCCTGGTAAAGTAGCTTTCTATTGGTGAAAGATTTTTTCTAATCGGTTCAGTACTTTCGGAGCCTATTCAATTCAAACAAGCAAATATGTCCTCTTTATAATATTAGTAAGATGTGTATGATGTGAAAGATTAAGTAAGGACTAAGTCCATCCTTGAATACAGTTTCCAGAATACAATTTTCAAATTCCACTACAGGTTGATAATGGTGGTAAATGGTACTTGTTTCAGTTAATCAATTGACTTCGGATATGATAATATTGTTTCACGCAGAATCTTTTTCATTGTTTTCAAACTGTCACCGAAACTTCTTCCTTTTAATCTTTCTAATAGCCTCTTTAAGCACATGTAGCCAATAATAAAACTGATCTGAATTAGATGGAAATTTGTGTAAAAGTACTGACAAATGAATCATCGTCGCCTACACAATCACATACATAAAACCCAATATACCATTAGTCGCCTTTTACGACATGTAGGCAAGGAAAACAGTTGGCCATTTTTTTAATGTCCCAGACCAACCTCGGACCAAAAAATTACTTACCGTAAATTCCGTTAATTCTTCAGGCATATGCCTCATTCTATTTCTGATCCAAGTCAACCCACTTATAGCTGTTGTCCAAACGTGATAGTTGTCCTCGTTGTGGAGGAACCGTAAGATATGGAACCCTTGGTCGTAGGTCATCCTGTTCGACCTCATTAATGCAAATACGTCGTTGACCACCTAAAACGTCATACCATAAAGAGTCATTCAAAGGTTGAAAATATCTAAGAACAAGTACTATATTGTTCTGAGGAAAATATTATGTGCGCGAAATGTCAAAATAGAGCTTAGTGCGCTAAGCTCCATACTACATGTCACCATAGTTAGGTGATCATTAATTTTATTTCACATGATGAATTTGAAAAAGATTTTTAACTTTCGTATCGTTTTTAAAAGAAAATACCAAAACACTTATTTTTCAGTAATTCACTACAAAGTCTTTTTCATGCCAGGCAATAGTAAAATCAGACTTCTATGGTTTCTTGGCAATCCATTATTTTTTAATTTAACAATAAAGTGCGCTAAAGGAATTGAAAACCATTCAAAGATTTTACGTAATGTTATTAAGCATTCTTACTTGTGCTCGATTCATATAATGTATGTTTGTTCGTTCCTCTATTAAAGCTGCAGCAATTAGATTCCACGTTCTATCGTCGTAAGTTACTCTATAAATGCCTGCAATAGAATAAAAAAATCAAGTACAAAGCTCATAAATTTTTCACAATTTTCAATCTAACTTATCTCAATTTATCTTTGGCAAAAAAATTGTTAAAGGAAATTGCCGCTCCTTGGAATCTGCTTACCCTTTTGAGAATTACGGGCTTAATGTGGTCTATATACATATATAACGTTACGCTTTTTTCCCATGAGGGTAAACGGAATCATCCTAGCTCACAAGATGTTTCTTATAGTAATATGGCATTCAAGACTTACCATGTTGCTTATGGTTGAAAATAACCCACTCTTCGCCTGCTTCTTTCTGCAGAACTGCCCTATCAGTGCTGAACATGTAGGTTGGCTTCAGGTTTTCGAAGTTAAGGTTCCTCTTAGTGGAATAGGTAATAGGTATGGGGTAGATCTGACCAGTCGGTGTGGCGGTGGCGCTCAGAAAGAATCTTTCCTACAAAAAGTAAGTACAAATTATATTTTCCGTTCTAAAATACAGTGTCATTGGATCTTTTTTTCGTTCTCATAGAAACATGAAATATTTGTTAGTCCTTTCCAAAACGCATTAAAAATTATAGTGGCAAAACCGCATGTCAATGATTTGCCGCATGGTGAAGGTTGTGTTTAAAAATATTCGTCCCTAATAATCGTCAGAATTGAAAAGTAATATAACACTTAGTTAACATCTGTTATCACTATCTAACAGGTGAAAGAAAGAAAAGAAGGACGATAAGATAAAATAAACTTGCTTGGGTAAGCTCCATTTCACCAGTTTCATGGTTAACATTGACTATCAATACGGGGTAACCAGGTTGATTGACCCAAATGTCATAATACTCAGTGAAATTAAAGTTCCTATACTGTCCCAAGGTTCCATCTTCAATGACAGCTTGATTGAATGATCTGAACAGGTCATACTGGTCTGTGGGCTCATAGCGACTGAAAAAAACGTATAAAATTAAGTTATTATGATAAATATTAATATTGAACTTAACTTATGCATATAAAATAAACCAAAATGACATAATCAAATTTACGTCAGCCGATAAACTAGGATGAGACAACTACAGTATGCAGTAAAACAATCAAGTCAGTTTTCCATGTGACCTAAAGTCAGATTCTATAATTGCTCATTAGGGAATTTAAATTTTAATATGGTTGAATATGATTAAATAAACCAAATCCTAATAAACTTACTTATCTGTTAAGAAGTACTGACAAGCCTTCTGGAACGTATCAGGCGTGATCATGTTGACGGTCATTCTCATGAAGGAGGCAGCCTTGTGGTAGCTGATTGTGCCGAAGTGGCCAGTAACCTGCGCAGGAGTATTGACGTCGTGGTTCATCGGGACAGTGCCTGTGCCGGAGTCGAAGGACAGAGTGGACTGGAGATAACGGGAGTTGAAGTGGTCATGCAGTTCGTATTCAGGGAATACCTGGAAATATACACGTTATCATAAAACATGCTGATATACATACAAACATAACATCACGCCCATAATCCCCGAAGGGGTAGGCAAAGTCAAAAGGGCAGCATGTCCCTTCAACCACATTCAGCCAAAAATAAAGCCGGGCTGGGTTAGATGGAAAATTGTGATACAAATGTAAATATTAAACTTATACTATTATAACTTATTTGTTCAACTCACCTCATGAGTAGCGATGTACCCAAAGTAACTGGCAAACCCTTCATTGATCCAAGTGTTGCTCCACCAGTAGCAAGTAATCAGGTTGCCAAACCACATATGGGCCAGCTCGTGAGAAACCAGGGTCGCAGCGTAGTGCTCCACAGACATTATGGTCTGGCGACGGTCATGGACCATGTACAATTCTCTGAAATCGAAATTTCAACCAATGATGCAACTTAAAGAGGCAGAGGTTTGAATGTCTAGTCATATCGTAATGGCAAGTTTAAAAAACGGTAAAATTACAAGTAGATATGTTACTTTTCCGATATGGAATTTAAGATCACAATGTTAGAACTTAGAATATTGGAGACGATCATATTCTTTTCACTAGCTAATCAAGAACAATATGGCAGATCTTCCCTACTCAATAGTAGAATAATTATTAGAAGTCTACCATAGGTTAAATACAATTTTTCATCATTGATAATAAATTTAAAAATCAATCTCTATTAAATATTTGGAATTGGAAATGGAAATTATCACTTTTAAATGACCAATAACATATGTAAAGGTTAAGATGATTGATTGGATCAGGTTTATGCCTGATCAAATCAACTATCCTTTCCTGAAGTTAAACAGAATTTTTACCTATAACTGACCATGCCCCAATTCTCAGTGCCAGCTGAGGCCCAATCAGGAGACGAAACGTGATCATTATTAAGATACGGGTGTAATTCCGCGTACGGTATTTTGAAATAATCATCAAAGAACTGCGTCATCTTAACGGTGAATTCCAATGTGCGATCTGCCAATCCAACGGTGTTGGATCGTCCGATGATCCTGATGGGGGGTTCGAATGAGGTGTCTTCAGCGATCACTTGGAACGTTTCGCTGACGAGCAATGTGACGAGGTACGAGGACATCTTTGGCGTGGGCTTGAAATGATCACGAACTCGACCTACGGTGTAGCTAAAAAAATAAATTTTATGATTTTTATTTATAAACATCTTTTAGATCTTTTAAGAAAAAGCGCTTATATTGCCCACGATTCTCATTACTCAATTGGCATCAAGTCAAAGGCCTATGTTGCGGTAGTAGAGAGAATAAAAATTTGACTTGAGTAATGTACCTATTCATAATGTAAGCATAGTTACATGAGTAGTTATGTATGTATGTACACAACTGAAATCCACTGTCTATAAATAAAAGCTAATTTGCATAGTTTGGAACTAAATAATTTGCGGTTCAAAATGTCGAGCATAGGTTAAAATTAAAATTAAAAATAGATACTTACGCTTCGGAAATGGTGAGGATTGTATTGGTAAACGTATTGGAGTAATGGCTAGGCTTAGACAAATGCAATGTGAATACCGCCTTATACAGAGGCTCGTCCCAACAAGGAAATGCTTGCCTTGCATTGTATGGCTGGAAGTGAGTTGTCGCGTAGATTCTGAAAGTCAATACGAAATATTTTTTCACATTATTTTTTCCTTTTTAGGCTACTTGACTCAAATACATTTTTTAGACCGTTTGTTTGATTTTCAATCAATATTGAATACGTATTTTTTATTTATATAATACTTGAAAAAATACAAACATACAGCGCTTCAAAGATCTAAAATTGGACGGTACAATTTAACAGACCTAGTGACGTCAGGCGTTATTTTAACCCGCTGTATCTTCATAATTTTTGGTTTGCTGATCAATATTAAAAAATACGTAAGGTACGTATTTTACTATAAATATATTTTTTTGAGTTAACTAGCCTATTGTATTATTAAAAAATAAATAAATAATAAATACAGACTACATCACATACATTGATCTGACTCCATGGTAAGTAGCTTAAGCACTTGTGTTACAGATATCAGAAACAACAGTGGTATTACAAATATATACTTAAATACTAAATATTAACACCCAGACACAGAATAAACACAAGTATCCATCACACAAATATTTGTCCTGGGTGGGGATCGAACCCACAACTCTTGGCGCATGGGGCAGTATCACTACCGAATGCGCCAGTCAAATTATTAAGAGGTTGTTGTCTCCCTATTCTAGCAATCAATTAAAATACAATAATCCTACTAATATTATAAATCCAAAAGTTTGTATGTTCTCTTTTACAAAAAAAACAACTGAATGGATTTTAATAAAACTTTAAAATAATATAGCTCATCCGCCCGAATAACATATAGGCTATGTTTTATCGATGTACCACGCGAGCGAATGCGGGCAGAAGCTAGTAACTGTATAATTTACAAAACTTTTTGTTATTTATTAACCATCAACTTAAATTACTCAACAACGTCTATTATGTACTGACCTCTCTACATTGTTTTCATCTCTGTACCAGCCTCTCCAGATACCTCTCTTCATCGGTCCCTCATTCATAGTGCTACTGTAGTCAATATAAACCGTGTAGTTTTCTCCAACTGTCAACGTCTCTGCCAAGTTTATCCTCAAGAAATGGTACAGAGGCTCCGTATAAAATGGATTAAATAGATCCAATCTGACATAATCTCCTTCTTCTCTCGACACGCTGATTGAGTTTATACGATCGACATTAGCGTGCAAAACTATTTGGTTCACGTTTTCTGTGACAGCCTGAAATGAAAATTTGTTTTAGCATCTTTTTCCTTTTGCCCTGTTCTGTGAGAGTTCTTTTTCAACTGATAAAAAAGGCATGATCCTAGAATAACTATTATAATTAACAACAACTGTACTGTTTATAAGGCTCAAACTAATTAAATTGTCTCACCTTTAAACCATAATGTACAAGTGTTTTCGTATAAATGGGTTGTCCCCCGAACACTAAGGAGTGGTATACAGAATATATAGAAGCCTATCTTTACATAGTATGAAACAAAGTCGCCGATTCTGTCTGTTCGCTTAGATCTCTTGTTCTATGCAAGGGGTGTTGAGACGGTTTTCATCAAGAGTGATTAAAGAGGAAGACTTATATGTATAATTTCGCCGGTATAATGAAGCCGGAGCGGCTCGCTAGTACATAATATATATATCGATGCAACTAACGTTTGTTCAATTGCCAGTTTCGTATGTTTCATTTGCCATATGTGTTTCAAATAAACATTGTTTTGAATGCGAATTTCGTGAATTAACATTATTCTTCGACAAAACTTACGATTGACGAACAGTGACGATGCAAGACTTAAAAAAAAACAACGTATAAATGTATATCATCAGGATGTATAGGGTGTTGGGTTTTTGATTATGTAGGTGACGACCTAGCTCCTTGTCAGTAATGACAATAGTCTACCTAGCTTCCATATAATTTTGGGTTTAATGTGGTTAAAGGAAGATATATTTGCTTGGATCCTACGATTTGTGCTCGTATTAGATTGGAATGAATATTTTTCATTTGTTAAAAACTTGTCTCAGTCTGGATTTAAACAAGAATAAAATTAACAACTTACTTGAACAATGATATTCTCTCTTCCGTCATAACTGAAAGGTCTATCAGGTCTTTCGTTAAAGTACATATCTATGTAAATATCGTACTCTAGAGGGATCACATCTCCTGGTAGTCTGTAGACTTGATCAGAGTTCCTGGTGATGGGCTCCTCTGGGAAATCGAACTCTCTCTCCCAAGGTAGAGGGTGATCTGCTGTCACCCCCACGAAGAGCACCAGGCTCAAAAATAGCAAGTAGGACATTTCTGCAAATACGAATAATAGGGAATAGGTTTATCATTATTTATATTCATAACGGTTGGCATCTGATGTTTAATCATCTTTCTAGCATTATGTCCCGTGCTTAGACGGGGTCCGCTTAGACCATAATCCAGGATGTAGCGAGTCTGGTAATTACATTGAAGCGACTGCCGATCTGACCTTTGTAACCCTAAGATAGGGAAACCAGACTGTTTTTAGATCATGGTTACAAATCCAAAGTTATTTGAATTTGCAGGTCTCATCACGATGTTTTCCCTCACCGTCGAGCTAGTGGTATAAATACGTACTCATATTTTGAAAAATCTAGAGGTACGTGCCCGGGTTTGAACCCGCACTCCTCGGTTAAGAGGCGCGTGTCCTTACCATTAAGCTACCACCGCTCAGTCACCTGATGTTTAATAAGGCAGAGATATACGGCTCTTGGGTGATCATCGATTATCTATACTAGAACTCTGTAAAATAAATACCTAAAGCTGACTATTGACAGGCACTGATACACATTTGGACTTTTGTATTAGAACTAGAAACACATATAACAGTTAGCTCCCGCTATAAAGCTGTCATTTATATGTGATGTGGTCCTACTTGTTGAATGTAATTCTTCCAATCAATCCTTCTAAGATAATTGGACCAATGTTACACATCTCTAGTTTCCTCGTTATGTTTTCCCTCACCAGCAAGAGATCCCGGGTTCAAATCCCGGGTTGGGCTAATATTTGTAGCTGGATATTTCAATATTTTTTTCAAATTACTTAGTGACAGTCCGGAGTCAGGCAGTTGGCGGTTTAATTTGTTTAAAGTTGACTGGCCCGTTGGTTGAATGGTCAGAGACCCTAGCCACGAAACCAAGGGACGCGTATTCGAATCCCGCTAGGGGCAAATGTTTTGTGTGATGAACATGGACATTTGTACTTGAGTCATGGATGTTTATAAACGTATTTAAGTATGTCTATCCGTTCACCTAGTATCAGCACCAGCATAACCTTAGTTTGGAATGAGGGAATTGGTGTGTCAGTCTGGAAAATGTATTTTATTTATTTATTTTATCACCCCAGTGCTTTGGAAAGCATTTTAAGCCGTTGATCCTGCGCCTGTTTATGAGAGACTATGAGAGAGAAAGCGCCTGTGTTTGCACAAACACTTGTTCACTATAATATATCCTGCTGACTAATACTCGTTGAAATTGGTCGCCGTGACCGATATCGGTTAGGAGGACATGTTAGCTAGTGGGACAAATGTATTAGGGATCTTAATGTAGAAATTAAACTTTAAACCACTAGGTAAAAAATACCACGAAAAATATCCACAAACCTGATAACAGAGATGTCCTTTGGCGTACACCGACTTAGATAAAATGCGTATTCTACTTAATTCGTTTTTATCAATATTATTGAGGGATTTTTGGAAGCTATATAATTGTTATCGAATCACTCACTATCGTTTAACATTATTGCAGATAAACTCACGATAGTATCTCCATAAATTATATTATGTTGATTTAATTTTTAATCTAGTACCTACATAGAAACCGAGTTTATTGTACCTAAACCTAACATTGATAAAATAAATATTTTTATTGATGTTGGATCATCGTGCACCAATAATAATGACATTGTATTGATCATATATGATTCCTTATTTAGTCAGATAGCCCAAAAGTTGTACCTTTTTACATACATACATAACATCACGCCCATAATCCCCGCAGGGGTAGGCAGAGTCAAAGGGGCAGCATGCCCCTTCAACCACATTCAGCCAAAAATAAGGCCGGGCTGGGTTAGATGGAAAATTGTGAAAAAGCAGTGACAAGCGGCTAACCTGTCGCCTACACAATCACACACCCAAAACCCAATATACCATTAGTCGCCTTTTACGACATGCTCGGCAAGAACCACAGTTGGCATATTCTTTTTAAGTCCCAGACCAACACGGGACAGTGGGCTGGATTGGATGGAAAGCTGTAAAAAGTACCTTTGATTATATTTAAATATGATTTAGGTATACAGCGAAGGTAGGCATCATCCGAAGGGTGCGGTCCTAAACCAGATTAAATTGGATTCTTTAAATATATAAACGTATTTATACCACAAGCTCGGTGGTGAGAGAGAGCATCGTGATGCAATTTGTACATTCCAACTACTATGGACGTGTTACTATCCAAATTACCTGGGTCCACGACCTAAGCGTTAAGAAGATCAGGTAACGGTAGCGTCAATTACCAGACTCGCTAAATCATGGTCTAAGCGGACCCCGCATAAACAAGCTGATAACATGTCTGGTCTGTCACATATATTTTAGATTTCGTTTAGACTTGACACAGACAAATGTCGCTACAGGCATTATTTAGACCAGTGCTTCTCAAACTTTTTTTGCTGCGGAACCCTTTTGGGAATCGGAGTATTTGACGGAACCCTAGATCAACGCAAGCGGCAGTGCGGGGGGTAATAATAATCTTTTAACGGTTTTTCCCGCAGGAACCTTAAATATAGTACCCCTTCATTTTATTAATTATGATCAGTAGCAATTTTCGTGGACCCCCAGAAAGGCTTCGTGGAACCCCAGGGTTCCGCGGAACACACATTGAGTATAGCATTGATTTAGACTGATTGAAAGATAAAACCGAATAAAGACGTTATTATTTCACTTTAAAAAAAAATATAAGTTATTATGTATTTTCTTAGATAATGTATTAAATTTTGGTGAAAAACATAAATATAAAATATTTTCTTCAGAAACAAACCAAAGTAATATTTATTTTAAAACCATGAATTTTACACAGATGGCGTACCTATCATTAAGAAACAACTAACCTGTGCTTGTAGCGCCATCTTGTACTATTCCTGACAAACAGACTAAACTTTGCTGTAGTTCCAATTACTCACCACTGTCGCTGTTTCTGCGCGAGTTAAAGCAGTAACTTTTCAAGTATGGGCAGTGACCCTCTGTTGTACGTAGTATCTTATTACTCTGTGCTGATAATAATGATCTATAGAGATTAAAAGTCACAAACTTATATGATTCCGATAGAGTAAATAAACATGTTGTATTTATCTTCAGACTGGATTGTTCCTCAACTAGAAACAGCAAAAGAGCTTGATATTGCAAGAAAAACCGGACCCTTGGTGATACAATCGGTGATACAGGCGAAGTAAGACCCCAAGATTTATCTCATATTGACTGAGTCTCAGGAAATTAAAAATACTGTACCAACTGTGTTTCTTTAAAAATAATGTACCAACTATGGTTCTTGCCTAGCATGTCGTTAAAGGCGACTAATAGTATATCGGGTTTGGGTATGTGATTGTGTAGGCAATGAGCTAGCCACTTGTTACTACTACTTTTTCACAAATTTCTATCAAACCCAGCCCAGCTTTATTTTTGGCTGATTGTGGTTAAAGGGGCCTGCTGCCCCTTTGATTCTGCCTACCCCTTTGGGAATTATGGGCGTGATGCTATGTGCTTAAAATGTGTTTATTTTTTAGAATGTTGTAGATTTGTGATTGTTAAGTGACGACCTGGCTACTTGTCTAACATTTCCATCTAACTCAATGTCTTATTTTTGGCTAAAAATAGTTCCAAGGGCTTGCTACCCCTGACTCTGTCACCCCTTCTGGGGTTGCGTAATGGTACCTATAATATCATCATCAGCATTTTCTTGCCCTTCTTCCAGTTCATCTGGGGTCGGCGCAGCATGTCTTCCTCTTCCATACGTCCCGGTCAGCCGTCATCAAGCTATCCACTCCCATTTCACTTATATCATATTTCACACAATGGTACCTATATATGTAGTATTATATTCGAGAGGCGTTACTTTAAATCAAAGAAAGCCACTTTGCTTGGTATTTATAGATTATTAATCTATTACTTCGGATAAATATTTATACTATTAGCTCGGCTTTGAAGACAAACGTCGTGATAATACCTCACCATATTAAAATATTTATGAATATATAACCGAAATTTGTGAAATAAGTCATTATAAAATATTACGAAGGGTTTTTACCTTTTTGACATATACTAAAACAAAATAAAAAGAAGAAAAAGCATCTCTCATTCAAACTAACTAACTAGCATCCATCTATGTATATGTAAATAATTATTTTTACTTTTTTATTCGGAATTAATTGTTGTTAGAAAATAATCTAGGAGTTAAAATATATTTAATACTACAGCGCCTCGCGTAATTCCCGTTCCCGTGAGAATACGGGAATACATTTTAGCTTATGTTACTCACTATTAAAGTAGCTTTTCATTGGTGAAAGATTTTCAAATCAGTCCAGTAGCTTCGGAACCTATCCAATTCAAACAAACAAATCCATCCTCTTTATACAACACTTTCTTAAAAATACAACTTGTACTTGGGGCGGTGAAGCAGAAAACGCACTTATTTTTACAATTATTTATTATTTTATATAAAACGTATCAAGTTAAACTTCTCTTATTAATAAGGCACTGCATTCACTATGTTACAAAATAAATTAAAATCAGCCTGCGTGTCCCACTATCAAACGGTAAAAGTTGGTGGGGATAAAAATATTGAAATGTTACAAGCTTATAATTAAGACTGGTGCGGGAATCCTCTTAGCGGAGAAGGTGAGAGACCAGGGCTGCAACAATAAGGGCTAGAGGCGCGGCGATGCTGGCAGCTGAACCTCTCGCCAGAAGAATTGTGTAAATCTCCGCAGCGTTATTGTTGCCCCAGTTGTAGTTAGACAGAGCCGTGTTGACCGCTGACACCGCAGCAGAGAAGCTTCCTCCCAAGGCCACTTGGTTAGCATAAACCCAGGTTTGGAACTGCAAACAGTAAACGAGTTAAAAAAATCTGGGGAAGACCCATGTTGGTGCGGGACTTAAAAATAACGTGCCAACTGTATTCTATGCCTAGCATCTCGTGAAAGGCGACTAATGGTATATTGAGTAATGGGTTTGAGGAAGTGGGCTTGAAGTTGAGAGTTAGCAACTTTGAAAAAATTACCATAAGCGTATTGCTCTTTGGATTGAAGGATAGTATGTAATGAAAGGAGCATGTTATGCTAATTTTAGAAATATGGAGATATCTTACCCTCTGGATGTCTGAGAAGTTGGTCAAGAATCCTGCAAGGTTGTTGATGTTAACGTTGAGACGAGCTTGGCCGCCGTACCTTTAATGTAAAATGAAATATAAATAAATGGATAGAACCTAAATGTTTTCAAGCGTTTTTTATATTTTAATATTCTTGTGACAATAAATGACTAAATTGTATTCGTTTCCTATATATAGTATTTCAGTATAAGTAGAATAAAATATTTATAAAGATCGTGACATAATATGGCGTTCGGTTCTCTTGGCCTACCCCGCAATGGAAGTGGCGTGAAGTTTAGTTAGTTTCGAGTTAACAAATTGGGATGATTATACGGATTATTAATATGTTTATTATACTTATAAAATTTAAATCCGGTATTTCTCCGAGTACTTTTTATCATTTACTGTATTTTGTCAAATTCCTTATTAAAGGACTTGAAAAGACCCTCTTAATAATACACCGAGATACTTACGCCTCCCTGATATTAGCCAAGTTATTGAACAAAAACTCTAGAACAGCGTTCATATTCTCCCTGTTTCCTTGGAGAGCGTAGGCGAAAGCGTTCGTGCGGTCGTGGACGCGGATCTTGTCGTTGGTCAGAGTACGGGCCAAATAGCTGTGGACAAGAAACAACATAATAATTATCCATACTTGGAGGGTGACAGTGATATCCTACTTTGCTTGTGTAGTTCGCGAACGAACTAATTCGAAAGAGCGCTCTTTTAGGTGAACTACGCAAACTAGTTCGCAGTTTGGGTCGTTAATAGTTCGCTAGTTCGTTCATGACAAAGTATTTTATCTGAGTATTTTATTTATATTAACTGAAACAGATCCTAGTTGCAGTCATAAAATATTAATAAAATGTTATATATGCATCTTCCCTTCTAATAAACTACTAGGCAGAACGGCATAGTGGCATATCCACATAACTATATCGAGATATCTCTTAGCATATCGTTTAAACCACATAGTCGTGAACTGACGATCTAAAATTCTAATAGAACGATCTAGATCGTCAAAGCTAGACTGTGTAGAAGAACAAACTAGTTCGTTTAGGAGCGGCGACCTATACTGAGCGATCTCAGTAGCGAACTAGTATGCCCAAGACTATCAACTTCCCTTTTTTTTGACCTGGAGAATTAGGCACCTTCACGTCGCCCTAGGAAGGACGGCGTGGTGTGTGGGACTCCCAGGTATATACTACTTCCTACTAATATTATAAATGTGAAAGTTTGTATGTACGGATGGATGTTTGTTACTCTTTCACAAAAAACTACTGAATGGATTTTAGTGAAACTTTAGAATAATATAGCTCATACACCCGAATAACTTAAAGGCATCGATGTACTACGCGAGGGAAGCCGCAAGCAGAAGCTAGTTAAGAATATAAGAAACATTAGCGTTTGTGGGAGTAGAGAAACACTGTAAACAAGCTCTCTTTACAGCATGAATGAACCGGGCCAAACCGCTAAAGTGGAACCCTTTCTGAGGCGATGCAGCTTGTACTTGGGACGTGTCTGACAAGCCGACTTCACGACATGGTTCAAATGCAAATATGATCTATACACCCCTGTAAAATATGTTTTTGAAAAGAGTAACTACCGAATTTCTTGCCGGTTTCTTCTCGGTAGAAGCAACATTCCGAACCGGTGGTAGATTCATATTATTAGTTGATTTTCCTGTTGAATTGACGATTTATAAGTGTTTGTTTCAAACCTATATAAATAAAGAGTATTTTGACTTTGACTTTGACGGTGAATGAGATTTCTAAACGCCCAATCATCCTACATGGTAGTCAATTGATTTGCCCTAGGAACAACACCGCTGGAGGACGTTATGGTAGTAAGGTTCAACTATACCCATGACGATCCTCCCTCGAGCGATGAGGGGTACCGCGGGGTTTTAGTGGGTATACCCCGGCCATTCTCCATCCTTGGCCGGAGCAGGGACCTCCAATTCCAGAGGTCCCGGGATCCCCACACACCATTTTTGCATTTATTGTTGGATCCAGCACATAACACTGAATCCAGTAGAGTTAACTGGATTTCTGTTTCCAGCAATGCAATCCCTACTTAATATGTGTCACTATATTAACTATTTTTTGTTTTTTCTTTCCAAGTTAAGTAAGTTTACGCGAATGGCACTTACTCTTGCAATGAAGCGGCATTTGTGGTGCAGGCCAGAGTTCGCAGTATGACGACCATGTCAGCTGTGTTTTCTGCTGTCTCATAGATATTGTATAGGAACTGGTAGTCGGAAGCGTCGCCTTGGCGGAGACCAGTGCAGTACACGTAGCGACGGGCGTTCACAGGAACCCTAGAAATACCATACCAATACATTACCCGTTATAATACTGACACGTATCGATATACCGCTGCCGTGACTCTGCCTACCCCTTCGGGGTTTATGGGCGTAAAGTTATGTATCAAAATAATAGTGAAGGGATTCTTGGAAATGTCTTTATTGTTGTAGGCATCTCCTGTTAAACTATTTTTTTTTTTATAAATATTAAACTACATCACACATTGATCTGACTTCGAGGTAAGTAGCTTAAGCGCTTAGGTTACGGATATCAGAATCAACAGTGGTAATACAAATATATACTTAAATATTGGATATTTACACCCAGACACAGAAAAAACACTAGTAACTACTAATTATCATACGAATATATTTTGTCCTGGGTGGGGATCGAACCCACAACTCTTGGCGCATGGGGCAGGGTCACTACCGAATGCGCCATCGAGATTGTCTTTGCCTATAGATTGAGTGTAATATAGATTTGGTCTAGGTTTTAGCAGATTGGTGGAGGAAACCAAATACTATTAACTCTCTTAGTGTTATGGTGATAAGGTAGAAATAAGGCTTAGTTTTAATAACCTGACGGTTTTGAGTATTGAGTTGGCGACGAGCTAGCCACTTCTCTCCACTTTTTGTAAATTTTCCGTCTAAACTATTTTTGGCTAAAAGTGGGCAAAGTCTATTGAACTAAGTCTACTTCTTAGAAAAATGCGGAAGTAATAGTGTGTTTAGAAAATTACCGTCAAATAGCAAGCGTATGTTGTTCTGTAACTTAAAAAGTGTGGGGACCAACGGTGTCCCGTGGCTAGCATATCCGAAAAGGCGACTAAATAAATCGGCGGTAAATCGGATATTGGGTATGTGATAGATGACAAGCTAGCTACTTGCCTCTACTTTTTCCCAAATCTCCATCTAACCCAGCCCAGTTTTTTTTTTTGCTGAGTGTGGTTAAGGATGCTATTTGCCCCTTTGACCACTTTTATTATTGGCCAAAAGCGGCTTGATGCCCATTTGAATCTGCCTACCCCTTTGAGTATGATATGTATGTAAGAGAATAAATATTTACAGGTTAGACGGATTGGTCTTGAAACTGTTCCACTTAGCAAGGCTGTCAGCGATGCATCTAGGATGGCCCAGGTTGCAGGCCAGGTTCATGATCTGCATGCGGTTCAGTTTCGTTGACGTGGAGTCGTTGGGGCGCTCATCGAAGCCTAGGTTGTTGACTGCGGTTTCAATAAGCTCTAGCATATAATTCTGAGAAAAGAAATGTGTTCACTATGTTATACTAAATGCAAACAAATTTCTACAATACCAAAGTGATAAATTCAACTACGGACGCTTATTACTTGCTGCTACTTTTCAGCCCTTTCTTCACTTCAAAGCTTGCAATTTAAGGGATGACTTACGATGCCGAGACATTAAAGAATTTCTTGAACTTTCGCCATTTCAGTGACACGAGGGGGAGAGCGCGACAAACCCTTTAAGTCTTCAGAGTTCAGTCATATCGAATGACTAAACTTGAAGACTTAATGGTCATAAATGTTTTAAGTAAGATTGCTATTTAACTTACAGAGAATTCAGCGTGCGCCAGAGGCAAGTGCTCCATCCTTCTCCTGATCAGTTCCATTTGACCGATGGCGCCGTTCCACACGTAGTAATCAGTCTCGATCCTCAGGAAAGAGAGGACGTCAAAAGCACGCTCCATGCTAATCTTTCCGGCTCTAAGGAAATGCAGCACATCGTTGACGATCTGAAAGCATATTAAATGTTTTACGCTTCTGTAACTAAAGAATGTCAACAGAGCCTTTTTCCAAAGCTCTGCTATAGATCCGTCTTCCTGCCTGTCTGTTCGTTCATTTCTATCTTTTAAATAGGTAAACGTTAAAATGACCTCTACTAGTATTATATTAACTTTTTAACAAATACTACATAAGAAGGAGAGGAAGTGGTAGTTATATGATTGTAACGGTCACTTAGTCTCGCCGGACGTGGCATAATGAAAATCAAGCTTCTAAAGTACTTAAGTAATATACAGTATTCTAATGACCAAGTAATTTGCAAAACATTAGCCAGCATTGAAGACGAAATTACCTGAGCCCTGTTCAGTTTGTGGACATTAGTCCTAGTGTTGGTGTTGCGGAGGTAAGAAGCAATCATTTCCCAGTTGTGGTCATCGTAGTTCACACGGTACAGACCTAAAAATAAATATAATATTAAACTAACAGTCAAATCCTTCTTTGTAATATAGTCTCATCGGATAATATTTGTTTCGCTTAAACAGACTTCAGATAGAGTTAACATTGAATCCTCCGATATCTAATGGTACATCTTCAATGACAGTGACGTGATATGGTAGCCATAATTACTATCAGTAGTAAATTAGGGATGGAATCTTTATAGATGAGGCATATTTTTGCGTAAGTGACGTGCTAAGCCACTTATCGCTACTATTTCAAAATGTCTCTGTTAGCCCAACTCAACAAATTTATTTTTAGTGAGTGTTGAAAATGCTTTATACTCCTTGGACTATGCAGAATGCATGCCTCTTCGGCGATTACAAGCGTTATAGTATGTTCTGTACTCTGGCGATGAAGGATGCTGCGGGGTTTAGTGGGTATACCCCAGCCACTCCATCTTAGTTGAGGAGGGATCCTCCGTTTCAGAGGGCTCCACCTACTCCGGATGGCGTGAAGGTGCCTATTGCATTCCCCGCATTAAAAAAACAAAAAATCGCCCAGTGGTCGAAATTCGACCATAATTCGTTTATTTATTTTTTAATTAAATATATTTCTTATGCTTAATTTTAAAAACATACGATCTTTTTGTACTCCTTGTCTATATTAACTATAAGTGTGCGAAATTTCATACTCCTCTGTCCGCGCAATATTCGTAAAAATGGGTACAAAGTTTTTACTTTACGTATTAATATATGGAGTATGAAATCTATTCCAGTGTTTAGCAATACAATATTCTAAATAATATATTGTGTTACCTGATTGGGCAATATTGAGCATAACCCAGTAGTGTCCGGGGATATTGTTGATCTCCGTCTGCTGGGTGGAAAAAATTAAGCTGGGCCTCGTGTTCTGGAAGTTCAGGCTTCCACTGTGTGTCCATGTGATGGGAATGTGCCAAAGGTTGCCCGACGAGTCGTTGTTTCCAGAAAGCAAGAAACGTTCCTGGAAAAAATATATCTCATTATACTCTTAGTCAGAAACTCGTGGGTTCTAAGGTCCAAAATTGAGAGTTCTCCACAGCCCATTTTCGTGTACCCGATGGAATCAAACCAAACAAAAACAGAAGTAGTTTTAAATTTCCTTTCACTGTTGAATTCATAATGAGATAATCGGTGGCAAGTCATACTTATAAGAAGAAAAAACAAACTGTAATTATGTTCAAAATATAGGGTTGAGTACAAAAAAAGTCACACTTGTCGCAGGGTAACTCGTCCAGTGTTCATGTCAACATCGACGTTAACAACAGGGGAGCCAGGGTTCTGAATCCAGCTGTCCATCACTTCTCCAACATCCACTCTAGAGTAGTCCCTTAGGTAATCCATGTCTTCTAAGGTGGCACGTCTTAGGGCATCGTACATATCTTCAGGGGTTCCAAGTCCGTAGGCACTAGAATATACATAAAATTTATCAACCTTCTTCTTAAATAGATCCCATTGTTTTCAGGTTTACAAACAAGGAGAATGTAGACAAATCGTCGAACTAGGAGTAACCTAACTTTCTAAGTGTCATACAAATCACTTGATGCGTAATACGTAGTACTTTAACATATACTCGTATACGAAAACCTTCAATCTTTTAACAATAAAAGTCTCAATGAGTAATCAAGATGTGAAAACAACAGCAGGAACTATTAAAATAGACCAGTATACTCGCTATCGAAGCCAATCTACTATATATAGATGAGCCATTAGAATCGGTAAGTAAGGCTAACGGTAATTTACGTGTGGTCGAAATAAACTTACTTATCCCTCAAGTAGTATCTCAGACCAACTCTGAAAGGCCGTTCGCCTATGAAGTTCTCAATGGTCCTCAACACCGCCGCTCCCTTGGCGTAGCTGGCTGTGCTGAAGTGAGAAGAGATGCTGGGGTTGTCGACAACACCGGTCCAGTTCATTGCGGTGGCCCCGGAACCGGCGTCATAGTTCAGGGCGCTGTGGACGTGCCTTGCGATGAACAACTCATCCAGTTCCAGAGAACGATCAGCCTAGAAGAATAATGAAGAATATCAGAGGAAATATTCTCTTAGTACGCGACCAGTTATACTTGCTGCCTATTTATCTGTATACTTTAAGTGCGCTGCGATCGCATACTTTAGTTGGACTAATTGGACACTTATTACCAACTCGACTTCATTATTGGCTAAATTTGTTTAAGGAGCTTGTTACTCCTTGGACTCTGACTACCCCTTCAGGGATTACGGAAGAGGTGATATACTATGTTCTATTATGTTTAATATTTATGTCGGAAAAAATTAAACTTCACGCCACTTCCCTAGCGGAGTAGGCAGAAAGAACCAAATGCCATATGGCACGATCCTTACTTTAGTTAGTTTGTTGGAAAAATACCCCGCTGGAACTCTTACAAAGTTTCAACATTAACAAACATCGTCACATTGCCTACCTAAATTGTGTTTGTTAAAATACCTAAAATATACAAGTACAAACCCAAAAAGCGGCGAAATATTCGAAGTAGCTGGCAAAGGACTCGTTGAGCCACAGGTTGCTCCACCAGAAACAGGTGACGAGGTTGCCGAACCATTTGTGGGCCATCTCGTGAGCGATGATGGTGGAGATGTAGAGTTGGTTGTCGATGTTCGTGTTGTTAGGGTCAAACAACAGATATGCCTCTCTAAAATGATGGAAACACAATTGATTTTTTGTACATCACTAGTAGTATGAATGCGAGACTAAGTTCATCAGACGATTTTTCTTACCTGTAGTTCACCATTCCCCAGTTCTCCATAGCACCAGCAGGGAAGTCAGGGATAGCGAGATGATCATTCTTCATGGGCTGACCTTGCCCCATGTCGTAATAGTCGATTCCTAAGTAATCATCAAGCGCGTTCGTAATTTTCAGACCCATTTCAGCGGCGTAATAATGCTGGTCAAGGACACCGGGGCGAGAAATGATACCGAAGGGCTTGGTAGCGGTGCCGGTATGAGTGGTCTCGACAAAGCCGCTCACGGTGAAAGCGATGAGGTACACTGAGACTACCGGAGTAGGGAGGAAAGTCTCACGCACGCGACCTGGTGTTGGCCTGTTTTGAAAAAAAAAACCCGTTCTAATTACGCAGTTACATTTTACGTTCTGAACTGACTCAGAAATCCAAAGTGAGTCTTAGCCTTAACAGATTGCGATTCAGACTAAGCATCAAAGCAAAGAGTGTGAGTTATCAGGGAAGGGATCCTGCTCAGAGGTAAATTATTGCTCAGAAACATTTCTTTGTCGTGATCTTGAGTGGTCCTTTTTTATTCGTTTTTTTTTTTGAGTCAACTAGCCTATTACACTTATCCACTCAACTATAACAACTCAAATGTAATAAAGGAGCACTTACACTGTAGTTTCATCAATAGCCATGTTAGAGTAGGATGGCGATAACGAACTGTCACGTGTGATAGATATGATATATCTGGATTTGAACTGGGGCTCGTCGAAGCAAGGGAACGCTGTTCTGCCAAAATAGGGCTGAAATTGCGTGGTAGCATAGTAGCTGAAAATAAAAAAAATATATAAATCAGCTTAAGCAAACAATATGTCCCACCTTTATTCGCAGAATGACTTGGTTGCAATAAAAAAAGGATATTAAAGTAAGTTCTTTGATTCTTCTTTGGCTTTCGGTTCTCTCTGCCTACCCCGCTAGGGAAGTGGCATGAAGTTTAGTTAGTTAGTTCTTTGATTTGACTATTTTTAAATATTTTATTCATAACATAGAAAGATATAGTATAGGTATTCATAAATTTTTCTTCATAAACACTTATTTTAATGCATAAATACTCTTCTTCTTTAATCTCTTTTACGAATGAATATTTAATACATGATTACAAAACGGAAAATAAAATTTTTAAACATTTGTAACGTTTTACCTAACTGTTTAAAAATAAGCCTGCAGTTAAAGTAATCACAAAAATAAAAAGCAAAGAGTATTAAAAATACCGCCGTTAAAACTACTTACTGTATTTGATTGTCCACGTAGTAATATCCTCTGTAGAATCCTCTCTCGAACTGGTTGAGATGGATCCTACCTAAGTAAGAGATCGTGATGGTATAGTTGCCCACCGATATGGGATCAGCCAAGTTGATCATGAGGATCTCAAAGTAGTTGTCGGTGGTGAACGGATCGGGAAACTGAAGGTTTACCGGCCTGCCAGCGGCATCAACAATGGTCACAGTCTGAATCGACACGACCTTCTGGTGGAGCACAATCTGAGTGAGATTTTGCTCTAAAACCTGAAAATAGAACAAAAATTAGCTTGTCTACATGCCACCTTTTTGATGAGGGCATGTTACGCACTGTCTCAATGAAACCATGGGAGAATCAACGAGGCAAATCGGTTTTTAGGTCTACAGAATATTAGAAGACTCTTCTCGACACGTAATGGTTTGAATTGTAACTTTTACGGCTTTTATGTAAAGCGAACAAGATTTCAGGGAATTTTAGATGCAAATACTAGATTTCTCGTGCGCTACAATTAGGAGCAACGAGCTAGCTTTACATATCATCTTACACATCATAAGCACCGGATGACTTTATTCAATCTTCTAATCATTTTTAATGCCTACCCGGTAGGGAAGTGGCTTGAATTTTAGTTAGTTAATTAAACGCTTTTCTCCGGCTTTAGACCGGAATAATGTTGGACTCAGATACTTAATAAATAGTGAAAAGAATGAAACGACTGCTATTCGACCTCTACAACCCCCATAACTGACTGGCCTATTGTTGGAGTGGTCAGAGACGCTGGCCATGAAACCAATGGTCTCGAGTTCGAATCCCGCTAGGGGTAAATGTGACGTGTGATAAACACGGACATTTGTACACGGAATCATGGATATAAGTAAATCTATACGTTCACCTAGTATCGATAGCACAAGCTTACAAGCTTACTTTGGGATTAGGGAATCGGTTAGTCAGTCTGGAGAATTTATTTATTCATTATAAACGGGGAACTATCCAAGTCATAGTAACTCGTATATTCAAATCCGATTAATCTAGTTAACCGTTTTTGGGAAACCATACCCTTTAAGTGCAACGGAACCCCATTACTAGCTTTCGCTATCCCTTCGTCTATCCACCTGTCTGCGGTTGAAACTCAAATAGACAGACTATTGTTTTTGATACAGCTATATAAGTGCAAATAAAATATAAAAACAATGTGGATACGAAATAAGAAATGTTACTGATCATTATGGCCATATTCAACTTATGAAAATTAGAATAACATTTCAATTCAATATGACGACACTTGTACCGAATATCAGTCGGTTGATTACCTTATAATTATTATCAGCTCAATAACTGATAACAAGAAGCCCATTATCCCTAATAACTTTGTCTGAGATATAATCACGTTTTGATGTAGTGGATAACTATAATTGCAAAATTACATGACGAAACCTAAAGATTATGGACATTAAAAGCACTTTGCTGGTATGTATTATACAGAATTAATTGTATAATCGTACCGAGTGCCTCTTACATTACTTTTTTCCTTTTGAATTCTTATTTAATTTCTATGCTAATATTAAAAGTAGTATTGTTGGCAAATAATAACATTGTCCAAGAAAATATGGAGATTCAGAAGAAAATTGTACACAGACATAGATCCATTTGTAGTTAAACCTGCTATGTGTTTAGTTTGTAGTTTAATACTAATTTATTAATATTAATTAATTGTTTTTTTTTATAATCAGCTTTGTTACGCTGTGTACCTATACGTATAATTGGCAAACATTTTAGAATATTACCTACCTAAGCACTGATTGTTGCGATTGTTTTATATCTATTGCTGTTGGTGTTCCTTAAATAAATAAATAAATAATAGGACCATACCTGAAATTAGTCTTACGTAACAAATAACCACCTAAAGTTGCAAACATTGCATAATCTTTATTAAAAATTCAAACAGTTTTAATAATCGACAAACATTAAATACACAAACAGACAAACAAACATACAGATATAAAGATAGACTGGTAAACAGATGCATTTTAATATCAAGATTGCAAGCCATCATCACTTCGTTACCCATCTGCCTATAATAGAGATGTCTGCTTTCAAAATTTAATCCAATGTTTTATATCTTTCTGGCATACTTACTTCAACTTCGTGCTCGACTAGGCCGTTGACCCTCGCCTCTTCCAAGTACACATCTAGATGCAGGTACACATTCCTGGGCTGCACAGAATCCTTCAGACGGTACCGAGGTTCGTCCAAGTTACTGGAATACCCCATCATCTCGAAGCCATCCCGAAAGTCTTCCTCGGGGAACGCGGTGGCTCCCAGGATGAGTCCCAATAGAATTGGGAGAATCATGATTGATCCTGTCAATGATAACGGGCTGTACAGAAGTGACCTTGGAATAACCTTCAGAATGGTATTTGATATTTGGTAATCTCAATCGAATGGAAAAGTATGTTGTTTGTATAAGATAGGTAGATAAAAATAATAGAAATACTATTTCATGTGTACGGTGAGATTGGTAAGTAATGGACACCAGACAGACACAGCGACTACGATGTTACTTCAATGAAGTACAAAATAAAAAATAAAGTACAGTACAATATAAAGATTAATTATTGTCAATTGTCTGGTTACCCTATCTTAGGGTTACGAAGGTCAGACCGGCAGTCGCTTCAATGTAATTACTAGACTCGCTAAATCCTGGATCACGGTCTAAGCGGACTCCGTCTAAACAAGGGACATAACGCTAGGAAGATGATGATGATAATATAAAGATTAATGAGTATAAATAAATTAAAGCTACTAGCCAGGATAATAATAAATAGAAGGATGTGATCCCTTCCTAGGGAAAAGGAGAAATGACGTAAGGTAATGGATATATTTATAAGAATACTAATTACAAGCAAATACAATGAAATATGCAACCAAGTGAGAATTTATCGCAAATCTTCAAAAACCCTTACTGAGTTTTGAGCTCAATTCTAAATTGAGCCAGTAAATAATTAAATTCGGAACAATAACTATATACGCCTAACAAATTTATTACACAATTCATAGGTACATCTATATGTTTACAGCTTAGCTTTTGCATCATAAGACTAAATGAATATTATTTCGGCTTATAACCCATATTAGGTATATCTTTTATTACCTCTGATAAACACCATTTCTAATAATAATCAAATAAAATCAAGGTTATAAAAGATAACGAAACAGTTATACCATCGTTTTCTAGAAATTATAGAATTTTAAACAATAATTTATTTAAACTTTGTTTGGAGTAATATTTTAGGAATATAAAAAGTGGAGTATAATTATTTATTCCATATAAACAGGAACTAATCCTTAATCTTTTAAATATAATGAGTGCACTTAATATTTTAACGACCTTGAAAATTGTATTATCTATTTCCTTTTGTAGTGTCTGAATTAACGTCAAAGCTTTCTAATTCTCCGTTTTTTTTGTAAGAAAGAAGAGAGTTCTTCAAGGCACAATTTTGGTACCAATTTTATTCCTAGTAATGAAATATGAGTAACACTTACCCATAGCGGTCCGGACAACACCGAGCGACCGACTAGATAGATAAATTATTCATATTATATATTTATCAATTATCGTTTCGCTTATCGCGGGCAGTTTATAATTCAATTTAAACCATAAAAATATCAAAAGTGTGCCAGCTATCTACTACTATTTGATAAAAATCTAGATAATTTATCACTTATACTTTATTGCTTATCAACGTAATAACTAAACTTATAAATTCCTCAGTAGGTATTCAATATCCTGGCAATTCAATATTCATCCATGATACATAATTAAGTAAGCTTTACATGTACCTTTAAATAAGTTCATCTTCCATGTGCATACGTGGGCTTGTTACTGCATTTCTTATATCATGGATATCATGCAATCATGCAACCTTATTTGCTTAACTGAAAACTGTTGTAGAGAATCGATTGACGGACAATTTTTACCATTTTATATTGTGACCAAATAATATTTACAAATAAATAAAGTTAACCCCAACAAAACTGTATGGCGCGTGCGCATCGCTTGTCACAAGGTCACAACATCGTTAGTTTTATTTCTAAAAAACACAAGCGCCGCGAGCTCTACTGTTAATACCATACTCTACATACCCACTACCATACTCTCGCGAGAACAACTAAAAACACTAAAAGCTTTGTGAGAATTATTGAGAAACCAATACAATTTTTTATACTGATCGTTGAAATTAAAATATTTGACCCGCGTTTCCGTTTTTGTATGTTATATACTTACTCAGAGTAGCCCTGTATAAATAATCACGTCCGCAATCGACGTGCTAGGCATGTGCCTATAGTGCATAGTCCAATGAGCATTTAGTCAAATATAAGAGACTAAATCCAAGTTATAAAATTGTTGTTCTAAGTATTGCACAAATCGTTTTTCAAGACAAAATGATAAGAATATATGGTTAGACCCAGAATAGGCTGTTCGCCTGCACTGTAAATTTACATTCACGTATAAATTGTAATAATAGACTTGGCATTTTAAAAGAGTACCTATCGAGTTTCTTGCCGGTTTCTTCTCGGTAGAATCTACTTATGAACCGGTAGATATTGATCTTATTCTGACGATTTATAAGTGCTTTTTTTAAGCCTACGTAAATAAAGACAATTTCATTTCATTTCATTTCATTTCAAGGATAGATTCTAAATAAACTTTAAGAGTAGGATGTTGATTAGGATGAAACGGGCTAATCCTAATTAACAAATTAAATGGGTTTATAATTTCAAATGGAAATCTTCTCCTCGCAAATTAATTCTATCTATATACTACTATCTATATATATGTGTATGTATATATATATACATATATACATATCATAGTTTCCTAAACATCAACATCCTACTCTTAAAGTTGATTTAGAATCTGTCCTTGAAAAACTATTTGTGCAATACTTAGAACAGAAATTTTATAACTTGGATTTAGTTTCTATTTGACTAAATGCTCATTGGACTATGCACCAATAATAAATAACTAAGTAGATATCCAACAGCCATATTGGCCAATCAATTCAATATCTAAAGTAAAGCATTCTACAGTAATTGCACATTATTTAATATATGTTATTCAGTAACTATTCAGTAAATCTGATCACTCTAATGCCGAAGTGGAGGTGATAGATACTGTACCTCTTTATTTCAAAGTCAAAGTCAAAGTCAAAGTCAAAATACTCTTTATTTATATAGGTTTGAAACAAATACTAATAAAACGTCAATTCAACAAGAAAATTAGCTAATAATTTGAATCTACCACCTTATTATGTCCCTAGCGTTTTTTGCCGCGATTAGTTGGGGTCTGCATAGACCATGATCCAGGATTTCGAGTCGATTATTCAAGTGACTGTCTATCTGACCTTCGTTACCTAGCTAGGGAAACTAGACAAATTTAATAATGGTTAGACTTCCATAGTTATTGTCTGTGCTGATTTCAGTACGAAGAATCCAGAGATACGGGCCCCAGTTTAAACGAGCTGTTTTATCAACGCTCCAAAGACAGGGTAGGTCACGGCTTACTTTTGCAATCCTATATTATAAATGCAAAAGTGAGGTATAATTTAGGTATAATTTCGGAGTACGGTAAAAAAAAACAATGATATTTCATAAAGTATATTATAAAAAATAAATATTTTTAGTTAACAAGGTTGATAGCTAAAGTTATCAGAAGCGTAACCACGCTCAATGTAGCAATGTTCGCGGAGTCTGGCTCAGGGGACGTGGTGATAGTACTCTGAGTCGTGGTGGGGGCGGGGGTCGTTGTTGTGGTGGTGGTCGTGGTAGTGGTCGTGTCTTCAATGACATCTTCGACGTAGCCGGTCTCGAAGTACCTGACAAACTCAGGTACACGCCGCTCATACCAGACCAGGTTGTTTCTCGCAGTGTTAACACCATTAATTCCAGTATTGTATGCTGCGCCAATGAGTTCTCGGTTCTCATTCAGCCATTCTTCGTACTATAAAAAAAGTTACGATTCATTATTAAGTTTCATGCCGAATCCTGTTTCTTGTGAGTTTAGGATAAAGAAATAAAATAAATTCGATTATGGTTGTATATCAACAAAGTTTTCCATGCTGCTGTGCTAGTGGTATTACCAATTTTTTACTTAGTTTGTTTTTTTTTAACTGGTAAATGGTTTCCAACTATCACCTCAAGCACGTGGGTCTACGCATCTTATGTGCGAATGTTTTGTTTCAAGTCCGCTCCTTGGACACTTTAGGGAGACTCTTGAGGAATTGTGGGCGGAATTATATGTACATATGTATGTATGAAAATCATGAAGAAGGACGGTGTCTGTTCCTTGGATTTAAATATATGCTTTTTGGCTCTGTTTGCAATTGCGTTGGCAGCTTTTTAAACTTCTTAGATCAATGGTCCCATGTAAAAAACAATTTACTTACTTCTCGAATATCAGCTTCGTTCAGAAGGCGTTGCCCGATATAGCTCAACGGAGTTGCAATGCTGCCCAAACTGAAAATAAAACAATAAAGAATTAAATTTACTATTATATTTATGTAACCTATAAAATACCTTAATTTTGTTAAATAAAAGTAAAAGAGTACAATTTCCTTTTTTGTCATTTCGTCATAACTAACTAACTAAACTTCACGCCACTTCCCTAGCGGGGTAGGCAGAGAGAACCGAACGCCATATGTAACGCAGTACACCCACGGTCGCATATTTGCAGGAACACTAAAAGGAAGAGTACTTAATTTTATATTTCTGATTACTTTGATAGTACAATGGGACTCCTAAACATCACTATTTCGTCATCGTTAAGAAAATTTAAGAAGGCAGAATGAACTAGAAATCATTCTTGAAATGTAAAATGTTTAAGTAATTTTACTCACGTTTCAGCCGTCTGATTGATGTTTCCCTTCAACCAATTCAGAGCTCTTAGGGTGTTGTATTCATTCTTAGTCACAGCAGAACTCAAAGCAGTACTTTGGTCTTGGGGTCTGACAATCTGGTCCTCTGCAACAATGGCGCTCAAAAATCTTTCTAGGCTGGCTTGATCACTGGTGCATCCAGCCGCCTGCAGCATCACCACTTGCTCACTAGCCAAGTCTTCAGCTAGATAACGGTTCCAGAAGTATTCGAAATCTGCAGCATCACCCTCACGGAGACCAACGCAGTACACCCATGGTCGCATATTTGCAGGAACACTAAAAGAAAGAGTACTTAATTTTATATTTCTGATTACTTTGATAGTACAATGGGACTCCTAAACATCCCTATTTTTGGAAGAACCTGCGAAACATGAAGTTTCCTTACAATCTATAATATATGTAAATCAGTTGGCAAAATCATGTATCATTTATACCTTCCTAGTCTTGTAAGACAAAATTCTTATCATTTAATGCTACTTGCCTTTTATAACCAATCAATTAGTGAGACTAAGCATTTCATAAAATCCTTAAATAAATGTTTCCACCAAAACTATGCCAACACCACAGCAATGGTCTGACCGAAATGTTGAAATTCCGAATACATTATATTTCGCAGTTCTTTTTTTGACGTACAAGGCCCATCACAATGATGACTACTACTCACAATTCTCCATTCCTCCATCTCTGGAAATTGTTTTTTCCGGCGGTGACACACTGTTCATGGCCAATGTCACACAAGAAGGTCATGACGTACATCCTAAGAAGGCCATCCATGAACGGTTCTCCAGGCCCTTCGCTGTAGCCAAGTCGGCGAGTGACAGCTACACTTAAACCCTTAATCATGGTCTGAAAAATATTTATGCTATTAAATACACCCTCATGAAAAATTTCCATAAATATTGAACAAAATACCGACTTAACGGAAACTATGTGAAATTTAAATGAGACATCAATGAAAACAAAACCATACTTCTTCTGACTGGCCCGTTAGTCGAGTGGTCAGAGACCCTGGCCACGAAACCAAGGGTTGCGGGTTCGAATCCCGCTAGGGGCAAATGTTTCGTGTGATGAACATAAACATTTGTACTTGAGTCATGAATGTTTATAAACGTATTTAAGTGAGTATGTCTATCCGTTCGCTAGATCTATACAAAAGCATAAGCTATGTTATTAAAAGTGGCTGTGCCTCGGAAAGCACGTTAAGCCGTTGGTCCTGCGCCTACCCTCTACGATGTCGGGTTGCCGTCTCACTCGACTATGAGAGTGAAAGAACAAAGAGTACACCTGCGTTTGCGCAGTAAGGTACTTGTACACTATAAATCTCTTGTAAAGGGGGCTAATCCACGTTGAGTTTCGGCGCCGTGACCGATATCGGTTAGGAGGACATTATTAGCTAGTGGGGAAAATGTAGTAGGGATAGATGCCTTAAATGTCAAAATTAATCCTTAAACCACTATATAAAAAATAAACAAGAAAAAATCGGATTATTACTAAATTTACCTGTAACTCCTCCGTGCGAGCTACATCATGAGCAAGCCTCCTACGAGCAAAGTTGAATCCATCAATAGCCGAGATCCAGGGCGCGTATTGGTCGTCGAACTCCAAAAATGACATGATGTTAAATATTCTTTCGTAAGTGAGCACGCCAGCTCTAGCCAAGTTAAATAGATCGTCGATGATCTACAAATAAGAAAAAATAACAATTTAGAATCATAATGTTTCTTCACATTTTCTCGTTATATTTATCCCCTTTGGTCCTATTATATTGGGGATCTATATTTAACATCTGATTATTAAAATGAACTATGACTGTATTTTGACCGTTATAACCTTAACACAGGGAAACCAGATTAATTGAAATATGGATTACATCACACAGGTTACAAATTTTATTTGATTTTTAGATGAAAATATTTACGAATGCATAAGTATACGGTACAAAGTTGCCCGTGCTTTCTCTGCGTGAAATTTAACAAAAAATTTTAATTTTAATTTAATTTAAAGAGTTAATTTTCTAAAGATTAATTAATGATGAATTAGCCCAGTCATTTATTTTTTCGTTATGGAAGTTTGATATACGCATCAAAATATTATTATACGATTACAAATAGACACATTGAATTTATTATCTATACTTATAATAAATCTGTAGAGAGGTCAATTCTGTACATGAAATATATTTTCAAAATAACTATCAGGGGGTGATTAGTGATCGATACTGATGCCAAAAATGCAATCAGTAATATTTTTGTCTGTCTGTCTATCTGTCTGTATGCTCCATATAGAAACAAAAACTACTCGACGGATTTTAACGAAACTTGGTACAATTATTCTTCATACTCCTGGGCAGGTTATAGTATACTTTTCATCACGCTACAATCAATAGGAGCAGAGTAGTGAAGGGAAATGTTGGGAAAACGGGAGAAGTTACTCCATTTTTTAAGCTTCCGTCGCGTGTGCAGCCTTAATGGTTAAAGTTACATAGAAATCATGTATGACGGAAACAGTCTTTATAATATTAACCATAAACGCGGGTGACACCGCTGGCACAGCTAGTAATAGATCAAATTAGTATAGATAGCAATTTACATAGGTATGATTGTCCATACCTACGTTCACTATTCCATCTAACCCAGCCCAGTTTTATTTTTGACTGAATGTGGCTAAAGGCGCTTGCTGCCTTTTGACTGTGCCTGCCTTTTGGGGGATTAAGGGCGTGACGTATTAAACAAATATCGTACATAATAAGATACATACCTGGGCACGATTGTATTCGTGGATGGCGGTAGGGTCCCGTCTTAAGGCTTGGGTTATCAAAGCCCAGTTTCTATTGTCGTAATTGACTCTGTAGAAACCTGCAATAGTAAAACCAATATTTGTTTAAAACTAAAATAATTTAAGTTAACGTTAATAGCAGTTAGCCGTTAACTATGGATATACTCCAAATTGAGACTTAATAAATACGTAACATCACGCCCATAATTCCCGAAGGGGTAGGCAGAGACAAAGGGACAGCATGCCCTTTCAGCCACATTCAGCCAAAAATAAAGCCGGGCTGGGTTAGATGGAAAATTGTGAAAAAGCAGTGACAAGCGGCTAACCTGACGCCTACACAATCACACACCCAAAACCCGATATACCATTAGTCGCCTTTTACGACATGCTAGGCAAGAACCACAGTTGGCATATTCTTTTTAAGTCTCAGACCAACACGGGATAGTGGGCTGGGTTGAATGGAAAGCTGTGAAAAAGGAGTGACAAGTGGCTAGCTTGTCGCCTACTCAGTCACATACCCAAAAGCCCGTAAACCATTAGTCTCCTTTTACAACATGCTAGGCAAGAACCACAGTTGGCACATTCTTTTTTTTGTCCCAGATCAACATGGGCCAAGTCCCAGACCAACATGGGACAAAAGTTTAGACTAAATAAATTGATACTTAGATTTAAAAATAAATACCATTTCAAAAACCATAGCATTTCCTAATTTTATGGGTGAGTTGAATTCTTGTACGAATAAGAAAATAAAACTAATAAAGGGACTGGGATCTGGGGACATTTATGAAAGCTAGGTAGATTCATGAAATGAGGAAAATAAGCATATCTGCAAAGACAGACACGATTACTCATGATAACCTAGTAAAAACCCTTTCTCACCAGAAGCCTGCTTGTTGAAGACGACCCATTCGTTTCCTTGAGTTCCACGGTCGATGACGGTGACCTGAGCCGTGAGGAACTGAGAGGGCTTCAGGTTCTCAAAGTCGGCATCCCCCGCACGGGTCCACGAGATAGGCACGTCCCAAATACCAGTGAAACTGGACACTCCGGTGTTTCTTTCCCAGCGAGCCTGACGAACATAGAAAACATCAATATGGGTATCTTATGATAAAATTATCATTACTATACCAGTTCCCTAGTTCTAAACTAAGCTTATAAGCTTCTGCTAAAGATACTACGTGAACGGATAGACATACTTAAATGCGTTTATAAACATCCATGCCTCGAGTATGTGAGCCATGTTCATCACACGAAATATTTACCCCTAGCGGGCTTTGAACCTGCGACCCTTGGTCTCGTGGCAACTCTAACGACTCGACAAACGGGCCTGTCTAATCACTATGGAAGTGTATTAAGTTAAATATTAGGTAGGTATAATAGTCGATAGAAATATTATTTCTAAGGCCCTAGGTCCAATACTTTAGACTGTGGGTTAATCGCCAGTCAGTCAGTTACTTCATGTGGTAAGACACAGCAAAATTGAATTTTATCAGATTTTTGAAAAAAAAAAACTATAATTTACTTCGTACCTGAGTTACTGTCATTCTGCCGGTAGTCTGGTCAATAGAGACGGTCAGCATGGGATGACCAGCCTTCTCAGACCAGGATCTAAAGTATTTGTCGATGGTAATGCCAGGGTAGGCAGTCAGAGCGCCATCTTCCAAAGCAGCTGCGTCCAAAGCTTCGAAGAGGTGGTGGGGTTCAGCCACGTCGAATTGTCTAGGACAGATTTATTTATTTTCATATTTATTTGTATATTTTATTATATTTATATTGTTTATTTTTATATATACAGGTTGACTTGGGATAGGTGTCAATGTTTTAAGGAAGTGAAAATATAGCCCATCATCTTCCTAGCGTTATGTCCCGTGCTTAGACGGGGTCCGCTTAGACCATGATCCAGGATTTAGCGAGTCTGGTAATTACATTGAAGCGACTGCCGATCTGACTTTCGTAACCCTAAGATAGGGGAACCAGACAATTTTTGGATATGGTTACAAATCCGAATTTGCAGGTTTCATCACGATGTTTTCCTTCACCGCCAAGCTAGTGGTATAACGTACATAGATTTGAAAAATCCATAGATACGTGCCTGGGTTTGAACCCGCACTTCTCGTTTGAGAGGCGCGTGTCCTTACCATTGAGCTACCACCGCTCCGAAGTGAAAATATAGCCCCGTTGACGTAAACATATGCACGGAACCATAGATTTAGGATGTACAAGATACACAATGACGGCTCGGAGACATGACCAAAATAAATTTAAACATGTGTTGGTTGACGTCTATGTGTGAGTTAAAAATAGTGTTGTCAAAGACGCACTTTTACATTATCGACTGATTCAGTTGTATACCTACTAATAGTATAGGTATTTAAAACACTTTTTTAAACTTTTGATAAATTTTTGGCATTGATGAAATCAGGAGTTGTTTATATTAGGTAAATCGGAATTAGACGGTAAGAAATCGCATTCTAAACAGTTCTATAAACAATGAGATGGTAAAATGTATTCCTCGTATATTCAGCGTGTAAAAAATGAAAAAAATAGAAATATGTTCTATGATTTATTCCTATAAGACAAAAAGACATGACTTTTGCTTTGACTGATGGAATGAAATGAAACAAATAATATATTAGCAACTTTTAATTTGGTGACATTTAGTTATTTAAAAATAATATGTAGTGCAAAAATGTTTTTGTTGTTGTCATTTTCCGTCAAAATGTTTGCTGCAGATAGTGGAGTTCTTATTAGTAGTCCAATCTAGTCTGTCTATATCTCCGCATGCACTAATTACACAATGCTGGGTTGCTTGGAAACCTAGAAAAATTATCAGTTACATAACTAACAAATTTACGGAGATAATGAGTTCCCAATGTGAATATAATTATATTTCAACATAACTTGGCTAAATAACATTGTATTCATGTCATGATGTCGCTAAAAAACGATTAAGTTTTTATCGATACTCGTGACGTCACCGCTTTGTCAAGCACTACCGTAACCAAACTATTTACTATTTTATACAATATTTTCCCCAATTCTGTTTATAATCACAATGTATACTTAGAAACATCAATTACAATCAATATACTATTGTAAACATATTTTTCTAAACCGATTACTAGCAACAATTTGACAAAATATGGTTCGAAAAAATCTAATGATAAAATCGTATTTACCTGTGAAAAGTGTATTTATTCGAATTATTCCGTCGTGTAACCTCACAATCGCGTACAGAACAAGTCACCTTAATTTTACATTTAATATTCTCGATTATAATCCAAGGTTTAATACATAAATTCACGAATTTCACTGCGATGTAGAATAGACCGGGACGCTATGACCTCTTACTCGCAAAAACATTGACATATAGGTACTTCATTCGCTGTCTCTTTTTCTCTCGGGCGGTTTGCATTTCAGCAGGATTTCTCGCTCCCACGCTTTATGTATCTTTGGCGTAGTCAAAAAATTCTAAATCTATGCACGGAACAACTAGTCGAAATGTACTTATAGTTTCGTATATATGCGCGTTGGCGCTGGTGTAGGTGAGGTTGATCCGTGGTGACGCTAGGTGACATTGAATGAATCTTCAGGGTCACCATTGAGGGCGATGTAGGAGCATCGAGGGGTTTAGTGGGTATAATACCCCGGCCACTCCACCTTGGCCGGAGTGGGGTCCTTTTATACGAAGGGCCCAGGGAGTCCCACACACCACGCCGTTCCCCCAAATGGCGTGGTGGCGTGAAAGAAAGGAAGAAAGTAAGAAAGAATCATTTATTGACAACCTGCAAATATAAAGAATGAAATATGTATTGAAAGCCTGCGTAAGGCATTCCCCTCATTAAACAAAGATCGAATATTGGGGCTCTCACCTCAGAGGATCAATTATTGAATCTTCTATGTTCAGATAATTAAGAATATCAATTCACGATACAATGTATATGATTAGAAACACAACTACCAGGACTAAAAAAAGGTGCGGCCAGAATACCAGTGCTACTGTGGCTGCAACACCTGCTGAGGCTCGCACCTTAATGTATTATTTAATGGTTAATAAATGTTTTCTATTCTATTCTATTCTAAACGCGCCACAATCGCGAAATTGGATCGAACCCACAACTTTTGGCGCATGGGGCAGAGTCACTACCGAATGGGAAATCGAGCCAGTCAAAATGCATATAGTTATTATAATAAACAAATAACAATTTAATCAAAAACAAGTATAGATAAAATACTAAACTCTTGCAACCAATTCCTTCTAGCTAAGGAAAAATAAAATAAAAACCTTATGTTATTACATTATGAACTTGTAAATATTTACAAGTACGTAGGTACATCATGTAACACATTATAAAAGTAAGTAATAGATTGTATTATAGGGCAATATATTTTATCAAATTATCGATTAAATTGCTTGTTTTTTCAAGTAAATAGGTAAAACCCCGGTTGAAAACGATTTTTATGACTTACACATATAAATGTGATAATAATATGCGTTATAAAATAATATAACGCTAGACTTTGCTTGCGTGAAATTTGGTCTATCGCTAGACTTTATCGTATTTCCTATGGAATCTAACAAGTTTTAATTTACTTGGTTAATCAGCCACCGGCTGTTCGCTGATGGGACTATGGACGTATAACGATTCCCACAGGTCCCACTCGAGCGATCAGGAGCATCGCAGGACATAGTGGGTATTCCCGTCCCTGTACAGGGCGGATGAGTCCCACATACCACGTCGTTCCCCCGGACGGCTTGAATGTGCGCAAATGCATTCTCCGCGTAAAAAAAGGTAAATCAGCCAATGTCCTTTCTCATTATCTAAACGTTAGGCGAGGCAAGTGGTATCGCGATTAGTTAAGTAGTTTAGGCATGAAAATATAACAGACAGATAGGTGGATAAACTTTCGCATTCATGGTGCAAGTAAGGCTTAGACTAAAATATCTAAGACGTCGGACCGACCTTTAATAAAGATATGGGGGCACTTTTTGGAGGCGCCATATTTAAGACAAAGAAATGTGCAAATTATAAACTAGTTAATTAATAATTAGCAAATCAGCGGGCGGGCGACATGACGCGTATGAGAGGTAAAAAGCAGACTGAAACCCTTCTCCTCCAGACGGAAAAATTGAGCTCGGCCCTGGGCAATAGCTTATCTCAGCTTACCTGTCTTTAAGGTAGTTCCTTAACGCCTTAACGTAAGTGTCTTCTCCGAGCAGATGCTGAGTCATTCTCAGGATCGAAGCTCCTCTGGCGTAGGTGATGGTGGAGAAATGGTTGCTCACAGTCGTCGGCGTGGCTACGCTAGGCTCTGTGAGGGCATGCGCAGAATCGACCGAGTCCGATGCCATGGCTGATTGGAACTGTTCCACTATAAAGCGAGTGGGGTAGCCGAGTTCTGGTTCCACCTAAGATAAATAATATTAAATATATAAATTTGCCATCAACATCATCATATCACGGACGTTGACATCACGGACTCGCCAAAAGTGGTTAAAATGGCTTGCCGCTCCTATGACACTAGCTAAGCCTGTAGGGATTGCATGCTTGAAGATATGTTGTAATATGTGTACATTTGTCTTAAAAACACTAAGTTGGTTTGCTGAGCGTGACATGTCATCATAATGTAAGTTGTTACATCTAGACGCTAGGATGATGATGATAATTCATCTGGTATGTTGATACCAGATGAATTATCATCATCATCCTAGCGTCTAAGCGGACCCCGGGACATGTCCACATGTCTAAGCACGGGACATGTCCCGTGCTTAGACTCTAAACAGACTCGCTATAGCTGTTGGATTGTGCATGTTTGTTTCATCACGATGTTTTCCCCCACCGCCGAGCTAGTGGTATAAATACGTACATATATATTATAAAATCCAGAGGTACGGATGGGAACCTGCACCCGTCGGCTAAGAGGCGCGTGTCCTTACCATTGAACTACCGCTGTTCAACATACCAGACAAATGCCAAACGAAATCTATGGAAGCAACGCATTTTGACAGTTTATACAAAATAAGACTAAGACCTAGTGTCAAGTAGCGTTGCCATAAGTCACAGTTTTTACGGAATATCCCGTTTTTCAGGGACTAGACCCCGGTTGGTCCCATTTTACCTTCGATCGAGACGATTATCTTTATTCCGTATCTTTAATTTGTATTTTGAACGGTAATTTTGACAAGATATATTATTATGCCTGTTTTTGCTGATTTGAAAATAGAATCACAAAGTCCCGATGGCTTTTTCCAACCGTCTTGAAATTTAACCAGCTAGCCCTGGGTGCTTAGCCAAATATGCGCGCCAGCGATTCCATAATGAACATCGCTACCACTTGTATCGCTCCACAAACTTGTTTACTAAGATTTTAATAGTGCGAACTCAGAATTAGTTCCCGATTTGTTCACCCGAATAAGTCTGTGGCGCGATACGAGCGATAGCGAAGTTCGATATGGAATCGCTGGCGCGCATTTGGCTAAGCACCCTGGTAATACTAAATGTCAATTGCTCTGTTATGATTTTTGTGACGTATGAGACTGAGAGACGTTTTTTGGACTGATTTATCTGGATCAAATATTTAATTCTGATAAATCGAATCATATTGTGACATTACAAAAATTTTTGTACATATCTGCCTATAGGCAAACATCAATAGAACTTAAAATGTAAGCTGTAAAGTAATCTAACTAGTGCATTAATATATATTTTTAATAATGCATTCGGTTGTAAGGTCGATCCCCTGGAGAAACATCCGTGATGAATGCTCGTGTTTGTTCTGTGTCTTGGTGTTTATATCGACAGGCCCGTTGGTCGAGTGGTCAGAGATCCTGGCCACGAAACCGAGGGTCGCGGGTTCGAATCCCGCTAAGGGGAAATGTTTCGTGTGATGAACGTGGACATTTGTACTCGAGTCATGGATGCTTATAAACATATTTAAGTATGTCTATCCGTTCACCTAGTATCCATAGTACAAGTATTAGCCTAGTTTGGAACTAGGAAATCGGTGTACCAGTCTGGAGAATTTATTTATAGAATTTATTTATTTATATCCAAGTATATTTAAAAGTGATACTACTGTTGATTCTAATATCTATACCAGAAGTGATCAAGCTACTTAAGAGATCAGACCACTGTATGCGATGTTATGTGATATTACTAGCAGTACCCGCGGTTTTACCCACGTCTATGGATAATGTGTCATAGCGTGATGGTATATAGCCTATAGCCTTCCTCTATACATGGACTTTTCAACAGATTTTTTTTTTTAATTCGGACCAGTAGGTCCTGGGATATAACTTACTGATCCAGTCAAATAGTACTGGTAGAATCTGGCAAAGCCCTCGTTGAGCCAGAGGTTGTCCCACCAGGCACAGGTGACCAAGTTGCCGAACCACATGTGGGCGATCTCATGAGACACAATGTTGGCCACACGCTGCTTGTAGAAGTGGTTCGAGTTCTGAGGGTCGTAGAGGATGAGAGCCTCTCTGGGAAAAGTGAAAGTGTATTAATAGACGAACAATATGAGATTGTCGATAAGATAGTAGTTAGTAGCAACTATAAAGCAGTCAAAATTCAACAGGATTACGATAATGTACATGCCTCGACAGGAATACAAAGCTATTACTTAAATTAAACTTATTAATTTAATTTCGCTGTCATCAATATAATCCATGCCAATTTAGATTAAATGCTTAACGTTAACTACAAATAACATATTAAGCAAGGCTTATAGTCTTTGAGTCATCATTGAGATGACTTTAGTGTGAAATATCATCTCACATGACACTATAACTATTTTATCACAAAAGTACGTGCTAATAAGTTAAATGATTTAAACACATCTCTCCAAGACAGTAAATAAGAAAGCGCTCACCTGTATGTCAACAGCCCCCAATTTTCCATAGCACCGGCAGAGAAATCTGGTATTGCCGCTTGTTTCATGGTAATATTTGTCGCCATTTCGTAGTAAGGTATGTTGGTGTATGTCTCCATAGCGTCCAGAAGACGTTCCCCAATATCTAAGGACCAGTTTCCAGTAAAGCCCGCGTTATCACGAGCGTAGATATCGAAGGGACGGTCGAGATCATTGTTAGTTGCGACGACTGCGTAGTGGGAGACGATGAAGGCAAGCAAGTAGGTTGAGGTCTTAGGGGTCGTGTAGAAGGTCTCGGCAATTCGGTCGTCTTCCCTGCAAAAAATATTTTACTGTTTTTTGGGATCCTCGATTTACTATGTCGTAATCAATTTTTAAACTAAAGAACTAGAGAGATCTTCAACTTAAAAGATCTGTTTAATGCAAGCCTTATTTCTAAGTGACCTTCGGTTTTTCTTATAACGATATTGACATTTGTACAGCAGATTTTTTTATTTTTTACTATTGTTGTAAAACGGTCTCCTAAAATCATGTAACTATGTTCATTGCTGGCGTTCGGTTCTCTTTGCCTACCCCGCTAGGGAAGTGGCGTAAAGTTTGTTTTTTTTTTTTAGTAATTTTTTGACTGGCCTGTTGTTGTAGTTGGCCATGAAACCAAGGGTCGCACGTTCTAATCTTGCTAGGGGCAAATGATTTATGTGATGAACATAGGAATTTGTACTTACGTATGCCTATCCGTTCACCAAGTACCCATAGCACAAGCAAAAGTTTAGTTTGGGACTAGGGAATTAGTGTGTCAGTATGGAGAATAATTATTATTTAGTTGCATTTTAAGAAATTAAACTTCTAATTTACTTACGACCTAGAACTTTTTATGGGCATGTTGGATATAGTAGGGCTGAAGTCCCGTTCCCTGATCATAGTGATGTCGAATGTCGCTTTGAAGCCCGGTTCGTCGTAACAAGGGAATGCTTGGCGAGCGTGACCGGGCTGGAACTGAGTGGTTGCCATCCACCTGAAAGTAGAAAATACTTTTGCCAACACTGCTAATGATGATACATTTAGAGTACCTGTATCGCTACTCATTCTGTAGAGCAGCTATACTCAATGTGTGTTCCGCGGAACCCTGGGGTTCCGTGAAGCCTTTCTGGGGGTCCACGAAAATTGGTACTGATCATAATTATTAAAATAAAGGGGTACTATATTTAAGTCTCCTGGGGGGAAATCCGTTTAAAGTCAATTATTCCCCCCCCCCCGCGCTACCGCCCGCGCTGTTCTAGGGTTCCGTCAAATACTCCGCTTCCTAAAAGGGTTCCATAGCATAAAAAGTTTGAGAAGCACTGCTGTAGAGTATCTGTACATTTAATCGACTGTGCAAAAGTCCATATGACTATCGTTTCTCTCTGCCTACCCCGCTAGGGAAGTGGCGTGAAGTTTAGTTTGTTAGTTAATCAACTGTCGAAACATAATCAAATAATAAAAAATTGTGAAAAAATATTATTGATAGCATTATAATGACGTCACGGCATGCCACATTGACGTTAGTATACTTTTATCATTTAGATTACAATGTTTTCACTCACTGTCAAGCTAGTTGTTTAAAGACGTACACAGATTTGAAAAATCCAGAGTTACGTACCCGGAATTGAACCCGCACCCCTTACATATTAGGCACTTTTCATTACCACCACTATAGAGACTGTAATATTTATCAGCATTATTCTAGGGAAGTGGCATTAAATTCAGTTAGTTAGTTAGTTAGTTATTATTCCAATCATTACCTCTTTGTCAGACTGCTATCTCTATACCAGCTCCTGTAGAATCCTCTCATGTTAGTCTGAAGATTGCCTCTAAAGGTTATACGAATCAAATATTCTTGATTTAACTGCAGTATCTCGCTTGTCCCTATTGTTAGGAAACTTCTTGGCATTGCACATTCAAACACTTGGTTTGGCGCAGTGATGTCTCGGATGCTCTCATTTTCCTGTATTTGCACAGATACGGTGTCGATAGTCAGATCATTGCAATGCATCACGATTTCGTTGACGTTGCTCACCGTTGCATTGATGTAAATTGTGACCTCACCCTCAAACGAGAATTCTGGGATATTTGCGGTGACATTCTCAAAATAAGGTTTTAGAGATACTTCGTAGTGGCGTGGAACTGTCGTGGTGGGTAATCTGTAGGTGGCATCTCTAAGCATCCTGTTAAACTCGGCCCATTCATCATCAGGTACTGGGATGGGACTCATGGAGAGGCCGCCTTGCAACAAGGCGACTCCCGCCAGGAAGGTAATCCAGTGAGCCGCCTAAAAGGTAAATCTATTCTTACAAAATGTTCAAAGAACCTCAAAACCTTTCAGAATTTTCCTATAGCTTTGTGTGTTGTTACGTTTACATTTATAAGTTAGGCTGAATTGAATTTTCAAAACTTTTCCGAAGGATTCCCTACAGCAACAGGGAGTGTCGAGCAATAGTGTCTTAACGCATTTAAGTCTTCCGTCCTTAGGATTCAATATTAACATTACTGAATTACTTTTGCTGGTATAGGGTTGGCACCTATACCAGTACCACTGTATTACCTCATGCCATTATATAACAGGTGTACATATTACAAGAAAATACCATGGCATCTAAAATGTAGTGCCTCGAACACTTCGACCTTTTTAAGTACCTATGGTGAATTTTTGACACCAAAACTAGATACTACGTCATCTGTATATTACGTTAAGCTATTTTGAAAGTATCTATAACATTTTGTTTCCATTCATTCGGGTATAGCTCTACAGATCACCACAAATATAATAAGGGCACTTGATTACTTACCATCTCACCAGTCGAATGATCAAAATTGTCTTTAGGTAGCTCAGCGTTGATCGCTATCACAATATAAAAATTATCTACACAGCTCCTATCTGCTTATCTAATCCTAATTGCCCTAAAGTAATTATTATTTTAAAGCTATTTATTGATTTTAAAGTCGTGTGATCGTATATCTTCACCAGGTTATCTTAATCTAGACCGGCACACTTTATGTTGTGGTTTTATAGTTTCGACATTGGCTTGAATGAAATAGGTATCGCATCATTGATGAATTAATTAAATATACAGTTCTCAAATTACCTTCGTTCTTTTCCCCAGGTCATTTCTTCCTGAGTGCTTAGCCAAAAGCGCGCCAGCGATTCCATAAAGAACTTCGCTATCGCTCGTATCGCGCCACAAACTTGTTGACTAAGAACTTATAGTGCGGAACTCGGAGGTAGTTCCCGAATCGTCCACCTGAATAAGTCTGTGGCGTGATACGGGCGATAGCGAAATTCGATAAGGAATCGCTGGCGCGTATTTGGCTAAGCACCCTGTGGAGATTGTAGATGAGTTATATATATATATATATATATATATATATATATATATATATATATTACATTACATTGGAGTTTCATACAGAGTACCAAGAGTACCAAGTTGCATAAGATCACCTACTTTTTAACTCTTAGATAGAGGAACCCTCTGAATTTACCAAATCCATAAAAAGTGCTGTTATATCATTGTATTATGAAGCGATATATGTGCTTACTTATCCTATCAAACCGTTAAAAGTGCATATATTTGTACAAACAAGCTTCAAGATTTTATGGGAATATAATCCAACATTTGTAACCTAGAAATGTGGTGTAGAATGTATAATTATGAATAATATATTTTTCATTACATTTATGAAATCTTATAAAAAATCAACAACTGATTAGGAGAAGAAGGTGTAACACTTTATCTCGGATGATGAGGGGTACTGCTGGGTTCAGTGGGAATAGCCCGGCCACCAACCATCTCTGGTCGGAGAAGGGGTCTTCCCTAGTTTTAAACTAAGCTTATTATATAGTATCTATAGTACAGGCACAGGCATAGGCACAGTTAACATCTTCTTCTTAAATTATGAAAAGACCATTGCACTCTTCTAACAAGAACGCTAGTAAGTACTTGGTACAAATACAGTCCAAAAAATTCCCAAACATGTTGAAACATGTTGAAAACATGTTGTCAAATCCGATCCAATTAATATGAGCGGTGTCGTCCATTTTAAAATTGTTCTTACAAGCAAGATTTAAAACACTTTTTTGCAATAAGGCTTTTAATGTCTTAAGGCAACATTGGCTATTAGCGCCAAAATGACAGTAACAGCTGATAGTACAGCGGTGTTGGCTGAGTCCGGCTCTGGCAGCGCAGGCGTGGTCGACTCGACCAGCTGCGCAGGAGTCGCGGTCGACTGGGTGGTCGGCGCTTCAGTCATGGTGGTGGTCGTTCCCAAATCCTGTTCGAGTTAAACACTGTGGTCAGTATATTAGAGATAATTAAAAGTATATTCTATCTATTAGGACCTATTTTTGGTGGCAATCGTTGATCTCCTTTTCAACGACCGGTCGATCAGTAATAGTCAAACTTTATTTATTATGCCTACATACTAACATGTATGCATCTCACCGCCTGCAATTCTAAAAGGAATAAACATAGTTCAATCAGAAATATCTTATACAACTTTAAGCTAACAGTAAAAGTAAGTTAAGTTAAACGGAAAATTACGAAAAAGTGGTGACAATTGACTTGTTCGTCACCTACACAATCACAGACTATTAGTAACATAACTATAGTAGTAAATTTACCTGATTGCCTACATCCAGGTAGTTCTGAATGTCAGCTTGCACAGTTGTTAACCAGGCTATGGATTGCCGGGTGGAGGCGGCTCCGTCACGCACCGCCTGGTATGAGGACCCCAACGCCTGTCTGTTGTCATCAGCCCATTGCTCAAACTGGCATTACGAATAAATGAATAAATATGAGATTTCATCACATCCTTGATGTGTTTAACGGCGTTCATTTGGGGAGAGCTATGTCCAGCAATGGACGAATGTAGGCTGATGATGTTCACACGTATTTGAATTTGATTCTAAATTAATTATTACAGTTTCTTGTCACACACTTGTTTTATGGAAATTAGAAGAGCGATTAATGATAAGAGCTCATTTGGAATCATTGTTATTAACCTGGCCAGTGCTAATGAAATTAACTCCAATCGATGTTTCGCCGAAAAATAAAAGTAACAACAATATCACATACACATCAATACCCAGCCCAGAATCGAATAACTGTTTCATCAAAAACTTTTTCTCTCGGTACGGGAATTGAAACCGCGTCCATTGCATTTGATCTTGGCAAATATATTGGACGCGGGTCTGTAACCACACCAACGGCTGACGAAAAAACGGTACACCATTGCTTTGGTGAGTTGTAAGCTTTAGATATTTACAATCAAATCAAATCAAAAAAATATTTACTCATTAAGTGTACTTAGTAGGTTTTAACATCAAAGGAATTAAAGGAAGCATCATCCATAACAAATCATTATTACCAATCAAGTGTATAGTCACTGTCTGTCAAATTTAAGCTATTAAAATATATTTGAGCCAGATGATGCAACCACAAGTACAATGCATTGTCATTGTACTTGTGGTTGCATGACAGCAATGTACACCAGCAAGGTATCTTCTACGCGTTGCAAACGTGTACATAAAGCCTTATTATTACCTCAAGTATTTCTTGTTCTGTCCTAAGTCTTGACGAGATGTATTCCAAAGCTGTTACGGCGCCCAACCTATAATAAAAATTACCAATATTAACTCTTGTTCTAAAAATACTGTGAAACATAAAAAAATATCCTTTCTGTGATCTAGAAATTACTACGCACTTTAATATTTACCGCATATTTGCCAACATACATATCTTCACTCAAATTTATGTGTGAGATCGGAGTCTCATCTCAGGAGGGCCTATGAGTTAGAGGACCCCGCTGAGAGTACCTACTAAACCCCGCAGTACCCGTCATCGCTTGAGAGGAACTGTCACGCTATATTGGCGAATCTAAGGATCCCCACAGACGAAAGTCTCTTTGAGCATCTGATGCATCGCCGAATACTACCCGTGTTGTTCCTCTCCTCACATACAATGCACCTGAAGGAAGCAAAGGTGCAAGGGTTCCGCAACACGATGTAGTTTCCGATCCACCAGAAAAGAGATTCAGAAACAGAGGATGTCCCACCCACCAACCTAGGCGATTTTTGCTGCAGCCCCGGAGAGATACAGCCATGACCGCCCCCCCTCGCTGGGTGCAACGTCACCTACGTTGCAGTAATGAGGCAGGCAAATGCCTTTTCATCTTATACATTAACTACGAGTAGCTTCAGCCCGCGGCTTCACTCACGTGGTTCATTGATAAAGCATATCCTATGCGCTATTCTAATATGTAAATTATACTATTTTAAGGTTTTATTAAAGTCCATTTCGTACTTTTTGCGTAGCAGAGTAACAAACATCCACACATTCCTCCGTAAAAACTTCCACGATTATAATATTAGTAAGAAAAATACTTACGCATTAGTGACATTCTGCAAGTTTTCTTGGATGTAACGGAAGACGATCTGGGTGTTTCCCTCGTTACCAGAAACAGCTGAGTTAAAAGCTGTTGTATAATCCTGAGGGCGAACTTCAAAGTTGTCCTGGACAATAGCGTCAAGGAACCTGGTGTGAGAAACGAGTTTTCAGATCTTTGGTGAATTGTCTGATCTACTGATGTAGATAAAATAGTTTTCTTCTTTCGAGGTTTATATCAATTCATGTTATTTGATGGGCCATGAAATCTAGTTATTAAAATTCTAAGCAATTGCCGTGAGACTTACTGGGGAATCTGACCCTTTGCGTTCTGAACAAGATCACAGTGTTAAGTCATGGATGTAAATATAATTCAATAAATACCCCCATCTTGTCCAGTGTCATATCACAAATACATATTTTATGTTTAGACTTGTTAAAATTACTAATCATTTCATATATCTAGTAATTACCTGTTCAGCGACTCTTCATGTGGAGTACAGCCAAGGACTTGAAGGAGCAAGATCTTCTCAGAGTAGACGTCATGTGCCAAATACCTTTCCCATAAGAAGTCAAAATCTTCGACTGTTCCGTTACGGAGGGCATTGCAGTATACCCAGTTACGACTATCCACTGGTACCCTGGCAAAGTGTATAATTTTAGGTAATTATGCAATCACTGGTTGTATTTATTAAGAACTAGCACCGCCCCGCAGTTTCGCCCGCATAGTTCAAGGATAATATAGTTTATTCGCTGTCGCTGATAAAGAAGCTTTCCATTGGTGAAATAATTATTCAAATTGATCCAGTATTCAATGCAAAAAAACTATCGAATCTTTCTTCTTTATAATATTAGTATAGATATCAGACAACTTCACATACATTAATCTGATTTCGAGATAAGTAGCTTAAGCACTTGTGCTACGGATATGAGATTTAATAATGCTATTACAAATATTTACCTACTTAAGTATATTAATCGAATATAAGTGTTAATATCTATATTAACACCCAAATACTGAACATTAACTAGTAGCACCACCCTCATATTGGGAATCGAACCCACAACTCTTGGTGCATAGGACAGGGTCAATGGTCAATTAATCAATAGTTAAGTATAATCACTGCCGTTCTCCAGACACCATTGAGGCAGTCATGATATTGAATGTCTTAAATGAAGTTTAATTTTGAATTATTTAAGTTATTGTATTGTTTAGTTATATACATATAACATCACGCCTGCAATCCCTGGAGGGCTAGGCAGAGTCCAAGGATCAATGAGCTCGTTAAACCATATTTAGCCAAAAAACTACTTATAATCACAAATTGCTTGTAGTCCGGTCAATGTTGACATAGAAGGGTACAAAAATTCGCATAGAGCTACAATACGTTTGAAAAACCATAATAAATGAATACTGAAAAGTTCCCATCGATGACGTACCTGGAAGAAAATTATTAAGGGTTTTGACCTTGGTCTCATAAATCTTTTTTTTACGTTTTTCAGCAAAATGCTAAGTTTCATTATAAAATAAGATAAGACAAAAATTTTAGATCTTAAAATTATCTATCAATAATGTATCAATACTTTCTGAGCCACCGTTGCGGAGATATAACGATTCTAAAAGTTTCACTACGTTTTTTGGGGCAAATTTGACCGGATTAGAATTCTCTGTGTCAAATCTCATTAACTGCAACAAATAGATTGTATACTTACTCTACACCATTAATCAGAGCACGGAATTGATCTAATGCAGATTCCCGACACTGCTGATTGTTCAGCTCGCACACAACCGGTGCAAGCTGGTATCTGAGGTATGACGTCATGAACGTCTCGCCCTCATCAGGGGTGTAACCAAGATAGATCATGGCTGTGTTGCTCCATCGAAGAATTAGGTCCTGGAAAAATTACAGATGTACTTTCCAGTACGAGCTGTATTATAATCATTTTTTCCAACACTTTTGTTTTTGCAATATTAGTAAGATTTTATTTGGCAATATTAGTAAGATTACTAATTGGCTGTCGCAAAAATTTGTGTCTGAGTGTTTTAATATCGAAATTACTCAGTACCGGCCCGGAGTCAGGGATCATCCTCCTAGCGTTTTGTCCCATGCTTAGTCGGGGTCTGCTTAGATCATGGTCCAGGATTTAGAATGTCTGGTAATTACAATGAAGCTAATGCCGATCTCACATTCGTAACCCTTAGATAAGGAAACCAGACAATTTTTAAATCATAGTTACACATCCATAGTTATGAGCGGTGGTAGCTCAGTGGTAAGGACACGCGCCTCTTAACCTAGGAGTGCGGGTTCAGACCCGGGCACGTACCTCTGGATTTCTCAAATCTATGTACGTATTTATACCACTACTCGACGGTGAAAGAAAACATCGTGATGAAACCTGCAAATTCAAACAACTTTGGATTTGTAACCATGATCCAAAAATTGTCTGGTTCCCCTATCTTAGAGTTACGAAGGTCAGATCGGCAGTCGCTTCAATGTAATTACCAGTCTCGCTAAATCCTGGATCATGGTCTAAGCGGACCCCGTCTAAACACGGGACATAACGCTAGGAAGAAGAAGAGTTACACATCCATAGCTGTTGGTACGTGCTGGGTTTAGGGTGTTTTCACGAAGTTTTCCATCATCGCCGAGCTAGCGGTATAAATACGTACATAGATTTGAAAAATCCAGAGGTATATGCCCGAGTTTGAACCAGCACCGCTCGGTAATAAAGCGCGTGTCCTTACCATTGAGCTACCACCGCTCACCCCTGAGTGAGGGAGTTAGTGGTTTATCATCCTCGTGAGTCCCGTGACCTGACCCATTTATGGTCATATTGGATTGCCATCTCTACTATAAGGGGGAAAGAATAGAAAGTGAACCAGTTTTTGCATAGGACACTTGTGCACTATAATTCTTATGCGTATTTGGCTGATTGCGATTCGTGCGTTTTGAAAAATATAATAAAAAATGTCGCAGTTTTTGTTTTTGCTTGTTAATTTTGCTCTTTCTGATGGTCGCGTTTCGGGCACTTTAGAGAAACAATATTACGTAGAACCATGAAGTTAGATATACATTGGAACGCCGAAATCAGTTAAAAGGAAGAATATTATTTTCAACCGAATTCAAAAAAGGAGGAGGTTCTCAATTTGACCGTATATATGATTTTTTTTTAAACAAAAGAAGGTTATTTGGCAAAAATAAAACTTAAATATAAAATCTATGAGCCCTACATTAAACCTGTCTCGTGGGAATACATTTATAAGATTATTACTTTACTAGATAAAATAAATCTTGATATCACTTACAAACTAGTATTTTATACAAAGTAAAATAATAGAGTAGTTTGTGCTAATTCTGAAAATGGCATATTTTAAAACGATACCTATCGATATTAAAGTTCACTGACCTCGATACCTGATTGTAGCGACGTTCCTGCAACTCTGTTTCTGAGCCAGCTGAATCCAGTGATGGCTGCCAACCAAGGCGTGTACTTCGTCTCATTCTCAAGGAAGGATATGATATTGAACGCTCGGGTATACGTCATGAGACCAGACCGAGCAAATTGGAACACGTCGTTGACAATCTGCATTAGAAATTAAGTATTAATTTTGTAACACACTTTAAATACGCTTATAAATGCACTCTTCTGCCCGCGGCGTTGCTCGCGTGGTAGATCGATGAAACATATTATGTATTATTTTAATATGTTATGTGTTATTTTAATGTATACTATTGTTAAGTTTTATTAAAATCCATGCAGTACTTTTTGCGTGACAAACAAACATCCATCCATCATTACAAACTTTCGCGTTTATAATATTAGTAAAATTATAATCGCGAGCCTAAGCCGCTAGGGATATGGCGCAAAGCTAGTGAGTTTAAACCATGGCTTGAGTATAAATTACCAAATATCAGTCGAACATTCCAAAACAAAATACGAGATATTATTTTTATATTATATACTTTATCTGTGCCAGCGTTACAAACCTGTGCTCTGTTGTACTCGTAAATCCGTTCCCTCTGGGGTCCCCTCAACTCCGCAGCTATCAGGTTCCATGTGGTGTCATCATAGTTAACTCGATAAAATCCTAATCGTAAATAATACCGTTTATAAAATATGTATAAATTTTGTTTGTAAGCAGTATAATTTGCTTACAAACAAATCACGGCTCTTCACGGTAACTTTCGCATCGCATCGCAGAACATATACATGAATGCATAAGAGTATATAACTTGCATAAATGCATTTTTTCCATGCAAGCACAAAGCATGGCTATTAAATATTGAAAGAATTGAATCTCCCAAAATGGTTAAAGGGAAACGCCTGGAATTTATCTTCTGATTGAAGGTCAAAACAAACTAAACTAACCAAACACATATATCATTATGCCTGCTATAGCAGAGATGGTACATCTGCCCTCCCAGAGAAGGTAAACCAAGTCCTAGTAGTGATAAGCTTCTTGAACACATTCCGACCGAGATGAAATTGGGTTGAGTTTAATGGAAAATTGCGAATAAGACTGACCAGTTTGCTGTACGTTGAAGACGACCCACTCGTCACCAACAGAGTTTCGGTCGATTACAGAGACGGCTTCCTTAATGATGTGAGAGGGTTTTGTGTTATTGAAATCGGGGTTGCTGGCGGTTGCGAAGGTGATCGGTATGACCCAGTTGCTCGTCGCCGTCGAATAACCGCTGTTGATGTTGAAGCGCCGCTAGAAATGATTTCAATGAAAGTAGAGACACATTCATAGCAGAACCTAAGACGAATGATGTGAAAACGATTTTTATAAATCTATAGGCAGTAGCATGAGACGTCTATTTGAAATATTTCTAATAATATCTCCAATAACAATCATCACAATAAACACTCGCATTTGGAAAACAAGTGCTTAAGCTAAGTAAGTAATAGTATTTATTACAAATATATGTATACTTAAATAATATCAGATTATTCACACCCAGACACAGAACAAACATAAATATTCATCACATGAATGTTTGTATGGGGATCACTACCGAATTCGTTATCGAGTCTACTGACCTATAAGCCTATTATCATCTATATTATATATATTATATTTATATACATATATCGAGCATATTGATGCTTTCCACATAATTTTTAACACCGTATTCGCAATATTTGTATCATATCATTACAGGCGATGTATGAAGTAATGCATACAAAATAACATTAGCAACAGTTACCTGGGTAATAGTCATTAACCCAGTTTGATGGTCGACTTGTACGTTGAGCACCGGGTGACCAGCTTGCACAGTCCAACTCCGGTAATACTCAATGAAATCGAATTCTGGCCCGTACTGTGAAATGGCTCCAGCCTCGTTAGCGGCACTCAAGAGGGATTCGAAGAGATGAATAGGTTCAGCTGTGTCGAACCTCCTAAAAATAAGTTTTGTTAAAATCGCTGGCTTTATAAATAATGTGACTTCATCCATTCGATCAACATTTGTCAATTCTAGGATGAATCTTGGGCGAAACCATTATACCTATAGCTTCTCAAGCTAATTTACGCTTGCTTAACACCAGAGGTTCCAACTGTGAGATTCCATAACGGCAACGATGGAGTAACTAGGGTACTTGTTACTTATGCCCACGGCACGGCGAATCCTCGACAAAATCTTTAAAGGGTGCGAGTGACAACTGTTGTTGTAAGTGCCTATAGCTAAGTAATATAAGACCGACCGTAGGTTTTGTGGCGACCACGCCACAAGATAGTCAAGATTAATAGCTCCAATAATATGTCAACCAATGACGTTGATCGAACATGCAGAAACGCCATATAATCCTGCATCGTGCTGACGAAGTTATTCTCGCCACTAAGTATATATACAATACAACGAGGCTGTTAGTCGGACCTAGGTCCCCAAGCAAGCTTCACATAGCTCGGCGGAAGTACTTCCACTTTTAGTGCGAGCGCGTAGTTCGCACAGCTTGCTTGCCGTCTTCGCGGTATAATTTGATTTGTTCTCTAGACTTACATACTAAGCATTGCATGCTTGTACTATAGCTACTAGGTAACAGATAGATGTGCTAAAATATGGGCCTATCAATTTCAGTCAAACAATGCCAGTGAACTTATAAGCGAAAATCAACCCACCTGTCTACTAGATATTTCCTTAGACCTTGTCTGTTAACATCGGAGCCCAGCAGGTGTTCCGTCATCCTGATGATGGCAGCTCCCTTATTGTAACTGATTGTGGAGAACATGGCCCTTATAGCGACTGGACTGCCGACTCCAGGGTTGGTCAAAGGATGAGGATTATTGACCGAGTCGGCGAGCAGAGCCGTGTGCATTTGCTCGTTAATGAAGCGGATACCGAGACCCAAATGTTTTTCAACCTGGTTAAAGTAACTTTTATAAAATATTGAACATGATTTCAATCAGAATTTTGGATAAACATGTACTGTATTTCGAAAGTTCATACATCAAGATTAGTCAAAACATTAATACGCATCTTAAAATGTGTATATATCTATGTATGTTTTCGAAGTGAATTTTTAAGCGTGAAAATTATTAAAAAACGCTACAAACCGAATCAGTAAGGAAGTACTGGTAGTATCTGGCAAAGCCTTCGTTGAGCCAGAAGTTGTCCCACCAATCACAGGTGACCAGGTTTCCGAACCACATGTGTGCTATCTCATGGGATAGGATATAAGCAATCAGCTGCTTCAGATTACCGTTTGTATGTTGTTCGTCATACATAAGGTAGGCCTCTCTGAAATAATAGTAATTTACTGATAGGTATCCCTCTATTCTTTTGTGTGTCTCGTATTAACTCTTAAAAAAAATAAAAAAATTGTAACCAAAAGATTGCATTATAAAATGTTTCCTGGATAAACTAAATTGATAACTAATTGATATTTGGTCCGCCAGTAAGGTTGTCAAAAAATATTGCACTTTGGTTTATCTATACTTATAATAAATCTGTAGAGAGGTCAATTCTGTACATGAAATAGTGTAGTGTAGTAGTACATGTATTAGTGATCGATACTGATGCCAAAAATGCAATCAGTAAAATTTTTGTCTGTCTGTCTGTATGTTCCTTATAGAAACAAAAACTACCCGACGGATTTTAACGAAACTTGGTACAATTATTCTTCATACTCCTGGGCAGGTTATAGTATACTTTTCATCACGCTACAATCAATAGGAGCAGAGTAGTGAAGGGAAATGTTGGGAAAACGGGAGAAGTTACTCCATTTTTAACCGACTTCAAAAAAAAGGAGGAGGTTCTCAATTCGACTGAATTTTTTTTTTTTTTTTGTATGTATGTTACTCGATATCTCTGAGAATTGTTAACCGATTTCCAAAATTTTTTTTTTAATCGAAAGGGTTTACTCCCGAATTGGTCCCATTGCCACCAAGTCAGGATCTGATGAAGGGATCCCAGGAAAATCGAGGGCAACCCTCAAAATTTATAGGCACGTACAATGTGTTTTAGACATTTTCTAAGATTTTTCAAGTATTTACGTATGGTACTTATCATCTTATGATGGTGAGCTGATGATGGAAGGTACAAATCCTTAACGATTAGGAATTAGTTTATGATTCTTTAAATATTGATATCTTCGAGAATTGTAAGACGATTTTTAGAGTTCTTTTTTTTATTCAAAAGGGTATATCCTGGAGTTGGTCCTATTGGTACCACATCTGGATCTGATGAAAGAATCTTAGGCAAATCGAGGGAAACCCTCAAGTATTATAGGCGCGTACAATCTATTTTAATTATTTTCTAAAAAAGTTCAAGTATTTACGTCTGGTATTCATAATCTCATGTTGCTGAGCTGATGATGGAAGGTGTAACTCCTTAACGATTAGGAGTTCGTGGATAATTCTTTCAATATTACAGGGCCATATTGAATGTTATTCTCGAGATAGTCTCAATTTCACCAAGTCTTGGTCTAGTGATGGGGTTCCATGAAAGCGAGGGCCACTCTTAAATTTTAACGACATGTTAAGTGTTTTATTTATTGTTTCTAAAACGATTCCAGTATTTGCATCTCGTACTCATCATGTTATGTTGCTTAGCTGATGATGAAAGGTATAACTCTTTGAAGATTAGTAGTTTTAAGTAATTCTTTAAATATTAAAGGCTCGTTATACCTTTTCGTCTTTAGTCTCATAAGACCGGCACTGTCTCATTAAAGCAGCTCGTTTTGATTTGGTCTACCTACCTATTAATTAATTTCACTAAAAAGTAACAAATAAGTTAAATTTTAACAAAAATAAAAACCGACTTCAAAAAACCCCGCAAAAAATGTTTATAAAAAAACACAAGTAAAAACTGCCTTAATAGCTATTTAAATGTCCAAACACTAAAAAGTATAAAATAAATTCTATCGACTGCTTCGATGAAAGTATTAATCTTTAACACGTATTTAAATATTTACAATAATCAGTTAGTTTTGGAGTCGGTGCCAGCCAAACTAAAAAAAAAGTAGACACTTAATAACAAATTACCTTACTAATAACAATATGAAACAAATTAGTTAAAATATGAGTATATTAACTTACTATTGATTTTGTATATTCAAAACCTATTTTACCACCCTTCACCAAGGAACCAAATAATTGCAAATTCCGAAATGATGATATAATTACGCGCGCTGGCACCGACTCCAAAACTAACTGATTATTGTAAATATTTAAATACGTGTTAAAGATTAATACTTTCATCGAAGCAGTCGATAGAATTTATTTTATACTTTTTAGTGTTTGGACATTTAAATAGCTATTAAGGCAGTTTTTACTTGTGTTTTTTTATAAACATTTTTTGCGGGGTTTTTTGAAGTCGGTTTTTATTTTTGTTAAAATTTTTCAAGCTTCCGTCGCGTGTGCAGCCTTAATGGTTAAAGTTACATAGAAATCATGTATGACGGAAATAGTCTTTATAATATTAACCATAAACGCGGGTGACACCGCTGGTACAGCTAGTAAAGTATAAGAAGATTTACGCATCAGAGTTTTAGAGTCGGTCGCTTTCACGTCAGTAAACGTTGAACTCGTAAGATTAAACGACTTCACATGAAATTTTAAAGCACTGTATCTTCATAATTTTTTTGGTTGCTAAAAGATAAAATATTTAAAAAAACACCTTCTGCCCGCGACATTGCTCGCGTACATCGATAAAACATAGCCTATATGTTATTCATTAAAGTCCGTAGTTTCTACGTGAATGAGTAACAAACATCCATATATCCCCACAAACTTTTACGTTTATAATATTAGTAGGAAGTATGATAGTAATGCCTTTTCTATCTAAACTGTACCTGTAAAGCAAAAGACCCCAGTTTTCCATAGCGCCAGCTCGGAAGTCTGGAATGGCGGCTTGCGTCATTTTCAGGTTAGGATGTTGACTGTAGAAGTCATAGGCAGTATGATTGCTCATCTCCACCAAAAGTTTTTGCCCAGTGTTGTACGCATACACATATTGTCCCAACTCAATGGCCTTAGGCCTCGCGATCACTTCGTAGACCAGCTCGCCATTTTCATATTTAGATTCGCTTCGGTATTCAGCTACTATGAAAGCCAGAAGATACGTAGGCATTTTTGGAGTAGTAGAAAATACGTCTTCTTGGTAACCTCTAGAGGAAAAGAAACAATATCTATTAAATAGCCTTTCAGTGGCGGATTTACCCTAAGGCCTAGTAGCCCGGGCCTAGGGCGGCCAGATATTAGAGGCGGCCAATCGTAATAAATATTAAGTGATGACGCTTTAGTACTGAAAGTTATGGCCTGGGGCCTAGGGCGGCCAAGACTGTAAATCCGCCTCTGGCCTTTTAGGCGAAATATGAGAATTTACTTATGTTCTTTAGTTTTATACCTCTTAATAATAATATGCCTTTTAGGTACACCTTCAGGTTATATTGTTGGATTTTTGGAGACCCTTATCTAGTTTTAAAAAGGAAAATCTTTCTCATATTTTTCGTTCGTTCTATGTGTTTGAGTCATAGCTTTTTCACAAATGTTATCAGTTCAAACATTGACACAGTTATATGTATAAAACTATTATTCTTTTTTGTTTTTGTATATGACTATTTATATGTGCTTTCTTGAAGACTATATAAATTAAAATATTTTGAATTTGAATTTGCTTTTTTTACCACGGATACTAAAATTTGCGACGTTTTGACTATGATCCTAAAGTAAAAAAGAATGTTGACAAATACAACAAATAAATCAAAGTTTGGATACAATATTTTCTCCCACCGCAGGATCAATGTTTTTTACGAATTAAAAGTTACAGGTTATTAGAGCATGAATACTTACTCTAGTTCGCCATTTCTGGTATCTTCAAGTCTGGTGCAAAACCAGCTGTTGTATTGCAAAGGTCTTATAATGACGACATCAAAGGTAGCCTTCAGGTTGGGCTCGTCATAGCAAGGGAATGCAAATCGCGCTGCAGTGGCTTGGAAATGAGTTGAAGCCATCCAACTAAAAACAGATATTTGATCAATAAAGAAGTTCTTCATCTCGAAGACATAGCTACATACATATAATATTATATATTATATATGGTATGTAGATATTTTTAACAAATAAATATCAGACTACATACATTACATACATTGATCTGACTCCGAGGTAAGTAGCTTAAGCACTTATGTTACGGATATCAGAAACCACAGTATTACAAATATATACTTAAATATTGAATATTAACACACAGAACAAACACAAGTATTCATCACACGAATGTTTGTCCTGGGTGAGGATCGAACCCACAACTCTTGGTGCATCGGGCAGGATCACTACCGAATGCGCCAACAAGCCAGTCAAATGTAGATGTACTGTAGATGTTTTTAATTAATTATGATTTTGTGAAAATTATGAGTGACTTGGGAATGGATAGCTCAATTACGACTATTGGGAGATATGGAAGAGAAAAACAATTGTGCTAACTGTATTGTAAAAATACATTAATATCCATTAGAATATCACGAAAAGCAAGCATGTGTAAAAGTCGCAGGCAATTTGTATGGTTTCGCCGTTTATATACGGCGTCGTCAGTTTAAAAACGCTCGCACTTATGTATTATGCCGAAGGCAAAATGTATATTGCGTCATTATATAGTATGCCGCAAGTATTTAGTTTAGGTCAGGTTAGGTAGTAGTTAAAATAATAGGTACGACGACGAGCAAAGCGAGGAGGAGTGTTAGGTACAACTGCGACTCTACAGCCAGAACCGAAGAAGAACAACCAACGTCGAAATTATAACAATTGATCGAGTTATAGCCTTCGGCATAATATATAACTGCGAGCGATTTTAAACTGACGACGCCGTATGTAAACGGCGGAATCATACAAATTGCCTGCAACATATACAAGCATACCAAAAGCACCATCTAAATAAACGTATTCGTTAATTAATTGGGATGACTTATATAAAAACAAAGCAAAATTGCATCCATACATTGTGTTTATCTAGACAGTGTAAATTGTCAATCTCAATGTTAAGCCATTTAATACTTAATACTCAATAATTTATTGCTTCCATAATGTGTTAACGTTCATAGCAACATTCTTGTGAAGCACATCGATGTTCCTGACGTCCACAATTCTACTATCACTAAATGGAAATCCATTCTCCATAAAATTGTTGAATAGCGCCTATGCATTAATTCTGTATTTATTCTGTATTAACTTATATATATTTGTAACTTTGTGTAAGGGAAGGAAACCTTATTAACCTATTTATGATTGTTACTTCCATCTCTGTCATTATTTATTATAAATTTATCTCGATGTTAAGTTTACCATGCTGTGTACACATCCTTGTGGAGTCGCAGCCTACCACTGTACCGCACTTATTACTTTGTATGTCAAGCATTTGTTGTAACTCTGTTTTGTGTACCAATAAAATAAAATAAAAAAAATAAATAAAATATTAAAATGAGTTGATGCGCAAACATTTCAATCTACTATTCACATAATATGACTCACCTGACTTCATCAGTGGCGTTGTTCCTAAACCAATTTCTATATAAACCTGTCATATCAGTCCTTAGAGGGGCGTTAAAACTAATTGACAATATGTACATAATTCTTTCAGTTGGATTATAATTTAAAACTGTATTGAGAAGTCGAATCCTTAAGAAGTGCCAATCAGGCTCCAAGTTGTAATCTCGTATAACGACTTCCGTGTTTCCTTGAAAAAGCGCAACGGAGGTGATGTTCAGGTCATGAGCATGGATAACGATTTCATTGACGTCAGCTTGAGTAGCATACAGTTGGATTTTGACGTCTCCAGAAAATTCCAATTCTGGGAACTTTATCGTCATAGTGATGTTATAGTGCTCTGGCCTAGTTGTTGTGGGAAGACGGTAAGGATTGTCATCCCTTGCGTTCAGGGTTATGTCGTTGAAGTCTTCTGCGTGTTCAAAGATTCCTCCTTCTAGTTTTTCATCGCCAAAAATGGTATTCCTATACGTGACAGGTTCTTGAGGAAAAGCGAGTGCTGGTAAACATACCGTTGCTAGAAGTGTTAAATAAATAGTCGCCATCTAAAAACGAGGTTAATTGTTCAAGCCTGCTGTCTATGTCTAAATATATACAAAGAATAAATATTTACAGATAGAGAATATTCATACTAATATTATAAAGAGGAAAGATTCACGACTGAAGATTGAAGACCTATTCAGTTCAAACAAACAATCAATGTTTGTTTGAATTGAATAGGTACTGAAACTGCTGTACCGATACGAAAAATTATTTCACCAATGAAAAGATCCTTTATTTCCGTATTCCCACGGAAACGAGAACGCGAGTAAAACCGCGGGGCGCTGCTAGTTTGCTATTAACATATCAATGCAAATATTACTACATAACCCAGTATGCATGAAAACGTATACTTTCATAATATGCAATCTCCAGTCGAGCAAACTTTGTGGCTTACTGAAAAAACTTCATATCTTAGATGTGAGAGACCAATTAATAAATTGTTACTTGAATAATAGTAGTAATTTGTTTTTTTTTCTAGTTGAGAAACGCTTTGAGAAAGAATCTAGTAATTTCAATTTAACTACAACGGACTGAGTTGTAGTTATATTGGAATGACAATCATTCGAGCTTTGTGGTTTCAAAGAGTACAGGGTAACTATAAAAAGCGGATCATGGTTGTAATGAAGCAATGAAAAATTTGTTGTAGTCTAATTTCTAGGTGTACTAGTTTCTCAATATGCTTATTTTCGTAATGAAAGCTTCGATATGGATGTCACCAGTTTGGCTAAATTGAAAAAAGACCACAGAAAAGGGAATCGTGCGTTTTATAATGAACATGTCACATTATAATGAAACGAGAGATTATCTGAGTTGTTGACGACTTACCTTGTAAAGGCGACTATTCCTTCCAAGCTTCAATGAGGGCCGACACACAACTGTGTATCCCTAATCTGAATTATTGGCATATATCAAATTAATTCCTAATCGGAGATAAGAATATCACCCCAATATCTTTAGGATTGTCATAAAGTAATCATTATTTGACAATTATCAGTTAGTCTATATCAGTAGGTACCTATAATGAGATTAATTGCCGTACTTTAGTAGGAATATATTTGTAGTTGAATCTATTTACCTAGTAACTTCCTTTGAAATTATATTCTAAATTGTAATTTTTTTTTTAATATAATAATTTTAAAACACAAATATGATTGGGTAGGACTAAATAAAATAGAAATAAACACAAATTTATAAAAAGTAAAAATTATATTTCTGATTTAATAAGTTACAAAAATTATCCTATTTACAATTCTATAGAACACAATCACAACCATGAAATATTATCATAATAATATCCCGGATAAACTTCGATCATTGGTATATAGCATCTGTGTATAAATTATATTTTTCCAACGTATATATAATGTCCTAGATTGATTGTAAATGCTAGTATAATAAAATGATTTAATATAAAACAATACGTCCATTCAGGGACAGGGTCAATAATTTAAGCTAAAAACAGATGAATAAATCGAATAAGTATTACTGAACAGTTACACGCTATATCTTCTTTTAACTTAATTTACAATAGCTTCTGGTTGAGGCATGCATCATAACTAATATGATTCAAAATGATGAAAACGACAATAGTCGACTTACATATGTATGCATTTCGAGGCATCACCAAGCACAAAAATGATAAAGTTAGCTTTAACGCGAGTTGAAATCACTAGTATGGACATGGCTTTATTAGTATGGACATGCTTATGTTCAATAAGTTACAATCATTCAGACTTGTTTATAAGGCCAAGTGGGCGATGAAAGCCACCGCAACGGTAAGAGCTGACAAAAAGGCGGTGTTAGCAGAGTCCGGCTCCGGCAATTCGGGCGTGGTCGGCTGGACTAGGGGCGCGGCGGTGAAGGTAGTCGGCGTGGATGTTACCACGGGCGCAACCGTGGTCGGAGCCACGCTCTGTAAGTAAAAAAACAGGCAATTAGACTGGCTAGGGCAGATAAAGCAGCAGAACGCTCAATGTTAGAGCTACGTGCCTGCCCTGCGAAGAAAGTTGGTTTATTAAACTAAGGTATATATAAGTACGGATTTATAACACTGACTCGGCAGTGTAATAAATTAATACATACTATGTAGGACAAATGTTAGGCTATAGCTGTAAGAATATTAACTAAATAAATGTTAAACACATCGGCGGTGGATATATATGTCATCATCTTCCTAGCGTAATGTCCCGTGTTTAGACGGGGTCCGCTTAGACCATGATCCAGGATTTAGCGAGTCTGGAAATTACATTGAAGCGACTGCCAATGTGACCTTCGTAATCCTTAGATAGGGGAACCAGACAATTTTTGGATCACGGTTACAAATTCAAAGTTGTTTGAATTTTCAGGTTTCATCACGATGTTTTCCTTCACCGTCGAGCTAGTGGTATATATACGTACATTTTGAACCCGCACTCCTCGGTCTCTCTCTCTCTATATATATGTATGTGTATATCATACGTATAACATTTCGTTTCATAAACAGATCGTCGATTGAACTTACCTGGTCTCCCTGGCTGATGTAGCGCGCGATGTCGGCCTCAACGGAGGCTGTCCAGCGAATAGCCTCAAGTGAGCTCTCGGCTCCTCTTCGGATAGACTCGTAAGAGCCCCCTAGGTCTAACCTGTATTCGTCAGCCCATTGTTGGAACTAGAGAAAAAAGATTAGCAATCATTAAATGGCCGACTGGATGATATTTGAGAATAATCAAGTTATACGCAAACTATATGAAATGACGATGATGTACTCGTACACTTTTTTAGCTAAGAATCTGTGATCGGGAAATGTATTTAATTAACAAAATTCAAATACTTTATAAAAGGGACATAATACAGTGGTTGTACCAAAAATTGCTTTTTTGAGACATCTCATTTTATGATTCTGAATACCTTCATTCCAGCTAGTAGGTGGGAGAGTTTCTATATATGTGTCAGATACATAGAAATACAAGTATATATATATATATATCAATATATTATGTTGAATCAGGGAACTCTGAATCATGGAATATAATTTTAAACCGACTTCAAAAAAAGGAGAATGTTCTCAATTCGATTGTTTTTTTTTGTTTGTATGTTAATTAATTTTGTTTTGAACCCAAAACATTACTTAAGGAACATCATGTACTTTGCTATACTAACCTGTTCTACTTCTTCAACAGTTCTGAGCCTAGAAGAAATATATGACAATGGTGTTGATAATCCGTTGAACCTGAAACAAACATTTATCTTTCGTCATTTAAATAACACTTTTTTTATAAGTATAAGAGTAGACTCGCGAAGAAATGCTACCGTTTATTAAGAAACTGTACTAATTATAAAATTATACAGAAACATAAAATTTATGTTATGTTACCCCGACGTGATGGGGTAGTTGAGACTCATACCAACTGTTGTCTCAATTACCCCAGTCCCATACGTGGTTGAAGTGGTGACCCCGACGTGATGGGGTAGTTGAGACTCATACCAACTGTTGTCTCAATTACCCCAGTCCCATACGTGGTTGAAGTGGTGACCCCGACGTGATGGGGTAGTTGAGACTCATACCAACTGTTGTCTCAATTACCCCAGTCCCATACGTGGTTGAAGTAGTGACCCCGACGTGATGGGGTAGTTGAGACTCATACCAACTGTTGTCACAGTAACCCCAGTCCCATACTTGGTTAAACGAACTCCGCAGGATACATGATAATGTAACAGACTAGGCTCAATAGTATATTTGTCTAAAGCAGCTATAATATGAAGAATTGTTAAAATCACAAACTTACTACCTACCTACTTTTAGAAATACCTAAAGGCATATTTCATATATAACATTATATTTAATTATAATATCTAAAATAAATCAAATAAAATTAGGTGCTTATATACATATAACGTAAAAGTGGTCCAAGACTACAGTATCAGATAATCCCTCGTTTCATTAGAATGTGACATGTTCATCATGAAACACACGATTCATTTTTCTGTAGTCTTTTTTTAATTTAGCCAAACTAGTGACATCCCTATCGAAGCTTTCATTACTAAAATAAGCATCTTGAGAAACTAGTAGATCTAGAAACTAGACTCCAAAAGACTTTCGAGTACTTACATCTAGTATATTATTGATTTGCACCCATAACTACTAGGGTATAGGACCACTTTTACGGTAGATTAACTCTACCGTAAAAGTGGTCCTATACTACCATCAATGACATACCAAACCTATTCGAACCGAACCTATTCGGACCGTACCTATTACCGAATAGGTCCGGTCCGAATAGGTTCGGTTGACATGCCGATGTCATTCAATTTTACCAATTAACATACCAAGAAAAACAAATAAAAACTCACGCCTTAGTAACATTTTCAAGGTTTTCCTGGATGTACTGGAAGACGATCTGGGTGTTGTTCTCGTTACCGGTGACAGCTGAGTTGAAGGCAGACGTGTAGTCTTGTGGGCGGATTACGAAGTTATCTTGAACAATTGCATCCAGGAATCTGCCAAAAAAATATGTCATGTCAATTGCTTGGCTTTGTCTCACACACACACTCACACACTCACACACACACACACACATACATAAACACACACACACCTATTATAATAATTATTATTATTAATTACTTTAACTTCTTTGTTATATTTCAAAATCTTTTCAAACGAATGCTGCTTTACTTTGTACCTATGTTGTGTAACAATGCAATGAGAGCCGAACCACTGACCCTTCAAAGCCCAGGTTTTCCTTTTTTGAAGGTCAGGGGAGCAACGATATTGTCAACTTTACGAAGTATTTATTATCTAAGATACCTATGTATTATTGTAGTGTTAAGGTTTGGAAATAAACGATTTATTATTATTAATATATTATTTTTTTCTACATCTATTATATACTACACTAATATTATAAAACTGAAGAGTTTGTTTGTTTGCTTGAACGCGCTAATCTCAGGAACTACTGGTCCGATATGAAAAATTATTTCAGTCTGAGATAGCCTACTTATCGAGGAAGGCTAAAGGCATAAACTTACTAATAAACGCGGATGAAACCGCGGGCACAGCTAGTGCCTATTATGATTCTAGCTTCGAACTAGATATAAATATTGCATAAGCTATGGACATGAGAGATAGGATATAGATAATTGCATCACTCAAGTGCAAATTTCCATGTTCGTCATACAAAAAATTGCCCCAAGTGGGATTAAAACCCACTGTCATCAAATCTAACTTTGACAACTTTGTACTTTGACTAAAACGCTATTTTCAACATTTTTTTTTTAATCTGTATCAATTATTTTTATCGTTAAAAACACAACTCACAACTTTTAAAGATCGACTTCCTCGATATTTCAAACCTGTTTTAATATAAAATATTGACAAGTAACAACTACCTGACCTGTTGTTGGCCACGAAACCAAGAGTCGCGGATCGAATCCCGCTAAGAGCAAATGTTTCGTGTGATGAACATGGACATTTGTACTCGAGTCATGGATGCTTATAAACGTATTAAGTATGTCTATCTGGTCACCTAGTTTTGAACTAGGGAATAGGTGTATCAGTCTGGAGAATTTATTATTATTTATCATAGAAGATTCACAATCACATACCGAAGTTGGTGGTGTAGGCGACGAGCTAGCCATTTTTTACATATTTTTATACTTTTTTATGTCACCTATTCTAACCAGTAAAACAATTTTTAACTAAAATAGTAATAGGGGCTTGCTGCCTCTTTGACCCTGCCTACTGCAGCAGACAAATTTGAATCACGGTTACACATCAAGAGTTGTTTGAATGAAAGCCGATCTAATGAAATACGTATATAGATTTCAAAAACGAGGGCTACATGCCCGGGTTAAAACCCGCACCCATTAGTGATGCGTGTCCACTGACCATTGATCTACCACTGGTTACCAGTATTCAACCCAGCTGAAATGTTATTCAAGAGCTACTTCTAGGACCCTACCTGTAAAGCCTGGACTGATGGGGAGTGCATCCCAAAGTTTGCAGGAGCACAATCTTCTCCGTGTAGACGTTATGCTCCTCAAACCTTTCCCACATGAAGTCAAAGTCTGCTTCACTTCCCCTTCGGAGTCCGTTACAGTACACCCAGTTTCGGCTGTCCTTTGGCACTCTAACAATATGAAATAGAAATGTTTATATTTATATTGATACATTATTTTATTATAATAAACAAGAAAAAAAATATATATTTAAATGTAATGTAATGTTAAAAATAAGTAAAGGGTAGTTTACAACGCTTGATGGCACAATTTGAAATTATTTTATCTGTTTTATTGAATGGTAGCAATATCTCCTATATATCAATATCTCCGATATAATATACTGTATTACAGTAATTAAGTCAACGTTATTTATTGGTTTTTACCAGTATTTTGTTGCAGTATTCGAAGTATTAGAAATCTTATAAAAAGAATGACTGAAAGCAGTAGTTTATATTCATATATACACACACGTTTGTAATGTGTCCGTATACTTACTCTCGTCTGTTATCCACTAATGCCCGGAACTGCTGCTGAGCAGATGCGATGCACGTCGGCACGCCCAGTAGACACACGAACGGCGCCAATTGGTACCGAAGATATGATGTCATAAACTCCTCGTTGGGGGCTGGAGTATATTCCAGCGAGTTCATCGCCGTGGCAGTCCACCCCGCCAAAACAGTCTAGTTTGGACGAAAAATCAAATATATTCATCATCCTAGCATTGCATGGTACAGGATTTAGCGAACCTAGTAATTACGTCGAAGCGATTGCCATGATCTGACCTTCGTAACCCTTAGATATATAGGGAACCAGAAAATTTTTGGATAATGGTTACACATGCATAGCTGAAATGTGCAGGTTCCATCACGATGTTTTCCATCACCACCGAGCTAGTGGTATAAATACATACATAGATTTGAAAAATCCAGAGATACGTGCCTGGGTTTGATCCCGCTCCCCTCGGATGAGACGCGCGTGTTCTTACCATTGAGCTACCATCGCTCTTCAACGAATAATAAATGAAATATATCAATACACATTAGGTACGTTTTAAACTTCAACTTCAACCATGGATTACTAATCTTTTGATATTTGTGACAGTGTTTGTATGGACTCCGACGTGCAATCTGAATGTGACTTGACTAAATTAGGTTTTATTTCTTAATATCAATAAACTGGTCTCAAAATGAAGGAAATGTTTATCAATATTTTGATTAATTTATCAGACTTTGTCCCGTGTTGGTCTGGGACTTAAAAAGAATGTGCCAGCTGTGTTTCTTTCCTAGCATGTCGTAAAAGGCGACTAATGGCATATCGGGTTTTGGGCATGTGATTGTGACAAACTAGCAACTTGTCACAACTTTTTCACAATTCTCCATCTAACCCAGCCCAGTTTTATTTTGGCTGAATGTGGTTAAAAGGGTCTGTTGTCCCTTTGACTCTGCCTACCACTTCGGGGATTATGGACGTGAAGTTATGTGTATTCTTACAGTAAAAGCAGCTTTTTATTTGAGTTCACACAACATCCCAAACCTAGAAAAAATATTTTATTCATCAAGAACTAGTTAGTTCTAGACACTCTTTCTCCATATAAACTTTGACTGTTCCAAATCTCAAACTCTTCCGCCCGCATAATTCTCATGAAATGAGGTACAAAGTATTTGCTTCACGTATTAATATATAGATATGTTTTCTATTTCTGCAAGGAAAATGTCGTAAAGCTAGTTTTTTTTAGTATATATATAACTTAAAACGTTGTACAAACGTTTAAGGTGCAAAAATATAATTTCAAATTAAAAAAAAATACTTAGTACTAACCTCAAGAGCCGCCAATTGAGTAGTACCCTGAAGCCTGTTTCTGATCCAGTTCAGGGCAGTGATGGCAGCCACCCAGGGAGCGTAATCCGTCTCACTCCTAAGGAAGGAGACGATGTTGAGAGCCCTGTCGTAGGACATAATGCCAGAACGGGCGAATTGGAACACGTCGTTCACGATCTGTTTTAGAAGACAAAGAAATATGACAAACATTCAACAAAATAACTCCTGCGCATGTGTTTATTTAAGATGTGTTGTTACTATTAAGCTTATACCAACCTGAGCTCTGTTATACTCGTCGATTAGTTCTCTCTGAGGTCCTCTCAATGCCGCAACAATAAGGTTCCATGTATAATCATCATAGTTAACTCTGTAGAACCCTGTATAAAATTTAGGTATAATTAATTTAAAAACTCATAAAATCTGACTACATAGGTCATATGGTATTGACTAACATAATGTAACATTATATATAATTTGCATACTACTGCAAATTATTTATAATGTTATGAACATTCACAAGTTTGCTCATTAACGTTTAATGTTTTTATTCTATAGACATAACTATGTAATACATCTAAAAAAGTAAAAAAAAAATACTCGTGTTCTAATTTAAAATCTCTTTTTTTATTAGGCGGTGCATGCCGATGCTCTTATGATAATAAGACCAATCAGGCAGTCAAGTCAAGTCATAGAGTATAAAGTACACGTACCAGTTTGTTGCTTGTTGAAGATGACCCACTCTTCACCGATGGTGGAGCGGTTCACAACAGTGATCGCTTCACTGAGGATGTGGGTGGGCTTGGTGTTGTTGAAGTAAGGATTGCTGGCGGTGGCAAAGGTGATGGGCACGTACCAGTTGGTAGAAGCCGAGCTGTATCCGCTGTTGATGTTGAATCGCCGCTAAAATAAAACGTTCCTCTTTTAGAATTATGTGTAATTTAATGTAATAAGTTATAGAAAAGACATGATGAATGTTGTTTTGAATTCGGTAACCCTGAGAAATTTCATTAACTCAATTTTACTATTGTCGGTGACGTAAACATTGCAAACTAAACTAACTATAAAGTTAATTTCTCTCTGACTTAGGTTTCTAACATCTGATTTAGGTTATGATTTTTTTTATCCAATAATCATATTTTATATTTAAAAAAAACTGTGATGAAGCGCATCCTGGATAATTAAAAATATAAAGACTCAAGACGACGAAAAAAAAAGAGGAAATAAGAGACTTAGTTTTTAAAAATCTAAAGATTCAATTCGTTGATTTTAGCAAGAGGATGGCCTGAATGACAGGGGTCATATAATTAAAGCTTTTCTTGTATTTAACTTGTCGTGAGTTACCTGATAAATAGTCATTAGACCAGTCTGATGGTCTACTTGTACGTTGAGCACTGGGTGACCAGCTTGCTCTGTCCAGCTTCTGTAGTAGTCGATGATGTTGAAGCTAGGTCCGTACTCAGAAATAGCTCCGGTGGAAACCGCTATGTTCTGAAGTGACCGGAAGAGGTCAATAGGTAGAGCAGTGTCGAATTGCCTGAAACAAATAAACTAATATAGCATTTCGTTACTTTGCTTGTATTATATAAAATAGACAATGATAGTTTTAAAAAACTTACAAGGTTATGAAAAAACTTTAATCGGAAGTGTACTTATGGTTTCAATTTTTTTTTGTACATATACTCGTAATATTAGTAGCTAAAGTAAGTGCATAAAAAACCTATCAAATAAATTTCAATAGCAATATGTGTTATGAAGAAACCAATGAAAATTATATGGCAGGGATGCGATGATGATATAAATATAAGATGGTGGAAATGCTTCTGGAACCACCATTTCTAGTACTATAGAGTAACAAACATACAATTTAGTATAATTACGACTATAATATAAAATTTTCGAATCATATATTCTAAGGATAGTTTAACATTTGTATGAAGAATTAAAAATTACTTTTCTACTAAGAAGTTCCTTAATCCTTGTCTGTGTACGTCGAAGCCAAGAAGATGTTCCGTCATCCGTATAACAGCGGCACCCTTGTTGTAACTGATTGAGCCGAACATAGCGCTAACAGAAGCCGGGCTGCCGACGCCGGGGTTAGTCAGGGGCTGAGGGTTGTCAGCCGAGTCAGCCAGCAAAATGGTGTGGACTTGTTCGGTGATGAAGCGGGTTTCGAGGCCCATTTCAGTCTCGACCTGTTATGTCAAAATAAAGCTCGTAAAGCTTCTCCAGAAATTATTGACACTTAGAACGTTTTATCGTTTATCGTTACGACAATATCTCATACTATTGTCATAGTTTTCAAACTTATCGTCGAAATAAAAATAAAAAGAAACACGCTGGCATATAACGTCGGATTATTCGTCGGGAAGAGTTGCTAAGTTAAGTTCCTCCGACCTTCAACAAGTTTAAGATTTTTTTAATTTCCTAAACATAAAACCAATAGGAAACGTCCTATAGATTGAGTGCCCCATATCTTCATTTATCGAAGATACATCGAAGAAAATAGCTAAGTGGTAATTACCTGTCTATGTGTTTTTTGTTTTTTAATATGTACATTGTAAATACCCAATCAGTCAGGAAGTACTGGTAGTATCTGGCGAAGCCTTCGTTTAGCCACAGAACATCCCACCAGTCGCAAGTCACAAGGTTCCCGAACCACATGTGCGCGATCTCATGGGACAGGATGTAGGCAATGAGCTGCTGGAAGTAGCCATTCGTGTGGTCGGGGTCGTACATCAGATAAGCTTCCCTAAAAGTAAAAACAATGTTGAGCTAAATGAATACTTTTGAGTCATGATAAATAATATCTATTTCCGGTAAATGCTAATACTAAAAATGCTAGAGGTAGAGCAGTGTCAAAAGAAAAACGGATCTAAATTAGCAACTAGACTAGGAAAACCGATCGGAAACAAGAGTTTTCATTTTTAAGATACAACATAATAAATAATAATAAAAACTAACTAACTAAACTTCACGCCACTTCCCTAGTCAGTCTTCCCTAATATAAATGATTTATTTATCACACATATTAATACAGTTATGTGAAAAGTACATTAAGTATAGGGAGAATATTTAGCATGTGATCTGGAGCCTAAGCTAGGGCGACCCTGTATTTCAGGACTCCAGGTCTCACCGGTTGATCGAAGAGAATAATCAATTATTTTTTATAACAAAATCTGGTTTAGGTCGAATAATTTAAAAAATACAGCTTAATAATATGAAGCCCACCAAAAGATGGGACCAGCAATGCTAGTAAAATTCACATAACAAATTTTTCAATTGGAAATTAGTAGTTCCATATAAGCCCTAAATGATTCAAAATTAAACCTACCTGTAAGTTAGCAGTCCCCAGTTCTCCATAGCACCAGCTCCAAAATCGGGAATAGCAGCCTGAGTCATTTTCAAGTACGCATGTTGAGAATAGAAATCATAGTCAGTGTGGTTGCTCATCTCGGCTAAGAGCTCTTGGCCTACCGTGTAGGCATAGTCTCCTTGGTTGGTCCTGATGGCGTTGGGCCTGGCGATGACTTCGTATAAATTAGGCTCGGTACCAGCAGGAGGGAGGCTCTCGTACTCCGCCACTATCATAGCCAAGAGGTACGTAGACATAACCGGTGTCTCATGGTAGAAGTCGTCTTCATAGCCGCTACAAAAGATAAACCAATTATAAAAATAAAGGTTTTTCAAAACAAGCCTTAACTTGTTTTTAAAACGGACTAAACATATAAAAATGATAAGCCTTTTCATATTTATCCCAATCTCAATTATAAAATAAAACATACGTGTTTTATTTCTCCCATCATTAAAAGTGTATGTTGGTAGGTATATATAATTTTTTAGTCAAGTACCCAGTTGACTAAAAAATCTATGTATTAAAAGAAACTTCAATTCTAATATGTTTAATTCTAACGACGAACACTTACACCACACCACTGGGTCTGGTTATACGACGCTGGGTGCAGAACCAACTGCTGTATTGCGTAGGCCTTCTGATGGTGACATTGAAGGTGGCTTTGAAGCTAGGTTCGTCGTAACAAGGGAAGGCGGAACGAGCTGCCGTGGCCTGGAACTGGGTTGAGGCCATCCAGCTGAAAGATACTTGTATGAGAAACAACAGAAATTCAGGAAATAGGAATTATCAAAACTATAAAACTAAAAACGGTATAAGAATTTGAGAATTCTCTTGCATGCATGCATGCATGGTGCTATATTGCGGTATAGCACCATGCATATTAGTTAGGCTGCTAAGTTACCGGCCCTATTCTACAGCAAAACTCCACGATTTTATCACCCAAACTATATTCCTTTTGCCAAAAATTGTCCAAAGGAAAGTTTGACTTACCTCTCAGAATCAGATGCGTTATTCCTGTACCAACTTTGGTAAATACCATACATGTCAGTTCTCAGCGGAGCGTTGTATTCAATTGATAGCGTATATATGTTTCTTTGGGCGGGATTGTAAGCCAGTACTCCGTTGAGGACTCGAATCTTCAAGAAATGGTGCACAGTATCAAAGTAATAATCCCTAACGGCAACCTCATTAACGGTCGGTCGAGTACCCTGGAAGAGTCTCACAGAGGTGATGTTCAGTTCATTAGAGTGTATGGTAATCTCGTTGACATTAGCCTCAGTCGCGTATAACTGAATGTCAACTTCGCCAGTCAAATGCCTTTCTGGGAATTGGATTGCCCATAGAACGTTGTAATGGACAGGCCTGGTCTTGGTAGGAAGACGGTAGGAGTTGATGCTGCTCGCGGTGGAAAGCGCGATGTCATTGAAGGCTTCAACATTTTCGAAGACTTCACCTTCCAGTTTCTCGTCAAGAAAGATGGTGTTCCTGTACGGGAGTGGGTTTTCGGGGAACGCGTGTGCCGTAAGACACGCCGCTAGGATTAATAAATAACGGGCCGCCATCTGAAAAGAAATAGTGATCTAAACAATTTGTTTCTTCTCTCAGAACAGTTTCGTAGTTATTTATACTAATAATATAAAGAGAAAGATTTGTATTTTTGTGTGTGGGTATGTTTGTAATGAATAAACTCAAAAACTACTTAACCGATTTGAAAAATTCTTTCACCAATAGAAAGCTACTTTATCAATGAGTAATATAGGCTGTATTTTATCCTCATATTTCAACGGTAACGGGAACTACGCAGGTGAAACCGCGAGGCGCTGCTAGTCTTTTATATGTAACTAACTAAACTTCACGCCACTTCCTTTGCGGGGTAGACTTCTTCAACATTTATGATCCTTTTCATACAAGCTCCGCGGTTTTTGTGACTCCTAGCACCACCTTAATTTTAACATGTTTTATAGGTAGATACGTTTCATATCTCATCATTGAACAATTTACTCTCAATATTTTTACCTGTCGTATAAATTATGTACAAATGTAACTCAGTCTCTCTGTTGTTATCTTTTCGCGCCCTAAACACTAAACCGATTTTGATGTAAAGCACGCCAAAAAGATGAACTCTATGAAAGGTCATAAATACGTTATCTAAGAAAAAATTAAAGATCCCGCGGGACGCACGACATGGCTTGTGTAAAGAACCGAGTCACACCCGGACAAAGCTGCGGGCAGAAGCTTGTATCCAATGATAATAGGAATAGTCCTGGCCTTGAGAGTCATTCCTTTATTTATCTTATCATTATTATTTTACTAGTGATATCTACAAATATAATTATTGTATAGGTACTGTGGTAAATTTTATCATGACTGATTAGCGTTGCGGCAAATTAAACAATTATTGATTTTTTAGAAGCTATAAGGTATTGTTTTCGGCAAATAAATCATGTCAGGTATTAATGACATTTGTTATACCTACATGACAATTTGTGGATATTGATAAATAATGAGTATTAAATAGGTACTTTATAACAAATGCCGTTAATACTGTTTAATGAACACTTAATGCATTATTGTGTAGGCAGTATAAGCCAAGTGTTCTGCCGGAATACAGTAGCTTGGGTTTTTTGGGGGACGAGTTGTTACAACTTGAATAGACAAGATGACTAAAAAATTATGTTTAGTCCATCCGTTAGATAATTAAAAAATATTGAAAACGTATTTTCTTATTTATTTGTCAAACAAACATTGACGAAGATACAATGTATTCAAGTTGCACGTGACGTCACATATTCGTACAATTTTTACTAAATATTGACGTCACAAGCCCCCACTTCAAAACTTTGAAACTTTATCTTTGTGAATTTCTTGTATTTTTGTATAATATAATTATATTTTAATGCAGTCATTCCTATTGTCTATATTATATTAATACGTGAAGCGCAAACTTTGTACAACTTTTCATGAAGAAATATGAGATTTTGCACAGTTAAAGTTTATATGGAGAAGGAGTGCAAAAAGAAGTACTAGTATTAAAATAATGTGTGTCCTATGTTTTTCCACTATTAGATCCGCAATTAGGCGCCACCGCGACAAATACTAAGGTGTGAGACCTAGTTAGACCTAGCTGACTGCAAGACCTAGAGACTAATTCACTGCAACGTTTTTTTATGTTCTTAATAAACGCTTTTTTTCATTAAAACTAACTGACTAGTTTAGTTATTTCATTAATTCTTTCAATTATCTCTTTACATATGATATTCAAATTATTACAATCATGATACTACCACACTCACAGTTCCAAGACCTATCACTTCTAGAACAAAACCCGGGGCGTAGCTACCGCTGAATTAGCCGTTTCAATTATACGAGGCCCCCGATCTGTACGGGCCTCAACATTTGAAATGATTCGTATAAATTTCCATGATAATATGATATTGGTTATGAAAATACTCTATCACCATACTTAATGCGGGGCCCACTAAGATAAAACCAAACCTCTATACAACATAAATATCAAATATTAAAATCAGGCAAAACTTTTTAGTTTTTTTTTATATGGAATAAACTTATCTTAAGCCGCAGCGGAAAAAAATAGATCGTTTAGGTAACATCACCACAGTAAATTTATTAATAACTAACTAACTAACTAAACTTCACGCCACTTCCCTAGCGGGGTAGGCAGAGAGAACCGAACGAAAATTTATTAATCTTCTATATTTACAGAGACTATTATAGTAATAAATAATCCTATTATTTTCAGCAACGTGAATTATCCTAAACTGTCGATACATATCAAATATCTTTACAGAAATTAAATTTTCAGACCATTTCTATATAAACGAGTGTGTGAACATTTTAATACTTGTAACATGGAGGAAAGCTCATGATTGTTGATGAACAGTATTACAAGTGTTCTATTATTTTTTTACCCGGACTTGTAACTATTCAAATCTCTAATTAGATCACTGAAGGGCACTCACCTTACAAGGACACTAATCTGAGGGCCACAAATATAGTGCTTAGTTGTAAACTGAATTCAAGATCAGTGCAAGCGACTTCTGCTTTGATGCAACTCAGTGCATTTTGGATGCGCTTTCTATAATCCAATTATAGATTTGGCAAACTATATAGTTGCATTAGAATACCGAGTGATCGAAATATTTCTGTCTCTGTTGTGCGGGAGAGCACGACATCATCATCTTCCTAGCGTTATGTCCCGTGCTTAGACGGGGTCCGCTTAGACCATGATCCACGATTTAGCGAGTCTGGTAATTACATTGAAGCGACTGCCGATCTGACCTTCGTAACCCTAAGATAGGGGAACCAGACAATTTTTGGATATGGTTACAAATCCAAAGTTGTTTGAATTTGCAGGTTTCATCACGATGTTTTCCTTCACCGCCAAGCTAGTGGTATAACGTACATAGATTTGAAAAATCCATAGATACGTGCCTGGGTTTGAACCCGCACTTCTCGTTTGAGAGGCGACATGATATAATATTAATTATGAGCAACAGGAGCTATGCCTTCTAAGAAAATAAAAACACAAAGTAGAAAAAAACGAAAACTTGAAAAATATATTTAAATTTAATATGGTTATACCCTTGAGGGTTGACCTTATTAAAGCATACGTTTTAAGAAGAACGTATTTAAGAACTCGTAAAAAAAACATGTTATTGCTGGTAGGCAAACATCGTCCCCGTTAAGTTAAATAAGTTTCCTAAAATTTCTTAATCTAGTAAGCAACCATTGTTTCCCTATTAGCGATAGAGGGACAAATGAAACCGTAAAGCAGTGAAATGAGTTTAAACTGTCCCGTCGTCGCTATCAGAGGGACAGATCAAACATTTTTTCCGTTCCGTCCCCCTAAGGGGATAGAGCAGAATGGAATAATCCTTCATTTTCTAGTGTGATTCACGACAATAATAAAAGGTTAATTTTTTTTTTTCTTTTATAGCATGTGTAATTTTGCTAAAAGTTTTTAATTAACATTTCAAACTAGCCTTCTAAATAGTTAGATTTTGATTACCCATCTAAATATACAACCAATTAATACGACTATCCACTTTTTCGCATATTGGTAGTATACTCCTTGCTTGATGATTTCTGTCGTTGCTTTCGATCAAATTTTGTTGTTGATGATGATGGTGATGATCTTGATGATGAGGATAATAAACTTACCTTGTCTGATTCCCGGCGACTCGTGTCCTACCTACCAACTTCAACCCGGGCACTACCAGGCCCGACTGGATTATAGTAATCTAAATTATTGAAATATATCGCATAAGGACGTAATCAGAGATACAGTATCTACCTACTATCTTTAATATCGCAATAAAGTCATTATAATTTTGTAATTATCGGTAAGTTATAAGTACTTAAGGCTACAAATTCTTTTATCCGCAATAATTTATCGTAAAATGTAAGAAGTAGTTTGGAAACTGAGTATAGACCTCATCTTAAATGAGGTATGGCCCATATTGGTCTGGGACGTAAAAGTAACGTTCCAAATTGCTTTGCTCCTTACCTAGGATGCTGTAAAAGGTGACTAACGGTATTTTGGATTTGAGTGTGTAATTTCATAGAGCGGTGGTAGCACCGTGATAAGGACACGCGCCTCTGAACCGAAAGTGTAGGTTCAAACCCGAACACGCATCTCTGGGACCCCTATCTGAAGGTAACGAAGGTCAGATCGGCAGTTGCTTCAATGTAATTACCAGACTCACAAAATCCTGGATTATGGTCTAAATCGGGCGTCGACTATGCGTCAGAAACCTGATTAGAATCCTCCTAAATATGTTTTGTCCCTCTCGATCAAAAGCTTCGTACGCCCATGTATATTGATGTAACCTGAACAGAGGTCCCCCAGATTGTTTTTTTGCCCACGGCTCTTAGTCGCCTTGCTATGCCACTGCATCGATGATGATGATGACCCATCATCATCCACTCAGCGTTATGCACATGCTGCTCCATTTTATTATTGGCTAAAAGTGATTGAAGAAACTTACTGCTTATTTGAACTCACCCCCTCTGCAATGCATGTGTGATGTAATGTTAAAGAAGGTTCTGCTTCAGCGTAGACCAACCACTGGAATGGTGTTGGTTTGGGAAATGGTATGGCCGGAGAGGGGGTCTCCTGATGCAGAGGTCCCTGGGAATCCCACATAACCATCTCGTCCCCCCGAGGTGAAGTGGTAAGCGTAACGCATTTCTCCGGGTGAAAATAAGAAGGAAATGGTACCCTATCAAACAGAAGACTCAAAAAAGTAAGGAAAAAATTACATAAGCTTCGTAACTAATAATCGACAAGCTCAATGGCGCATTAAGTAGTGACCCTGCCCCATGCGCCAAGAGTTTTAGATTCCCCACCCAGGATAAATACTCGTATGATGAATACTTGTGCTTGTTCTGTGTCTAGGTTCTAATATCCAATATTTAAGTATATATTTGTAATACCACTCTTGTTTCTGATATCCGTAACACAAGTGCTTAAGCTACTTACCTCGGAATCAGATCATTGTATGTAATGTAGTCTGGTATTTGTTTATTTGCCACCCGCTAACAAAAAAACGGTGTACCCACATATTTTACGTATTTTGGTGTGTTTCCGCTGCTAGGTCAGCCACGGGCTTGTAATAATAAAATCTCCTTTGAATTATACCTTGTACTTTGATACAAATGTCCATAAACTATGGTGACCGATTACTAACAGGCAGGCTGTATGCTTGTACAGGAGGAGAATATGAAAATACTTTATTCATACATCTTACTCAGCACATTATCATTTGGCTGAAAGTGGTTAAAGGGGCTATCTGCCCCTTGAACTTTGCTACCCCATTACGGGCGTTATGGTACAATATATCCTTAGCCATACCTAAGGGTTACAAGATTCTACGGACCGTCTATTCTGCTCTTACCTATGGGCGTAATAAAATGGATTCGATTCTAAAAGTTAAGGACCAATTAAATAAAACAACACAATTTATAAACTTATGTACTCCATTTATTCGAAAAGTTATCAAGATAAATAAATTTGCCATACGATTAATTTAATGGGTACAGTTAAAATATTGAACTTATTTACATAGTTAATGTTAATGACTAAAATTAAAGTAATGCACAATAATCTTTGAATATTGAATGCGAATATGTACCTATTTATTATGTATTTTTTTTATTATTGTATACAATTGGTATTCCATAATACTTAAAAAAATTACCTCATTGTACTGTATTTGTCAATTAATTATATGTGTAATAAATTAAGACTCTCAAGTTGAAAGGTAACAATAAAATAGATACATAAGTCTCCATAATAACTGATTGAATGTAAATAGAGTTATTTACTTGAATTGATTTTCAATCTTAATATGAAGTATTTTGAAAGATGAATACATAATATGATTCTAGCTTTCTATCGAAAAATCTATTTCAAAGTTGAAAATAGATTATCATCTTATACTTATTTGTGCCTAGTTTTGAATACTAGATCTAACTGACTTTGGTATTTAGTCACTTTAATTATAGGATATTTATCTATAACCTTACTGTGTGATTTATTTGAACTTAAATACTTTATAAAACTATATATTTATACAATTTACGTATTAAACTATGTTCAATAAATAATGTTATCCTATTTCAAAACATTGAGTCCTTTCACCATTTAAAATGGATACAATGAATGTAACAGAAACAAGTAAGTATGACACAAATATGATTATTATGCTTATAATTATGATCAAAACTTAATCCTATTGATAGCAACTACTTAAACTCTAGCATAATTAAATTAATTTAATTAATCTTGGTGTTTTCAAATATTTTACACATTTTAGATATTCAAGTGAACACAAATCATTGCAAAACGTGTCATAAACAATGTCATTAACGTTTAACATCGTCAAACCTTTATTATTTTTTAGTTAACATAATATAAATCAACTGAATCCAACTAGTATATAGCGACGTAATGTATTTATGCTTATTAAGTTACTTTAAAGCACGTTTTGTCAATATTCACACCACAATTAATATTAATAATACACTGTAATTTTAGTAAAGTTTGACACTTTCTATATTACCAACTGTCAAAGTAAACATATTGTCCATATTAAAAACGTCAGATTTGAAAGAAATATAAAAGTTTTATTAATGAGAGCCTTTATTTAGGTATTGCGGTAGGTGTTATAGGCAAGAGTAATTATCCCATATTAGATTACCATTAGAGCTAACAAAAACTCAATGTACTTTAGTTTAATCTATATCAAAGCTAAATTATACTAATAATTGTGGACCAAAAACTTTCCTTGAACTTCATTTATAGTCTACAGATCGCTACATGCTAATATAGACAGATAAACGCAAGATTAGATTGTCATATCGCTTTGGCATTTATTTTAATTGCACCGACTGACGCTAATCCAATAATAATGACTAGGTAGTATTAATCGGCTTTTTCTCCGAATTTAAAATGCATTTTATTCAGAAGTTATTTAATGATCGGATTTTCAAAAACAAACCTTCCTATTTTCAGCATAGGGTTTCAATTTAACTAACACTTTAAAATATTACGTTTTTGACAAAACGCCAATTACATAAAGCGGTTGCCACAATAGAAGTGACTGCTAGACGGTAGCGGGTGTAAGTCATGAAATACTATATTTCATACTAGATACAATTGTTCTCAAACTTTATACGCCCAAAGCTCATTTTGAAAGCCAAATAGTTTCTAGCGCCCCTTGAATTACTGGCATCAAATAACCATGCTTTTTTTTTTTTAACCAAACTAAGAAGGATTGTGAAGGACATCATCGGTTTATAAGCTAGACTTCGAACTGGCCGCAAAATATGAAAAATCATTAGAAATGAACTATCCACCCTAAATCGTTGTGTTGTGCTTCTGCTGGTCCATCAGGAGCCACTCAACGATGGCCAAGGAGTAGTTCTCCATCCACTGAATGTTGGCCGCGGTACTCTCCAGCACTTGCAGAACTGGACGCCCGAGCTCTGTGCAGGATTCCGACAAAAACCTCTGGAGCTGTGAAAACACAAAAATCGTTTTAGATTGACAGGATTCGATCGTTATGTCCTGTGCTTATTGTGGACCTAAGTACCAGACTTCATAAATCAGTCTGTAAACTATAGACCATTTATACATACATGCATATCATCACGTCTGCAATTATACTTTAAACCATAAACTAGGATTTAGCAAGCCTGGTTATTGCAATGAAGTAAATGGAGTGAGTTTCGAAACTCTTAGATAGGGGAACCAGAAAAATTGGTTTATGGTAACACATCTATAGTTATTTAGTTACAGGTTTTCTCACTGCAAAGCAAGTGAGACAAAACTGTGTATATATTTTAAAAATCCTTAGCTACGTGTTTGGGCGTATGTGCAATACAATAGCAATTTTTTTTTATTTGTTGGTTGTTCCATAAATTTGGTCTCAACAAAATTCTTGTGAAAAGACTTCGTTTATAACTAAATAGTTAGCTCTAATAAAATACTTCCTTACCTCATCATATTCGTGCAGTTTGTTCAGCCTCCTGGTTACCACTTTCACGATTGTGTTCAAGGTTGAGATTGAGCCAACACTGTTGATGAAAGAAAAGATAATTCGTTACACGTGGCTTTTTATTATAGTGCTAAAACATGAAGCCTGCATGATAAGCAGTCACCACTGTGACAATTTACCAGCAAGCAGATAACAATTAGGTATCTGGCATTCGTTTTTTTTTTTTTGAGAGGACGTCGGTAGTTGGCTGAAGGCGGCCTTTACTACCTACCGAGCTGGCGGGGGAGCGGGAAACTCTCACCCTTAACTGGTTACATAAAGATTTATACCGCGGAATCTATATTTTTTTCCGAGATGAGGAAAATATACTTGCAGATGTCCTATGTCAGGGTTCAAAACTTTAGACGTGCGAAATTTTGCCGCAATCGGTTCAGTAGCTTGCACATGAAGATAGATAGACAGACAGACGGACTTACTACTACTAATATAAAGTACTCACTACTCCTTGATCCTCTGCCAGTTGTCCCTGACGAAGTTGAAGGCGATGGGCTGTCCAATCACGGAGCCAGCTACCGACGAGAACACCCTCACTGTGTCTTGCTTGCGGATGCCGCTGTCATTCCTTAACGAAAACTCCATGTACCTGAAAACATTCAAATAAGGATAATGAAATACTCAAGTAATTACAAGATGTAATTTAAAAAAAAAGAACAATTTCAAGACCTTAGAGCAAACCTAATGAGATTATCTCAGACTAACTTCTGATAATCTGCCTATGTAAGCCAGTTTCGGAATATCAGAGTATTATTTGCTACACAAATTTTAATTTCCTTGATTCATTATTAAAAACACTCTTAGAATCATTAAGCATCATCGTAAAGAGACTAAGCAGTATCGCCTGAAACTATTCAACGCTTGTGATATTCCCACAAACCTGTAGAGCAAGTACGGGGATCTGGTACATCCAAGTACAGTCAACAGCAGTTCCCTCTCAGCCGGTGCGCTGGCGACCCTGAACCGTCCCCACGCAAAGTCCCACTCCCTGGTGCCACCAGCATGGATGCCCACACAGTAGACAGTGCTTCTGAGGTCAGCGTGGATACTGCAAGGAGAAATGCAACATAAAATATCTTCCCAAAAAGGAATTGAAAAAGCAATTGAGGTAAATTGAAAATCAAATAATAATAATAAATCCTTCAGACTGAAACACCAATTCTCTAGCCCCAAACTAAGCTTATAAGCTTGTGAATGTCTATGAATACTCTATGAATACTAGGTGAACGGATAGACATACTTAAATACGTTTATAAACATCCATGACTGGAGTACAAATATCCATGTTCATCACACGAAATATTTGCCCCTAGCGGGATTCGTACCCGCGACCCTTGGTTTCGTAACCAGTCTCTGACCACTCGACCAACGGGTCTGTCGAATGCATGTCGAATAAAATAAAAAAACTGTTTATGTACCTATAATAGTAATACTACAATGGTAGAGGCAGTGACTCTCACACTAGGCGCTTAATGGTACGTGAGAGTCAATTCAATTTTGATATATTGTTTTTCAATTATGACGTCGATTGAATAAGCCACAATGCTACTAAGACATATTCTTAGGTCACGTCAGATCGTGATGAACGTATATCAAGGCAAGACAAGTTTTGTATATTATAGTAGAAGTATTGATACGAGACATATAGATGTTCCTAGTTCAGGTATCATCGCACCATCATGAATATTTGTAAATTTACTATACATAGTTGAATATTATATATCCACTTTTATATGTTTATGGTGACAAACTATACATTTACAAAATATACAATTCATTTTGCAGACGTGACAAGCGCATGCTATGTACTTATAATGTAGTAAACAGAAATAACAATTCGATTCAAGTAGTGACATCTATGAATTTTTTATTGCAACTTTATCGGATGAATCTTAGTATAATTTGATAACAGAAGTTATTGGGTAAACCCTTTAAACTTGTTTAGGTATCCTATTCTAAATTATTTTTATAGTTTGGTTTTTACCAACATATTATTATGAATGTTTGTATCAGCTAATTCATAAGAAACCAAACCAGAATCATTTGGGGTATGTCATGACTCATGATTAATTCGGAAGCCTGAACAGTTGCAAAATTGGATGTAGGTATACCATGACCTATTTTATCAGGTTCTGATAACTAAGGGTTACAAAGGTCAAATAGCGGGTCATCGCTTAATCTAGGGTTATGGTCAAAAGGGACCCCACTAAAAACGGGATATAACGCTAGTAATGCTGATATACTCAAATGCATAATTTATATAATCCTAGATATTTTTTTATATCACCAAACAGACTAGCGGGTCATCTGACTGTAGGTAATCACTGCTGACCGCAACTGCAACACCAGAAGAACTGCTGACGCCTGGCTGGCCTTTTATGGAATAGGCCTTGCAATTCAACTCATCGTGCAAAACACAGGAGCTTAGGTACAGCCATTTTAACAGATTTTCTGTGAGAAAGGATACTTTCTCTATCGAGCAGGATCAGCTTATGTAGGTACGAGGTTCCACACAAAAAAGTTCTGCATAAAAACTCACTCATTGTCATCAGGGTTAGCAGACAGCATCCAAGTAGTGTACATTCTGACGGCTTGCTCCAGACATCCTCTGTGCTCCAGGTGGCAAGCGGTGGACAGCAGGTCAGCGCGTTGCTGGGCTCGCACGACGCTCTCGTTGGCTGACACCACCCAGCCTACATCTTCAACTGCACCATCAAGAATTCGTAGCACGTACCGCTGAAAATGTTAGCCAATATGAAACTATAGAAATGGCAGTGGCAGTGAAAGTTCAGTAGGTAGAAGTGCCATATTTAAACTTTTTTTAGGCAGATAATTTACTTCTGGTTTCTTTCTTTGTAATTGCATTATTTATTCCACGATTGTTGACGTACAACGATGATTTTTTTAATTATTAGTGGTTTTTACTAAGTACTATAATAATCTATACTTGAAGAAATTGCACTATAAAAATTCAATACTGTTAGGGGATTTTTAGAAAAATATATTTTATTGCTGATTATTATATTATTATTACACCTACGTGACATGACATCTTATACAGGTTGAATTAAGTTTTTCCAAATAAATGTTGGTTTTTGGTAACCCATTCGTCTATTATACACATACAGTAGATGACGCAAATGACACATATTTGGCGTACTCTTAAGGCGTTCTAGTGAAATAGAAAAGTGTGACTTATAAATGTACCACAGCCATTGGCCGAACCAGTTTCAAAGCAGCTACAAATTGAAATATACAAATCATTGAGATTGACTAATGATTCATTGGTCTCGAGTTAGTTTAGCTGCATGCTAGATTAGATTTTCATTAAAAGAAATTATCTCTTGTGAGTCTGAGTCCGCCAACGGAAAAAAAAAGTACGAAAAGTTCCCAGAAATAAATTTACATAGAAAATGTATCAACTGGTTTATTTTTCTTAGATTGCGATTTTTTAAACATTTTAATGCATTTGTCCTATTATTTTCAGACGATAAGACTCCTACAATATATCACGATAAATTACAAAGTTAAAATCGCTTAAGTAATTATAACTTGTTAATGTACAACCACTTTCGTTATTCGTGTTAACATATCAGCATTCATCGTATCTTGATCCCTGATAACAAAAATTCTATGAGCCTATTAACAACTCTGAACCTACGTAAATAACCAGCACCGAGGTATACTCGATTGCCTAACTGTAATCTATATCCTTTAATGTAATCGTAAAATTTGGCACGAGCTGTATATCTATAACAATCTCTAGATATGCTATCAATTTAAAATAAGGTATTTATTATAATAATTACGATAGTAATTTAGCATAGCATATCTAGATTAGCGCTATATCTGCAATAATTGTCCAATTATTTATCTTATCTATTTAAAAACGAGACTACCTATTCCTAATAAATAGAAATTACATTAAATAGAAATAATAAGCTGTAGGTTAATATGTCAATGTTTGATGAGTTAGTGCATTTGTACCTAAAAAAAATATACATCACAAATAGTATTGGTTTGAAACCTAAAAATAATGTAATCTAACTACTGTGTTCCTCAAACAGCATGTTGTAAAAAATGTTTTATTGTGTAGGTACCTATTGGATATTGCATTTGTGATTGTAGGAGGGACGAGGTAGCAATCGCCTCACTGACTTATCAAATAATGCACGAAATCGGCCTTACCATTACAGATTCCCTGTATGGGATATAATTTCGCCCATTTTCAGCATAATAATCAAAATCAAAGTTAAAGCCATGAACAGACAGAAAGGTCAACAATGGGCCTACCCTAAGACACAGTGTCCTATCAAATATACGCCCTTGCAGTCATCCAAGTAGCCCTAAACCTATCCTAACGCCAGCATAGACATATAACACATCATATCCAGACAGATCTTAGAATTTATATATCGGTTAATTCCCATTTAGAAACTGCTAGCGCCATCTTTTGCCACTTGACAAATCGATATAATTCTCAATTCCTCAAACGACACTACTAATGACATCTATCTAAAAGATCTAGAATTTATTAAATGTAAAACTAACCGTATACTCGACGTAATAGGCGTTTTTGGACAGCATGGCATCGAGGTAGCCCAAAGCGACTAAACCAGCCTTCCAAGGGACGTAGCTCCTCTCATGGGCAAGGTAGCTGATGATGTCCAGAGCGGTCTTGTAGTCCAGTTTCCCAGCAAGAGCGAGGTTCATGGCGTCGTCAACTATCTGGGCTCTATTGATGGGATGGATCTCTTTGAATCTGACTGGGTCATTCAAGATTTTGGTGAGGTACTGCCAATTCCGCTTATCGTAGGTAATGCGGTAAAACCCTGTGAAAAAAGGTTTAGCTATTAATTTATTAGCTGATTATTAAAAAAAAATACTTTTGTCGTTCAAGTGTTAGAAATTCTAATTTTGAAAATATTTACGTGAACGATCCCGACAAAACTTAACTAATAATTACCTCCACACTAATTAATTAAATTAATCTTTCTGATTTTTAGATTTGTAACCATGATCCAAAAATTGTCTGGTTCCCCTATCTTAGGGTTACGAAGGTCAGACCGGCAGTCGCTTCAATGTACTACTGTACAATTACCAGACTCGCTAAATCCTGGATCATGGTCTAAGCGGACCCCGTCTAAACACGGGACATAACGCTAGGAACGTGATGAATATTTCTACACTCCCTCAAGGGGTTGTTGTTGAAATAACACAAAACATGTGTTTATATCTTTGTTACCACTTGTTAAATCTCCTGTTGCTGCGCAATGGCGCATTTTGATTCAATTCAATGACGAAGAAGCGCTCGATTTACTTAGGGCTCCCCATAACGAGTAGGTTCAGTCAATTGTAGTGATAACATAAAAATCCTTTTGAAAGCACTGACCTGTCTGCTGAATATTGGCGATTAACCATTCATCGTCGGTCACCGGTAACTTCACTTCGATGGCCCTCTCTCCTCGCAGCCATAACTTCGGCCTGGTTGATTTGAAGTCTTTCTCTGAGGACGACGTATACGAAATCGGGATCCACCAGACAGGAGAGGCCTGCACTTCCTTTTCGTTTTTGATGAGGACGAAACGCTCCTATAAAGAAGTTGGAGATTATAGATAGGTAACTAATACGAACTTCTGCGCGTGACTTCGTTCATGTAAAATTTAGCGTGCCTAAGTAAAGCATATTTTGTCTGCAGAGATATTCATCGTTCATTATAAATACATACAGCTGTTACAAAATTTATACAAGAGACTTCTATGCCCAAAGATGGCGTATGGATTCAGGGGAAAATTCGTATCTTCTTCTAATCTGATTTTCGCAGTTGAAGGATGTAGGAGCCGCGGAAGGTCCAGACTCACCTTCCACGACTAGATTGGTCGTTTGTCAATAGAAGGTGGTGTTAGGAGTTATAAAAACAGTAGAGCTTCTATGAAAAGGATCATTCATGTTGAAGAGGCGAGTGAGGTGTGTAAGGATCGTGCCATATGGCGTTCGGTTCTCTCTGCCTACCCCGGTAGGAAAGTGGTGTGAAGTTTAGTATAGTTAGTAGCATGATTTTCGTCACCCTTAGGCAAGGGTCTAGAAGAATTAGATTAAGGTTACACATCCATAGTTGTTTGAACAGTCTCCTTACAATTTTTTCTCTCACCTCCGAGCTAGTAGTTTAAATCTTAGATTAAATCAATATGTGGATTTAATCCAATTACTCATAAAAGGTTTAAATACGTACTTATATTTAAAAAATCTAGTCGCACAAGCCCGGATTTGAATCCGCACCTCTATACAAATCGCATAACATATATCTTGAACTTTTGCCTACACCAAAGCATGACAAAGAGTCGTCCTATACCCTTAAAAAGAATAAGACAAACCTGTTGGAATGACACAACTCCAGTGCTGTAGTTTCTGGTAATCGTCAGCAGTGGGAAGCCAGTCTGCAGTGTCCAGGAGTCCATGATCACACCCACATCCGCGTCCAGAGCACCTTTCTGGTGGGCAGCATTGGTCAACGCACTCCACAGGTCCCGCTGCTCTGCGTCTCCGTACTTCTTGGCGTTGAGGTAGTCCGTGATGCCGGAGTTAAAGACGTCGTCGGTGAGGAAGTGATTCATCATGCGGAGAATTGCGGAACCTGGGTTAACATAAAGAAATGTTTAATAGAGTACCTAGGTAGGTACACATAATACGTTTTATCAGGGGATTTTACCTACATTTAGCAGAGTAGGTAGTTTCTGGGCCTCGCATAAAATATCAATATACTATATATGTTCAGTCATATAACCCTAAAATGCGTTTTAGGTAACATGACGTAACGCCTGTTAAAACATTTCGAAGATCTTTTTCTGGGACAAGATGGAACTATCAAAAAAGAGATAAGAGCGAAAAATCGTCACTACCTCTCTTAATGGTAACGGCACAGTTAGCCGGTAAGAAACAATAAAGTTACTTTTTCGCAGCAAGTTAAAGCGAAAAAAATTAGGTCTACATTATTTTAATTGGAAAATTACTCCCTTATTTCTACCTTATTGAAACTGACAAAGTAAATTTGGCTGACCTTCGTAGTCCACATACATTTAGAAAAGAAGATTTATATTGACTTTGTTATTCTTCATCGATATTGAAATTGATACGGGCGTTCGATCAAGATGAGAGTTTTCCATACAAGCGCGTAGGGGCGACATAAAATGGATCAAGGTTAAGAACTGGACGGACAGACGGTCGTTATTGTTCCATGGTATAAATCTTTGTCTTATAATAGATATTACACATTACACATAACATTATCAACTTCTACATCTCGTTCTCAGTTTTGACGTATTTAGCATTATTACAACGATGTAAGACTGACTGAGTTTAAATTTAATCGAAATACGTAATTCTTACATAAAATCACGTACGTAATCCCCGAAGGGGTGGGCAGAGTCAGAGGGACAGCTGCCCCCTTAGTCAAAATAATAAACAAAACCATTTTAAAATATAAGCCACCCTTTAGGTTCTAATTTAACAGCGAAAATATGAAAAACATTCGGCTGTTACAGCTCTGAACGCTCCAATTACTCCTCTAACAAAGTAAAAATAAATAAAAAGATAGACCCAAACTTATGTTTTAATAGCTTAGCATACCTTTCCCATAAGAGATCTTGTCAAAGATAGCCCCAATTTCTTCCGGGTTGCCGACTTCCACCGAGATCTGATGAGACGTGGCCAAGGCATCCAGCTTGAACACGCTCTGGACTTCGTTCAAAACGAACACTTCCATGGATTCCCAAGTTTTTTCCACCTATGAAAAAATCGCAATGAAGATAAGCCAATGTTGGTAAATGTCCTAGTTATTTGAAAATTTGTAACATTTTTTTAACCACAATGACTATCAGTGACCGGATGGGGCGGCCTCTGGTCATTGAGGCGCCTCCCTTAAATGTCTATGCAAAGATGGCAATAGGCGAATAATGCAGCATGTGCATATGTATATGATCTATATAAAAGCGCGTTGTTATTAGGTATAATGTTTTTTTTTATTTCTAAATTTTAATAATTATCTTTGGAATCAAAGTCGAATGATTTGCAAGTAACTTTATGGTTCCTGACCCAACAAGATCCGATGAGAATCTCACATTTGAAAACCCCGCTGTGTATTCTCACGTTTTCTCTGCCGCGGAACAAAAATGCGCCAATCAATTAACAAGGCACTGTATTAATAATGAGTTGGTGTGAACCGACGCCATTGAAACAGCGCACTTTCATTTCCTTATAACTGTGTTACATATAATTATGTCATAAGACGCGTATACAGTACATACTTAGTGTATTATAACTATAGATGAAGATAAGGTGTGTTATATAGTAGAAGTTTGGTTAATGCCTTCCAATTTATACCGGGTTATTTATATATTATAGGCCTTTAAGACTTCTAGTACCTACGTAACCTTTTTAAATTAAAAAAAAATTCAGTCGAATTGAGAACCTCTTTTTTTGAAGTCGGTTAAAAACACTAGCGACGTATTAGGTTAAAAAAAAACATATGTTATTGGAATCTCATATCAACAATTGATAGTTATTGTCATTTTATATTGTAATCAATCCATAATTTCACTTCCTACAAGTTCAAACGTTTAAAAACATTTTGACGATGAGTATCTTAATAGGTTCATTAGCCTGCCATAGGTATACCCTTTCATCGAATGTTGTTTATTAGAAAACTATTCATTGATTCGATATGTCTATACCTACCTACCTTGTTACAGCAATGTTATGTCACATCGAAAACTGTGCCTAACATGAACCTAACATCGCAGTAACAAGATTTTAATTTCCCAAGGCAGTATAGTGATATCGACTAAAAAAATCTTAGAAACATCATTCGTTGAAACGAATTTCGTGCTCAGCTCAAATACGAAACCCATTTAAATTGATGGTGTCGAAAGACCAATTTGACAGCGTTACTTACAGCATCGACAGCGACATACTCGACGTAGCTAGCAAAGCCCTCGTTGAGCCAGATGTCTGACCACCAGGCCGGCGTGACCAGGTTGCCGAACCACTGGTGCGCGATCTCGTGCGCCACCACGGCCGCCACGCGCGCCTTCGCCGTGGTCGGGTACACGCTGCTGTCGTACAACATTGCTATTTCCCTGTGAAAGGCGCAATTAGATAATTAGTTGGAACGAACGATTATTTGGCATTAAAATACAGATAATTTAAATTACAATACCAAACAAACTAATAAAAATTTAAGGTATGGCCATGATTAGATTTATTATAAGGGCTTATTAGGTATTTGACTGGCTCGATAGCGCACTCGGTAGTGACCCTGCCCCATGCGCCAAGAGTTGTGGGTTCGATCCCCACCCAGGACAAATATTCGTATGATGAATACTTGTGTTTGTTCTGTGTCTGGGTGTTAATATCCAATATTTAAGTATATATTTGTAATACCACTGTTGATTCTGATATCTGTAACACAAGTGCTTAAGCTACTTACTTCGGAGTCAGATCAATGTAGGTATGTGATGTTGTCGGATATTTATTATTTATTAAGGGTGAACTCTTTTGATTCCTAGTCGCTAGTACTACCTAGAAAAAAACAAATTTACGCCCCTAATGGCTGATTTTTCAACAGTCAGATAAAAGATAACAATCAAATAAATCACAATCCGCATGATTGTAAAATGTCATTGCCGGTTTCCCAAGTAAAATGCCGTATGACATCCGCAAATTGGTGACTTTATACTTTATCAGTAAGTTAATTCTTATATGGCCATTAAAAAATCGGCCCTAAGTATGGTAGACAGTGGTGTAGCAAATACTCTGGTTTTCGCGTACTTGTTGTCATTTAAGTTGTTATTTTCAAATTGGTCACCTCCAAAAGTCCTGCCCAGGGATAGGTTAACTTAGGTATCTAATATACTTATTAGATGACATAAAATCCATCAAATACCGAATGTCCGCCCGAGTAATGTTAAACTAAGCCACAATTTTGTTTTATATGAGCATTCTGAAACATGTGTATACACGTTTCAGTATTCCCTAATCTAACTACCAAGCCTCACACTCTTCATTACACGACAAATATACACCCCACAAGTCCAATAAACACCCCGCAAAAAGGCATTACCCCACATCTGCGTAATTGGGTAAGTACCTACGCAATGGGGTCGGAATGCGAGGCAATCTCGCTCGATTGAGTCACCCCAATAAGGGATGATAGATGGGCCTCAGTGTCGGACACTAACGAAGTGTCGCGATCGATGGACGATGCTCTGACAGCGTCTAGGGGTGGCTGTCGAGCTGGGTTAGTGTTAAGAAAATATGACATTGGTGACCACTTGATGTTGGCGGAATCAATCATGTCTTCAATGACATTTATCTAATAGTGGCCTCGATTTCTTTTTTATTTACCTTGCTGAAGCTGCTGAAGAAGAATTATTTCCTTTCGAAGGAAACTAATTTATATTAAAGCATAAAAGTTAAGTTCTCCTAATTAAAAAAAAAACAGTCGATTTGAGACCCTCCCCTTTTTTTTTGAAGACGGTTAAAAATTATTTAAATTTGAATAATTATAACTAATGTCTTAAAAAATCATCTGCTATCGAAGACTGTGCCCACAATGGCGCTACTCTGCCTTATAACTAGTAGTTTCCAGCTGTTTCACCCGCGTTGTTCCCGTTCCCGTGGGAATACGGGGATAAAATATAGCATAGCATAGCATATTACTTGCTGATAAAGTAGCTTTTCATTGGTGTAGTAATTTTTTAAATCGGTACAATATATAAGGAGGCTTTTCAATACAAAAAAAAAAATTTCCTTCTTATCTTTACTTTACTCATATTATAAAAAGGAAAAATTTGACTGTTTGTCTGTTTGTTTATATTAAATAGGCTAGGAAATTACTGGACCGATTTTAATAATTCTTCCACCAATGGAAAGCTATTTTCACAGCGAATAACATAGGCTTGGACCTATGCGGGTGAAACCGCGGGGCGCTGCTAGTAATAGATATTAGTGTAGATTCCATTTAACAAGTACTTTCATACAAAGTTGTTACTCTGTAACATCTGATCTCCATAGGTACGGCTATTAGATCTCGTGACGTAATCTATCATACTTAAACAATGCGCTTTGTCTCATACCTAAGTTGCTATAGATGCGATATTTAACATCACGCATAGCTACTAACTAGCTAACATAAGTTGGAAGATTGTGTCGTTTATTTACTGATTTATTCCATATATAAGATTAATTAATATAAAAAAAAATTGTGTCAAATTTATTATTTTTTATTATGAAAAATGGATTATCCCATCCACTTGAGCTATGACAACAGTTAGATTTACATTTGCTATCAAATTAGTTATGAATATTATGTGGGGCATAAAATATGCACGTTGGCTATAATATCAGATATAACTATGTTGGCTGTTAATTTTACGATTTTACGACTGATAAGTTGTCACGATTTTTTAATAATTATTATAGTCTTATTTCGTCATGAAAGAGCACGGCCAAATGTCTGATTTTTATGGTTGGAAATTGTCTGTTTAGAAACGAACGCAATTATTATCTTACTAAAATTTCTCAGTATTATTAAATATTCTATTATTGCGTTTTCTTTTTGTTTTCACGAAAAATAGAAATAAAAACCCATTTCTTTAGTAAAACTTGTCTAAAAGGCGTTTACATCCCTATGCGCGGGATCGGGTTGGCCCATTTGTACACTGAGCGGCGTGGGACAGTATTCCGCATTACAAATTATTCAACAGTCCCGTAAGGGTGGATGGGTTCGGTACATTTTGACACAATATCCATGATCGGTGATCAACTTTAGCATGCAAAACTGGTGTGATATTTCGTACCTTCATTTAGGTTTATTGTTAAAAAACGACACTAGTCTAGGCAAGGATCATAACGGACAGCTTTTCAGCTGTACTGCGCAAAAAAGTGGCCTCTTTGTTGCATAGAGTGCGTGTTAGTAACAACACCATCTTAAAAGTCATTGCGAGCAAGCAGCATGTCTGCCCCATTATGTGGCACATGTGCAAATTGTGTTCTTCCCAAATAATTATAAATTACTAAGATAGGATAAGACATGGTTACTAACCCAATTAGACCTAAGTTGTCTGGATGAATAAAAATAAATTAATAATAAGACATATACTACTTATTATGGTACATAAATACATATATCAGACTACGTTACATAAACTGATATGATCACAAAGTAGGTAGCGTATGTGTTATGGAAGTATAATATACGAAGTTACAAACAAGTAATGCGGAGTAAAATAATTGTTTATTCCTACACAAGGTTCGAAATATAGTTAAATATTTACTTTAAACGTTAAAACCTCTTTAGTCTTACTATATAAGAAAAAAAAAGGTAATTAATATATGAAAGAAAACTTACCTAAAAGTCAACAATCCCCAATTCTCCATAGCCCCCGCCTTGAAATCCGGCAACGCCATCATATCGATCTTCGGCAACGGGAATTTTATCTTATAATACTCCTCCAGGAACTTCAAGATCTTGGGGCCTATTTCAAGAGCATATGATGCCGAAGTGAGGGCCTCCTTGCGAGCCCACACGGTGAAGTTCTGGTTGCTCATACTGCCGAAGTCCGTGACCGCGAAAGCGACCAGGTAGGTTGACATGGGTAAGGATTCCGCGTAGTGGTCCCATACGTAGTTTGGTATGGTGGTACTGTAACAAAGATTGAAGATTTTTTAATATATCAACACAACCGCATTCCCTAAAGGGGTAGGCAGAGTCAAAGAAACAATAAGTTTTCTCGACCACATTGCTTAAATACCCATTTTTTAATAGCGCATGAGACTAACCGTAAGCCGCTGCACAAAATTTCAAAACTGTATTCAAGAATAATGGACTTTTAATGAAATTTTACAATCCTTCTTTCACTTTTAAATTCCCAAGAAGCCATGCTTGGTGCTTACTTACACAAAGCGACCGACATCTGTGAAAAAGTTTCAAGGCCCACCTCCAAAATTCTAAAGTTTTATCGTCAGTCAGTCAGTCAGTCAAAAGAAGAAAGAAGAATTCTTTAATTACTCACTGTGGCTGACTGCCCACATTGTTCATGTTGGACACGGAGCTCATGTTGGCGGGGCGGGCGATGCTAATGGTGAAGCGGGCTTTGAGCGCCGGCTCGTCCCAGCATGGGAACGCGCGCCGGGCGTCCGTAGCTTGGAACTGGGTGACTGCTATCCATCTATGAAGAGTCAACATCTGTTAGCTTTCGTCATCTTCCTAAATTGTGTCCCGCGCTTAGTCGGAGTCTGATTAAACTATGTTCATAGCTTTAGAAAGTCTACAAAAACAATTATCAGGATCAGAAACAATCAGCATCAGGGTTAGAAATCCAAAGTTATTTAAATGTGAATCGTGATTTAAAAATATGAAAAATTATAGGATATTCAAAAAATAAACACTCACATGCGAGAGCGGTTTTGGATTATTCGAATTAATGTACTACAAAATGTACATGCGGTTCTATCCTTCCTGGAATAGGTTGGTAAAGCAAATAATATTGTACAAAAACGAATTAACTAACTAAATATATTTAACGACTATATACGTATTTTAACACTCATAGCGTAGTCTGATAATATCAATAAAAATATTGACTACTGTTAAAATAACAGCGCCGACTTTTTTAAATATATTTATAATTTTAGGATTTCATTTTTTGTTATTCATAAACCAATCCAAAGATTCATCCAATCCTTCTCATTCTATTAACACTTTATTCAAACCATCTGTTTACACATTGTTCTTTAACAGCATTATAACTGTACACTTAACAGCCTTCTTCCAATCGTTTAGGAATTAAATGAGTAATTTGTATTCCGCTGCGACACCCATTCATCTCAGTACGCAGACATTCTGTGTTTTGCTGACCTCCCAGTGCGGAATAGCAACTAATGATCTATTGTGTCTTAAATAACTTTGCATCGATTTAATACCATCATGTGATCTTGAAGTCTTCCGACTAATTTAGTTCTGAACCATTTGATCGGTAGCTAATACAAGAAGTATATCTATCACTAAGCAACATATGATAAAATTAAGATTTATAATATAATGAATATAATGTTTTATTCGTCGTAAACTGTATTATTCATTATACAGATATGTATTTATAGAATTAGTCTCCGCATCATCATACTGAAGTCAAAGCAATTGAGCTACACTCGACTAAGTCTACAGTATCAGCTAGTATACATAACATTATTTTTTTAATAGATATTTTAATATTTTTGATAAGAACATATTGAGTAGGTATTTTAATATATTTGACAATTACATACATATTTTCTAGTTTGAAACGTACATACATACATAACATCAAGCCCATTATCCCCAAAGGGATAGTCAGAGTCAAAGGGGCAGCACGCCCCTTCAACCACATTCAGCCAAAAAAATAACTTCAGTTTAGTTCGTTTATTTAGATAGTTGGAATAGTGCAATATAAAAATTTATATGGAAGGTACATAGTTTTCTAGATCTCCCAGAAATTAATGAATACTAGATAATCGTTCTTGTAATGTAAAGTATGCCACATATCTTACCTGGTCACATTGCGTTCTTCGTACGAACTCCTGTAGAACCCATGGAGGTTGTCGTTCAAGATCCCAGTGTACGTGACATTCAACACGTACTGCCGACCAGCCTTCAGGGTCTCATTCAGCGACAGCACGTGGAACTGCCTCGGCTCATCCTCAGTCCTGTTCACAATCTTGATCGCCCTACTGTCTGCCTTCTCGAACAACTCTATACGGTCAAACGTCAACTCGACACCGTGAAACGTAACCTGAGAAGTGTCATTTTTCACTGTCAACACTACACTTATCTCACCGTCGAACGTGAAGTTCCCTTCGTAGATATACGGAGTTAGTTTGAGATAATACCGATCAGGTTTAACGTTAGTCGGCAGTCGGACATCAGTAATTGTTGTGTCAGTTTCTTCCGTTATATTAGGAGGTGCCGTAGTGGTCTCTAACGGGATAACACTTCTACTACTACTTTCATTACTTAAAGGTAACACTAGGAGTTTTGATTGGTCACAATGGGTGAGTTCGTATTTAGTGACGTTGGCTAAAGAGTCAGTTCTGGGGCAAGCTGCGAAGTTGTACACTATAAAGGCGGTGGCGACGAGCGCCAGCGCGAAGATGACCAGGATGACGAAGCCGAGGCTCTTGGAGAGGTAGACCCCTCGCTTGGTCTTCGTGGAGAAGTCGCAGGTGGGCGGGTTGCCGTCCATGATGCTGAGTGCTTCACGAGCCTGCGTCATCACAACCCCGTCATGTTATCTGGAAAGAGGGAATGGAGTTTTTATCTTGGAATATTGGCACAGTGACCATGGCATGAAAAATACTGACTGGTAGAATGTCTATATAAAAAAAAAACTGTGTCTATCCGTGGCTATGCGAAGAATGCATTGTATGTTGTACAGATATAAATTATTATCCTAACTCAAATTATTAAGTGTCTGTTGATCTTTTTTGCAATATCTGATATACTTAATAAGATAAAAAATATCCCCTGAATAGATGCGCAGCTAACGACTAAGCTATTAAAATTTTAGTACTTTAATATATAAATGAATAAATTAAAATTTTAGTACTTTCCAACGTATAAATAGAATAGCCATCTCAACTAGTCTGCCATAAATTAAATATTTTAATATTATGCTTATATATTCTAGTCATTCAAAGACCTCAAACTAAATCAGCCGTAAATTTTTAGAACAATTCGTTGTAAAACTAATATCCGATATTACAATATACTGTAGAGAATAAGTTCCGGAGTAATAGATTAGCTGCAAGTGTTTTGTGCATAAACATTTATGCAAGTGTTTGAATGATGACAAGAAATCTTTTTAAGCGGAATTTTCCGCTTGCAATGAAAAGATAATATAGTAATATAATCGTATAATAAATTTAAAAATATGCTTATTTTTACAGTTCGAGACACGTCTCGAATTCCGTATTAGGTGTGTTTTACGTGTAAAACACACCTTATACGGAATTCTAAAGGTGTTGTTATAATATCTTTAGAAAGGTGTATAATAAAGATGCATAATACCTTTAGAAAATCAGTTTTAGGTGTGTCTTACACGTCTCCAACTGTAAAAATATGTATATTTTTACATTTTATACTTCATCATCTGTCTAGCGGTATGCCCCGAGTCCGCTTAAACTACGTTCCTAGACTTAGCAAAATTCTCCGGACTGACACACTGATTCCCTAGTTCCAAACTGAGCTATAAGCTTGTCCTATCGCTACTTGGTGAACAGATAGACATACTTAAATACGGCTATAATAAACATCCATAACTTGAGCACAAATGTCCATGTTCATTACACGAAACATTTGCCCCTATCGGGATTCGAACCCGCGACACTCAGTTCCGTGGCCAGGGCCTCTGACCACTCGACCAACGGGCGTGTCGAGATAATATTCACAACAATACCAACACCTTCTAAATAGAAACAAGGAGACGTTTATTTCAAATCTGGTAGTTGCTTTGCAGCGACTGCCACCAGTGCCACCTGAACTTTATAACCCTTAGACTATGGACCCAAACTAACTGGATGGATATGTAATAATAACATATCCATTGTTTGAACGTGCTAATGTCATCACGATGTTTTCCATCATCGTCGAACTACGAAGTGGTACAAATATGTATTTAGGGCTGCATATCCAGAGGTTGGTTATGCTGATTTAATCAACACCGCTCACATGTAAGACATGTGTTAACCATTGAGCTATCACTGTTCTCTATGACTTATAAATACTAAGTGATATCCAGGTAATCCAGGACATATTTGACTATCTGTCCTATGCCTAAAAGTTGTGGGTTCGATCCCCACCCAGGACAAACATTCGTATGATGACTATTTGTGTTTGTTCTGTGTCTGGGAGTTCATACATGATATTATAGTATATATATTTGTAATACCACTATTGATTCTGATATCCGTAACACAATTGCGTAAGCTACTTAGCTCGGAGTCAGATCAATGTATCTGATGTTGTCGAATATTTATTATTATTATTGCATTACATATGTATCTAAATGTTTTGACTACATCCCTCAAAATATGCAATAAATGGAAATTCGTTCTGAAAAGGATTAAGTTCTTTTAGGTAAGGCGACAAGGACCTACGTCATATTTACGCCACCTGGTGGATTTTTATTAAAAAACCGTCATTCCCAGCTACCACTTAATGTATGGATAAACTGTAACTCGTAAATATGACTTAGAAACTTTGTACAAGTCACGCGACTATGACATCGAATGAATCCAACAGTTAACTGACTTGTTAGGCAATAAAGTCGAGCGAAAGAATGACTTAACCGTCACAGAATAAGGTTAAATGTTAATAGTCAGTCGATGTAGCCAGTAAGTCCTGGATTTGTTGCCGCCTCACGCTTCGAACCCTCTGAAGTTCATACTGTGTGAGCGGCCGTTGACTTCTAAGTTATTTTATTAAGATGAATTGCCTAATGTGATTTTGTCAACTAATGGTACTTTGAAAATATAAAAATTATTTATACCTTTTTATAAATTTTGATATTATTTACGTAAATATATTAAGTTATTGCGTATTTATTTGATTTTTTTTTTAATCAGTGAAAATACACACATGACACTAGATGGACTAGCTTGTAGTTAAAGGCCCTGGTCGCAAATTCAAAGGTTGCAGATTCGAAACCCGCTAGGAGCAAATGTTTGTATGGTTATATAGGGTAAACACAGTCAAAAATGCATCAAAGCTCTTTAACCACTTTAAGGTTAAATGGAAAATATTATTTATTTTAAGTTACTGGCACATGTTAAACTATCTTCTTATATATACTTATACTTCTTATATATACTAATATATAAAGCTGAAGAGTTTGTTTGTTAATTAAAAAAATATTTTTTGTGTGGTATAGTAGGATTTGTAACCATGATCCAAAAATCGTCTGGTTCCCCTATCTTAGGGTTACGAAGGTCGGATCGGCAGTCGCTTCAATGAAATTACCAGACTCGCTAAATCCTAGATCATGGTCTAAGCGGACCCCGTCTAAGCATGGGACATAACGCTAGGAAGATGATGATATTATTTTTAAGTCCAGATCAACATGGCACAAGCGTATGTGATCAATGGAATAATAATCACATAGAATGCATGAGAGGGTATTGTTCTGATAACTCCCTTTTTATTGACATTCCCGTAGCAAATGCCACGGCGTCGCACCCTCAAACCAATTGTTATTTTTAATTCCTGCCATTGATATCGTCACGAATCATAATTCACCATTGATAGGAACATGGCGCCCATTCCCTTGTTGCTTTGTAGGTAATAATATTTACGATTTGTAATGTAAGTTTCGATATAAATATCTGGGACAACCCCTTGGGGGCGTAAATCAAACATAAGTGGCACAAGTACAAATATTTTCATTTTGTTACAAACAAAATAAAAATATTTGGACTTGTATCTCAAGTACTTATTCCGGTCGGCACAAGTTATTAAAACAAATGTATACAAATTAAACTGGACTAAAACACGAGAATAAATAACTGAAATGACGAACAAATCCCAAGAGATTTAAAATTCGAATAAAAAAACAATATAAATTATTAATTCTTCAGACTGACACACCAATTCGCTAGTCCCAAACGAAGCTTATAACTTGTGCTATGGATACTAGGTGAATGGATAGACATACTTAAATATGTTTATAAACATCTATGACTCGAGTGTTCATATCCATGTTCATCACACGGAATATTTTCCCGTAGCGGAATTCGAACCCACGACCCTTGGTTTCATGGCTATGTAATGTATACTAAGCTTGGGAGAAACCTGCAACTCAAAGAAAAATTCTTGATATTCAATAATCTTATAATTATTAGTACATACCTAATCATTTTGTTCATTTAACAAGTGATATTATAGGTAGGTATATTAATAAATAATAAATAAATACCTGACTACATCACATACATTGATCTGACTCCGAGGTAAGTAGCTTAAGCACTTGTGTTACGGATATCAGAAACAACAGTGGTATTACAAATATATATTTAAATTAATAATTCAATATTCAATATTATCACCCAGACACAGAACAAACACAAGTATTCATCACACAAATGTTTGTTCTGGGTGGGAATCGAACCGACAACTCTTGGCGCATAGGGTAGGGTCACTACCAAATGCGCCATCGAGCCAGTAAATTTTTTTATATTTATTGCTTACGATTATTGAGATCACTTAGAAATCTATTACACGAGCCAAACCGCTAAAAACCAGTAGACACATTGATTCTAACTAACTAACTAAACTTCACGCCACTTCCCTAGCGGGGTAGGCAGAGAGAACCGAACGCCATATGGCACGGTCCTTACACACCTCACTCGCCTCTTTAACATTCATAATCCTTTTCATACAAGCTCTACGGTTTTTATGACTCCTAACATTGATTCGGAAAGTAAAAACAAACTAAACTAAAATCCAAATTGAATGCAGAACCGATACACGAGTCGAGTCATGGCCGTCATAAATAACGAATCTACTAAAATTAAACCACATTTTCATAGTTCTCATCCTTGACCAATCTTTTGATGTTCATTGCCTAACTCGTTATCAATAGTCGATTTTATTATTTACTAATTTATTACCGTGAATGTCTGCCGTAGCGTAATGGGTCTGCCAAACGTTTCTCGCTTTCAAATCCAACATTGTAAATAGATAAGCCAATTCTCAGCTTCAATTGACCAGTCGGCAGCACAAGATCAGGCTATTGTTGGTAATGGAACCACTTATGAACTACGCAGATAGACATGGATTACGCAGGAAAAATCTAGGAGTCAACTGTGTAACACAGTCGCAATTCAAAATTGTGGATTTAAATATGGCGGTTTAGGGATTGCAATGCTGGGTCTAGCAATAAATACCATCTCTTTGCCGTCTACACTTCCTTATGTCTAACTGCCCTGAACCTTTTTATGAGGAACGAGACACATGCATATATGTGTTATTAGCATCAAATTACTTTACTATCTCCCATCAAATGTAAGATATCGCCAGTCCTGTACAGAACTGCAATCCTTACAACCATGTATTACAAATGTAAATATACACAATTCTGACGATTTGCCTGATACGTTTTCCCGTTTTAACCACTTAACCAATTATGTTCATTATATAATAAATAAGTAACTAACTAAACCCTTCCTTAGCCGTATGACTGGCCTGTTGGTCGAGTGGTCAGTGACCTTGGCCACCAAATCAAAGGTCGCAGGTACGAAATCCGCTAGGGGCAAATGTTTCGGGTGATGAATATGGACCTTTGTTCTCGAGTCATGGATGTTTATAAACGTATTTAAGTATGTCCATCCGTTCGCCTAGTATCCATAGTACAAGCTTAAGCTTAGTTTCGAACTAGGGAATTGGTGTGTCAGTCTGGAAAAAATATTTATTATTATTATTTTTAGCGGGGTAAGCAGAGAGAACCGAAAATGATGTTACGTTAAAAGATTACAAGTCAAAAAATTACATAGGCTACCTCGTGAGATTACGCATATAAATCTCACGAAACACGCGACAGATATAGTCTTCATAACAGACGAGGACTGCTTAAACAAAAACAAGTAGTGAACACATTTCGACTCCGCGTTGCATTTCAAACCTGTCAAAACAAAAATGTAATCAACTTGCTCCTCAATTTAAAAAGTAAACAACCGGACACAGAAAACAAACCGCGCAAACAAACGCCGCGATGGAAACGAATTGTTTTATCAAAATCGAAACGGGTGTCCGACGACGAAACTAGATTAAATCTAGCCGAGGCGAATAGAACAAATCGACCGAAGCCGAGTTAAACTTTGACCCAAATCGAGTGCATCTGTTTGTTGCATATGGTGTGCTGTATGATTCTGTGTGGTACAACGGGAAACGCTATTGAATCGAATAGGCTTTAAGTTCTTTCAGCATCATCATTAGCGGTCTGCTTTCGCCGACAACTAGAATAGGCCGCTCCTAATTAATGCTTCTGGGCGAAATCTTTGCCTTTCTTAATTCAGTGTACTTTTCTGCTATCATGAACTATGGGAACACCATCATATAGGAAATTTACTATGATAGTGGATTTTTACTAGCCGTGAAAAAAATAATGTCTACCAACTGAATAAATGTTATACACTTTAAGTAAACGTCATTTAGTGGGTGGAGAGGAAGAATGCGACCTGAAAATAGATGTATAATTAACAAAGATCTTCTTTGCGAAGTCAGTTGGTTTCCGAAGTCTACACAACGCGAATAAATAATAATAAATAAATAAATTCTCCAGACTGACACACCAATTCCCTAGTTCCAAACTAAGCTTATGCATGTGCTATGGATACTAGGTGAACGGATTAACATACTTAAATACGTTTATAAACATCCATGACTCGAGTACAAATGTCCATGTTCTTCACACGAAACATTTGCCCCTAGCGGGATTCGAACTCGCGACCCTTGGTTTTTTGGACAGGGTCTCAGACCACTCGACGGGCCAGTCTAAGGCCTTTAAGGTCAATAAGAGACCTTAAAGAATACTTTGAGGTATAAGAAGTAAAATCCAATATATCTTTAACACCTACATAATGATAATAAATATTTCAACGAGTAAAGTAATCTACGCTAAGGTCGGGGCTACCACTGAAGTTTTATTTATTTATTTATAAGGCTCACCACCGTTTGTTTACATTGAATAAACAATAACACTTAAATCCTAATATTAATGCTAAATGTAACAATCTTTAAAGGTGAACACACCATGCGAAAAGAGAGCGAAAATCACAAAAAAAACTTACGTACTACAAACACTTTGAATTCAAGCCTTTGCTCTTTATTATGAGCACAATTAACTAATTAGTAAAAAAAAAAAACAGAAAAAAACAGAAAGTTTCAAACGTTTATTTATTTTAAACGTTTCCCCCAGCGCTCATGCCTCGCACCGCCTCGTCTATGATTGCTGGAACAGATTTCAATCAAAGCTAAATAAGTTGATTGTGCTTGAACAACGTTAATTGTTGTGCCGGGTGCTGTATCGTTTCGTAATCTCAACTTGATACGCTCATACATTTGCGCAATGAACGTATAATCATCTCATTTTGAACGGCTTTGTTTAGAGAGCTTTTGTCTATTCACTTTCATTGGAATGGTGTCTTAGATATGCCCTGTTATTACAAGTTAATAAGACGTTGCTATTATGTTAACTTTAATAGCGAACGTGAGCTGTTTATTAAATAATCAAGGGATAATCTTGAATGTTTACATAAACCTACGTTATTACAGAGGAAAAAGTACCTATAAGACATCTTTCATTTACAAAATAGCACGTTTTCCGAGGTTCTTAAAAAAAACATTAATCTGTTTTTAGTTTCGATACATAAGCAAACCATTAATAGTCAGCTTTTATATAAAAGCTGTTTATGTATATGTCGGCATGACAGCGACGTCACTGTACACCGGTGTAGCAAAACAAGTCGAGTAGAGTGGGGCGGTGGGGAGCGCTCGGTGGCGTGATCGGTGCACATAGTGTATTGCTACACCGGTGTATATTATACATAAAATAATTTAAATGTTTGTATACGTAGGTATATTCTTATAGCATATTATTCAAATGACGAAACCTCGCAACTCCGCTCAAACTTACTCCGAACTTGAAGTCTTCTAAATGTGAAAATAAAACGACAACTCGTTACGGAATCGTTAAAGACCAAAAAAAAAATTCGGAAACGCCAATAAAAATCATAAAACTCGCAGGAAGAGGCAAAAGTTTATTAACGACGTTACGAACAGAACGTCGCGATGAATCAAGTTACGGCTGTTCTTAAGTCAATTTACCTTGGAACTTCTCGAAAAGTTGTTACCGGCTAAGTTGCTAAGTGACTTAGCTTAGAAGTGAGGGCTCCCGTAGTGATATCTTTACTACTTGGGAAACTGATACTAGTTGCTTGAGCAAGTTTTTGTCTTTATACAGGGTGTTACAAAACAACCCGTAAAACCGAAAGGAGGTTAAATGGGGCCTTATAACGAGTCCATTTAAGTAACGCTGTATTACATACCCCAAAAAAATAAAAAATAAAAATTATTTTCACTGATGTGCAAAACATATTTCAGTAAAATTAAAGAGTAAACTACGCAGAATGTACCTACATTTCTACCTTATTCGCGGAACGACAAAATAGGTTTTATATATGTCTTTCAGGTAACTTTACTTATTTGGGCTAGTTCGCGATCGCTGTATCTACTAACACAAAATTGGCGATGAAACAGGACTGGGTGTGCTGATAAAGTTAAAATAGCTTTGATGATAAAGTTTTTCACAATATCAGTACTAGAACTTCTTGCTTAGGAATCAGGCTGATGTGTGTGTTTTTATTCAATAATTATAATTTACTAGCTTCTGCCGCCGGCTTCGCTCGGGTGGCACGTCGATAAAGCATAGCCTTTATGTTATTTAGATATAAAAGCCACATTTATGTAAAAATCCTTTCAATAGTTTTTTCATGAAAGAATAACAAACATCCACACATACGCCCATGCAAACTTTCACGTTTATAGTATTAGTCAGAGTTATTTACCTACATTTATATTTAACATTTCGCATTACATTGAGATTTATTTAAGTTGAACAATTGCAAAACTAATTATTTCTGTATTCTTCGAAAGCTTGCATAAGAATTCGTCCACGTAGTAGCGCTGTCATATAAACACGTAACAATGCACGGTGCAAATGATATATCGTGTACTCAGTGACAAGTGTACCTCCAACTACTTTATAATAACAAAACTGTAGCTTGCTATTGCTACCAGTCACGAAAGCATACCAACGAAAGAGTTAATGGTTGGGGTTATTACAAAATAGCAAGTCTACTGTCTATTATAATAACAAAATTAAATAATAAACATCCGACATCACATACATTGATCTGACTTCGGGGTAAGTAGCTTAAGCACTTGTGTTACGGATATCAGAATCAACAGTGGTATTACAAATATTAAACTTAACGCACGTTATAAATTACATGTTCTCTAATACGGTAGTGTGATTCAACATTCAACATCATCATTTTCCTAGCGTTATGTCCCTTGCTTCAGACGGAATCCACTTAGAACACTATCCAGTATTTCAAAACCTACTAAAAAAAATCTAGAGGTACGTGCTCGGGTTTGAACCAACATGAACCCGTTATGAGGCGCGTGTGCTAACTATTGAGCTACCACTGCTCCTGATATGATGTATTATTACACTGCGTTGTAATAACACATTACCTACACTACATAATTATCACACACATTAAGTGCAGTTATACTGTACGTTATGTATAAGTACGTATAAAATACAATGATCTATGGAAATATCTTTCTTGCGAAGAGTGCTAATATATTATACACTAGCAGCGCCCCGCGGTTTCACCCGCATAGTTCCCGTGCCTGTAGGAATAAAATATAGCCTATGTTACTTCCGGATAGTGTAGTTTTCCAATGGTTAAAGAATTTTTGAAATCGGCGCAGTAGTTTTTGAGTTTATTCATTACAAACATACACACACACAAAAATACAATCTTTCCTCTTTATAATATTAGTAAGTATAGAAGTATAGATAAACTACTTACTAAATATATGTATGTATGTATCTAACTAACTAACTAAACTTTACGCCACTTCCCTAGCGGGGTAGGCAGAGAGAACCGAACGCCATATGACACGATCCTTACACACCTCACTCGCCTCTTCAACATTATATATGTATCTGTGCACCATATCCCCATTTTATTAACCTCTGCTTAAGAACTTAAACAGAATCCACCCTCTACTGGATGCAACAAAGAAACCCATCTTATGTCCGTATTAAACTTCAAGGAAGCAACTTCCTACAGGAAATTTAACACGTGTTGCACTCTCACATTGTTGCACCCAGACCGCCCAGGCACCATCCCGGCACAATCCCGGCTTACTCCATTCGACACTGTTGTGATCGCATTCAATGCGAGCTTATAGCTTGAGCTTACTTATCTTGAGAATCACGCAAAAGTTACTGGAAGAAGTTTAAAGATACCTTAAGAAATATATGAGTACCATTGGCACCATACTGTAAATATTGTAGTTGGCTTAAATTTTTATGTTATTGAATTTGTATGTACAATTAAATGTATATATGCATACATACATAATGTCACACTTTTTTCCCATGGGGGTAGGTAGGCAGAGATCACATCCTTCCGTTTGTCACGATCCTGACACACATTTTTCGCTTTTTCTAGATTCATAACATAACTCTTTAATTTATCCACATAATTATTGGTCTTTATCCTTCTGTAAAATCTGTTGGACAGCAGCATAACAGGTTTCACATACATGTGCAAATTCTAATCAGTTAAAATAATGTATTTATATATCTTATCTATTAATATAGATCGTCATCAACCGTAGAGCTTGTATGAAAAGGATCATGAATGTTGAAGAGGCGAGTGAGGTGTGTAAGGATCGTGCCATATAGCTTTCGGTTCTCTTTGCCTACCAAGCTAGGGAAATGGCGTGAAGTTTAGTTAGTTAGTCAATAAAATCGCGATTTAACAATGCATTGTCCATTGTTAAATCGCACATGATTACTATATATGCATGTAAATCATACCGTATCTAATAAAAAAATACACAGACCAAAATTTTCTTTTAGTCAAAAAAGCTACTCCCTAGTACAAATGAGCATCAACGTTTTAATAGCAAATGGTCCGATCTGATGTATCGGTAGCAGTAATTACAAAATCCTGACCCTCCTGGACTTAAAGCTGTCCAAAGATAATAGTAACAATGAAAGTGCCAACATAAATAACTCACCCACGAGTCCGAACTGAATAATGGACCGGACTAATTGAATAGGGGAAGATTACAAAGACACGCAATTTGTCACAATGAGCGTCGAACATTCAACGCCTTTCTTTCAGAATATTAATGGAGTGGCTTGCCAATGCCTTGTTACTCCCACGCTCTTCAATAATTAATGTGTTAGTAAGTTTTGTAATACTGTTTCTTCGCTTATTTAAAAGAGAGTTCTTATTCCTGGTATTTAAGTTGAAGGTTTATTCCACTCCACATGCTTTCACTTCCATTGCCCGCACATTTCTGAGACGTAACCAAATAATGCCATAGAAATTTGCATTGACTAGCTCGATGGCGCATTTGGTAGTGACCCTGTCCTATGCGCCAAGAGTTGTGGGCTCGATCGCCACCCAGGATAAACATTCGTATGATGTATACTGGTGTTTGTTCTGTGTCTGGGTTAATCTAAGATATTTATTTATATATTTGTAACACCACTGTTGATTCTGATATTCGTAACACAAGTGTTTAAGCTCTTAGCTCTGAGTCAGATCAATGTTTATGATGTTGTCAGATATATATAGTGTCATAGTTAAAGAAATACCAAAATCAGAGTAATTAAAATAACAAAAACAGAATTATTCTGGTAATCTAAGATAATAGATCAATTCTGGTAATACCACAATTGAACAATTGCAAGATCACAATTAAAGCTCAACCCAACGAGCAACAAACATTTGCCTAAGATATTATTAGATACTAGCTATGTCCGCGGTTTCACTTGCGTTTATGGTTAATGTTATATAACCTATAGCCTCCCTCGGTAAATGAGCTATTTAACAGTGAAGTATTTTTTCAAATCGGACCAGTAGATCCTGAGATTAGCGCGTTCAAGCAAACAAACAAACTCATAAGATTTATAATATATTAGTGTTGATTATTCAGGTTTAATTTAGTCTACAAACCAAATTAACCTGACCCAGCTGTTTTACACCTTAATAAGTCACTGAATATGCACCTAAGCTTAGGAAAGTGAGAGGAGAATTTCAATAAAGAACTCTTAAAAATGCAATATAAACCCTATAAAGGAAATTCAAAATATATGCCTGCATGCAAATCCGAGGTAATCTTCCTTTGTAGCACCAGACTGAAGTCTACGAACAAAGAATGAAAGGTTAATGAACAGCAAGCAACTACAACCTAACGTTGCCCTATATTTTATGGAAGTTTTCTTTCCTGGCATCGCTGAAAAAAATCCTGGCTCTAATATCGGATATTAGGTATCATCATGCATGGAATGAATGAATGAATGTGGTTGAATGGGCCTGCTGCCCCTTTGACTCTGCTTACCCCTACGGGGATTATGGGCGTGATGTTATGTATGTATGTATCAACATTTCGAATACATACATAAATTGTTATAAGACTGGGAGTGCATCAGCCGAAAGAAAATTAGCATCACCACAAAAAACTTGATGGAACAAGATTTTATAGCCACTTGACACTACCTCTCCCTGTCTATATAACCCAGCCCAGTTTTATTTTTGGTTGAATGTGGTTAAATGGGCTTGCTGCCCCTTTAACCCTGCCTAACCCTCAGGGGCTGCGGGCGTGATGCTATGTTTGTTTGTGTGTCACTACTTTTTCACGATTTCCCCAATCCAGCTTAATTTTATTTTTGGCTAAAAGTGGTTGAATGATCTGATCAGCTGTTGGTTGATCTGGTCTGCTGATATGATCTCTGTCTGCCTACCCCTTCTGGGATTTCGACCGTGATAATGATATGAATGTAAAAATAACGCGTCTATCCTTAACAGATAAACAAACTAAGACAGCTACAAAACGGCTTAGACATTTTTCACAAAGCGCAATTTCGTGGTAACCTTGCGTTAGAAATGGGGCAATGTGAGGTCTGTCCATGAGCCCGGTTCCTCGTTAAGTTTTCATGAGGGTGGAAACTGGTGCACGTGGAATTATTCACACGGTTGGCGTTCGTCCGTCTCGTCTGTGCGTCGCTTGGGATTTGAATGTGTAATCAGCTGTTTCGTTGGTATTCTTTTAGCTTACGCTGCACGAAACGAAGTTATAAAAGTGTGAAGTTAATAAACTATTTAAGAATGTACAACGATAAGCGTGTGTGATGTGGATATGGCATTCAGAAGGTAGACGATATTATCAGTCAGTTCACTGCGTTTTTATGAACTTTAAAAAATAATCATGTTTCAGTGGTTGTAATGCAATACCAACAGATAAGGCAAAACACAATCTAATTCGTATTTTTTAGGGTAAAATTTCTCACAAAGACTTGTGTTTAATAATCACACGTTCCGCGGAGACCAAGTTAGCTTGTCACAAAGTAAGTAATTTTGGCACTTTACTAAAGTTTTCGTGGTGTTCCGGTCCAAATTCGCATGATTCCCGTTCCAGTTTCAGGAACAAAGAGAATCCCACCCCTTTTTAACAGTTATTCGTTTTTTTCTGTTGGTTTGTTTAAAAAGGCTGGATGGATTTGCTTAAGGGTTAAACTACAGATTTCCTTAAGGAAATCTGTAGTTAAGACATACAGTTCTTAAATGATTCACGGGCGTGCGCTAGTATATAAAGAAACAATAAAAAAAAATATAATTTTTTTGCCATATGAATGTATAGTCAGGATTCCGCACCAACATTTCAAAACTTTGATAACACATTGCCCCATTCTCCTCAAGGTCGCATTCATATGGTGCTTTGATGGCTGCAAAATTATTCACGGGCAGCCGTGATTTCGTTTTTTTACAGTTTACATTAAAAACGGTAAAAATTACTGAAAAAGCGGAACGCTGTTGCACTAACAACTCTTATATAAAATTCTAAATGAATGAATTCAAAATAACCTTCCTACGGATCCTTCGGGAACTATTAATAAAACATACAAATGTGTATACGTTATAATCCAGAGCCAGTCTGTATTCTTATTTAAATTACTCAATCGTTACTACTCCTATGTCTATGATTTGGAACAGCAAGTCTGTGTCTATTTCTAGTATGAAAAAATGAAATTCAAAATGTCTTTATTTATATAGGCTTCAAGAAAGCACTAATAAATCTTCAGGTGATCCTTAAAGCCACATGAATCTACCACCGGTTCGGAATGTTGATACTACCGAGAAGAAACCGGTAAGAAACTCGGTAGTTACTCTTTTCAGGGTCAAAGGATGAGTATCTGATTTTTTTAAAGAAATATCTGCATGTTCTTGTAAACATACATGATACAATCTAAAATTTATGGTGACGCTAGTGTCAATATATTTATTTCTTTAATCAGTTCTCTGAGTGAAACATACGGTCTGAGGCCGTATACACTAAATAATATTTTCTTTACATGCAGTTCACCTTTGATCGTAACGCTATTTATTACATATATATGCATACATAGACGAGAGCGGTTATTAAAACATCAATCTATTTTTTAAGTCGAGTAAATCAGTCAATGCATACGTTATCATAAAAAGCGATCGCAATTTACGTATTCATGTAAGGTATGAAGGATGAAACTACGTACAGAGCTTCGGACGGTTGTAAACTACATTTCGTATATTTTTTTCTTACAATTACTAGAATAACACGTGAAAGTATACTTATATATAATTTCAGTGAATATATAAATGTGATATTTCAGTAATATAAATGTGTGTTTCCCCAATTCTTCCAAACTGATTTAACACTTAATCATCCTTGTTTTATATAAATGTTACAGAATTTATATGTCATGTTGTATATATATGTCAGAATTGTCAATTCAGGCTTGTTCTAGTGCTTAGAGACGCTGGTCACAAGGGCGCCAGTTTGAATCCGTATAGGATCCGCTTGGCCCATGGTCCTGGATTCAGCGAGTCTGGTTTAAATTGAAGTGACTTCGCAAGCCTTGGATTTAAAAATTAAATAGCACCCAGATAAATTGGAACATAATTATTATTATATACTTTTTGAATGCGCTAGAACTTAGTGGTGACGGCAGCATTAAGTATAATAGACTTAAGAGACAAGGTGTTGCTAATCTCCTTGAGCGATTTGTCTGCCCAGAGTAACCAGCTAGAGCTGGACTCTTCATCTACCCAATAAAATTCCAGATACAGAGTATTAGACAAAGGGATGGATTATTGTTGAATAACAGATTGCCATAGAAGCAGAATAACAACAAAAAAAAAAAAAAAAAAAATGCGCTAGATTGCTTACGGTTTTTCAGTTTTCGGTTTAACCCAGTGCAGTTTTATTTTTTGCCTGAATGCGGTTAGGGGGTTTTGACTTTGCCTACCCCTTCGGAGATTATAGGCGTGATGACTGTATATGTATATGTATATACATATGTATAGTGCTAACGATGTTTTCCCTCACCGCCATGCTAATTAATAGAATAGTTACATACGAGAAGGTACATAGATCGGAAAAATCCAGAGATCTTTTAACCGAACTTGCTTAAGAGACCATGTCCTTAGCATTGAGCTACCACCATTCCCAGCTATAGATAAACCAGCCGTTGCCCGCGACTTCGCCCGCGTAGTAATTAACAATTTTCTAGTTTCCACATAACTTATTTTTTAAATAACAATTGCACAAATTACTCTTTATAACATAAAATATCTAATGGTGAACGTTTAGTTAAAATTAAATAAACCGTTTCGGATATTAGCTGGAAACAAAAACTAAATAAAAAGGATTATAGATAGATAATATGTTAGCACTGATTAAATAATCCTACCTTAATATATTTTACCAGTATATTCTTTTATATAAATACTTTTAAAATAAACTGTTATTAACTATCACAAACAGCCAGTTCAGTTTTATTTATTTGCAATGTGCAATCGTGCATATATGCACTTCAAGTATTATCCACGTGACAGTTAGGGCAATAAATCATTACTGGTACAAGCCTCGAGTTTGCCTTCACCGAGATAAGACAACAACAGCTGTAAAAAATTGTACCTTACTTCATATGAAATCATATAGCTCATCAAAATGTACAAATTTAGGTTAAAACTACATAATGAAGGGGATCATCACCCTAGCGTTATGCCCCGTGTTTAGTTGATGTCCGTTTAGTCCTTGATCCAGGATTAGCAAGTCTGATAATTACATTGAAGCGACTGCCGACATGACCTTCATAACCCTTAAGGGAACCCGACGACTTGGATCACGGATCACACATCCAGTCGTTGGAATGTGCAAATTTCATCACGATGTTTTCCCTCACCGCTGAGCTAGTGGTATAAATACGTACATAGATTTGAAAAATCTAGAGATACGTGCCTGGGTTTGAGCCCACACCCGTCGGTTAAGAGGCGCATGTCCTTACCATTGAGCTACCAGCGCTTCCGCAATAAATCATCAGTGTGCTACACAAGCCTCGAGTTTGCCTTCACCGAGAAAAGAAACCTACAGCTGTGACAAATTGTACCTTATTTTATGATGTGATAAGAATCACAAAGCTTATTTTACTAATTAAATTGTCTAACTACAGAATGAAGGTGTTCTGTCATAGATCATTTATGCCAAATTTGCTTATTCAGGAATTTGATTGTTTCCTTAATTTGTAAATTGTAGAAAACTAACAAGCGGAATTCAAGAAAGCAAAAATAATAAACTCTGGCCCTAGTCTCTGTAACCTTGTAATGAAACCGGTTACCTACTCTTGATTCATTTAAAATACATTCATTTTATTTAAATCTATGGTAGACGTTTTAAGTTTTACCTTGCCGGGATTATTATAAATGTTATAAATAATAACCTAAAATATAGAATAAATAAAATTTTCTTATTTTAGAAAAATATAAATAAATGTATTTTTTTCTTAAAAAGAAGTGTTCGATATTACATTGTTATCATTTCCTTGAGGCATTCATTCATTTCCCCGATGAATGGTAAACATCGATCGAGAATCAAACCCGGAACCTTCCACGCCTCGGATGATTGAACATCTTAACTACAGTACTATCAAGGTTTTTCGATTATAAACGCTAAGTAGAGCGTTTTTTAAACCTTTATAAAAAATTTTAAACATGTTATATAAATCGTTATACCTCAACACTTTCGAAAAGCTTATGCCAATCGCTATTCCATATTTGGCTTTTAAACTTGTACCATAATTGTTACGATGACTTGTATTTCAATGATGTTGTGCAAGTCTGCACTAGTCTTTTACATATTTTTACTTTTTTATACCTTAATGTCTATGTTTTTGATAGCTATTGGTTATGCTTTTTAGATTGACTTATTACACTTTTATTTTACGACCAAGAACCAGCGCCTATTAATTCGATAGTTTAATACATTGAGATCTATGTACCACGTAGTACTTATATCTCGATAGTTTAATAGATGTTAAGCGCTTTCGCTGTATGCAAGTAGTATGAATAGTGAATACCATACTAAAAGCTTATGGGTCATTATGCGAGTTATGCTCAGCTCTAGTTAAGTTGGATGCTTGAAACTTTAGCATGCACAGCTATACTTTTTTACCTTGTGTTTTGCGAAATATATATTTTTTTTCAATCTAGAAGTTGGAAATGTTTCGCGTGTACGTTACAAGAAGGATTATAGGGGAGGATAGGTAAAAAAATACTTACCCCTACATTACTGTATACATAGAACTAAATAAAAGTAATAGAAATATACCATTATGATTCTTCGCACATTATTAGATAAAATAACCAAACTCAGATTTTATTCGAGAGACTCGTACGTAAATTTCATCTCGAATTACTTGTTGATTTTTCACATCACTAGTATGCAATGCAAACAAATTAATAAATACAACCTTTGCACCTCTACTCGCGTCTCTATCATTTCATAAGGTTATGAAGGGGACGGAATATTGTAAGGCCGGCAGGTCAGTAAGGTAGGAGACTAGATCAGAATTTGTGATTCAATGAGATGTGCCGACTGGCTGCCAATTGAGACGCAATTGGTGTTAGACTGACAACTCTGGGCTCTGCGAATTAGATTATGACAGGTCACACTAGAAGTAGACTGGCAAAATTGCGTCCAGCCTACATACATACATACATAACATCACGCCCATAATCCCCGAAGGGGTAGGCAGAGTCAAAGGGACAGCTGGCAGCTTTAACCACATTCAGCCAAAAATAAAACTGGACTGGGTTAGATGGAAAATTGTGAAAAAGTAGTTTGTCGCCTACACAATCACATACCCAAAACCCGATGTGCCATTAGTCGCCTTTTACGACATGCTAGGCAAGAAACACAGTTGGCACATTATTTCTAAGTCTCAGACCAACACGGGACAATGGGCTGGGTTAGACGAGAAATGCGTCCAACCTTAAAAAAAAATTATACCAAGAAAGATAATGGCAAACAGATTTGCTAGAGTACTGATAGTGAGCGATCGCCGTAGCCTATACGAGCTTGTCACAAAACTGGTATTACTCGCAAGTGGCCGACCCTTTGAAGGTTTTGTGAAGATTAACTGCGAAGGCATAAAGGACAAGAGCGCGAGCACTTCCTAACGAGGTGTTATCTTCTTACTCTCAGTGAGCGAAAACGCATCAGTTAATGGGCCGGTACGTTACGTTAGTTTTTCTACTGAGTGAGTGGTCCTACCCAGTTGAGATGGTCCTACCCATACAACTGGCTATACAAACGGGACTGTTCCATTGTTCCAAATTTAAATGTCAAATACAAAAAATAAAGTAATAAATTTTTTATCTAACCCAGCCCAATTTTGTTTTTGTTTTTGGCTAAATGTGGTTTATAGGACCTGCTGCCCCTTTGACTCTGCGTACCCCTTCGGGGATTATGGGCGTGATGTTATTTATTTATTTTTATTATTTACTAGCTGTCCCGGCGAACTTCGTATCGCCCAGTAATTGACATTTAATATTGACAGATACGAATCCCACCGTTTTATATGAGAAAATACTTTTGCTTTTATTTTGTTTTATCGTCAATTTTTCAATGTTTTTAATACTGTTATTCTGGACGAAGACAAATCCAACAAATCAAAAACAACGTAAATCGGTTCAGCCGTTCTCGACTTATAAGTGGTGTAACAAACACGACTTTGTTTTATTTATATAGATAAATTAAAGTATGTAAATAAGTAGGTAATAGTTAAGTTTTGCGACTGTGACATTACCCCTAGGGAAGTAGCGTGAAGTTTAGGTAGTTAGTTATAAAAAAACTAATCTAAGTAGTTATAATATAATATATAGTAACATAATCCCATATACATATACATATACGTGTTACAGAAATTCAGAAACGACTATAAACATACATAACATTTAAGTTAAGAAAGTAATGTGTACACTAGTACATTCTAGTATTTGGTCAACAATATTTTTGTTTATATAACAATTATTTGCGGACAAATAATATTGTTGTTAACTTGAAGGTTCCGAAACTTGGCGTGGGTTCTGGATGAGGTAACAGCCAGTATTCTTGGCTCGTTGCCTCACGGAACTAACTTCTGATGCGAAAGTAATCGTACACATTTATTTCCTGCGAGATGTCTCACAACAGTTGGATAATGTAAACAGTGTTAGCTGTTAAAATATATATCTACAGAACAAAAAATAAATGAATATAAGTCATAATAATTACAACTTTTTTTGATATTTTCTTAATGCAGTAGTAAAAAGAAATATTTGTAATTGAATTAAAGCGTTCTATGAAATGAAGATCTTATCTAATTAGGCATTGTAATTAAATGAAGGGGACTAGTTCAAATTTATTACTACGGCAATTTTTGCATATGTCATGTTAACATAACATATGCGAGCTTTAATTATGATTTGATTAATTTTGAGCGAGCTAATGATGGTATCGCATGATTCGGTGCTTGTAGCATTAGAAAATTATGATACCTATATAGCTCTAAGTTACTTTTTTTCTCATAATTTGTAGATATTGTTCCATTTTATAAATATATAAAAAAATAATTTATTTCGGTAACTTAAGTCTATAAATACAAATATAGTTATAACTTCCTTTAGGCTTTTTATGAACTGACGAACAGCGAAACTAAATAAATTTAACACTTTCTCGTAGCTTTCTACTTAGAAACTCACTGTCCTTACTAAATGAGTTATAACTTGTATAAATCTCGTCTTACAGCTTAATAAGTCTTAGCTGAGATCTAACCTGTCCCTAATGAAGTAGGGACATAATTCTATAACAGGCAACTCTACTAATAATCTCAAACTTCTTCACTTAGTAGACCTTTAAAAGACCCTTTTAGGAACAACAGGATCATCGCAGACCCCCTTATCAAGGGGAATGTGCACGATAAGAGGGGTGTCTCTTGCTCTATCGTCCATATGCCCCATTCTTATTCGTAGATAGCTTGAAAACCCTATGGAACATTGTCGTGAGATTTGAAACGGACGAAATGTTTGAACCATGATAAGCGTTAATGACTCAAACGAGATTGGATTGACATTAAATCCTGGTGAAAATCTAAAAATAAACATATTTTAAAATAAACTTTAAATCTGCTAGCTGATCCCTTGATACTCGGAGCCTATAAATTCGTTCACGGAACTTTCAAACTTTTAAATTCCTGATAATGATAATCCCGATATACTCTATCATTATCTTCCTAGCGCTATGTCCCGTGCTTAGACGGGGTCCGCTTAGACCATGATCCAGGATTTAGCGAGTCTGGTAATTACATTAAAGCGACGAACCAGACAATTTTTGGATCATGGTTACAAATCCAAAGCGATCGTATAATCCAGCGAAATTAAGTTGTTTCACTTTTAATAATAAAAATAGCTGAACGATTAACCCTTAGTCCTGGCGTATACTCCTTAAATTTTGTTACTAACTTCTCCATGAATCCCTGATACACGTTACCATTGCGTGACCTTCCCCAAAGGTCACCACTCAAGCCCCATAAAGACAACAAGCCAAATGAACCGCTGAAGCGTTAATTATTCCTCAAGTGTTTTCCATAATTGTTTCCATAACATTCCACCGCTCAGCGAAATTAATTTCGGAGACTTCCAAACTTCACCTAGGCTTCGCTGTATAATTCCGTAAACGTTTAATCTTATTATAGACTTACATCCTTCAAAGTTAACTCGTCTGGTTTTGATGTAATTTGAGTTAAACTGTCGTGCAGGAAACATTTTGTGGTGTGTGCAAGGGCTTACCTTTTGAGTTAAACCACAAAATGTTTTGGACAAGCGACTGTGGTCGTATCTTTATACGACCACAGTCGCTTGTCCAAAACATTTTGTGGTGGTAAAGCGATTAAGGTGATCCCCTTACCTCTGTCTGGGCTTTTAAAGTCAGGTACACATCTTACTAATATTATAAACGCTGTATGGATGGATGGATATGTGGATGTTAATTACTCTTTCACGCAAAAAGTACTCATGGATTTTAATTAAACTTTGCAATAGTATAGCTTATACATTAAAATAACACTTACGCTATGTTTCATCGATGTACCACGCGAGCAAAGCCGCGGTCAGAGGCTAGTTTATACATCACTATCAACATGGTATACTAATGATTGTCCTGGGTGGGGATCGAACTCACAACTCTTGGCGCATGAGGCAGGGTCACTAGCGAATGCGCCATCGAGCCAGTCATTACATTATTACGGTAAAAAAAATAATTTGAAAGAAGTAAAAGACAATAAATAAAATACCTTTTACTTATTGGCAGATATTTGTTTTGCGCAACTTGAAACCGATGAATGAGATGCTTACGTCTGAATTGGTGTTGTTGATAACCAGTACCAACTAGTTAATTTACTAGACGATGAAATATTATAGCTAGGTTTGCATATAAATGGCGCGCGCAAACAGCATGTGATCTTGCCACGAACTTCGTTACCCATGTAAGCGAGACTTGTGGGAATTATGCAATGAGTCTAAAGACAGCAATACAATAGTATTGTATTGTCCCACCAAAAGCTGCGTACGCCCATGTAGGTTCAGGTAAACATATACTTTCGGATATCTTCTTAGTAGCTTCAATATTAAATTGAAAATAATTGTAATTTTTTTCAGACTAACACAATAAAGTTAAAATTATTAACAATTTACTAAAAATTATAAAAAATAGGCTTAAAATTCATCTACTTCAATTTGCAAAATAAAATCACAAGTCATTTTCGGAATAGAAATGTGCTAACGAGCCTATTATTAACCGTAATCTAACCTAAAAATCTCTACAAACAACATAGAAAATATAGCGTCCAGTAGCCAAAAGCTCTTAGATTTTGCCCAAATTAATCCACTCTCGTATAACTGACACACCTCAACCACCCCACAAATGAGTCATACCCAATCTGGCCAACTAATTATATTAAGAAACCGCCTAATACACCAAGAACGAGATAAGATAACTATAAAAATGGCTAATAAATCCGGACCAGCCGAGGGATAGTTCATCCCTCGCGACCCCTCCTATCCGCTATTGTGTACAAGCACCCTTCGTTTTGTTCAAAACGTGAGACTCACAAAGGGTTTGACAGGGCCGTGGATGTAATAAAAATAACAACCGATCCAAAATGTATTAGTTTTGGTTCCGTATGAAAGTAGCTTTATTTAAATAATTTGATTACCGGCCACTTATTATTTAAAAAAAAAAAATCAATAATGTCATACCATTAGATGCTCTCATTCGAAGGACCAAAAATTTACTACAAAAATATAGTGAATACAAGCCCAATATAGAAATACCGTATAATTATAAAAAAAATGTTGCTGTAAATCCAAATATCAAGAAAACATTTGTTTTGAAATTAAAGTTGGTTAAAATTTAAACCTTCATTTTTTTTTGTAATTAGGCTTTAAGCGTATTATGCAATTTTGCATTGGACCTTTAGTAGTATTGAATTAGAAACCCATAGATAATATAGATGATAGAGTTCTTCTCCACGGAACCCCAACACAAACAACGATTGGTAACCGTTTGTTGGTCGCCATATTTGGAATTAAAACGTTACGTATGGCACGAGGGTGACATAATCTATGGGCTGATAATTTTGTACTGATTTCGTGCACAATGCTTTTTTGAACCAAACGCTACGAAAATAATCGATAGATCTATTTCTATGCAACTAAATAAAGAACAGAATTAACAATTAAGGATTATTTACGGGGTAATTTGAATATACCTATGTCTCAAAAAGGATTAATATGAAGGGGAAGTACACACGTATAAAATAAATGAACTTGCAACGATGTGTTTTTTAAAGGGAAAAAACTACATTTATTAGAACATTTGAACCCATCGTTGTCGGGAATAAAATTTGGGGAAGACTGGGGAAGAAAAAAAATCTTGAAGCTCAAATCTTCCGAAACTCTATCAATCAGTAGATAAAGACAAAAAGATATAACAAGTAAACAAAACAATAACATATAACAAATTATATGTTTTGATTACAAATTATTATAATTAAGAAAAATAGTCCGTTAAAACCAACCACGTTAGCTTCGATAATACATATATTTAAAAACTTATCCGCTTATACCTGACCAGAATATATCAGAAACTAAGTAAGTACTTATGTCAGTAGTTTTCCACAAACAGGCGCAGATACATAAACAGACAGGCAAGGTGACGCATTTTTATTAACGAATATAATGTTTGAATGATTTGTTACAATGTTTGTAAGCCTGGACTACGATATCGAGATAGTTATGTGACAAGCTTCAATACACTTATGCGAGTAATCAAATCTAGGTTATAACATAATATATAACGATCTAACTAAAATAAAATATTAGTATTATAGTAACCAACCAATCAACTCATAGACTATAATATATATAGGATTCCGGAAAATTATGAGAAACTAAAAGGCCCACAGAAATCGTATAAAATGATTCGAATTTAACGGGAATCACACAATTATTACAAGCTAGTAATAGCATCCAACACACTTGGCCTTCAAAGAGAGAAATGAAATAATAAAAGTGGTTTATTTATGTATGGGCATAAAGACTTGCAAGTTTCACCCTCTTTTCTCGCAGCTGGAAACTTAGATTCATTTAAAATTCATATAAGCTTATAAGCTAAGTGTATTGAATACGGCATAGAGAATGCTCGATATATTTTTAATATTTTCTTTGTTGTTTGTTAGCTAATGCACTAACATTGTAATGTCTAACGGTTGATTTATTATTCTGTTTTTATTACTAAGAGATTTTTTGTAATAAAATTGAAATTTTGAGATACCTGTTAAAAAAATTCTGCATAGCTAAGCGATCATAATCGATTTGTGTTAGAGTTTAAAAATAATACGTAATACTGGTAACGAATAATTAAAATATAAATATAACTTATTTTAAACAGCATTGCAAAATTAACATATTAAATACTTACGTAACTTACCATTATATAAAATTTATAGACAAAACACAAATTTTGGTAAATAACTTTTATAACTTCAGGGTATTGTGAAAAAGCGAGATTTAACTAGGAAGGAGCATGCTAAACTTAAGTTATATCTTTTTAAAAACATCAGATCTAAACTTGTCAACATTTTACATAAAAAAATACGTTCACAACAACATACACTTACCTTCAACACAACTCCGCTTAACACTTCGAAAGTGACTTGTTATTAAAAAAGTTTTACACGAAGGGCCTACGGACGAACAGACCGGCGCGCGGCCGCGAAACCTCTTCCTATTATTCACTTTTAAAATACACAAAAAGCTAATCAAACTTTACGAAAAACAGAACCGCACGCCGGCAATAAAACAGTCGTTAAAATTCAGAGTAAATAGGTATTCCGGGAAAAAATCCAGGCGTTGAGTGCCCGTTGAAAATTATATAACGTAAACAGTTGGCGTGTTAGCCCGCGCGGCCGGCATACACAAACAAACGAAAAGTTTAGCGGGAGGCAAGGTCGGCCGGGATGTGTGGTGTGACGGACGATTGGCTAATAAAAAGTCTTTTTACCTAGTGACGCGAGTCCATTGTCTTGTTAATTGCTAGTGGGTCGCGGTGCCGGCCGGGCGGCGTCGACGGCTGTCGGAGAGGGACTGAGCGCGCGTGGCCGCCGCCGACCGAACCCCGCTTTTCAAAGGAGTTTTCTTGCGAACCTGTTTGTTGCTTCGCTCATTGCATTTAGAGTGGATAAGTTGGATGTAATTTAATTGTAGTTTTCGCTGTTGTAAGTACAGGCTCCGGAATGACATTTCTAATCGGTATTTTCCTTGCGAATAGATTCGTGTCACTACCTACTTATTGTTACTTGCCAAACTTGTTGGCGTATCAGCAAAACAACTAGAAAAAGACGTAACATAATAAACATGATTTAATAATTTTTCTACAAAAATTCACTGAATCTTGGGGTAGCTAGTTGGAACTACAAAATAATTTGTTTTTGAAGATTGATCGTAAATTATATTAAAGAAAATAATCATCATCAAAATCATCATTTTAAGGTAGACGCCATATTTCGTCTCAGCTTACTAAAACCCTAAATTATGCTTTTTCTCAAGAGACTCCAACGTACATACATAACATCACGCCTATAATCCCCGGAGGGATAGGAAGAGAGGGGCAGTAGGCCCCTTTAACCACAAAACTGGGCTAGGTTAGATGGAAAATTGTGAAAAAGTAGTGACAAGTGGCTAGCTTGTCGCCTACACATATCACATACACCATTACCATTACGACATGCTAGGCAAGGAACACAGTTGGCAAATTTTTCTTAATTCCCAGACCAAGGCTTTTCAAGTGTGGGGTAAACAAGGTTTTGAAGGGTTGGCAACGCACACATATTACAACATATACAATTTGCGAGCGAAACCGTAAAGCTTGTATTCTGTGCTTTCCAAATAAGGTATAAATAATATGAATAAATAAATATCCGACTACACCACATACATTGATCTGAATCCGAGGTAAGTAGCTTAAGCACTTGTGTTACGGAAATCAAAATCAACAGTTGTATTACAAATAGGCATATACTTAAATATTGGATATTAACACCCAGATACAGACCAAACACAAGTATTCATCACACGAATGTTTGTCCTGGGTGAGGATCGAACCCACAACTCTTGGCGCGTGGGGCAGGGTCACTACCGAATGCGCCATCGAGCTAGTCAAAGGTGTAATTAAAAATCATGTGGTCCCATCCCATGTATTATCACACAATTTGTGATATCGAGGTCGAGTGCACATTGGGTAGTGACCCTGTCTTATGTGCCAAGAGTTGCGAGTTCGAACCCCACCGGGTTATTGTTGTTGCGTGTTCGACAAATATTCGTGTGGTGAAGACCTGTGTTTGTTCTGTGACTGGGTGTTAAATCATCATTAAGGGGGTGGGTTTGGTTATCAAATATTGAAGCCATCATCATCATCCTAGCGTTATGTCTCGTGCTTAGACGGGGTCCGCTTAGACCATGATCCAGGATTAAGCGAGTTTGGTAATTACATTGAAGCGACTGCCGATCTGACCTTCCTAACCCTAAGATAGGGGAACCAGACAATTTTTGTAGTTTGAATTTGCAGGTTTCATCACGATGTTTTCCCTCACCGTCGAGCTAGTGGTATAAATACGTACATAGATTTAAAAAATCTAGAGGTACGTGCCCGGGTTTGAACCTGCACTCCTCGGTTACGAGGCGCGCGTCCTTATCATTGAACTACCACCGCTCAGGTATCAAATTTTGAAGTATACCTATATATTTGTAATACATTGGTGATTCTGGTATAAGTAACATAAATGCATAAGCTACCTCAGAATCACATCAATGTTAGTGATGTTGACAGATATTTGTTTTTATTTAATTTTTTTTCTTGTAGAATTAATTACAATATTAATACAGTATATGCTTTCACCATCAACATAAATAATGAACCACTAGAACAAGTTAAGATGAATGATTAGTGTTGCCACTCGATATGCCAATATCGATTGTCTATCGATAGGCTAACGATAGTTAAAGAAAATTTATAGTATTTGTTGCCTACACTGGCCTCATAACTTGTATATTTAATTTTTTTATACCTTTTATTATTTTTGTATTCAAGTTTCGAATTCTTATTTTATTTTGATATAAAGTACCTATTGTTTTTCTAGCAGTCTCTTTGCAAATATACGTCTGTTCACACCTTGGCTATCGATGGTATAAAACTATCGATAGTCTGTACGATATTGTAGAGCATTACTATCAATAGTATTGATACCATCGATAGTTCATGGTTGGCAGCAATCGAAACTATCGATACTATCCACAGTATTGCTGTTTACCGAGAGTATTGCACAAATAGAGACATCGATACTATCGATTTTCCTATCGATGGTATAGACGATTTTAGCGTTCAACTATTTATTGCAATAGATTTTTCGGCAACACCAAATGATGTAACATAAATAAGAAAGGTCTTTTGTTTGTGAAACGTATGCATAATATATACAAAAACAATAGTGCTGTCCCTATATTGTGGTCTACTTTCCGATTACATATATCGATATGTTAATACCGCCCATACGTATGGCAAACGCCCAAATGTGAGTTTTATATTCAAAAGAAGAAGCAAATCAGATCACAGGCAAATGTACGTATAGTTTCGTAATTTATGAAATTAAAAAGATTCTTCATTTATTGGTATAGGCTTTAAAATAGCAACTAATAGCTAATACAAATAAGAAATCGTCCTCAGTGGTGTATCTAATAGAAAAATAATAATCAGCCATAATATCAGTAGTAAGCTATCTATATAATATAAAATACTTTGTCTTGGATGACTGACTGATGGTCTCAATCAATGCACCGCTGATCGTAGAAACCTGAAACTTGGAGGGTGTGTTCTTTGTATGATGGAAGCATCTGATAAGAAAGGATTTTCAGAAATCCTACCCCTAAAAGGTCGAAAAAGAGGGGAACGTTTGTATGGGATAACCTGATTCTTTGGTCTAATCTACTTCAAATGTTGAGTGAACATTCTTTAACAGAATTGACTTCTACGCGGACAAAGTCGCGGTCATAAGCTATTATATAATATATATAAATTATATATATATATATATATATATACATGTACTACTAATATTACTTTCATATTAGAAACCAAGTCTGTTTAACTTGTTTGAAGATACATACATAATATTACGCCTTTAATCCCCGAATGGGTAGACAGAGTCAAAGGCCCCTTTAACCACATTAAGCCAAATATAAAATTGGGCTGGGTTAGATAGAAAATTGTAAAATAGTAGTGACAAGTGGGTAACTCGTCGCCTACACAATCACATAGCCTAAACCTGATATACCATTAGTCGCTTTTTACGACATTCTATGTAAGAAACACAATAAGCACATTTGTAAGTTCCAGACCAACATGGGACAATTGTTTAAAGACTCCATGAAATAGCATAATTCTTAGTTTTATGTCATCGACTCTACGATCGATAGTGTAAACGACTACCGTTGGACCAATACTCTAGATACCAAGTATGGTTAATATATTAAAGGGACTGCCACCCGACTTACTAAGGTAACCAGAAAATTCTTATAATGGCTTAAAGTGTTTTAATGTACGAGTTTCCTCCCGTTTATTTTCCTCATCTCCAATTTAGACTGACTTAGATAAGGATATTCCGTAGTTACGTTACGAGTTCAAACCAATAATGAACATAAATAAATAAATTTTCGGAACTGACACACCAATCCCTAGTTCCAAACTAAGCTATAAGCTTGTGCTATGGATACTAAGTGAACGGATAGACATACATACTTAAATACGTCTAAAGCATCCATGACTCGAGTACAAATGTCCATGTTCATCACACAAAACATTTGCCTCTATCTAGCGAGATTCGAACCAGCGACTCTCGGTTTCGTGGCCAGGGTCTCTGACCACCCGACAAACGGGCCTGTCGCGCAACATCAGAGTCATGTCGCCCCAACGTCATGACAAATGCTGAGTGGCTACCATTTTGGCTGCATACCAACTTTTTCCTATAAAATTTTGTTATACACGATTTTGTCTATAATGTTTGTTGTCTCCTTAATGTTTGTTTTAGGTTGAGTTTTATGCACCAAATAAATAAGTTTTCTTATTTCCTTTCAATACTTTTCGGATGTGAGGCGTCTTTACCACTAAGCTAGCATTGCTCTACTAATCAGTCCGCTTGCCTCCTCTAATCTATACTTATAATAAATCTGTAGAGAGGTCAATCCTGTACATGAAATATATTTTCAAAATAACTATCAGGGGGTGATTAGTGATCGATACTGATGCCAAAAATGCAATCAGTAAAATTTTTGTCTGTCTGTCTGTCTGTCTGTCTGTCTGTCTGTCTGTCTGTCTGTCTGTCTGTCTGTATGTTCCTTATAGAAACAAAAACTACTCGACGGATTTTAACGAAACTTGGTACAATTATTTTTCATACTCCTGGGCAGGTTATAGTATACTTTTCATCACGCTACAATTAATAGGAGTAGAGTAGTGAAGGGAAATGTTGGGAAAACGGGAGAAATTACTCCATTTTTTAAGCTTCCGTCGCGTGTGCAGCCTTAATGGTTAAAGTTACATAGAAATCATGTATGACGGAAATAGTCTTTATAATATTAACCATAAACGCGGGTGACACCGCTGACACAGTTAAAAATAATAGAACATCATCATACTTACAACATTACATAAATTGATCTGACTCCGAAAAAAATACACATAAGTATTCATCACACGAATGTTTGTCCTGGGTGGGGATCGTACCCACGACTCTTGGCATATTATATTCCTTTCTACAAAAGCTCTACCACATTTTAACACAGTCATGTAAACCAGGGCTTTTGCAACGAGTGTTGTAATTCAATGCGATGATCTCATCGTGCGGAGGAAATAATTTTTCCCCTCTCCTTCCTACAGGAGATGAAAAATCACAATCGCCAGAAGCGGCACTCTATTACGAATACTGGTATAATTCCAGCAAATGCGTAAAAACTTGAATGACGGTTTATATTTTGTAACAATAAGGTATTTTACAATTTTTTTAAACCACTTTCATAATAGATAGGCACAAAATTAACACAAAAGTATTTTTCCGTAAGCAAAAAAGTTTAAGAAAAGTTATTTTAAAACTACTCGTATATTTTCCCGCTTAAACGCTACGAGTTAACGTTTCAGTTTCAGTTTGTCTATACCAGTGGTGCTGTAATGACGTCATATTTGGATCGGTTCGGTAGATAAAACTCACATTCTGTCAGACTCAGGAGAGAATTTGACTGGCTCGTTGGTCGAGTGGTCAAAGATCCTGGCCAAAAAACCAAGGGTCGCGGGTTCGAATCCCGCTAGGGGCAAATGTTTCGTGTGATGAACATGGACATTTGTACTCGAGTCATGGATGTTTATAAACGTATTTAAGTATGTCTATCCGTTCACCTAGTATCCATAGTACAAGCATCAGCTTAGCTTGGAACTAGGGAATTGGTGTGTAAGTCTGAAAGATTTATTTATTTATTTAATTTGGGCTTATTGAGAAACTTGTTGTTTGCCGGAAAAAATTTCAACTAAACGTCATTATGACGTAAACGGCGTTTTTAGTCACGTGATGATTACGCGCTATTTGTAACTGTTAAAAATGTATTTATTACAGATAATATTATAGAATTCATTTTTGAAAAATTATGTTCGGTATTTTAATATTAAGTTGAACCTATTCAACAGAATTCTTCAGGTATAAAGTTCTATAGTGAAAAACCCTATTGTAACATTTTATACTTTTATCGCAATTGTTAGAATTATTATTTATATACACACAGCAAGACATTCAAATAAAATTTATGGCTTGGTATGTTCAAAACTTTACTTCATAAAAAAATAATTACTTGTGACGACACATTTTTTGTTTTATGTAACTTAGCATTGATTAATTAAATTTTTAAATATAATTGACGTTCGCATATTATAAAAAATATGATAAGGCCTGGCAGTTAATAGGATATACCTATAAATATTTTCTAATTTACTTATAAATTTAATTTAAAATAAGGTTGTTTTTCACAATTTCCCATCTAACCCAGCTCAGTTTTATTTTTGTCTGAATGTGGTTAAAGGGGCCTGGTGTTCCTTTAACTGTGCCTACGCCTTCGGGGATTGTAAGCGTGATGTTATGTATGTATGTAAATTTTAATTCTTTCTTAAAGCGACGACATAATGTTATTATTTTTTTAATGGATAATATGGTTGACAGACAGCAAAAGGCGCGTGTCCTTGCCTATAAGCGGAGCGACATGCGCCTTTTATGCGAGGAGTGGTAGCTCCAATACATTTGTATTTAAATAATATATGTTCGGATTTGTTATTTCCAACAAAATTTATTAAAACACTAGTAGCGTCCAGCGGTTCCACCCGCGTAGATCCCGTTCCCATGGTAATACGGGAAAAAAAATAACCTATGTTACTCGCTGATAAAATAGCTTTCCATTAGTGAAAGGAATTTTCAAATCGGTCTAGTAGTTTCAGAGCCTATTCAATTCAAACAAACAAACGATTAAATCTTTCCTCTTTATGATATTAGTATGATATTAAGATAGCAAAATATAAAGATTAAACTGCATTTCAAATGTCTTGTTATGTGTGCAATTATGAATAAATAAATAAAAATAAATTGATAATTTTCTCTAGATAGAGTCCGTCCACAAAACCAGTCCAGCAGATATGGCGCTAGATATCGATGATAACAATGTAAATAGCAATGAAACAACAAACAATCAATATATCTTTTATTAGGTTGAGTGATTCATCTATGTTCATTTGAATCAATAAAATACAATTTAATAATTTTCAGGCAACATAAACTCATTGCCAAGCGTATCACACAAAAACAAAAGCATCATGCAATTCGTTGGAGGTACATGTGACCGTGACGTAAGCACTACATAGTTCCTGCGTCACGATGACAGATGGCGTTGATCAATCGCGCAGTTATAGATCATCTAAATCGCGGTGACGAGATTTTTCTCCGCCGAATGACCCTCCGCGCGGCGGCGAGCCACAGCAAGACCTTACTTCATAGGATCATTTCTATAGTAAGCTCTTCGCTAGACATTCACACTACGTGAGGTCCAACCAGCCGCGATGACGAGATGTGGCGCGGCGTCCTGAGCGTGAGGCGGGCGGCGGTGGCTCACCGTCAGCCCTCGATGATCGTTCGCTCCCCGCTTCGGCGGGGGGAGTGGGATGCTGTCGCTGTCTGAGCGGTTGGTATTTTAAACCCTTTTTATACACTATATCACAAACAAAACAGTGCATACCGTTGTACATCCGACTTATTCTGTGCTGTGATTGTATATTATTTATAATACAATACATCACTTGTAATTTAGCACTCAATTTAATACATACAAAGCGTCAAATTTGTACAATAGAGTTCTCGGTTGATTGAGTATAGTAACACTTTGTTATTGGGAAAAGAACGAGAGAAGTATCAAGATTTATCAATCTCAATTTTATTTATAATAGACAAGTAAGCGCTATTCGGCTTTGTTAAGCCATACAAAGTAGGCTCTTTATGTAGAGTCTGTCCATAAAACAAGCTCGTTGACTGCGGCGCGAAGTGTCCGAGAATCATATAAATAATAAATAAGAATAAAGCTTTTACGAGAAATAATATCATCGGGACTCAACGCGACATGTATTAAGTAGTAAATTAATTCTTACAACTTCACGTTCCGACCGTGTTCCAATGACGTTGGTCTCACACGGAGCAAATTAAATCCCGGTAGTATAAATTCTGGTAATAATGCAACGTAAAACCTAAAAAAAATGATAAAGTTAATAAGTAGACACCGGATTATATTTGTTTGCAAATGCAAACGATTAAAACGCTAATCAGCGTTATTGCATATTTTAGTACATTGTTTTTATTAGTGCTTATTATAGCAGTTTGTTGTGCCGGGCGCGTTTATTATGCGTAAACAGTGAAAACAAATTTCAGCAAAATAGCCGACGCCGTAGAAAACCTAGAAACCAAAAACCTTCCTGTTTGCCAGCTCTTAGATATGTTGGAAACAATATGGAACAGAATAACACCCCTCTCATTTCGTTATCCGTAAATGTCCGTGGCAAAATAAATGGAATTGTACAAAAATAAAACCAAAACCATAAATAAATAAATAAAACCAACGCATTTGCCAACGGGTCCAGCCAATCTCTGCCTGGAAAGCTTTCCGCAGGAATGGCAACTAATTCCAATTTCTGTCTGGTAACGTTCGTTGACGTAGAGAGGTAATTTTTAGCCTACACATTATTATTAAATAATAAATGTCACAAACATATTCTAGACCAGCTGTGCCAGCGGTGTCACCCGCGTTTATGGTTAATATTATAAAGACTATTTCCGTCATACATGATTTCGATGTAACTTTAACCATTAAGGCTGCACACGCGACGGACGCTTAAAAAATGGAGTAACTTCTCCCGTTTTCCCAACATTTCCCTTCACTACTCTGCTCCTATTGATTGTAGCGTGATGAAAAGTATACTATAACCTGCCCAGGAGTATAAAGAATAATTGTACCAAGTTTCGTTAAAATCCGTCGAGTAGTTTTTGTTTCTATAAGGAACATACAGACAGACAGACAGACAGACAAACATTTTACTGATTGCATTTTGGCATCAGTATCGATCACTAATCACCACCTGATAGTTATTTTGAAAATATATTTCATGTACAGAATTGACCTCTCTACAGATTTGTTATAAGTATAGATTATTCATAAACATTTTTGATTGTATGATGTCCCAAACGAATTTATTTATAGAAAAATTACCGTAAATGCAAATAATGAATGGTACTTTTATTGTGCATGTGCACAAGAATATTTTGTTTTGTTTCTGCATATTTCTCCCTTCTTTTAGCGCATATTTCAATTTACCACAAAATATGCATGCATGCTTTGGCATATTGATAGTTCATATGATCTGGTGTCTTGTTATTCAGTTCAAGTCTACACTGTCTTGAATTGCTTAATGAATCTACGTTTTGTATAATAAGAAATCTGATAAGAAGTTTGCAGTACTGTAGAGAAAATTAATAAAATTTCAAACAAATTACATATTTAATAATTCGTGACGTAACCACCATATAGTTTCTGCGTCGCGATGACAGATGGCGTTGAACAAACGCGGAGCTATAGATCATCTAAATCGCGGTGACGAGATTTTTCTCCGCCGAATGACCCTCCGCGCGGCGGCGAGTCACGGTAAGACCTTACTTCATAGGATCATTTCTATAGTAAGCTCTTCGCTAGACATTCACACTACGTGAGGTCCAACCAGCCGCGATGACGAGATGTGGCGCGGCGCCCTGAGCGTGAGGCGGGCGGCGGTGGTTCACCGTCAGCCCTCGATGATCGTTCACCCTCCGCTCCGGCGGGGGGAGTGGGGTGCCGTCGCTGTCTGAGCGGTTGGCTTTTTCAAAACTTTTTATTAACTATATTATCCAATCGTCTAAAATAATGTAGGCGCAAATTATTTTGCGCATGAAAATCGTCAGCGAAAAAGCATTGATATCAGATATAAACATTGAATTATTAAATATAAAAAATGTTTAAAATACTATTTTCCCTATAATATTGCAAACTTCTTACATATTTCTGATCTATCAATATGCCAAAGTATGCATGCCAATATGCACTAAAAAAAGGAAGAAATATGCAGAAATAATATATTCTTGTGTATGCACAGTAAAAATACTATTTATTAATTCCATTCACGGTTACTTTTCAATAAATCATTTCGTTGCATTGTAACATTTGTGACAACATACAATCAAAAATGTTTATGGATAGTCTAGAATAAATCTGTGACTTTGTCATTTAATAATAATGTGTAGACTAAAAGTTACCTCTCTACGTTAACGGACGTTACCAGACAGAAATTGGAATGTGGTGCTATTTCTGCAGAAAGTTTTCCAGGCAGAGATTGGCTGCTCCCGTTGATAAATGCGTTGGTTTTATTTATTTATTCATGGTTTTGGTTTTCTTTTATGTAAAATTCCATTTAATTTGCCACGGACATTTACGAATAGCGAACTCAGAGGGGTGTTATTCTGTTCCATGTTGTTTCCAATATATCTAAGAGCTGACAAAGAAGAATATTTTTGGTTTCTAGTTTTTCTACGGCGTCGGCTATTTTGCTAATATTTGCTTTGACACTGTTGGACCGCATAATAAACGTGTCCGGCATAATAAACTACTAAAATAAGCACTATTAAAAACAATATACTAAAATATGCAATAACGCTATCCAAATAGCGTTTTAAGCATTTGCATATGCAAACATTTATTATAATATAATCCGTTGTCTACTAATCATATTATTATTTAAAAATTTCACGTTGCATTATTACCAGAATTTATACAACCGGGGCTTAATTTGATCCGTGTGAGACCAATGTCATTGGAACACGATCGAAACGTCAAGTTGTAAGAATTTATTTACCACATAATACATGTCGCGTTGAGTCCCGATGATATTATTTCTCGTAATAGCTTTATTCTTATTGATTATTTATTTGATTCTCGGACACTTCGCGCCGCAGTCAACGAGCTTGTTTTATGAACGGACTCTACATAGAGAGTCTACTTTGTTTGGCTTGACTCAGACAAAGAGCGCTTACTTGTCTATCATAAATAAAAATTAAATTGAGATTTCTCAAAAACTTTTTTTGTCGTCTTTCATACTTTACTTTTATCTTGATGCTTCTCTGATTCTTTATCCTCTAACAAAGCATTCCAATAATCAATCATTAATTCAAATAATTTTGAATTTTAAATCACAGAAAACTATCGTACAAATTTGACGCTTTGTATGTATTTAATAATTATATACAATCACAGAATGAGCCGGATGTACAACAGTATGCACTGTTTTATTTATTAATCAAGTGTATTATAAAGGTTAAAAAAGCCAACCGCTCAGACAGCGACAGCACCCCCCTCCCCCGCCGGAGCAGGGGGCGAACGATCATCGAGGGCTAGCGGTGGACCACCGCCGCCCGCCTCACGCTCAGGGCGCCGCGCCACATCTCGTCATCGCGGCTGGTTGGACCTCACGTAGTGTGAATGTCTAGCGAAGAGCTTACTATAGAAATGATCCTATGAAGTAAGGTCTTGGGGTGGCTCGTCGCCGCACGAAGGGTCATTCGGCGGAGAAAAATCTTGTCACCGCGATTCAGACGATCTATAACTGCGCGATTGATCAACGCCATCTATCATCGCGACGCAGAAACTTTGTGGTGCTTACATCGCGATCTAGGATTATGATGCGATTAGTTTTACATTGTGACCCGACATTGGACAATAAACTAATGACAAATAAATTATTTAAAAAATAACGTTAGGTAAGTATGTAAAACTTTACTTGATAAAATAATACTTATCTCTTTATTCTTTCTTTAAATAACTAATTTGACAAAATAATTAAAAGACAAAATTTCATTACATTTTAACATCAATAAACAAAACTATTCTATTATATTTCTACTCGAAAATGCTTGGTTTCGTCATCAGAAATGGGAAAGTGTTTCGCAAGTTGCAAACTAAAAGACTATTATATAACGCATACGTCTTGAGTACCTTAGAAAATGGGGGTCTGTTTGGAGGCCGCACTTGTAGTGCTGTTTGGAGGCCGCATTTCTATAGGTACTATGGTTGCCATACTCTAAGAGTTGAAAGAGTACAAAAAAGATTTCTTTGGCATTTAACTTATTCAACAAACCAATGTAGGAAAAACTACTCTTACAGGGAAAGACTGGAACATTTCAAATATACTTCCCTAGAGAAACGTCGTGAAATAAATAATCTTACCGTCCTTTACAAACTTTTCAATAATAAAATCGACTGTCCCCAATTACTAGGTAAATTTAATTTCAGAGTACCATATAGAGTGCCAAGATCTAAAGTTGCACCTCTGGTTACGCCCCGACGTCAAACGGTACAGGGTTCGAATTCTTTCGTTTTCCGATCAAGTAGACTCCTGAACTGTTATGGGAAGACAACCGACATACACTCTGTAAATTTCAATTCTATTCGAAAGCATTTGCAAGAAGTTATTGCTGATTAATAAAGATAAAATGTTTATTTGTACGTCTGTAGTATTTAAGTAGGTAGTAGTTGTAAAGCGGTTAAATATTAAATTATCCTAGAAGTAGGTCATAACAGCGATCAGTATTTACTCCAAAAAAAGTTATGTATTCATTAATTAATTTTATACTATCACAGAATAAGTGGGAAGTATGTACACATACAACAGCATGACTACACTGTTCTAATTGAGTGACTAAGTTTATTATATGGGTTAAAAATACCAACCGCTCAGACAGCGACAGCACCCCACTCCCCCCGCCGGAGCAGGGGGCGAACGATCATCGAGGGCTAGCGGTGGACCACCGCCGCCCGCCTCACGCTCAGGGCGCCGCGCCACATCTCGTCATCGCGGCTGGTTGGACCTCACGTAGTGTGAATGTCTAGCGAAGAGCTTACTATAGAAATGATCCTATGAAGTAAGGTCTTACCGTGACTCGCCGCCGGGCGGAGGGTCATTCGGCGGAGAAAAATCTCGTCACCGCGATTTAGACGATCTACAACTCCGCAATTGATCAACGCCATCTATAACATAGATCTGGTACCATGTCACAATGGCGCTGGAACGTATAAGGCATACGCGACAAAACGCCATCTATGATATCGATCTCGAACTGTATAAAAACGGTGCTTAAAAACTCGTAAGACGCACGTATGCGAAAAATAACAAATTAAACATACCTTTAAGATTGTAATAATACCTATGCTCTTAAAATTATTGTTGTTACTTTATTAATATATGGACTAAGACTTATTTATTTATTATTTTGCATTAAAATACATAACTGCTTCAACTTTGCAATGACACATTTTCCATTATGGAACATTATAGATGTTTCTTTGTAAAATTATATCAGCAATTTATCAATACGGCCGAATTTAAATCAATACGAACACTAACAGTTGTATGTCAATACTAAAGTAATTTTACATCACACACAAATCTAAAATAAGGATATAGTATCGCTACCTAGCGGCTGGCTAAAGAAACAAATTACATTTTGATAGCATGCGCCATAGTCATGTTATGATCTAATAGCAACAACATGCAATGAGTAGTACCAAAACAAATTCATAGATGGCGCTTATATGTTCCTGTAATAACAATAATTTTAAATATGTATTCCTTTCAAAATGAAGGCCTTGTCTCTGTATGATTTGATTATCTTAATTTTTTTTCAAAGACGCAATAATATCGCACATTAGCACCAATGTTGTACTAAAATATCCGCTACTGCTATGTTAAGTAACCGCAATGTCAGATTAAACTTAAAATTAGCCTTTTTCCTCTGAACGTTTTGAAAAAACCGCTAGAGGCAGCACTGATACAATTAATTGGATACCCTTTATGGCAACAACGTTAAATATTGTATTTTATTATCTATATGCGAATAAAAACAATTATCGGGATAACATTTTACAATGAAACCCAACAAAATCGGATTGGGCCGCTTGTATCAAATAGTATCCAATATTTTCTACAATTATGGAAAAGTAAACTACTTTTTTCTTTTAATCTATATGTAAATAGATTTACCTCTCGTGCATAAGAACTTCATAAAATAATCAGTTAGTCTATGATACTGATAACAGATTAATAATTTCTATAAATGGCCTTTTTTATCACTATCATGAAAAAATATCTCACCAATGTGATTTTTACAGTAGTTTCATACCACACTTATCGCTTGTGTCGACTTTCAGCAGTGCAATCCCGAATGCACAATGCTTAATAGGCAAAATAATTTGTTTTTGATTGTTCAAATCGATATTAAATGTTGCTCCCATTGCGTAAATCAAAACATTTGTACCCCTTACTAGTGCTGCCCCTAGCGGATTTTTTAAAAACCTTCAGAGGAAAAAGGCTTACCTATTTCATTTTGAAATATATATTCATTTTGAAATTTACTAAATTGGTGTTTTTGAATATCTCCTTTAGAATTAAAGAAAACTAGATAACATATATCTTATTCAATGTCACAATCTCATACATACCGATAGCCAAATTTCTATTGGATTAACTATATGCAAAGAATGCCACAATGTATGCAAATATACACACTATGAAAGACTGAAAAATATGCATAGGTACACAAAAACGCTGTCAGTATATTTCCAAAATATTTACAATATTTTTTTTTTTATATAAATAAATTATTTTTAAACCAAATATTGTGACGTCAGTTAACTAACTTAAAATAATGACTTGAAAAGAGCGGCAAATTAAACAAAATTTTATTGAACTGGGACCTACCATTGTTTCAGGTTTCAATTGGCTCGGGCGCTATTGTTCATAGCGTCTACCTACCTTGTGACGTGTTGGTCTGGGACTTAAAAATAATCTGCCAACTGTATTTCCTGCCTAACATGTCGTAAAGGGCGACTAATGGTTTATCGGGTTTTGGATATGTGATTGTGTAGGCGACAAACTAGCCGCTTGTCACTACTTTGTTACAATTTTCCATCTAACCCAGCCCAGTTTTATTTTAGGCTGAATGTGGCTAAAGGGGCCTGGTGTTCCTTCAACTCTGCCTACCCCTTCGGAGATTATGGGTGTAATTTTGTATCTACATCAAAATATGCAGAATAGAAAAATCTATAATCATATTAAAGCTGAAGAGTTTGTTTGTTTGCTTGAACGCACTAATCTCAGGAACCACTGGTCCGATTTGAAAAGTTATTTCAGTGTTAGATAGCCCATTTATCGAGGACGGCTATAAGCTATATAACATTAACCAGAAACGCAGGTGAAACCGCGGGCACAGCTAGTAACGTATGAAGACTCAATGACTCAATTGATTATCACAACAAGTATACCTTGTAACGCAGAACGCAGCTATACTCAACCTGTGGCCCGCCGGGCCTTTTTATTGGCCAATCTGAAATCTATACTTATAATAAATCTGAAGAGAGGTCAATTCTGTACATGAACTATATTATCAAAATAACATCAGGGGGTGATTAGTGATCGTTACTGATGCCAAAAATGCAATCAGTAAAATTTTTGTCTGTCTGTCTGTCTGTCTGTCTGTATGTTCCTTATAGAAACAAAAACTACTCGACGGATTTTAACGAAACTTGGTACAATTATTCTTCATACTCCTGGGCAGGTTATAGTATACTTTTCATCAGAAGTTACTCCATTTTTTAAGCTTCCGTCGCATGTGCAGCCTTAATGGTTAAAGTTACATAGAAATCATGTATGACGGAAATAGTCATTATAAAATTAACCATAAACGCGGGTGACACCGCTGGCACAGCTAGTTACAAATATATTGTTACCATCTTTTATTGAATTACGTTTTAATTACCTAAATAATTTTTGCTTGCTGCTCTCGACACCATGACTGAAACGTGATTGTAGTCCAAAAAAAAAGGTTAAGTATGGCTGTTATAATATAGAGATATTATAACCGCCATACTCAACCTTTTTGTTTGGCTAGAGAAGAGTCTCTCTGTTATATGGGTCTCTGTAATCAAATTCATTTACAATTGTAAATAGATTTAAAGAAATGTGAAATACTAGTTAATAAATAATTATAAATAAATAATAAATGAATATCCGACAACATCACATACATTGATCTGACTCCGAGGTAAGTAGCTTAAGCACTTGTGTTACAGATATCAGAATTAACAGTGGTATTACAAATATATACTTAAATATCAGATATTAACACTCACACACAGAACAAACACAAGTATTCCATCACACGAATATTTGTCCTGGGTGGGGATTGAACCCACAACTTTTGACACAATAGACTTATACAAATACATTTACGTAGCAGCAATGAATAGCCTTGATTTAAAGTCTGTATGTGTATACTATCATGTAACGCAGCGACGTCCTACATATAGCAGGACCCGGGCATCCTTATTAGGTACGTGTCAGGAAGCGCAGGAACACTATAGTTTATTTGCTTCACTATTAATACGATCTATACAATGAGCACACTTAGATGATCCACTACTGTAAGGTTTTCAAGTTCAACACGTAAGAAAGAAAGAAATTAAGAAAAACATTTATTGATCGTACAGTTGATAAGTGCAATAAAAAGAGTGGATAAAAAACGACGTAATACAGTGAAGACAACGACAGAAGATTGTGGGTTGAAAGTGTGGATGTGGGTTCAATCCCCACCCAGGGCAAACATTCGTGTGATGAATACTTGTGTTTGTTCTGTGTCTGGGTGTTAATATCCAATATTTAAGTATATATTTGTAATACCACTGTTTATTCTGATATCCGTAACACAAGTGCTTAATCTACTTACCTCGAAGTCAGATCAATGTATGTGATGTAGTCTGATATTGATTATTTATTTCGGACAAGACTTGTTCCACGACACCTCGATATACCTACATATGCGTACATACATACCATAGGCGTACGCAAGGAGAAGGAGGCAGAAGGGGTAAGCACCGGAACTCGTGCGCCAAGGTCTATAATATACTATAAGAACCTATCAAATATTGCATTGCCCCCCTGTCCCCTGCTTGCGCATGCTGATGATACATACTGTCAAGCGCGAAAACCTCTTTATGCATATTTCTCCGTCTACCCCTTAAGGGATAATAATATATATAGAGCGGGCGTGATATTTATGTCTAAGTACAGTAATATAAAACTTATGAAAATGTAGAGACAAGTGCTTATCTCGTCGCCTTCACAATCGCAGGTCTAATACCCAGTTCCCCATTAGTCGCATTTTACGACATGCTTGGCAAGGTTCACAGCTATTACACATTATTCTACATTATTTTTAAGCTACAGACCAACATGGGACCCATGCCTATTAGTAATGTTTAGTCTTTATAAAGAAAATCATGGAATACTGCACCATAAAGGTCATCGCACTTAACCCCGTGAACAAAGCGTGCTATAATGCTAAACTCATTAGCCAAGTAGAGCATTTGCACCGACCCTACTCGACCCATATTCGAGCTATGCGGTTATTACAAGACAAAGCAAACACTCGACATCAAGCTCATAAATTATAAGTAGTAATATGGGCATTAAAATTACGAAGTCCGAAGAAAATTGGTATGTACCGATGTGTGAGCATATTATTATAGAAGACGAATCGAATGGTATATTGGGATGTTATGATTGTAAAGACGACGAACTAGCCTATTGTCACTAACTAACTAGCTTCACGTTACATTTTCATAATACTCCATCTCACGCACGCAGTTTTTGTTTGGATAAATATTAAGGGAGCTTATAGCGGTGGTAGCTCAATGGTAAGGACACGCGCCTCTTAACCGAGGAGTGCACCCTCCCCCCCCCCCCCCCCCCTCTAGTTCTAGATTACCAATGGATTAGCGACATTGATTATCCACCAACATATTAATTTTTGACTAGCTCGATTTGGTAGTGACCCTGCCCCATGCGCCAAGAGTTGTGGGTTCGATCACCACCCAGGACAAAAATGCGTATGATGAATACTTTTGCTTGCGTTGCTCTAAGTTATGCAAAGTTCCGAAACACTTAATGAATGGTCGCTGACAAAACGACACCTGATGTCCAAACGAAAACTCCTTGCAAGTCCAGACAAATAAGTCGAAAAAGAGGGTCAAACTTAGAATGAGAAGTTAAAAGCTGAAAACTCGTATGGACTTTGTTTTGATATTCTCAAGGTTGCCTCTAAAGTCTCACAAAATACCGTGTCCGCGTCTTAAGATATTCAAGGTCAAATGGCCCAAAAATATTATTTTTGAGAATAACTCGTTTTCGTATTTGCATATATAACAAATATAGCAAATAAAGGTATAATATAGGCAAACATAGGTGAATACCAATAGCCAAATTTTACCTCTCATTCCGAGACCCTTTATTTGCCTGGACTATAAACAATCCTCAATAAATCAGCTAACCTTGCTATTGATAGGTTGACGCCTACATATTCACAAATACAATACTATATTAAATGCGCCATTAGTCGCCTTATAACACATTATCATGTCCTCCTAACCGATATCGGTCACAGCGGCCAATCTCAACGAGGATTAGCCAACTGCGCAGGAGATAGGTATTTTAGTGCACAAGTGTGTGCGCAAACACAGGTGCAGTCTATTCCTTCACTCTCATAGTCCGGTGAGACGGCAATTCGACATGACCGGAGAGAGGCATGCGCAGGACCAACGGCTTAACGTGCTCTCCGAGGCACGGGAGTGATTAAACCGCCAACTTCCTGACTTCAAACTGTTACTGAGGAATATCAATATTAAAACCAGCCTCAAATTATTGGCCCGACCCGGGATTTTAGCCCAGGACCTCAAGTTCCTTAAGCGGCGCATGATACTAGACCAACGAGGCAGTTAAAAAATAAGGGGTTGAACCTCAGAGCTAAAAATAACACATTATAGGCAAGGAACATAGTTGATACATTGTTTCTGAGGCCCAGACCAATATGGGGCACGAAGATCTAGTTCCAATTAGAGTAGGTACATTATGATTGGCAACATCAGTACCGCAAAAGCAATATTTGTTTTGCGAGAAGTAAATCTATCGCGAAGTCCGCATCGCTCTATTAGTTTGTTTATGTTTATACGCATAACAAACCTTGCGGGGTTTGTTTGTGTTTCTCTAAATAAACCGTTATATCTATGTAAGTACGCATTAAAGGAAACCGTTTGAACGTTAATATAACCCTATTTTGTACTTAGTTGTCAAAAGATCCTGCAGCGACACGTGTTCTATTTTATTTACTGCAATCTTTATTCTACTGATCTGACTAATTACTCGTCTAGACTAATATTATAAAGAGGAAATATTTTTATGTTTGTAATAAACTACAGACTGAATTCAAAATTATTTCACTATTAGAATGCTATATTATCGCTAAGTAATGTAGACAAACCTAATTTCTCACAAATTTTAACAAACAAATGCGTGTCAGGCTGAATCACCTGAGGAGCTTCAACGGCTTGTTAGTGGTGCGGAGTCCTTCTTTTTTGCTAGTCCGTGATGGCCATATACCTATATATTTTTCGGTCAACTAACAATTATAATTTTCCATCTAACCCATTTTAGACTACTTGCGGTTTTACTTAACTAATATGTAGTTCATAACTGTTAAACTCCTAACAGTTCACTTATTTATTATTAGCTTCTTCTTTTTTCTGCCCGCGACTTCGCTCGCGTGGTACATCGATGAAATAGCATATATGTTATTCGGGTGTATGAGCTATATTATTCTAAAGTTTCATTAAAATCCATTCAGTAGTTTTTGCGTGAATGAGTAACAGTCCACACATACATCCATCCATACAAACTTTCGCGTTTATAATATTAGTAAGTTAAGTACTAACTATTTATCTATTAATGTCCATCTCAGAACATTAATGGAAGAATAGGGTTGTTATCAAATATTTTACTAATGTAGGTACTTATACACTAAGTACATTTGCTCAATGATACGATTTAATCGAAGTTTACATAAACATATTGTTTGTAACCTTAGTTTAATTAGTAACCCTTGTAACGTAATGATTAGATGTTTACTAGCGAAGTACCACATAAAATGTTTATGACTGTTTAATTATGTCAAAATACGACTAAATATTTTTCTATGTGGATAAATAACGATTAGAATCAAAATAATCTGAACGACATTTTAATTTAAAACCGTTCTTTAAATAAATTGACATTTACTTACAATTAAAAAACAATAAACTTTTTTACGTAAAGCTTGTATCTAAACCAATTTCAACAACTGATAAAATGGTCCGGGATTACAGCTTCCGATTAACATCAACCGAATACCGGCAGCGCCGGTAATTAATCGGGGTCGATTAATTAATCGCTAGGACACCGATACAATGTTTTCATATTAATTTAGATTAAAAGAACGCTCGCCGGAGCGGACTCGCAGTCCGCGACAGCGCCGCCTCTAATGCGGTCGCGTCCCCGGCCCACGTCATGTTCCGATACGCGTTTCAACACAAAACTGACTCAAAGTGCTAACTGTGTTTATTTACGGACCTTTACCTAAACAGCCCTGTAAGTATATAAAGTAAGTTTTTTAAAATTAGAATTAATGGTGTAAATTTTTGACTAAACATAATTGTTAATAGATAATTTCGTCACCCGTACAAACGATTATCAACCATGTTTACATTTAACAATATGGACAGAAATAAATTGGTAACAGAAATAGTCCCGGTGTTGATATGGGATGGTCAGTTATCAGGGCGGGGTGAATCAATGGGATTCAGACAGTATTCCTGATAAGCGGAGTACTATTTGGATGGAGTCCAGGTATAAAAATACAATGCCTAGCGTGTCGTCTCGCTGCAAGTCTGCCTGGGGTTAGGGCTGTGCATATTTACAAAAAATAACGGAATATTTAAACTGAAAAAAAAAACAAACAATTTTGCTAGGGATTCGAACCCAAGACTTGTATGTCAACCATATCAAATGAACCAAAAGCCCAAAGATAAGACCCTAACATAATTTACAATTAAGATGACAATAAAACATTATCAAATATTTTGTAAACAAACTCCAGACTTTTTAATGACCTCTTAAGTATTGATAAGGAATATTTTGATATTAAGATGTTCATTTGGTTGCTTTGCGACATATTATGCATTGGATGTTTTAATAATACACATATATGTACTGCATACAGAAACATTTCAGAAACATTTTTACGATATTAAAGCGCTTTGAAACGTCGTTAATATTATATTGTTTTGTAATATAAAGCGAGTTTTCACGTCCTAAACTACTGTTTTACTAAATTCTTTGTAGTGAAATAGCAGTTCAGGATTTAGTATACAATGTTCCAGTACTAAAAACTAGGCCAATATGATTATAACTAACAGAAAAACTGGTAGGCCCATAGCGTAAAAAATGCATTGTGATTGGATTCAATAAATAAATTTATTTTTTTTTTCGATCGAAAGGATAAATTAATTGGCAATTTTTTATTTATGCATTTTCATTTTTTATTCCAAACGAAATGTGTATTTTATGATTAATTTTTTTTTGTATTGTCAAATTATCACACGCTGCGACAAGTGTAAATACACAAAATGTCTGACAATTACTGTACAAAATGTACTTGCGTAAAGAAGATGCCAGTCAACTTGCATGTGAAAACAAAAGAAATGGAATTTATCTTATCTCATCCCCCCTCCAATAGGGGGCAGGATTATTGATGCCCGTGTTGGACGAACCGGTCTCCGGAAGTCTTGTAGAAGTGGCCTTTGCCTCCTCCAATATGGCGATGTGGGGTTCCGCGGGGTTTTACCCATACCCCAGTCTCCTACCATCTTTAGTCGGAGAGGGGTCACCGTCTCAGAGGCCCATGGGCGTCCCACATCACCAGTCCCCCCCGTGCAGTATAACAATTCGTAACGAGTTTTCCTGCGATAAAAAAATAGTCTGCACGTCTCAGCTGTCAGTATGACAGCGGTGCAGCTGATTGACAGGTGGCAGCCCTGCGCAGGCGCGTCACGCGGATGACATTATTTGTTGTAATCTCGCGCCGACCATTCGCATATTTTTGTATCTCCGACCCGACTCTCGAGAAAGCGGGGCCATATATTTTGCTGAGAGAAAATCTGCAGTGTTCTTCACACATCTAAACTTAGGGAACGGAATTATCGATTATAGGTAATTCTATTTATATAAATAAATAAAATAAATATCTGATAATATCATATACATTGATCTGACTCCAAGCTAAGTAGCTTAAGCACTTGCGTTACGGATATCACAATCAACAGTGGTATTACAAATAGATACTTAAATAGTAGATATTAACACCAAGACACAGAGCAAACACAAGTATTCATCACACGAATGTTTGTCCTGGATGGGCATCGAACCCACAACTCTTGGCGCATAGGGCAGGGTCACTACCGAATGCGTCATCGAGCTAGTCAAATTCTATATGGTTATATTACTTTATGATATAAGCTATAATACCTATTCAATACAATACATACATAAAATCACGTTCTAAATCCCCGGAGGGGTAGATAGGCAGAGTCAAAGGGGCAGCAGGCCCCTTTAACCACATCCACTGAAAAACAAAACCACAAAACTGGGCTGGGTTAGATGGAAAATTGTAAAAAGTAGTAACAAGTGGCTAGCTTGTCGCCTACACAATCACATCCCTACAATCCCATATACAATAAGTCGCCTTTTACGACATTCTACGCAAGAAACACAAATGGCACATTATTTTAAGTCCCAGACCAACATGAGAAAATGGGCTGGGTTAGATGGAAAATTGTGAAAAAGTAGTGACAAGTGGCTAGCTCGTCGCCTACACAATCACACACCCAAAACCCCATATACCATCAGTCGCCTTTTACGACATGTTAGGCAAGAAACACAGTTGGCACATTCTTTTTTAAGTCCCAGACCAACATCAGACAAATACCTGCATGTCAAGTTTTATAAATTTTGAATCAACTGTTTCTAATGCATATTCCATAAAAAACAGTAAATACATTACAGTCTACAGATTCCACATAGCTTATATTTTTTTGGTGTTCAGTATTCGGAATTAGAAAAAATCATTAGTTTTTAAAAGAACATCAATTAGTTATGTATATTTTTGTTATTTATGAGATACCATACCATACATACAAACTAGCCACTTTTCACTACTCTTTCACAATTTTCCATCTAACCCAGCCCAGTTTGGTTTTTGGCTGAATGTTGTTGAAGGGGCCTGCTGCAACTTGACTCTGCCTACCCCTTCGGGTATTATGGACGTGGTATAATTTAAGTAGGTATGTATGTAAACTTTGTAAACCAGCTTAGATCAAATTAAAGATTGTATTTCACATTTTTTTTACAATAAAAGAACGAATTATAGTTATTAGTCCTATAGCTATTTTATATTTAAAGAAAAGAGAAGGATTCTATATAGTCATTAAATGGATTTAGTTACTTTGTTATCAGTACATACCCCACATTCACATTATGTTTGTGTATCTGTACAGAGTATCAATCAGATCACAGATCGCGCTAAATGTTTTGGCTACATCCCTGTAGTGCAGTAAAATTCATAACAAATCGCCTACTTATTTATGTCAATCGCTTATTTAAGATCAAAGGATTTGGTATAAAACATTTTCTTCTCACGAAAATTATCTACTAATGAAGTTGGACTAACGAAAGATGCATGTTTGTTTCATTAACACTTTGATGTTTAGACACACCGGTCATAAGGTACAGGTAATTAAATAAAACATATAAAAAATATGACCTTCAGATCGCACTGTATGTATTTGCTTTCAATGATAAAGTGTGTGTTTTTTGTATGTTTGTCGCTAATGCTTTAACACACCGATCACTAAAATAAACTCAACGAAGAATTCTTAGTTTACGTATTTTAGATATAAACTATTTCACAAGAATATGTAATACATCCTTCAAAATATCACCTCATTTAAGATGACTTTTCATTGATCATTAAATTAATTGTCATTTTTTTTTGTTTACAATCATTATAATTTAACTAATAGTTGAATGTAGAATGCCGTGATATCATGTCACGCTAAAACCAAACAATATCAATAGGAGCATTGCATTTTGACAGTTCTTAAAGAGTATGTCAAAGATTGGTGATGTTTTATAGTTTATTCAATGGTTTTATTCATTTATTAGTCCAAGAAAATATATGTCAAAGTCGCGTACAGAATTTTACTTTCGCACACACAAAATATGATCCAAGTACTTGTATGTAATAAATATTACGTAGGTACATATTCATTTATCAACACAATAAACAATCGTAATTCCAAGATAATCCCGTAAATGCTTTCAAAGCACTTGCAACGATGTGCATAGGTACTTGTTGATAATCGCCACTGCACATGCGATATCTTTATATAGTTACCTGATCAAACTTCGAATAGCCATTCGGATAGTTAGCATAAGTGCCTTTTAAAGCACGTTAAGCCGTTGGTCCTGCGCCTGACCTCTCTCCGGTCATGTCGGATTGCCGTCTCACCGGACTATGAGAGTGAAGGAATAGAGAGTGCACCTGTGTTTGTGCACACACTGTGCACTATAATATCTCCTGCGCAGTTGGCTAACCCTCGTTGAGATTGGCTGCCATGATCAATATCAGTTAGGACGACATTATTATTATGGGTTTTTCACCAACTCGACACAAGAGACTGGACACACGTGTGTCGATAGCTGACCGGGCGCAAAAACCTTTACTTGACAATAACAAACACAACTAAAAAAGAATTAGCGAAATCGGTGAAGCTGTTCTCAAGTTATAGCTTTGGGGTAGACCACCCTTATCACTTAGGGGTATGAAAAATAGATAACAACCTATTCTCAGACCTACTAAGTGTACATATAAAATTTCATCAAAATCGGTTAAGCCGCTTCGGAGGAGTATGGCAACTAACACTGTGACACGAATTTTTTATACATATAAAGATAAGTGCCGAGTAATAAACTTATATTAACCTTATATTTGATTCTTTTTACATATTACGTTCGTAATATTACCAATATACTATGTTACGAACATTACGGTCTCTAATAATCTAGCCACTTATCTACACTACTTTTGCACAATATTCCATCTTACTTGAATAAGACCACGCCCATAATACCCGAAGAGGTAGACAGAGTCAAAGAGGCAGCAGGCCCCTTTAACCACATTTTCCATCTTGCCTAACTCAATTTAATTGTTGGGTAGACTTATGATTTGTGGAATTCATTGCTCATTGAATTTTGCTTATCTCTAAGGGAATTGCGGGCGTTATGTTGTCTATGTATATATAAATTTATTATGGAATTTCGCTTCTATGCGTTGTCAATCAAATACTTAAACTTATTTGAAAGTAATAAGAAATTAGTTACTGTTGCACAAACGTTTAAAAATATAAATAAAAAACAATTTCGACTTTGGGTATAACCTGTAAATTTTGCTTTTAATTAAACAGAAGCCAAGCTTAAAAGCTAAATCACAGTTTATACCCATATCAAAACAAAAAATGTCATATTTAATTTCCATTTTGCACTCTCAAAGGGACGAACTGACAAAAATACCAATATCAGTAACATACATGTAAATACAATACAATACAATATAAATATATAAAACAAGATAAATGCAATTGAACTGTCTGTTTTTAACTGACTTAAAAAAAAAGGAGGAGGTTCTCAAATCGACTGATTTTTTTTATGTCAAAATGTCGGCCTGACTGTCAGTTCCAAAAATCTCCGTAACGGTTAAACCAGCTTTTACGCTACATCACAAGTTTTTCGCGCGGACAAAGTTGCGGGCAACAGCAAGCCAATAATATAGTAGACTAGTGACCCGATCCGACTTGGCTCGCTCCTCTAAAACCGCGCTCGTCTTATTCCATCTTCTCTCCATCGAGTGACATCACGATGACAACTTATTGGGTCAGTATCCCACATCCCACACTAAAAGACAGACACCTCGTTAGCAGTAAGATACAACATCCTGAGACGCAATAATTCTGGCATTTCATAATCTGGCATATTCAATAAATCCTTCGCCAGCTGAAGCTGTTGGAAGAAATAGTTATCAATTCATAGACGCAATAAAAGATCTCGTTCTCTTTTTTCTTAATTTGACAGGCCCGTTGGTCGAGTGGTCAGAGATCCTGGCCACGAAACCGAGGGTCGCGGGTTCGAATCCCGCTAGGGGCAAATGTTTCGTGTGATGAACGTGGACATTTGTACTCGAGTCATGGATGTTTATAAACATATTTAAGTATGTCTATCCGTTCACCTAGTATCCATAGCACAAGCATTAGCTTAGTTTGGAACTAGGGAATTGGTGTGCCAGTCTGGAGAATTTATTTATTTATTTATTTATTAAATGTTTTATTTAATAATGTTTGATTTTCCATCTAAACCAACCGAGTTTTACTTTTGGCTGAATGTGGTTAAAGGGGCTTGCTGCCCCTTTGCCTCTGTCTACCCCTTCGGGGATTATGGGCGTGATGTTATGTATGTATGTATATTTGATTAGAATCTTGGCGCCACTTTTTAGGTGCATTATATCTTATCATCTTGCTGACGTTGTATCTTGTGCTTAGTCGGGTTCCGCTTAGACTTACACCCTGATCCTGGGGCCTGTATTACATCGAAGCGATTAATCATCAAACCTTCATAACCCTTAGTTAAGAGAATTAGAAAAAATCGATAATTTGTTTGGTGATTTCGTTTATTGATCGATGGTTACACGTATATAATAATTTGATTGTGATGGTTTCATCGCGATTTTTTTATCATTTATTGTATGAATCCGTACATACATTTGGAAAATCCAAAAGTACGTGCCCAGTTTTGGAAGGGTCACGTCACAAGGAAACCATGAAAAAAGTGACCAAATCTCTCATCTCAATTTCACGTGTCTAGTAAATATTTCATTTGAGAAACCGTTCATTTTGTATGGGGCAATACAATATTATTGATAGGTTCTTATAGTATACTAGCTGACCTGGCGAACTTTGTTCCGCCTAACAGTCAATAACACATAATCGGGTTAAATAAATTGAGATGTTAAGAGCTATCCTATCTTTCAAGTTAGATCAAACTGCACACGGTGTGCAAATTTGATTAAAATCGGTTAAGTAGTTTCGGAGTCCATCGCGGACAAATAACATGATGCGAAATTTATATATATTAAGATAAGCCTTGGCTCACGAGTTTCAGGGGAAGGCAGCTGCCCCGCATGCGTACGCCTATGTAGTCTCGTATCCGAATTAATTTTAAACACTCAAATGACCACTAACACAAGCCCCTATTAAGACATTAACCCCAATCAAAAGCATCCACGTCTTCTCTTCATAATAAATGACGACAGGCCATTATATTATGTCAGAACTAGTCACAATAGCCACCGGGTTAAGCATTCCTCTATGAACAAGTTATCAAATATAAAAAGTATTTTTGAAATGCCGTACCTATAATTTTTTTTTTTTAAATGTGAATTCCTAAGATCAGCAGGTTAATTTTCTTATCATCAGTAGGTTAGTTTTTCAAGATTACAGCAACGTACGTCTGAAAACGTAGTCTCGTGTTGATCTGGAACTTATAGAGAAAGTGTCAACTTTGTTCCTTACCAAGCATGTCTCAAAAGTGACTAATGGTGTATCAGTGACTGTATGCATCAAATTGGCTAATTTGATGCATATGTGTCACAAATTTTCCACAATTTTCCATCTAAACCAACTAATTTTATATTATTTTATCTGGATATGGTTTTCAGGAGCTTATCGCTCCTTGGCCTCTGTCCTTAGGGTGTGATACTATGTCAGTAGCTATTATAAATATAAATAAATATCAGACAACATCGCAAACATCAATCTGATTCCGTAACACAAGCCTTGTGTTACAGAATCAACAGTGGAATATTACTAAGTGGTATTTTTTCAATCTGGCATTGAAAAGAGTGACTACCGAGTTTCTTGCCGGTTTCTTCTTGGTAGATGCGACATGCCGAATCGGTGGTAGATTCAAATTGTTCTATTTTGAATTACTTGACGAACCGGTGGTAAATTCAAATTATTTTGTATTACTTGACGATTTATAAGTCTTTGACTGGCTGCATAGCACATTTGGTAGTGACCCTGCCCCATGCACCAAGAGTTGTGGGTTCGTGATGAATACTTGTGTTTGTTCTATGTCTGGGTGTTAATATTCAATATATTTAAGTATATATTTACAATACCACTGTTGATTCTGATATCCGTAACACAAGTGCTTAAGCTACTTACCACGGAGTCAGATCAATCTGTGTGATGTAGTCGGTTAATTATTTATATTTATTTATTTATAAGTGTCTTTTGAGACCGACGTAAATAAAGATATTTTGAGTTTGAGTTTTAGTAATACTTAAATATAAGATATGAACACCCAGACACAAGTATTCATCACACGAATGTTTGTCCTGGGTGGGGATCGAACCGCGGGGCGACAGCTCGAATCACCATCAAGCCAGACAAAAGTATGTAAATTATTGCCTGTCACACGATGCTGATAAAGACATTTCTACGTTTGCAGAGCATCCAGCACCATGGGGTCGATGTTCCGGAGCGAGGAGATGGTGTTGTGCCAGCTGTTCGTGCAGTCGGAGGCGGCGTACGTCTCCATGTACCAGCTGGGGGAAGCCGGCATCGCGCAGTTCAGAGACGTGAGAACTTACTAATATTAATGCGAAAGTAACTGTGCCTGCTACTCCTGAACCCGGAGACGTGATGAATGTCGATGCGTATGTAACTTTGTCCGTCTTTACTCCTAAACTAATAGACCGTTTTGGTTAAATTAGGCCTGTTTAAAGTTTGAATCCTGAGCAGGGATATAGGATACAGATTTTCCGAAAAAATTACTATCACTGCTGCAATGTTTGACTGGCCCGTTGGTCGAGTGGTTAGAGACCCTGGCCACGAAACCAAGGGTCGCGGGTTCGAATCCCGCTAGGGGCAAATGTTTCGTGTGATAAACATGGACATTTGTACTCGAGTCATGGATGTTTATAAACTTATTTAAGTATGTCTATCCATTCACCTAGTATCCATAGCACAAGCATAAGCTTAGTTCGGAACTAGGGAATTGGTGTGTCAGTCTGGAGAATTTATTTATTATTTATTTATGTGGTAAATCGAATACCACGCGGGCGAATCCTCGTGGTATTCGATTTACCACATAAATTGTCGAATCGTCAAAAGCTAGAAAGCAAAAGTGCATGATGTTTGGTTTTTCTCAATTTATATTGACTTTGGCGTTATCAAATCACTTATATATAATATATTTCCTGTTTAATTGAAATAAATAATATACAAGCGACCCGCCCAGGCTTCCATCGATGAGCACAAAAAAATATGAAACTATACATATAAATCTCTCTATCTATTGGTGAAAACCGCATCAACATCCCTTCCGTAGTTTAAAAGATCTAAACGTACAGACAGAAACCGCGACTTTTTTATATTTACTACTAGCTGAGCCAGCGGTGTCACCCGCGTTTATGGTTAATATTATAAAGACTATTTCCGTCATACATTATTTATATGTAACTTTAACCATTAAGGCTGCACACGCGACGGAAGCTTAAAAAATGGAGTAACTTCTCCCGTTTTCCCAACATTTCCCTTCACTACTCTGCTCCTATTGATTGTAGCGTGATGAAAAGTACTTATACTATAACCTGCCCAGGAGTATGAAAAATAATTGTACCAAGTTTCGTTAAAATCCGTCGAGCAGTTTTTGTTTCTATAAGGAACATACAGACAGACAAACAGACAGACACACAGACAGACAGACAAAAATTTTACTGATTGCATTTTTGGCATCAGTATCGATCACTTATCACCCCCTGATAGTTATTTTGAAAATATATTTCATGTACAGAATTGACCTCTCTACAGATTTATTATAAGTATAGATAAGTACCTAAAACCATTTAAATCTCGTGGCGCTTAAATGGCGCGCATCGTCACATAAAAGATAGCTTGTCGTATCAATGTTTGTACAAAGTTCAGTTTAAGGAATTTAAAAGTTCCTTTAAAGTCTACAGTAGATAGATAACACTGTTCGAAAAAACAATGGTTACCCTGATAGATAAATACTTCACTAAGAACAATGGTATTACTACACCCGCCCGAAATATCGCCACTTACCCATAACTATCCAAACTAAATAAAATCGAATAAATTTATCACATTATCGAGCTCGTGAAAATATTTGGAGCGATTTCCTATCGGCCATTTCGAGGTCATTCGATTTTACAATTGAATCGGCCTCGAATTGAAATAGCCAATATTTTCAAGAAAACTTTTGAGATATATTACCTGCCTGATCAATGGGCAGGGAAACAAATAAATTTTTGACATTGCCAGAGACTACATCCGCACAGAATTTAAAAATAAACCTCTTTTTCTAAAATATAAGAAGACACCCTAAGATTTGCATCCTACAACATTAGCTATATGCAGTGAAATGTTTGTCAATGACGGGGATTATCCAAAACAAAGAGACAGACAGACAAAACGTTCCAGTTTAAAGTTTTTTTTTAATTATAAGTTCTGTTTTACCTGTTATTATTATAAGAATTAAGTAATAATCTCTTTTTTTGGCATTACAAACTGACAATTCAGTCTTATATTTTCTGTGTATAGCATCTATTGATTTCTGCTATTCGCCCTTAGCCCATAGTCCCACCCCTAGTGAGTAACATCCTTAGTTTGTAACCATGTGGTTCTAACGACAACGCCAAAGCAAAACATTCGCTGACACCAATCTCGTAAGTGCGTGCACCGGGCCCCGCAAGCCTCACAAATGCCGGACAAGACAAGTCCGGCACGAGCCGGACATAGCTAGACATATCAAGCTTCACGAGCTTGCCTAGTTGCAGTCGGCAATTAAGTGCAAAATTTACTATTAATTAAAATTTAAACCATCCGTAGAGTTTTAGTACCTACGGATTAATTCTATCTAACCTTACCTTATTTAAAAAGAGAATTCGCAACGGACTTTAAATAACTGCCCTGTGTAAAATCTTCAAATTAGTGCATCCACTACTTTCCAAATTAGCAATTTATAAATACCAAAAAAATATACATCTAGTATAAACAAACGGGAAAAATACTTATTTCTTTCGAAGAGCATAAACAATATAATAATCTGGTCCGAGAGCGGGCACCAATTTTTGGGTAGGTATTTGAGTCAAGCTGAAAACTGTCTAATTATATTACAACACGAAACTGTAGACCTGTCTGGTGAGTAGCTGGGCTTCCTTATTTTTTATTATTTTTTTTAATATGTTAGTAGCAATATGCAATTTCTATATGTCGTAGTTTATTGTTTAAAGAATAAAAAAAAAACAGATTTAGTCGGGGTTCCAAAATTGCCAGACGCGTGATATTTTGCATAAAAATATAAAATAAATGTATTTGAGTCAACTTAAAATTTAATAGGGTATTATTTATGACTAAAAAACAGGATTCTAAAAAAGGCATATAATTTTGGTGGTACTTTCTGCCTGCCAGGTGATCTAACAATCTATCTTTCTTGAGTTAGCCCCGCTACTCACCAACTAGGGCTTTAGTTCCGTGTTAGGGTGTGACAGGTGAGACATAAGACGAAAATTGGTGCCAGCTCTCCTGTTAATCGATTTGAACAAATACCGGCGTTAGAAGTTTACCTAATTGTATTAATTGTTTATTTGACTGAATGTGGTTAAAGGGGCCTACTGTCCCTTTAACTCTGCCTACCAATTCGGGGATTATGGACGTGATGTTATGTATGTATGTGACTATATATATCTAGACTAGCTTTTGGCGCACACGCTGCGCGTGTGCTTGCCAAAACCCAGCTCTGCGAGGCGGACGCTCCGGGCTTCGCCCTACGCGGAGCTCGGCCTTCGGCCTCGCGATACGCAGCTCGGCCTGCGGCCTCGCTTAGATTACATGGCTGGGTTGGACCGTTCGCAATGGCGTTCTTATTCTTTTTTTGATGCCCTATGTTCCATCAAATGGGTCCTAAAGAACCAGGCCTTCGGCCCGGAGGGCGCTCGGCCTTCGGCCTCGCGTACCTAGTTTGACCTGCGGTCTTGCAAAATGACATGATTTATTTGGCCGCTCCGGGCTTCGCCCTACGCGGCGCTCCGCCTGTGACTTTGCAGAATCACATCATTTATTTGGCCGCTCCGGGCTGCGCCCTACGCGGCGCTCCGCCTAAGCAGTTGCAGAATAACATAACTAAATTGGCCGCTCCGGGCTTCGCCCTACGCGGCGCTCCGCCTATGTCTTTACAAAATTCACATTATATGTTTGCCGCTCCGGGCTGTGCCCCTATAACATCGAAAAAATACATTAACTGTTTGGCCGCTCCGGGCTTCGCCCGACGCGGCGCTCCGCCTATGGCTTCACAACATTACATCATTTGTTTGGCCGCTCCGGGCTTCGCCCTACGCGGCGCTCCACCTTTGGATTCGCGGGATTGCATCATTTGTTTGGCCGCTTCGGGATGCGCCCTACGCGGCGCTCCGCCTATGGATTCGCGGGATTGCATCATTTGTTTGGCCGCTTCGGGCTGCGCCCTACGCGGCGCTCCGCCTATGGATTTGCGGGATTGCATCATTTGTTTGGCCGCTTCGGGCTGCGCCCTACGCGGCGCTCCGCCTATGACTTTGCAAAATTACATCACTTAATTGGCCGCTCCGGGCTTCGCCCTACGCGGCGCTCCGCCTAAGTAGTTGCAGAATAACATAACTAAATTGGCCGCTCCGGGCTTCGCCCTACGCGGCGCTCCGCCTATGTCTTTGCAAAATCACATTATATGTATGCCGCTCCGGGCTGTGCCCCTATAACATCGAAAAAATACATTAACTGTTTGGCCGCTACGGGCTTCGCCCGACGCGGCGCTCCGCCTATGGCTTCACAACATTACATCATTTGTTTGGCCGCTCCGGGCTTCGCCCTACGCGGCGCTCCGCATATGGCTTCGCAAAAATATATTAATTGTTTGGCCGCTCAGGGCTTCACCCTACTCGGCGCTCCGCCTATGCATTCGTAATATGACATCACTTGTTTGGCCGCTCCGGGCTTCGCCCTACGCGGCGCTCCGCCTTCAACTTCGCAAAATGACATCATTAATTGTTTGGCCGCTCCGGGCTTCGCCCTACGCGGCGCTCCGCCTATGCCCACGCAAAGTTACAAAGTCATTTTGTATTATAAATATAGTACCGCAAGACTATGCAACCGTTTCCCCATACAAAATCGTAGAAACTTATCTTTGCGGTCGGCTCCAGTACAAAATGTATGGGAAAACATGACGTGGAGTTTTTCATTTTTTTCTTTCGACTGTTGATTTATTTTTCAAAATTGGATTGAAATGGAAATAAATGACCAATTTTGACAGATCCTCATACTTATTTTCTACTAAAAGTCGTTATTTCAAGTTTTTACATTTCGGGGTAAAACTCGAAAATTACCCCGAAAATTGGGAAAAAATTATAACCAGTCGATAGGTCTTATAGGGCTCTACAACAAAGGTCATTATCAAAATTTAGCTTTGCTAACTGAAACTGCCCCAAAAACCACTTTGAAAATTCTGAAAAATTCACATTTTTACAAAATGGCCGCCACTTGGTCCGCCATTTTGTTTTTTTTTAAGTCAGTATTTTTTAGGCATTCTACGTTATATACCACATTGAACTGCATTTTTACTTTTTCCCTTCAACGTATAATGAGTCCTCCAGAGCCTCTGGAAATTGACCATACCTTCGGAATTCACCTCCCCGCCGCTCCGAGTGTTGCCATGCGAATTAGATAAAAATAGTCAAATGTCATTTTAATGGACCCGCCCTCTAGGAAACTGGCAATGAATTTACCAAAAAGTCGTTATTTCTACTTTCGACTTTTTCGGGCCATATCTCGAAAACTACTAAAAACTACCAATTTTTTTTTTCGCTTGGCAACACATCTTGACCAGACACACATCTGCCTAGTACATTGGGAAATGCTATAATGTCGCCATCTGCCCGAAAAATTAAAAATAAAATTTCGAAAATGTAAAATTTTCACAAAATGGCCGCTAGCGCGTCCGCCATCTTGAATTTCCGAATGCCCATATTTTTCCCATATTCTGGGTCGTATACTCCACCAACCCACATTTTTCTTTTTTTCCTCCCGTGCGTCCTCGGACCCACAGAGAGTTTGGAAAATGACCATGTTGAAAAAATGTTTTGGTCCGCAGTCGCCAGTGTTGCCAGAATTTTTCAACAAAACTACCATGAGGCTATTGTGGGTCGAGGTTGCCATAAATCTGTATACTCGATTTTTCGCAAAACGTCAAAATTTCTTCCCTACCATTTTCTACCATGACTCGAAAACTACCATGAATTTGGTAGAAATTCAAACGCACGGCAACACTTGAATAAATTTTCTACCCCTACCCCATACAACGCGATTCTCTAAAATGTTGCCATCCATGCGAAAAATTAAAAACAATTTTTTGGAAAATTTTGAGTTTTACTAAATTACCGCCAGCGCGTCCGCCATCTTGAATTTTGCAATGCCTATATTTTTCCCTTATTCTGGATCGTATAACCCATCAACCCTCATTTTTCGTTTTTTCCTCCGACGCTTCCTCTGACTCACAGGGCTCCTAGAAGCTGGCAATGTCGAAAAAACGTTTTTTACCGATAATTCCCAGTGTTGCCAGAATTTTCCAAAAAAACTACAAAAAGGCCCAAGCGGGTCGGGGTTGCCACAAAACTGCATACTTGATTTTTCGAAAATCCAAAAATTTTTTTTCCTACTATTTTCTCCCATGGCTCCAAAACTACCATGAATTTGGTAGAAATTTCCACACATGGTAACACTCGAATAAATTACCCACCATAGCCTTCTTACAAGCGATTCTCTAAAGTGTTGCCATCCACCCGAAAAACGCCTTCGAAAATTGCCAATTTTTTTCTCGGGACAAAATGGCCACCATCACCGCCGCCATATTGAATTTCTATAATCTATGGATAGGGTTGTGGAGTCGACTATACCCGCAACAAATGTCAAAAGAAAGTTTTCCACTGTCTATGCGCGTCTCTTCAGTACGACTGCGCAAAAATGACTCTAAAATTTTTTTTCAAACCGCAATCACACCGCCGCCATCTTGTTTTTTTGACATTTTATTTTTTTTTCATTTTTAACTCGCAAACATCCATCTTAGACAGTTGAGACCGCCCCCCCATCCCCTACATTTTTTTCCCCCCGCGCGGCCATACTCGGCGGCCATCTTGAATTTAAAAAAAAAAAACAAGAAAAAGCTGCGTTGATTAAAAATCTAAACCCACCCCCCTTACGTCAAAAAGTGCTAAACCCCCTCCTTCCCCCCCAAAAACACCCCCGATCAGTGAGTCAGTGAGTGGTAATTTAGCTTTATATATATAGTAAGATAGATACATACAAAAACTTAGTCCAATAGTTAAGCTTATAAAAAAAACGTTAGATGTACCCGCCCTAGTCTATAAATACTCCTTACTAATTGCTCTCCAGGTAGTATTTGATTATGATTAGATTAGCATCAATTGTGTTCGTTATTATAAACGTAGTCATACATTATTTTTAGTACTTACCTTGTTTCAATACAATATTCAACTCTGTGCTCATTTTAATTAGCACAATGCGTTGCTGTAATAATTTAATCTGATTTGAACAACTGTTTTATATGGATGTATAACATTAAAAGTATACAGTTTTTATTATAAATCGCGGGAAAATCTCCCATTGTTATTGAAAATACAATATTATGTACATTATAGTCCTATGATTCTGTTCCTGTGTACAATGTGATATATGACACAGCTGGCGGGCTCATTTGTTTACCTCTTAAATATATGGATAACGCATTGAAGATTTTGAATAATGAGTTTTATTTTTAATTTCATTGTTTGTACATATTTATCGATATCGATAGACATAAGTGAGTGTAAGGTTAAAAATTAGTCCTAATCTATATATTAATAGGTACGTGAAGCAAAAACTTTGTACCCCTTTTTATGAGAATTACGCGAACGGAGGAGTATTAGATTTAGCACAGTTAAAGTTTATATGCAGAAGGCTAATATTTTAATAAATAATAAAAAAAAAACGAATAATGCTCAAATTTCAACCAATCGGCAATCACTAGTTCTTAGAAATTATCGAACCAACAAATAGTTTTATCCAAGCTCAACTAGTGATAACTATATACAGCGGATGTTTACTACAATTGGAACACAGAGATCCTACTAATTAGAGCGCTTAAAGGACAAAAATACTAATTATAAAGGCCGACACATCCTGTGTGTTTGGCAGCGCTAACAGCGGTTACCGCTACACGCCCCGCGTGTGACGTCCTTGTGTACAATTTCCGTACACATCGGGTATTTCGAAAACTTTGTGTATTGGTTAGATCTATTCCTTTCTAATTCCAAAAACGAATACCAATAGTATTTGTTTATTATCGTGTTCCTTTCCGAACGAGTATGTACAAAATTTTAAATATTTAAATGAAGAACTTGATTTATTCCCAATGAATACCAAAACATAGCTTTTGGTCTATCCAAAAGATTGTCAAAAAGTTATCTGCAGTAAAAAAATTATAAAATAATTTTATATACTGTTACTAAAATAATGCACATGTTGATAGAAAGCTTTTTGGTTTCTGATTAAAAATTTCATCAAAATTATTCCCAAACACGTTGCTTCGGCTTCATATCTGCTAAACTTAACCCGGGAACTGTTCCATCGGCAACAATTAGTTAGACTGGCCCGTTGGTTGAGTGGTCAGAGAGCCTGGCCACGAAACCAAAGGTCGCGGGTTCGAATTCCGCTAGGGGCAAATGTTTCGTGTGATGAACATGGACATTTGTACTCGAGTCATGGATGTTTATAAAGGTATTTAAGTATGTCTATCCGTTCGCCTAGTATCCATAGTACAAGCATAAGCTTAGTTTGGAACTAGGGAATTGGTGTGTCAGTCTGGAGAATTTATTTATTTATTATTATTATTAGTGTCAATACCAAGATTGAACCTGGGTCATCAACCGATTACCATTATACGATTACTGTCATATTGCTCATTATTATTATACAAGTACTTTAACTACCGTTAAGCCCGATATCAGTCACACTCTAACTACACAATCGCAACTAAATGAGTTAAGGAACCGACAACTGATAAATATAAATGGTCTCCTTTAGAATGGATTGACTGGGTGCGTGGCAATCTTATCGCTTTAACGGAACAACTTCTGATAGGCTGCAATTAATACAGTTACTAATTTCACAACGAAATACGTTAAACGTTTTTTTACATTATAGTAACTTAAATTCAATATAAAAAAAATATATCTTTGTTTTGGACACCGACCACGATAAGAATGGGGACAAGGTTAATTTGTTCGACATTCATTTTGCCAATACATCATCGTCCTAGCGTTATGTCCCGTGCTTAGTCGGGCTCCGCTTAGATCATGATCCAGGATTTAGCGGGTCTGGTAATAACATAGAAGCGACTGATGTGACCTTCGTTACCCTTAGATAGGAAAACCAGACAATTTTTTTATCATGATTACATATCCATAGCTGTTTGAATGTGTAGGTTTCATAACGATGTTTTCCCTCACCGGCGAGTTAGTGGTATAAATTTGTAAATAGATTTGAAAAATGCAGAGGTACGTGCGCGGGTTTGAACCCGCACCCCTTGGTTAAGAGGCGCGTGTACTTACCGACGAGCTACCACCGCTTCCTTAATTTTGCCAACACAACGGTACATTTTGGCACTTTTATTAGCAAATTACATTCGACGAGCGTATACCAAGATACTGATTTTCCTTGAATTATTTAGTTTAGACTCGATGAAACGTCAGTTGAAATTTTGTCAGTGACAAACCTCTGACGTGTTTCTGAATTCTATGGTCTATATTATCACTACAGGATAAATGTTGCTCTTTCCGGGAAAAACTGCAAAATTGATTCGAATTACAGTAGGCTTAAAAACTGGTTTTACCCAACTACAGTAGAGCCAAAAGGAAAGTTGTGTTTTACGTAGCTCGACATAGTGCTTAAACTACACTTTGAACCAATTTTAATATACGAGTCACCCGATTTGTTAAGGCATAACCTATATTTGAATCGACTTACAAAAAGTGGTACATAGTCAGGACCCTGTTATGAGAAATTAAAGTTCTCTGTTGGCGCGTGTTTATGTTCAACGTTGGTCTGGGACTAAAAAGAATATGCCAAGTGTGTTTCTTGCCCATCATGTCGGAGAAGGCGACTAATGGTATATCGGGTTTTGGGTATGTGATTGAGTTGGCGACAGGTAGCTACTAGTCACTATTTTTTCACCATTTTCCATCTAACCCAGCCCAGTTTTATTTTTGGCTGAATGTGGATAAAGGGGCTTGACTCTGCCTACCCCTTCGGGGATTATGGGCATGATGTGATGTATGTATGTATGTATAAAAATAAATGCCGGGTGCACCGTTTCCAGCTCAGGTTAAAGATCAACCCAATTGTTTCTAATTAGAGTATATTACATATCGCCGCTCATACGCCTGTGACCGTGGGGTCAATACTCCATACCTCACACTGCGCGTGCGGCGATATACCGCAGAACAGTTAATAGCTCTCTAATATGGTTTGACGTAACAGAATAAATAAACTATTTGATGTACAATGTTGTTAAAGGATTAGAAAGTTAATAAGAAGGCACCAACGAGACCTTTGGTTTTTTTTTTCAAAATCTTTCTAAAGTATGCATTTACAAAGAACTAGCAGTAAATCCGACATTGTCTAGTCTAGTTTATTATACTTTCCGAATTATAATTTACATACATACATAAAATCACGCCCATAATCCCCGAAGGGGTAGGCAGAGTCAAAGGGGCAGCATGCTCCTTCAACCATATTTAGCCAAAAATAAAGCCGGGCTGGGTTAGATGGAAAATTGTGAGAAAGCAGTGACAAGCGGTTAACCTATCGCCTACACAATAACACACCCAAAACCCGATATACCATTAGTCGCCTTTTACGACATGCTAGGCAAGAACCACAGTTGGCATATTCTTTTTAAGCCCTAAACCAACATGGGACAGTGTGCTGGGTTGGATGAAAAGCTTATAATTTAGTATAAAAAACTGGAAAAAATTATAAAAAAATATAATTTTATCCAGTTTTTTATTTTATAGAGTATCTCTGTTTCATCATCGCAATCGCTTCTGATATTTTCATGTATTGTCAAAAAAATATGCAAACACGCATACTATTTATGCATCGCATGATAAAATATACGGCTTGTATCTTTGTCAACTCGAATATATACTAAATTCTAGTCATAAAATGATCTAGCTTTAACAAACAACTCAAGTCAGCGGTCAGGTCAACACTCACCCTTAACCTCATGGGGGTTGCGTGCAGCCCTCTAATACGTCTTGGGGTCGGTGAAACTAGATAATCATTCTTTATTGATGGACGAAATTATTATTGGATATAAAAAAATCGTTTAAAACAAACAAACAGTTTAGCTGGCAAGGATGCGAGGTTCAGTATCTGATTGAAAAACTACTCAATGTTTCAAATGTTTAACATACAGATTGACCTTGATCTAAAATGACGCAAGAAAATTCCAGATATTTGAAAATTATTATACGAATATGGGAACTTAGTGTCTTCAGATTCGATATACGCAAGTCGAATCAGGAAGTTAACGAGTCATCACTATCTTTTTACAGATATATCATTGCCCTATATTTTTTTTTTTGCTCACTAAAGTCTAACTTAACACTTTTTTAGGAACATAGGTATTTATGTAATATCATGCAAATATTAGAAATACGAAATATGTCCATTATTATATTAAACAATTTAGTACAAAAATATCATAAACGTTGAGAATATGCGTATATAATATTATGTTAAACCTGAAAAATATATAACTAATTAACTAAATACATTGAAAATCCTTTTCCCTAACACCTAAAATAGCCGTGACTACGCAAATAAGGAAAACTAACAAAACACTTAACATAACATCACGTCCATAATCCCCGAAGGGGTAGGCAGAGTCGAAACGACAGCAAGCCCCTTCAATCACATTCAGCCAAAAATAAAGCCGAGCTGGGTTAGATGAAAAAATGTGAAATAGCAGTGACAAGCGGCTAACCTGTCGCCTACACAATCACACACCCAAAACCCGATATACCATTAGTCGCTTTTACGACATGCTAAGCAAGAACCACAGTTGGCATATTCTTTTTAAGTCCCAGACCAACATGGGACAGTGGGCTGGGTTGGATGGAAAGCTGTGAAAAAGGAGTGACAAGTGGCTAGTCGCCTACTCAGTCACATACCCAAAAGGTCGTAAACCATTAGAACCAAAGGAAATATAAACAGCCTAATATAATTTAGAATAGTTCAAAACAACTTTAATTCTTATCCATAAAACCATTTATCCTGTTGTTTTGGCATCTAAACTTAGCCTATTATGCTCGTGCGTGTTGATAGCGCCTCGCTGTGGATACAAACATCAAAATTGTTTACACTTCATTACGATTGAAAATGGTATCACTATGCGACTAATTAAGCGAATTTTAACATTAACTAGTTCAGCAAAATTTTGTATTTTTCGGTTGATTGCGAAAAGCTTCTTGCCCAAAGATTGCGTAAGTAATTGCGAGTGTAAGGTAAATAATGAGCGCTAATCTATAAATTAATACATGAAGCAAATCTTTTTTCCCCTCTTTATGAGAATGACGCGAACGGAGAAGTATGAGATTTGGCACAGCTAATGTTTATATGCGGAAAGCTAATATTTTAATAAATAATAAAAATAAAAAACGAATAATGCTCAAATTTCAACCAATCGGCATTCACTAGTTCTTAGAAATTATCGAACCAACAAATAGCTTTATCCAAGCTCAACTAGTGATAACTATTTACAGCGGATGTTTACTACAATTGGAACACAGAGATCCTACTAATTAGAGCGCTTAAAGAACAATAATATTAATTATAAAGGCCGACACATCCTGTGTGTTTGGCAGCGCTAACAGCGGTTACCGCTACACGCCCCGCGTGTGACGTCCTTGTGTACAATTTCCGTACACATCGGGTATTTCGAAAACTTTGTGTATTGGTTAGATCTATTCCTTTCTAATTCCAAAAACGAATACCAATAGTATTTGTTTATTATCGTGTTCCTTTCCGAACGAGTATGTACAAAATTTTAAATATTTAAATGAAGAACTTGATTTATTCCCAATGAATACCAAAACATAGCTTTTGGTCTATCCAAAAGATTGTCAAAAAGTTATCTGCAGTAAAAAAATTATAAAATAATTTTATATACTGTTACTAAAATAATGCACATGTTGATAGAAAGCTTTTTGGTTTCTGATTAAAAATTTCATCAAAATTATTCCCAAACACGTTGCTTCGGCTTCATATCTGCTAAACTTAACCCGGGAACTGTTCCATCGGCAACAATTAGTTAGACTGGCCCGTTGGTTGAGTGGTCAGAGAGCCTGGCCACGAAACCAAAGGTCGCGGGTTCGAATTCCGCTAGGGGCAAATGTTTCGTGTGATGAACATGGACATTTGTACTCGAGTCATGGATGTTTATAAAGGTATTTAAGTATGTCTATCCGTTCGCCTAGTATCCATAGTACAAGCATAAGCTTAGTTTGGAACTAGGGAATTGGTGTGTCAGTCTGGAGAATTTATTTATTTATTATTATTATTAGTATCAATACCAAGATTGAACCTGGGTCATCAACCGATTACCATTATACGATTACTGTCATATTGCTCATTATTATTATACAAGTACTTTAACTACCGTTAAGCCCGATATCAGTCACACTCTAACTACACAATCGCAACTAAATGAGTTAAGGAACCGACAACTGATAAATATAAATGGTCTCCTTTAGAATGGATTGACTGGGTGCGTGGCAATCTTATCGCTTTAACGGAACAACTTCTGATAGGCTGCAATTAATACAGTTACTAATTTCACAACGAAATACGTTAAACGTTTTTTTACATTATAGTAACTTAAATTCAATATAAAAAAAATATATCTTTGTTTTGGACACCGACCACGATAAGAATGGGGACAAGGTTAATTTGTTCGACATTCATTTTGCCAATACATCATCGTCCTAGCGTTATGTCCCGTGCTTAGTCGGGCTCCGCTTAGATCATGATCCAGGATTTAGCGGGTCTGGTAATAACATAGAAGCGACTGATGTGACCTTCGTTACCCTTAGATAGGAAAACCAGACAATTTTTTTATCATGATTACATATCCATAGCTGTTTGAATGTGTAGGTTTCATAACGATGTTTTCCCTCACCGGCGAGTTAGTGGTATAAATTTGTAAATAGATTTGAAAAATGCAGAGGTACGTGCGCGGGTTTGAACCCGCACCCCTTGGTTAAGAGGCGCGTGTACTTACCGACGAGCTACCACCGCTTCCTTAATTTTGCCAACACAACGGTACATTTTGGCACTTTTATTAGCAAATTACATTCGACGAGCGTATACCAAGATACTGATTTTCCTTGAATTATTTAGTTTAGACTCGATGAAACGTCAGTTGAAATTTTGTCAGTGACAAACCTCTGACGTGTTTCTGAATTCTATGGTCTATATTATCACTACAGGATAAATGTTGCTCTTTCCGGGAAAAACTGCAAAATTGATTCGAATTACAGTAGGCTTAAAAACTGGTTTTACCCAACTACAGTAGAGCCAAAAGGAAAGTTGTGTTTTACGTAGCTCGACATAGTGCCTAAACTACACTTTGAACCAATTTCGATATACGAGTCACCCGATTTGTTAAGACATAACCTATATTTGAATCGACTTACAAAAAGTGGTACATAGTCAGGACCCTGTTATGAGAAATTAAAGTTCTCTGTTGGCGCGTGTTCATGTTCAACGTTGGTCTGGGACTAAAAAGAATATGCCAAGTGTTTCTTGCCCATCATGTCGGAAAAGGCGACTAATGGTATATCGGGTTTTGGGTATGTGACTGAGTTGGCGACAGCTAGCTACTTGTCACTATTTTTTCACCATTTTCCATCTAACCCAGCCCAGTTTTATTTTTGGCTGAATGTGGATAAAAGGGCTTGACTATGCCTACCCCTTCGGGGATTATGGGCGTGATGTTATGTATGTATGTATAAAAATAAATGCCGGGTGCACCGTTTCCAGCTAAGGTTAGAGATCAACCCAATTGTTTCTAATTAGAGTATATTACATATCGCCGCTCATACGCCTGTGACCGTGGGGTCAATACTCCATACCTCATACTGCGCGTGCGAAGATATACCGCAGAACAGCTAATAGCTCTCTAATATGGTTTGACGTAACAGAATAAATAAACTATTTGATGTACAATGTTGTTAAAGGATTAGAAAGTTAATAAGAAGGCACCAACGAGACCTTTGGTTTTTTTTTTCAAAATCTTTCTCAAGTATGCATTTACAAAGAACTAGCAGTAAATCCGACATTGTCTAGTCTAGTTTATTATACTTTCCGAATTATAATTTACATACATACATAAAATCACGCCCATAATCCCCGAAGGGGTAGGCAGAGTCAAAGGGGCAGCATGCTCCTTCAACCATATTTAGCCAAAAATAAAGCCGGGCTGGGTTAGATGGAAAATTGTGAGAAAGCAGTGACAAGCGGTTAACCTATCGCCTACACAATAACACACCCAAAACCCGATATACCATTAGTCGCCTTTTACGACATGCTAGGCAAGAACCACAGTTGGCATATTCTTTTTAAGCCCTAAACCAACATGGGACAGTGTGCTGGGTTGGATGAAAAGCTTATAATTTAGTATAAAAAACTGGAAAAAATTATAAAAAAATATAATTTTATCCAGTTTTTTATTTTATAGAGTATCTCTGTTTCATCATCGCAATCGCTTCTGATATTTTCATGTATTGTCAAAAAAATATGCAAACACGCATACTATTTATGCATCGCATGATAAAATATACGGCTTGTATCTTTGTCAACTCGAATATATACTAAATTCTAGTCATAAAATGATCTAGCTTTAACAAACAACTCAAGTCAGCGGTCAGGTCAACACTCACCCTTAACCTCATGGGGGTTGCGTGCAGCCCTCTAATACGTCTTGGGGTCGGTGAAACTAGATAATCATTCTTTATTGATGGACGAAATTATTATTGGATATAAAAAAATCGTTTAAAACAAACAAACAGTTTAGCTGGCAAGGATGCGAGGTTCAGTATCTGATTGAAAAACTACTCAATGTTTCAAATGTTTAACATACAGATTGACCTTGATCTAAAATGACGCAAGAAAATTCCAGATATTTGAAAATTATTATACGAATATGGGAACTTAGTGTCTTCAGATTCGATATACGCAAGTCGAATCAGGAAGTTAACGAGTCATCACTATCTTTTTACAGATATATCATTGCCCTATATTTTTTTTTTTGCTCACTAAAGTCTAACTTAACACTTTTTTAGGAACATAGGTATTTATGTAATATCATGCAAATATTAGAAATACGAAATATGTCCATTATTATATTAAACAATTTAGTACAAAAATATCATAAACGTTGAGAATATGCGTATATAATATTATGTTAAACCTGAAAAATATATAACTAATTAACTAAATACATTGAAAATCCTTTTCCCTAACACCTAAAATAGCCGTGACTACGCAAATAAGGAAAACTAACAAAACACTTAACATAACATCACGTCCATAATCCCCGAAGGGGTAGGCAGAGTCGAAACGACAGCAAGCCCCTTCAATCACATTCAGCCAAAAATAAAGCCGAGCTGGGTTAGATGAAAAAATGTGAAATAGCAGTGACAAGCGGCTAACCTGTCGCCTACACAATCACACACCCAAAACCCGATATACCATTAGTCGCTTTTACGACATGCTAAGCAAGAACCACAGTTGGCATATTCTTTTTAAGTCCCAGACCAACATGGGACAGTGGGCTGGGTTGGATGGAAAGCTGTGAAAAAGGAGTGACAAGTGGCTAGTCGCCTACTCAGTCACATACCCAAAAGGTCGTAAACCATTAGAACCAAAGGAAATATAAACAGCCTAATATAATTTAGAATAGTTCAAAACAACTTTAATTCTTATCCATAAAACCATTTATCCTGTTGTTTTGGCATCTAAACTTAGCCTATTATGCTCGTGCGTGTTGATAGCGCCTCGCTGTGGATACAAACATCAAAATTGTTTACACTTCATTACGATTGAAAATGGTATCACTATGCGACTAATTAAGCGAATTTTAACATTAACTAGTTCAGCAAAATTTTGTATTTTTCGGTTGATTGCGAAAAGCTTCTTGCCCAAAGATTGCGTAAGTAATTGCGAGTGTAAGGTAAATAATGAGCGCTAATCTATAAATTAATACATGAAGCAAATCTTTTTTCCCCTCTTTATGAGAATGACGCGAACGGAGAAGTATGAGATTTGGCACAGCTAATGTTTATATGCGGAAAGCTAATATTTTAATAAATAATAAAAATAAAAAACGAATAATGCTCAAATTTCAACCAATCGGCATTCACTAGTTCTTAGAAATTATCGAACCAACAAATAGCTTTATCCAAGCTCAACTAGTGATAACTATTTACAGCGGATGTTTACTACAATTGGAACACAGAGATCCTACTAATTAGAGCGCTTAAAGAACAATAATATTAATTATAAAGGCCGACACATCCTGTGTGTTTGGCAGCGCTAACAGCGGTTACCGCTACACGCCCCGCGTGTGACGTCCTTGTGTACAATTTCCGTACACATCGGGTATTTCGAAAACTTTGTGTATTGGTTAGATCTATTCCTTTCTAATTCCAAAAACGAATACCAATAGTATTTGTTTATTATCGTGTTCCTTTCCGAACGAGTATGTACAAAATTTTAAATATTTAAATGAAGAACTTGATTTATTCCCAATGAATACCAAAACATAGCTTTTGGTCTATCCAAAAGATTGTCAAAAAGTTATCTGCAGTAAAAAAATTATAAAATAATTTTATATACTGTTACTAAAATAATGCACATGTTGATAGAAAGCTTTTTGGTTTCTGATTAAAAATTTCATCAAAATTATTCCCAAACACGTTGCTTCGGCTTCATATCTGCTAAACTTAACCCGGGAACTGTTCCATCGGCAACAATTAGTTAGACTGGCCCGTTGGTTGAGTGGTCAGAGAGCCTGGCCACGAAACCAAAGGTCGCGGGTTCGAATTCCGCTAGGGGCAAATGTTTCGTGTGATGAACATGGACATTTGTACTCGAGTCATGGATGTTTATAAAGGTATTTAAGTATGTCTATCCGTTCGCCTAGTATCCATAGTACAAGCATAAGCTTAGTTTGGAACTAGGGAATTGGTGTGTCAGTCTGGAGAATTTATTTATTTATTATTATTATTAGTATCAATACCAAGATTGAACCTGGGTCATCAACCGATTACCATTATACGATTACTGTCATATTGCTCATTATTATTATACAAGTACTTTAACTACCGTTAAGCCCGATATCAGTCACACTCTAACTACACAATCGCAACTAAATGAGTTAAGGAACCGACAACTGATAAATATAAATGGTCTCCTTTAGAATGGATTGACTGGGTGCGTGGCAATCTTATCGCTTTAACGGAACAACTTCTGATAGGCTGCAATTAATACAGTTACTAATTTCACAACGAAATACGTTAAACGTTTTTTTACATTATAGTAACTTAAATTCAATATAAAAAAAATATATCTTTGTTTTGGACACCGACCACGATAAGAATGGGGACAAGGTTAATTTGTTCGACATTCATTTTGCCAATACATCATCGTCCTAGCGTTATGTCCCGTGCTTAGTCGGGCTCCGCTTAGATCATGATCCAGGATTTAGCGGGTCTGGTAATAACATAGAAGCGACTGATGTGACCTTCGTTACCCTTAGATAGGAAAACCAGACAATTTTTTTATCATGATTACATATCCATAGCTGTTTGAATGTGTAGGTTTCATAACGATGTTTTCCCTCACCGGCGAGTTAGTGGTATAAATTTGTAAATAGATTTGAAAAATGCAGAGGTACGTGCGCGGGTTTGAACCCGCACCCCTTGGTTAAGAGGCGCGTGTACTTACCGACGAGCTACCACCGCTTCCTTAATTTTGCCAACACAACGGTACATTTTGGCACTTTTATTAGCAAATTACATTCGACGAGCGTATACCAAGATACTGATTTTCCTTGAATTATTTAGTTTAGACTCGATGAAACGTCAGTTGAAATTTTGTCAGTGACAAACCTCTGACGTGTTTCTGAATTCTATGGTCTATATTATCACTACAGGATAAATGTTGCTCTTTCCGGGAAAAACTGCAAAATTGATTCGAATTACAGTAGGCTTAAAAACTGGTTTTACCCAACTACAGTAGAGCCAAAAGGAAAGTTGTGTTTTACGTAGCTCGACATAGTGCCTAAACTACACTTTGAACCAATTTCGATATACGAGTCACCCGATTTGTTAAGACATAACCTATATTTGAATCGACTTACAAAAAGTGGTACATAGTCAGGACCCTGTTATGAGAAATTAAAGTTCTCTGTTGGCGCGTGTTCATGTTCAACGTTGGTCTGGGACTAAAAAGAATATGCCAAGTGTTTCTTGCCCATCATGTCGGAAAAGGCGACTAATGGTATATCGGGTTTTGGGTATGTGACTGAGTTGGCGACAGCTAGCTACTTGTCACTATTTTTTCACCATTTTCCATCTAACCCAGCCCAGTTTTATTTTTGGCTGAATGTGGATAAAAGGGCTTGACTATGCCTACCCCTTCGGGGATTATGGGCGTGATGTTATGTATGTATGTATAAAAATAAATGCCGGGTGCACCGTTTCCAGCTAAGGTTAGAGATCAACCCAATTGTTTCTAATTAGAGTATATTACATATCGCCGCTCATACGCCTGTGACCGTGGGGTCAATACTCCATACCTCATACTGCGCGTGCGAAGATATACCGCAGAACAGCTAATAGCTCTCTAATATGGTTTGACGTAACAGAATAAATAAACTATTTGATGTACAATGTTGTTAAAGGATTAGAAAGTTAATAAGAAGGCACCAACGAGACCTTTGGTTTTTTTTTTCAAAATCTTTCTCAAGTATGCATTTACAAAGAACTAGCAGTAAATCCGTCATTGTCTAGTCTAGTTAATTATATTTTCCGAATTATAATTTACATACATACATAACATCCCGCCCATAATCCCCGAAGGGGTAGGCAGAGTCAAAGGGGCAGCATGCCCCTTCAACCATATTTAGCCAAAAATAAAGCCCGGCTGGGTTAGATGGAAAATTGTGAGAAAGCAGTGACAAGCGGCTAACCTGTCGCCTACACAATCACACACTCAACACCCGATATACCATTAGTCGCCTTTTACGAGGTTGTGATAGTGAGGTGAGGATGCTAGGTAAGAACCACAGTTGGCATATTCTTTTTAAGCCCTAAACCAACATGGGACAGTGGGCTGGGTTGGATGAAAAGCTTATAATTTTATCCAGTATAAAAAACTGGATAAAATTTTATCCAGTTTTTTATTTTATAGAGTATCTCTGTTTCATCATCGCAATCGCTTCTGATATTTTCATGTATTGTCAAAAAAATATGCAAACACGCATACTATACATGCATCGCATGATAAAATATACGGCTTGTATCTTTGTCAACTCGAAAATATACTAAATTCTAGTCATAAAATGATCTAGCTTAAACAAACAACTCAAGTCACCGGTGAGGTCAACACTCACCCTTAACCTCATGGGGGTTGCGTGCAGCCCTCTAATACGTCTTGGGGTTGGTGAAACTAGATAATCATTCTTTATTGATGGACGAAATTATTATTGGATATAAAAAAATCGTTTAAAACAAACAAACAGTTTAGCTGGCAAGAATGCGAGGTTCAGTATCTGATTAAAAACTACTCAATGTTTCAAATGTTTAACATACAGATTGACCTTGATCTAAAATGACGCAAGAAAATTCCAGATATTTGAAAATTATTATACGAATATGGGAACTTAGTGTCTTCAGATTCGATATACGAAAGTCAAATCAGGAAGTTAACGAGTCATCACTATCTTTTTACAGATATATCATTGCCCTTTTTTTTTTTTTGCTCACTAAAGTCTAACTTAACACTTTTTTAGGAACATAGGTATACGTAATATCATGCAAATATTAGAAATACGAAATATGTCCATTATTATATTAACCAATTTGGTACAAAAATATCATAAACGTTGAGAATATGCGTATATAATATTATGTTAAACCTGAAAAATATATAACTAATTAACTAAATACATTGAAAAACCTTTTCCCTAACACCTAAAATAGCCGTGACTACGCAAATAAGGAAAACTAACAAAACACATAACATAACATCACGTCCATAATCCCCGAAGGGGTAGGCAGAGTCGAAACGGCAGCAAGCCCCTTCAACCACATTCAGCCAAAAATAAAGCAGAGCTGGGTTAGATGAAAAAATGTGAAATAGCAGTGACAAGCGGCTAACCTGTCGCCTACACAATCACACACCCAAAACCCGATATACCATTAGTCGTTTTTACGACTTGCTATGCAAGAACCACAGTTGGCATATTCTTTTTAAGTCCCAGACCAACATTGGACAGTGGGCTGGGTTGGATGGAAAGCTGTGAAAAAGGAGTGACAAGTGGCTAGTCGCCTACTCAGTCACATACCCAAAAGGTCGTAAACCATTAGAACTAAAGGAAATATAAACAGCCTAATATAATTTAGAATAGTTCAAAACAACTTATTAATTCTTATCCATAAAACCATTTATCCTGTTGTTTTGGCATCTAAACTTAGCCTATTATGCTCGTGCGTGTTGATAGCGCCTCGCTGTGGATACAAACATCAAAATTGTTTACACTTCATTACGATTGAAAATGGTATCACTATGCGACTAATTAAGCGAATTTTAACTATAACTAGTTCAGCAAAATTTTGTATTTTTTGGTTGATCGCGGAAAGCTTCTTGCCCAAAGATTGCGAATTGCGAGCGCGCTGTTAAGAATGTGATCACAAATTACTTTATACTAAAAATACTATAAATATTTATATCTATCATCGATCATAGGTTTTAATTTAGAACTAGCTGGCGCCCGTAACTTTATCTGGGTAGAATTTACCGATAGAAGTAGCCTTAGTTCCGACAAAAGCAGATCAGCCTTTAATAGCAAATAGAGACTAGACAGAAACGCTTTTTTTTATTATAAGTATATAGTATATATCGTATAAACTTTCATAAGCATTTAGCTAAATTAACTAAATAAAATCTGTTATTTTTTTTGTTGAAAAGGTTACTTGAAATTTAACTAAAATAATTATAATAAAACATCTGATATCCGAATGTTCCTGTTGTTTTGGTAACTAAGTTTCCGTAGCGTTCAGACGCGACCCCGACGTCAGGCGACCCGGCTGATAACACTCACCGCTAACAAACATCGAATTTGTTATCACTACATCGATGTTATTGCGTAACGAGCATGATAGAAGGTGAGAGGAAACCGCTTGGCTTTGGACCAAGTGATACATGGTGATACACTAACGCTGAGATTTCGAAAATTTTGATACGGTATTACAATAAAACTGATAGCGGTAGTAGCTAGTATGGTAAGGACACGCGCCTCTTAACCGAGGAGTGCGGGTTTAAAACCGGCACCTACCTCTGGACTTTTCAAATCTATGTACGTATTTAAACCACTAGTTCAACGGTGAGGGAAAACATCGTAATGAAACCTGCAAATTCCAACAGCATTGGATTTGTAACCATGATTCAAAAATTGTCTGGTTCCCTTATCTTAGGGTTACGAAGGTCAGATCGGCAGTCGCTTCAATGTAATTACTAGTAGACTCGCTAAATCCTAGATCATGGTCTAAGCGGACCCCGTCGAAGCACGGGACATTACGCTAGGAAGATGAAGATGATGATGACAATAAAACTGATAAAAGCAACAATTACTTTGTTTATTAATTGTGACATCATATAGCAAACATTGGGGCACAAATATACTATTGTGATTCAGCTGATGACGTACGCGTAGCAATATTGAGGCCCGAAACGACCATCTCAACACAATACAGCAGGTCGCAGACTCAGGCATAACAGAATACATGGACATGAATGCAAAAATAACCATAGCGACATTAAATTCCCAAACGATATAAACACAACATAAATAGCAGCTTTAAGACCCATGTATATTGTATATTGTAAACGAGTACAAAATAACCTGTGACGACGCGAAGACGTTAGGCTAACAGACCTCAATCAAAGCAATATTTAAACCCAAAACTACTATTGAAACAATACAAATAGTAGCATTAGGCCCATGTATATTGTACACAATGCCCCGTGACGTCAGCAAGACCTCCTCGCCTACAGACTGCTCATTGCACAGACAATTATTGAAATCGTTATCAGCAGACACAAGTTATTACGTAACGTCCATGCTATGCGGTTCTCAGCTGCGTCTTGCGCTGACAACGAAGCACTTACACTGCGGATAAAATTATAATATAAATTAAACATCCTACACTTAACCTGTTACAAATGATTTATGATTCAAAATTCGCCATATTTATCTTTAAACGTAATATAACGGGACATACATGGCATTTACATAGGTTGTCTTTAAGTCCATTCATTTTAAATAAAATGCAACGTGAAAGTACATTTTTACTTTCTTAATTCTATTTCTTAAGAATATTCGAAAGCGGTAGATATCATTCGTAAAAAAAATTGAATATTATTTTATGTACCTATTCGTAACTTTAGACTTTTGTCGTTAATAAAAAGCTTATCAACAAAATTTATTACAAAACTATCAAGTTAACTAGGTGTAAGTATTGAGTCAATTGTTGATCCATAATTTCTACAAAAGCATCGACATGATAAATAGTTATCAAAAACGTCAAGACCGAAATATCTGTGACTAAAACGATAACGATGCATTTAAAACTACTGCTCCTGGCGACAATTTAAACTTATTCACTAAAAACAAAAGCAACACACAGAATGAAAAATTACAATGCTGAAGTATTTTCTGCAAAATTGCAGAATAATAATCTGAGTCCATAAAACAATTGGTGTTGATCTCCTTACTTCCACAGTAGTCCTATCAAGGAAGCAGAAGTTAACACTCAGACTGACACAATTTGAGCTAGATGTTACTAGATATAATGCTGGTTTTCCAGTTTTAGTATTTATTTTGGCTATGTTTTGTTTTGGCAATGAGCTATAATGCATTGATCTACATTAGAGGACGGCTTAATACCACCGAAAGACTACATTTCAATGTGCATTTGTTCATGATTATTTGCTAAAGAGATCACCCGAATAACTCGTAGCTATAGATGAGTCGGTACAGAGCTTTAGACATTGCAGGGTCTATGATATGAATATCTGCCTTCCAGGTCAGTTAATTCTAGTAATCGTATTGCTGTAACGGATTCTATATCTTCAACTTCATCTACAAATATCCGAAAGTAAGAAAAAAAATGTAAGAATCTTTTCGTAAACTCCTTTATCCACAAAATAAACTGATTCCGAGAAATGTCCAACTTTGAATGATGGGCCGAATGCAAGCATGAAGTCATAGACGCAAGGTTAAAACAGAAAATACTGCGACACTATGAAGTGTTTTCAACATAGTCTTTCGTTATCCTTTTAGCTTTCACCTTCTGTTTTCTTTCACCATTGTCTAGTAAAGGTTAATGGTCGACAATCAATGAGGCATCTTTTACACATATTGCATAAACCCTTGTTCGTCATATGAAATAGCCATTGTGAATATTTATCACCTCATTGGGTTCGAGATAATGAGATCGCCGCAGTGCCAACCAAAGCGAAACTATTTAGTCTTTATGTCGATGTGAAAAGGTTCTCAATCGTGTAATCTAGGTCTGTTGCATCGTTGCAATAAATAAACATAGCTTAGCAAGTCCCGCCTCATTACTGGGATCGTTCGTGACACATTTGCCGTAAAATGACACGGGTATAAATAATAACGCACCGGACATTGAGCGCCAATCATCTGCTCTAACTGGGGCACGCATTGTATTATGAGTTCCAGACATAGACAATTTGCCTTGAATCAGGCGCCTACTAAAACTGCTACCTATAACAAACGCTGACTCCCACGTCGGACCCGAAATGTGTCCCGTTTTTTGATAAGTTAAACCTGTCTACTTATGTAATTTAATTTGTTAGGTAACGCAACCACCCGTTATTTAAAATCAAATATACAACAACAACACTACGAGAAAAAAATTATTTAAGAATTGCTTGCAGTAAACTTAGACGTTGTTATATATTTAGGTGAATATGTAACTAAATAACTAAATTTCACGCCACTTCCCTAGCGGGATAGGGATGAATACATACTTCGATATTGATCTGACGATGAATGAATGAAGTTCGAAGGTCACCAGGTAGCCACGGCGGCACGTCACCTTTCTTCTTGAAGACGATAATATTATTATGTCAAATTGGACTGCCTGAAATATTTCTGTCGTGAAAACTATTAAAGTCCCATCACAATCTATTTTGGATCACCATTCCATTCGTTTGTGTTTTACGATTTAAATCCGAATGCTAATTTTAATTTTATAACTGCTCTTAATCAAGTCGACACAGTTTCAGATGTAAATTCTTTAACAGTGGATTTCATAATTAAGACTTATTGTGGCGGGAATAAGGAATACATTAGCCTAATTAAAATTGTATTGTTAGTTATATTGCAGCTGATATAATGACATACTAAAATATGTTGTGAATAAATTTACGATGTGAATCTGCTGACGTGGAAATTACTGGTTTGATTAAACGAAATTAAAGAATGACCATAAAAATGATGTTAGGAGTCATAAAAATCGTAGAGCTTGTATGAAAAGGATTATGAATGTTGAAGAGGCGAGTAAGGTGTGTAAGGATCGTGCCATATGGCGTTCGGTTCTCTCTGCCTACCCCGCTAGGGAAGTGGCGTGAAGTTTAGTTAGTTAGTTAGTTAGACCATAAAAAATACGCACATTTTCACTTGAGACATTGATTAGTATTTGTAATTAATGACCGTTGTTGTATACCTATAGATTTTATTAAATTTAATTTTTGTAATGTACTCCAAATTCTGAAATTGAAACATTTCCTTTATTATTTGACTGCCATGATGGAACATTCTTCTTACACAATAGAAGCAATTACATTAATAGTAAAAGTTTAATCAACAAGACTAGAGAAGAAGTAGTATCTTAGTGATTACCAAGAAGTAAATGTTAAGCTTTGTCTTGATTTGAGTTCTATTGCATTACTCGACGGATTTAGTTAATAATAAAGTAGTTAATTTAAAAATCAGGTTAGAGTGTACTCTAGATTTTTTTTTTTAACATCACGCCCGTAATCACCGAAGGGGTAGGCAGAGTCAAAGGGGCAGCATGCCCGTTCAACCACATTCAGCCAAAAATAAAGCCGGCCTGGGTTAGATGGAAAATTGTGAAAAAGCAGAGACAAGCGGCTCACCTGTCGCCTACACAATCACACACCCAAAACCCGATATACTCTAGAATTCTTCTTGATTTTTGATATAATGCATAATTTAATAAACCAAAGAACCACTTTCCCGTAGTAATATAAAATTAAAAAAAAAATGCAAGAAAGCGCTCCGTTTCATAAACCAATGTCGCCTCAAGTACTTCACAATTATGAAGCATTTTCCCTAACTTGAACGTAATAGTTTGCGGCAAGCAGTAAGTGCAGTGAACTTTTGAGCTGTTACGTCACCTTCGACTTTCACGCTATTGCAATAAGGTTCAAGCAGATATTACTTAGTTGACCTACAATAGGTAGAATTTGTATAATATCCGTTAAAACAGCAAGGCCTATTTTTTAGTTTATGCGAAACCTGAAAATTGTTGGTACAAAATCTTTAATAGAATCTATTGCAATAGTTTTTATACCTTTTTATTTTTTGACCAAATAAATATATTTACAAAACGCTTTTTTACAAGTTTTCGTTAGTTTTAGAAATAGGTAATATATCTTGTTTACACTGATTATTAAATTCAAAATATTTAACTCGTGTTTGGTTTTCGTATATACAAATAAATTGTCCAAGCCTTGCATTTTTTGCACAAAATGTATTTTTACAAATTTTTGTCAAATTAAAATTCAAATAAAAATATTTTTTTACACTAATTCTTTAAATTAAAATATTTGACCTGTATTTCGGTTTTCGTTTGAACCAAAAATAAGGTTGTATATTCGGTGGTTTATTGGTTGAGTCGGGCAAGTCGCGTGCGTGTGCCGTCATTATGCAGGGCTGGGAGTGTCGGTTCGTGACTGAACTGTCTATTGATTGGGGCAGGGTTGCTCCAGATTTACATGCCAGGTCCCGTGGAAGTCCCTTGCGTGATGTCGTTGTTGGGTGCCTTTTGAAACACATATTATATCCATATATAAGTATGTAACTGAAGTTTGTAATATATATATATATTACGCTGTAAGCATGTGTGGGGCGGACTTATTCTTGTGATGAATAATGTTTGCTTTCAAGCTTGGATAAGTAAATTTAAGATGTCATCTATGAGAAACTTAGGAAAATAGCACCTATTGATTTGATTTGTTTAGTACGTATGGAAACTTAATGTAATACTTTCTCTTTAACTAAGGAACCAACTGATTATCAGGTATTAGGTCCCTTGACAGGCCTGTAGGTCGAGTGGTCAGAGACCCTGACCACGAAACCAAGGGTCGCGGATTCGATCCCGCTAGGGACAAATGTTTTGAGTGATAAACATGAACATTTGTACTCGAGCCATGGCTATTTATGAACGTATTCAAGTATGTATATTCGTTCATCTAGTATCCATAGGACAAGCTTTAAACTTAGATCAGAACTGGCGAATTGGTATGCCAGTCTGAAGAATTTACGGTTTACGGTTTAAGACATTTATTTCTCAAAACGGAATAGTACTTATTCACTTACATTGAGAAACACTGGTTTACATATGATCATGCAAAACAAACATCGAAACGGACGGTTTAAAGTTATAAAATAATAATAAATTTTCCAAACTGACACACCAATTCCCTAATACTTTTTATTTGTTAGTTAACGACTTAGAATTAAATTATTTGACAAAAAAGAAACCCTATTCTCGAAGATAAAATAATTGAAATGAAGGTAATTCGCTAACTTTTTCGAGCAAGGTGGCAGCGATTATGAGTACAGAACTTATAAAAAAAATAAGCCACATATTGTCCTCAAACTTTAAAGAGTGATAAGAATATTGATTATTACACTATTACTACCAAATTTTTAATAATACTTCAAGAACCTTGTATGTCCATAACAAACATTATTTGTTTTGATCATAACGCCTACGTAGCCTTCGAACCCCAATGACATTGCCAGGGCCATTTCTTTTGAAGCCTTAGAATTCGTGTGGACTTCAAATGGTCGGTCAGACGAGGCCGATATTATATCAGAACCATTATTGAACTGTCAATGTTATAATAGGGTTGCAAGCTAAAGAGTTTTATACGTTTAAACATATTTGTTTGTTTTATAGAGTTACAAGTTTAAGTATTATAATCTCAAAAGGTCATAGAGCTTATACATAAGGAACGAGAGCATTTTATTTTTATTTGGCGAATATTATTATGAAAATTCCAAGTATTTTTTATTCGTCACGAATCTAGACATAAATTTTCCACTAAAAACATTTTTTAAATAAAATGTTTCCACGACGAGTCCATATGACACGCACTGTCATAAAGTTATTAAATCTCATTTAGAGCCAAGCTTCAAACACTACACTTCGAACTTCTACAAGCCCTAACTTAACAAACACCTTAGTTGAAATATGTGGCTTGGCCATTTCGTTACAGTCACATAGGCGTAAAATCAAACAAAATCTATTCAACAAAACTTCTTGTAGTAAACATTAAGATGAAATATTTGACTCCGAGGTAATTAGCTTAAGCACTTGTGTTACAGATATCAGAATCAACAGTAGTATTACAAATATATACTTAAATATTGGATATTAACACCCAGACACAGTATAAACACAAATATTTATCATACGATTTTTTGTCCTGGGTGGGCAACCACAACTCTTGACGCATGGGGCAGGGTCACTACCGAATGCGCCATCGAGCCAGTCTCAGTCATAACTAAAAATTAAATTTAAGTGCAGGTGCTTAGACTTTAATACAAAACAAATATCCAACTGCAGTGTGTCCATTGCGATATCTGCCATAGACCCATATAAATAATACACATATTATATATATATTTTTAGTATATTACACGTATTATTTATATTTTTAGTTATTGCATTTCGTGAAAGGTCTGGATGACCCTGCGCGCCAACCCTGATGACGAAGCTCAAAGCTCGCCAGCTCGTTTTTAATTCAGAGCTTCGGAAAGGTCCCGCCAATAGGTTAAGGTCACGGTATCTGTTAGGCATTAACGAGAACCTTCATATTTTATTAACACGTGGGCTATTTTGACTCTTGAGCTGGAATGGGACTTAAGGAATTTATTGAACAGTTATTTAAGTCAAGTTCAAGTACGATCGTTTTATAAAAAACTAGCTTCACACGGCTTCGCTCGCTTGGTAAATATATAGAACATAGCATATGTGCCATTCCAGTCTATAGTCTATATCTGTGCCCAGTTTCATCCAGAACCCTCCAGTGCTTTTTTAATTTATTATTTACAAACATACAAAAATAAAAATCTTTTCTATTTATAAGGATAATTGTATTGTGTCATTGACGGTTTGTAAAAGCGGTTCATATAACGTGGCATAGTAATAAATGTGCACTTAAGGGTGAAATTTATGTTGATAAAAAATTATTTGGAATCACTTCTGCGCTCTTGATATGCAATCGAAACGCAATCGCATTTTTTAGTAATTACTGTAGTATTCTATCCACTTTATATCCTACTTCCTACTAATATTATAAACGCGAAAGCTTGGATGGATGGATGGATGTATGGTTGTTTGTTACTCATTCACGCAAAAACTACTTAATGGACTTTAATAAAACTTTAGAATAATATATCTATTTGAATGTCTAATATACACCCGAATAACATATAGGCTATATTTTGTCGCTTTACCACGCGAGCAAAGCAGCGGACAGAAGCTAATTCAAGGATGAAGAAACAACATGAATAAAAAAATACTCTACTATAAAATAGTTCACACAAAGAGTAGCTGGCTATTTATGGCGTGGCATTAAGCGCCCTGTATCTAACTTATTTATGACGAAGCGGTTTGTTTTATTACATAAACGATGACGTCACGAGGAATATTTTATAGAAGATAGAGTCTTTCATCGTCATCTTTGAGCTACCAGTGCTCATATTATAGAAGTATTTGACTTCACTTAATTTGACATTTAGGCGTTTGCCATAAAGTAAGATATATTTACATAGAGTTCTATACCTACTAAGTAATTATTTATTAGCCGTACTTAATGATAAACATGACCGGAGATAGATCAGGCGCAGGACCAACAACTTAACGCTGTTCATCCGCGATCCAACAGTAGCAACTTTTCCACTACATGTTGTTCTGTACTGTACTGTTTTTTCTACTTCTGTCAGAGCCTGTGACCAGAATTTGACTACAGCTTGACCATGCCACTATATAACTTCTGTTGGTGACCGTACCAGACTAGATATGTCCTTCAACAGTTCCTTGCCCGTCCGGGCTCGTGAAGCGCAATCTGTGTCAGAGTGGGCAAAGACCCCGCCACAATAGGCCAGTTGAGGTAATCGCCTGCGTCCGCTCCAGACGGCGATTATCACCGGCCAAACTGAGTGTATCATGTGCTAGGTTTAGATGACGGCTATTGTAGACTGCGTTGTATGAGGAAAGTTAAGCAACGTTTTCCTCGGTCAAAGGATGGATGGGTGACCGAAATTTTTTAATTCGATTGATGCATTGATCTCCTTCAGGACTAATTTAATATTGTTGTACTTTTGCTTGTGGACAATAATGATTTAGTGATTAGTAATCAGATTAGTTTTTATTCTGAATGAGTTTTTAAAAAACATAATATCTAACTCTATATAATAGGTATCGTTACGTTTTTTGGTGAATGTTGTATGGTTTTGATATTTCAAAAACAAAAAACGAAACCATTAAAAAAACACACATATTGTTTGCCAACGTTCTAAAATATGTGTTATGCAGTTGCTTAGTAAATACATGAAGAATAAAGCATATTTAGCGAAATCTCATTCACGTTTCCTGACAACTGATTTTAACACAACCCCAAAACAGTCCGAAGTCAATATTCACACAGGAGCATCAATGTCGCCGTCAAACACTCAGAGATATTGGCAAGGAGTCCGGGAAGGGTTAGGGCGATATTATATAGCGTTACAATAACATTAGCAGACACGGAGGCTCGGCGGCGCACCCATGCTCGGCTAACTGAACCGGCTACCCTAATGCCTAGGTGTCTATGGTCTGGTATTTTACTAATATTATAAACGCGAAAGTTTTTAGGCATGGATGGATGCGTGGATGAAAAAACACTGCATGGTTTTTATGAAACTTTACAATAGTATCTATATCTATGGTAAATATTATAAACGCGAAAGATTGTAAGGATGTATGGGTGTTTGTTACTCTTTCATGCAAAAACTACCAAATGGATTAAAATAAAACTCTACAATAATATAGCTTAAACACCCGAATAACATATAGGCTATGTTTTATCGATGTACCACGCGAGCAAAGCCGTGGGCAGAAGCTAGTACTACATATTATCCCTAGATAAGATTTGTAGCAAAACCAGGACGAGGAATGTTTTTTTGTAGCTTTGCGTGGAGCTTTAAGTATATGAATGAACGTAGATTATTTTTTAAGTTACTATCATACCCATAATCCCCGAAGAGGTAGGCAGAGTCAGGGGGGCAGAAATCCCTATAACTACATTCAGCCAAAATTAAAACTGGGTTGGGTCAGCTGGAAAATTGTGATAAGTGGCTAGCTTGTCGCATAAACAATCACATACCCAAAACCCGATATACCATTAATCGCCTTTTACGACATGCTAAGCAATAATATCATTTTTAAGATACTAAAGTAAATCAAACAAAATATAAGGCATGATGGTTTACGGTCACTTGCACCTGTGATACATTTAACTAAAGATAGGCAGCCTATGGATGCATTTTTGCAACATCGAAGACATGAGCATACGCTGCCCTGCCCCGCCTGGAACTCGTGTGCCATGGTTTTTTTTACTACAAGAACCTATCAATTATATTCTAATGCCCTATACTACAAGTTGCGTACGGCCATGATCAAAGGTATCGCAAATGCGTTCCCAACCAAAGAAAGACAAAGTCGGAGTGTCCTACAAAGACTATATCGGCTTATGTACAAACACCCCGCACATACGTAAATCTCTTACACATTGCTCGCTTCGCTCACCAAATCACAGAATTAGGAGACTATCTTAACTCAAACAGGATCTATAATTATTTGCTGGATAACTAGTAGCCTTTGTCTCTTATTTTGGTTCAAGTTTTACTACCGAATTTCATAACAACCAGCCAAGTATTTTAGGCGTAAAAACGCTACAGACATAGTATAGTAATAGTATAGCAACTCTTGAGTTACTTCAGCATTCACAATATAAAATAAATAATTAATTAATTAATTCTCTAGACTGACATCCCAATTCCCTCGTTCGAAACTAAGCTTATGCTTGTATTATGGATACTAGGTGAACGGATAAACATACTTAAATACGTTTATAAATATCCATGAATCAAATAGAAATGTCCATGTTCATCCCACGAAACTTGAGCCCTTAGCGAAATTCGAACCCGCGACCCTTGGTTTCGTGGCCAGGGCCTCTGAACATTCGACCAACGGACTAGTTAGAATATTAGTCAAGACTAGAGTTAAACGTATTTAACAGTACAAGCGCAAGCGCAGGCCTCGTACTCTCTTCATCTGCAGCGCTAGAAACCTAATGCTTGACCCTCCATACATCACTTAGCGCTCGTTCCCGGCGTCATCGTTTTAATTGAAACGACAATGAGCTCCCACTCGTCATGAGGCTCGCTCTAATAGGTTTGTTTGTGAGAACAGTTTTATGGCGAAAACTATTACGGCAGTGTTACTAGGGCCTCAATAAGTATATGTAGTTACCATAACGAACACATGAATTTTGGGTCTTTTTTCAAAAGGAAACGGTTGGAATAGATAAGGGATTCCTCCTCCGGAATAGAAGAGAGAAAAGAGTAACGGTCAGTATGGTAATATAACATAACATAACATCACGCCTATAATGGGCGTGATGTTATGTAATGTTATTACTCGTCGTCAAAGCGTCAAAGTCAAAGCAGCAGGCCCGTTTAACCACATTCAGCCAAAAAAAAACTGGGCTGGGTTAGATGAAAAATTGTGAAAAAGTAGTGAAAATTGGCTAGCTTAGTATGGTAAAGATATTTTTTACAAACAATATCAATAAATTATGATGCCCTTAATCCTTGAAGGGGTACGCAGAGTCGCAAGTATAATATACTACAAGTAACTTTAAAAAAAAATAACATTGATTTGGGAGATATATTTTTAGAAAACATGTATTTTACCACTGTTAAGAAACTTTGAATCTAATCCTGATGATATAAAAAATTTCATCATGTGTTAATTGTTGTGTTTTTTTTTGAATAATTAAAATATTTTTTCAACTAGAATCCTTTTTGATGTTAGTCAATAAGTAGGTACGGTACGTTATGTATGTTATCCAGAGTATTATGACGAATTGATTGACACGTAATTCATTAAAATCGGATGAGAGGTCAAACCTCTACTGGAACATACATAAACACAAACATAAAATAGAGCAGGGTTTCTCAAACTTATGGCTCCACGTACCCCTTTTAAAGTCTACAAAAGGACGGCGAACCCCCCCCCCCCCCCCAGAGTAGGTTCAGATCAGACAGTAACTCGCCCATGCGGGTCCGTCGTTCATCCTACATTACGTAAATCTTCCCGCGTACCTCCCTTTGAGAAACGCTGGACTAGAGCATAACCCTCCTTTTATATTACCCATACCACATAAAACCACTTGAGAACCGTCCCAGCATGACCAGTGAGGACGTGTTAATTTAGAACATGACAACCGCTAAATGATTTAGTGGTGACAATCAAAGTGCCGCTCCATTGCGCACCATGAAACCGTTTCGGAGCCTACGAGTGTCGCGCAGCAATAAATGTAACGCAATAAATGCCAATTGGTATTTATCGCGGCGCGCCCACTCCCGAAATAGCCAATATGACTGACACACTTCATGAGATCTTGACATTTATTCCATAGGTTTATAGGTTCCCGTTTGATTCTTTGAGGGATTTACCGGAACGCGCAGATCATTTTAACGCGTGTTTCTCTTAACTGTTTTCGGTTGCGGCTACTCTCAACGAAAATTTCCCAAATGCGCCGGAAGCATTGTAGTCCACAAGTTGAAATGTTCCTTCACAATCATAGCCCGGTGAGACGAGAAACTGAGATGACCGATATAAGGCTGGCGGGATTACCTGATTCCAAACTGGTACTAATTATGGTATAATAATTGCAATAGATACCATAAATTTTGCGCGGGAGACATTATAGTGAATAAGTATCTGTTTCGTCATGCTCATAGTCCGGTAAGACTAGAAACCGACGTGATCGATAGAAGGCAGCAATGGCAGGCTGCGTTTTCTGGCTCCGAACTGGTATTAATTATGGTATTATGATTTCAATAGAAACCATTCATTTTGGGCTGACCTACGATTTGAACTCATGGCCTCAGAAAACAGGTCCCAGCCTTGCTAATAATATGAGGCAGTCAATTTGTTTGATCTATTAATTAACAGACTTAAACAATCTCTACAAAAGATGACCAATGTTTAACATCTTCCAGCCCTTTACTATCATAATTAAGTAGTTGATGACGACCATCCGTTTCCGTGACTTCCTTCCAAAAGCGCTTGCGTCGTTTCTTCGTTGCGCCACCGCATCAATAAGTGTAACTCTATAAATGACAATTGGTATGAATCGCGGCGCGCCCTTTCTCGAAATAGCGCCAATATCGCATCATTACGAGATATTCATCATCGTGTACCCTGTCGTGGAGTTAAATATAACAAGAGCATAGCCTAGTCAGAGTCACGGTGACGTCACGAAAGGATACAATTTGAAGAATCAAAAACAATTAAGGATAAAGCACGGATATTTAGTGTATTGTATCGACAACGGATACAATTTAGGCTACAAATGTCGAGCATAATGACGTCAATTGACACATTTAGATGTTTTATTCCACCTACTGATACTTAATTATTTTACAAATTTGTACTAAATAACATTAACTAAAATGATCAAAGTTTGTAAAACTGAGATTCTGTAACTATCGTAACTATACCTTAGTTACGAAAGTTACAGAATCTCAGTCTGCTAAATGTAAATATTCATTATTATATATTTATTTTAATGGTACTGATGCGATGATGCAGAACATCAACGATTCTAATGCGTGAGGAGGACTCTTTATCGGGAATCGCTGAGATGCCTCGAAATAACACACACTCCGCTATTCTTCCGTAAACTAATCGAAATTCCCCTTTTGGCAAAAAGGTCTTGACACTATAAACCGTTCTAACCATCACATTTTTGTCACCAGTTGAACCCTCACGTGAACGACTTCCAAAGGCGCTACGTGACGGAGGTGAGGAGATGCAGCGAGATGGAGCGGAAGCTGCGCTGGGTGATGGGCGAGCTGCCGGAACCTCCGCCTCCGCCCAAGCTGGGCCCCGGGACCCTCACCCCGAGAGAGATCAATATACTGGAGGTGAGCTTTAATCATAAACTCACAGGATCAAGATTAGGACAGAGTTTCTGGACGTATAGCTTGGCTTAATTAGTCAAAATAACATTTCCAAACAAATATCTGAATTCCCGATCAAAGTGGATTTAAGCCACAGATCTTTGACGAGGGAAAATACAACGGCAACATCGGAGAAATGCTTCCCTATCAGTCTCTTTCTCTTCAACAACAAACAACTAATGATCGCCATTGCATAACTCAATATAACCTTCCAGAATCATCACTAGTTGACTTACTACCAATTGTGACTAGCTAGGACGAAATCTAAAAGACTTGTAACTCAAATTGCTGTTAGTCACCAAATATGTAGGTACATGTCTTGGTGACTCACAGCATAGTATCCATTAGAGTATACACAAATCCACAGATAATATACCTACTATAAAAAAAACAGGCCACGAAAACAATAACAAACAAATTCGAAGAGTGTAATAAGTTCCTGCCCTGTCCTATACCTGTATGTTTTCGGAGAAATTTTCCACTGAATTATACTCGTATTTCGCAGAAACGCTTTGCATAATAACAAATGGCGAGCGTTCCAATCTGGCGACTGATTTCTTGCCAAAAGATTTTGTGCAAGTATTTTGACTTTTTTATAGACTTTAACATAATGATATGCAAGAAAAACATAAAACATAATTAATTCTATTTAATTCATCACTTTATTTAGATATTCAAATAATAATTCCACAGCCCTGTAATGGCTTAAAATTTCCATCAAATGCTATGGATACCCGTGGGATTCCTATAACGTCACAAATAGTTATCCGATTTCCATCAAACAAATACTTGAGTTTAAACTTGAAAAACTTTGGAAACAGTTTAATATATGTCCGACCTTGACTGATATTTACTTATTATTGATTTTGTTTTCTTAAAACAATGTAACTTTACGATAAACTCAGACAATTTACCTGATGACAAGTACAAAATAACTATGACACTGCACGAGTAGTATTACCCATTAGTGAATCAGGACTCTCCCACTCACAGTTTATTTAATCAGCAAATACTTCGTAACTTGCATGAGTATGGAAGAAAGGGATGTAACAGGATTTGCCTAGAAAAGAAAAATATTAAGGCGCTCGACAAGATTTGCTAATGAATACAGTTCTTCTCCGTTAAACTCTAACGCATGATATTGACTGGCCCGTGGATCGAGTGGTCAGACCCTAGCCACGAAACTAATGGTCGCGGGTTCGAATCCCGCTAGTAGCAAATGTTGCCTGTGATGAACATGGACATTTGTACTCGAGTCATTGATGTTTATAAACGTATTCAAGTATGTCTACCGTTCGCTTAGTAACCATAGTACAAGTATAAGCTTAGTTTGAAAGTAGGGAATTGGTGTATCAGTCTGAACAATATATTATTATTTATTTATTACTTTAATTAAGTTACTAATTTTCACCTGTGTAATCCTTCTAATATCCTACATCCTACTAATATTATAAACGCAAAAGTTTGTGTGTATGTTTGTTACTCTTTCACACAAAAACTACTGAATGGATTTTAATGAAACTTTACAATAATATAGCTTATACATCCGAATAACATATAGACTTTGTTTTATCGATGTACCATGCGAGCAAAGCCGCGGGCAGAAGCTAGTATAGGATAAAACAATGTTTTTAATTATTTACATAGTAGAACACAATAAAATTATTCTACCGTCAGATTCAGAATTAACTTGCTGTCGTTAACCTAGATTTATTTAACCTACGTTTATCCAATTAATAACCCCCGATTTTAACGATTATGTTCAAATTTTCAGGAAAGAATAGATTACATCGAATCAGAAATACAAGAGATAACAAGAAACGCACAGAACCTGAAAACGGACTACCTAGCACTGATTGAGCTGAAGATTCTTATAGAAAAGACTCAGACGTTTTTCCAAGACCACTCCGCTCAGAAGAAGATTTCTACCTCAGTGCAGATCTACAACAACGAAGCGCTGGGCCACCTTGGGTTCATAGCTGGAGTGGTGGCCACGCACAGGGTGCCCTCTTTCGAGAGAATGCTGTGGAGAATCTCCCACGGGAACATATTCTTCAAGCAAGCACAAATTGATCAGCCGCTTAAAGATCCTGTTACGGTAAGCATTGTCAATACTACGTCTATTTACACGGGAGTGAAAAGTTCAAAGACAAGGCGGCCGGAGACCGTGTTTGTTTGTAGTATCTTTATTGTTGTTTCGTCTAATTTCTGAAACGGCTGGACCGATTTTGACAGAATTCAACACTCGATAATTGGTGCAGCTTAAGTTACTCCAGTTAACCCTTGTAATCTGCCATTGATCCGCTAAAATCTTTTCTGTGATTAACCAGAACAGGATAGATAAACAAAAAGACAAACAGGCTAAAAAATTTTTTTTTGCTGTAGGTACGGAACGTACGAGAACAAAAAAATTTTTTGCGAAAACATTCGTATGCATTTACTAATAAGCGGTTATTTTAACACTACACTTCAATTCTATCTATCTGCATCTAACAAGACATCAAACGCATGAACTACAGTAGCTCAACCCCTCACAATTCAATCCACGCAGAATTGAAGTACGTATACCTTCAAACAGTAATTTCACTAGCAGCCCTGGTTATTACCGCGACCTTTATATTAAGCTGACGAACTCGACGAGGGGCCATTGCCCAAATATGCGGCAAATGTCATTGAAACCGAAATAGAATAAACCCCCGCCGAGTTGTCACGCCATCCGCGGCTATTTGTCTATGCGTGTATGTTTGTCTATGCCTGTATGTTTGTCTATGGCTGTAATGTGTGGCACTGTCAAAACATTGTTCTTCGGACACTATTTTATTTGATTGTGAACCGTCTTCTCGATAAAATTTCCACCGGATCGCGTTAGCGTGTTGTAGGGTCTTTTCGTCTACACATACTCGACTGGCTCGATGGCGCATTCGGTAATGATCCTACCCCATGCGCCAAGAGTTGTGGGTTCGATTCCCACCCAGGACAAACATTCGTATGATGAATACTTGTGTTTGTTCTGTGTCTGAGTGTAAATATCCAATATTTAAGTATGTATTTGTAATACCACTGTTGATTCTGATTTCCGTAACACAAGTGCTTAAGCTACTTACCTCGGAGTCAGATCAATGTATGTGATGTAGTCGGATATTTATTTATTTATTATTTATTTATTTATATCTGTACAGATAAATTAAATTATAATATTAAAATGTCCCAGGATATAAATCCCATGTTCAATTCTACTGAACTACAGATAGCATTTCTTTCTCATCATTACCATTAATTCCTATAAAACCTTCAATCTATCACATCTGGTAAATTCATATGAACGAATTACTCAAACATATATCATACTAATAGTAGGAGAGCTAGCACCAATTTTTGGGTAGGTATTTGAGGCAAGCTGAAAACTTGTCATATGCCTCTCCTATTATACCCCAACCTGAAACTGCAGACCTAGCTGGTGAGTAGTGGGGCTAAATCAAGATAGATAGATTGTTAGATCACCTGCCAAGGTAGGAAGTCCCACCAAGATAATCTGTCATTTTTAGAATCCAAATTTTTTGTTATAAACAATACCCTAATAACATTTCAAGTTGCATCAAATACTTTTTTTTAATATTTTTTTGCAAAATATATTACTTTAGCTCGCGTGTGGTAATGTTGAAACCATGAATAAATCGTCTGGCTTATTTTGTTTTTAATTCTTTAAACATACACTACGACACATAGAAATTGCATATTGCCTCAAACATATATGTGGAAAAAAAATTAAAAAAAAAAGGAGCCCCACTACTCTCCAGCCAGGTCTGCAGTTTCAGGTTGGGGTATAATAGAAGAGGCATAGGACAAGTTTTCAGCTTGCCTCAAATACCTACCCAAAAATTGGTGCCAGCTCCCGGACCATAATGTAATACAACAATGAAGTTTACGCACACCACAACACTGTCTACGTATTGGCATCATAATAGTTTATTGTATTTGAAAATAGTCCATAGGGTTGCATCATTAATATCTATTTGTGTTAGCTCTACGCACAGAGAATATTAAACAACGCTGTTAGTGTCTTCAATTGCTGTATCCCCGCTTAAAGATCTAAGGAGTTGTTTAATCTTTAAATTAGTTAATAGGACCAGAAGGTCGAATGTAGAGTGGTGATATGTGCGCATTATACAGAAAGAAAGACTTATATGATCACTGGAACTGCGCACGTATCATTTTGTCTTGACCAACGTACATACATAACATAACGCCCATAATGTACCTATGTATTAAAAATACATGTTTGTCGGTTTATTAGAAATACTATGTAAAAGTATATGAAAATCTTATATATAGACAAATAAAGTCGGTTATATTCGAAAATTGTAATTGTAAATTGAAAGAAAAAAATACCAAAATGAAAAAAAGATTGACAGCGTAATGACTATTGCAGTCGTCCTTTATTTTGATCGCAACCAGATTCGTCGTAAAAAGTCCCAAAGTCAAATCTTTTCACCAGTTGTTTACCAAAAATTATACATAATACTTATATAATTTCATGCTTCGTTTGGCACGTAAGACATATCGGTCCTACTAATACTATAAACGTTTGTATGGATGGATAAATGGATGTTTGTTACTCTTTCACACAAAAACTACAGACATTCAATCCAAACTTTAGAATAATTTATCTCATACACCCGAATAACATATAGGCTATGATTTATCGATGTACCATACGAGTGAAGCCGAGAGCAGAAGCTAGTATATATTATTGCAGTAATATAATTCTGACATCGCGATAAGTAAAGTCTTTGACTAAGATTACACTGGCGTCTGAAAAATAAATAATAATGAGTACAAACTACCGGAAACCGGACACACGCGCAAAAAATCAAATCGGTACAACATTGTGCAATCAATGTCTTCGAATATATCTATTTTAATTCCATAATGTATGTCAGTATGCCGTTTAAACGGTGTGAATTCTAATTCTCACGCATGCATCTTTCGGCACCCAGTTTTTGGCACGGCGAAACTTGCCATTTGTTTTAATGGCTGCCCAGCGCGCAACTACACGATGTGCTTTTGTTTTTTCTGAGAACTAATGGCTTTGCTTTTAGAGTCGAAACTTTTATATATCAGCTGATTGAAATCGGCTTGAGAATGTTTACTATTCGTGGAGATGAAACTCATCTTCATCTTCTAGTTGGGAGTAATATTATTGAACTGTTTGTTCTAATTCAGACAATAAGGGGAATTGGTATGGTTTAACTTGAGTTTGAATACAAAAGTCATATGAAACCAATAACTGACCACATGTCACGTAAACCACCAAAAAACTAAAAAAGTTGGCTTATTCCCAAAGGTCCACGACTCTATTGTTCTTCTATTCCATTTTGGCTGGCCCGTTGGTCGAGTGGTCAGAGCCCCTGGCCACGAAACCAAGGGTCGCGGGTTCGAATCACGCTAGGGGCAAATGTTTCGTGTGATGAACATGGACATTTGTACTCGAGTTATGGATGTTTTAAAACGTATTTAAGTATATCTATCCGTTCACCTAGTATCCATAGCACAAGCATAAGCTTAGTTTGGGACTAGCGAATTGGTGTGTCAGTCTATAGAATTTATTTATTATTTATTTCTTTCCATTGTCCAAAGTAGATAGTATGCGTAAACGTTTATGCATACATAAAATTGATTTATGATCAATTTATCGAGCTGAATTTGAATTTTTGTGGCATTGAGGCAAATATTATGGAACGTCGTGGCCGACATTTGCTAGGCTACTGTATATTGTACAATATACTATACAAACTAAAATTTGGCATTTAAAACTTACAACAGAAATCCCATGAGTAACTTTTGATTGCCATCAATAAGCAGACTTACTATTTAAACACCACCCTTGGTAAACCACAACTGTATACTTTCTTGTGGAATACAAGATTTTAATACCGATAACTATCTGTGGGGTGATTAAAATGAAATCAGTATTTAGTAGTTAGTAGAGCGGTATGGAACTTGGCATTATGGTATGGGAAGGGACATATGCTCGCCGGTCATTAACCCCCGTTTTTTATTGATTTTTCTATTCGTAAACTCTTTGGAGCTTTCGAAGGCTTTAGTAAAGTTCATAGCTGAAGGTTTAATCGGTCATCGCAAGTATGTTAAGTCTTTAGCTTTTTTGTAGCTGGAAAATTAAATCGATACATATGAGTCAGAATAGCTTTAGACTTTAGGTAAAGTATTTACTTAACGTAAAATAGGTTTTACGAGTACTGAGTTATTGCTTCTTAGACCGATTTTACGGTTTAAAAACTACATACCTCACTTTAACTATTGAGCGTTTCTTAAGAAGGCGTTGGGAGAATCGATTGGTCCGGAAAATTTTATTTTGATGTGATGTCATCAGAAATCTCAATAATTAATCAATTCAGAATTTGGTTAACTTTCTGTTAGTTCAAACTATAATGCAGCAAACATTCCTAGGTTCTACTTATATATGCCCTAAACGTAAAGCGTCAGCTCTTGGCACCCATGTGAGGCCAAATGGATCTTTTCGTTTAAAGTCTTATTCGATAATTACCAATCTTTACTTGTTGGGTATTAGATTTGTGACGACGAGCTAGCTACTTGTCAATACTTTTCACAATTTCTCATCCAACTCATCTCGAGTTTTTGGCTAAATGTGGTAAACCGCGATAAGCTAAAATCTGTAAAGAAGCTCATGCTTCTTGGACTCTGCCTACTCCGGGAATTACGAGAGTGGTGTACGGAAGTATGTATGTATGTATGTATGTATGTATGTATGTATATTGTTAATTATGTAATCACTTAATCTTCCCAGAGTCACGAGCTGCAAAAGACAGTGTTCGTGGTGTTCTTCCACGGAGAGCAGATCAAGCTGCGCGTCAAGAAGGTCTGCCACGGGTTCCAGGCCACGCTGTACCCCTGCCCCGCCACCTTTAAGGAGCAGCAGGACATGCTGGCCGGCGTCGACACCAGGATCAAAGACTTGAAGATGGTATGTGAATGTTTTTTTTCTGAAATCCAAGAAATAATCCTTTACCATGCGACCAATAAAATTTTGTGATTTCCTCTAACTACAAATCATCAATGCAATAGAATGTAATTATATAATAATTTACTCCCGTTTCTTACTACTATGAATAGCCATATCGTACGCATTTTCTCTGTTGTCAGTCAGTATCGGTGATGTTACTTTATTTTTCTTCCATCTGACTTCTAGGTGCTAGAACAGACAGAACAGCACAGACGACTGGTCTTGGCCAACATAGCGCGAGATATTAGCACATGGATGATGGTCGTGAGGAAGGAGAAAGCCATCTACCACACGATGAACATGTTCAGCATGGACATCGTGAAGAAGTGCCTCATCGCGGAGTGCTGGGTGCCCAAGAGGGATCTACCGCTAATGCAGAAGGCTTTGGATGATGGAGTGGTGAGTAATATCTGGTCTTTAACGTGATTAGTACAATATTCGTTTGATCTATCCTCTTTTGCCCGTGACTCCGCTCGCGTGGAACTTGGTCTGTTAAAGCAACTGTCGTGTATTCTTTAGGATCTATGAATTTACATAACATAACATCACGCCCGTAATCTCCGGGGGGGTAGGCAGAGTCAAATGGACAGCAGGCCCCTTTAATTTATACATTTTATTAGGATAAAAGTATCTTACCCATAATTATGCTTTATCATGGCATCTACTTAAGGTGTGCCAATCTTCATCGCATTCGGTGAACTAGTTTAAACAGACTGACAGAGTTACATTCTGAGTTAATAGTATTAGTAAAGATGTCCACCAACTTGGGAATGTAAACAAAAATGCAAAAATACAGTGACATAAAATAGAGACCTCCTTAAATTTCAAAATTAATTACCTGTATTCAGGACAAATTGAAAGAGCTCATTCGTTTAATTTGAACATGTATAATATATTCCTACGATCAACTACTTCGTCGCTTCTTACAGAAATCGAGTGGTAGTCCAATCCCATCAATTATCCACCATGTCCCAACCAGAGAGGTGCCGCCAACTTTCAACCGGACCAACAAATTCACCAGAGGCTTCCAAAACCTTATTGATTCCTATGGAATCGCCAGCTATAGAGAAGTTAATCCAGGTACACATACAACATTCTGATTTAAATTTGTCATGCGTATGCTGGTTACGAAGTTATTGGATTTTTTTTTCTGGTCCATTCCCTTATATGCACGACATTTTGCATCAGCCATCAATATAATTGCATTGATCGATAAGTCAATGTTTAAAAAAACTTATAATATCTGATCCACTTTTAATAACGGAGAATAATACCTAGGCATAATAAAATATTATATAATTAGAGTTTTTGGGTTGAATTAAACAAACAGTATATTTCTATTGCTATAGTGTACTCCCTTTTTGGTTGATTAAATAATAACTTTTTAACCGCCATCACTTTTATTCTTCTGATCGAGTGATTTACCTACAAATATGTTATTTTAAACTTCCGTGTTGCATTATCACTAGAAATAATACCAACGGGAATAAACGCGATATGCATTATGTAGTAGCAGACTCCTGGACTTAGTCAATTAGATAGAATAGTCTGCTAGTGACCACGGTCGTTGCTTCGCGGCCGAAACGTCAAGCTGTAAGTACTCATGTACTACATAATGCATATCGTGTTTAATCCCGTTAGTATTATTTCCAGGTACAAATATGTTGTTGCTATCTTTCCAGCTTTGTATACGATCATAACATTCCCATTCCTGTTCGCCGTGATGTTCGGCGACGTCGGACACGGGCTTATCATGACCGCCTTCGCTGCGGTTCTCGTAAAGTTCGAGAGCAAACTCGGCAAGCACAAAACTGACAACGAAATATGGAACATCTTCTTCGGCGGCCGATACATCATTCTCCTCATGGGCGTATTCTCGATATACACCGGCTTGATATACAATGACATGTTCTCCAAATCTATAAACGTGTTTGGAAGCAGTTGGGTTAATCTGTACGATAACAACACGCTGGCACGTCGGGCAATGTTTGATTTGGATCCAAGTGAAGCCTACACTCAATCTCCGTATCCGTTTGGATTGGACCCCGTGTGGCAGGTGATAAATCATTGTTACTTTATATGAAAGTTGAATAAGTTTTCTTGTTTAATCTACATGTGAGCTTAATATAGGCTACATCATGTGAGCTCCGTGACAACAGTCAGCTGTGTCGTGGTGTTGCGTTTAGTCGGTGACTGTCCGAATCAGATATGTGAAGCACTGGACACTGCGCTGCGGCACGCGTTTGCGCTAACTCATAATGCGGCGTGTAAACTCGCCTATTTAGATTGTTGCCACCCAGTGCACGGTGCCGCCAGTACAGAAATAATCATTAAAGTGCCGCATTTAGCACCACCTCACGACTCACTCAGTGTGATAATTGAGTTGACTCAGAGATTTGTTTTTTTAAGTTGTCCATTTCTAGCCAACCTTCAATAATTGCAATTCGGTGACAGTTGCCAGTGATCACAGGTTATTACTGTAAGCAATTACTAATATATTTTTGCTCATCTGTAAGTTCCCAAAGTTATGGTACGTAGGTATTTATTTAATTATTCTGAATTCTAGTGCCGTGTAGGTGTAAATAAATTACACAGTCATTTACTAAAATCAATATAAAACAAGAATAATGTCTGTACTTGACGCAGTGCCTTGAGTTTATTTAACAATTATATCTTTGTTTCAGTTTGCAGGAAACAATATAATATTTCTGAACTCATTCAAGATGAAGCTGTCGATTATATTTGGAGTGATTCACATGGCGTTCGGGGTGACATTGAGTGTGGTAAACTTCAAGTAATTAAGCGTATTCATAGAACACTAGACTTAGTAGAGCCATAACAGAAATATATAGAACACGAGCGATGGTAATTTTTCATTTGTTGGGAACGTGATGTTATTAAACGTCAAGAGACGTTTAATTACCCTTACACATTAAATTAAGCTAATAGTCAAAATCACAAGTTCCATAACTTTCTGTTCAGGCTTTCAATTAATTATTTAGTACTAATTGACCTTAATTAGACGAACTGACGTGATCTTCTCCTTCAACAGCTTCTTCAAGAAGACAGAGATGATACTGCTCCAATATCTGCCACAAATTCTATTCTTGTTGCTGCTGTTCTGGTACTTGTGCATACTGATGCTTATGAAGTGGACCATGTATTCAGCTATTTCGGAAGGTAATAATTGAAACTTAAGTATCTAAAAAGCAATTAAATTAAGTGTAATTATATTGAATGATTGAATGATAAAATCAATTAAACGTATAAAGTCATTTAGATACATATACAAAGGAAAATAACTTTATTCACAATATTCTACATACATAACTTCACGCCCATAATCTCCGAAGGGGTAGGCAGAGTTAAATGGGCAGCATTCACCTTCAACCACATTCAGCCAAAAATGAAGCCAGTATTCTAGTAGTTAGATTTCAACAATGTGTAAGGATCGGCGTTCGGTTCTCTCTGCCTGCCCCGCTAGGGATGTGGCGTGAAGTTTTAGTTAGTTAGTTAAATTTCCGAATGCTAACCAATATCTTTTTAATAAATAAATATGTGCTAGGGGCAAACCATACCTGTATGATAGTATTTTTTTTCTAGTAATCTATACTAATACTAATATAATAAAGCTGAAGAGTTTATTTGTTTGTTTGTTTGCTTGAACGCGCTAATCTCAGGAACTACTGGTCCGATTTTAAAAAATATTTCAGTGTTAGATAGCCCATTTATCGAGGAAGACTATAAGCTATATAGCATTAACCATAAACGCGAGTAAAACCGCAAGCACAGCTAGTGCTATTATATGTATGAATACATCTAGTTAATTGCCCTAACAAGTCTACGGAAATACTCGCTCATACCGCACAACACGCTTACAAGCATAAAAATAAAACTGCAATTAGCATTCTCTATAAATGAATTCCCAGGTGACCTGCAACAGGAAGTGGCGCCGCTCCCTCTATGATGCGAATTTGTATGAGTTTGTAGCAGTTGTCATATCCCCTAGAGAGCCGTGACTGCATAAAGTACACAATTTCATAAACTGTTTTCGTAGCTGCTGTAATATTAACGTAGACAATTTTAATTAAGAAGTTCATGGAATCGCTGTTTATTTAGTACTAGCTGTGCCAGCGGTGTCACCCGCGTTTATGGTTAATATTATAAAGACTATTTCCGTCATACATGATTTCTATGTAACTTTAACCATTAAGGCTGCACACGCGACGGAAGCTTAGAAAATGGAGTAACTTCTCCTGTTTTCCCAACATTTCCCTTTACTACTCTGCTCCTATTGATTGTAGCGTGATGAAAAGTATACTATAACCTGCCCAGGAGTATGAAGAATAATTGTACCAAGTGTCATTAAAATCCGTCGAGTAGTTTTTGTTTCTATAAGGAACATACAGACAGACAGACAGACAGACAAAAATTTCACTGATTGCATTTTTGGCATCAGTATCGATCACTAATCGCCCCCTGATAGTTATTTTGAAAATATATTTCATGTACAGAATTGACCTCTCTACAGATTTATTATAAGTATAGATGTTAACAATCATGTCAAATATGATTTTTATGCTTCTTTTTACATTAAGTATCTCTTTAAATATCGGTACTATCGGTACGGTATAGAATCATTATAGGTAAACTGGTTCATTATTGCATCTCCCTTCGTCTGCTTAAATAGATCACAATGCTTTTCAACCGACTTAAAAAAAGAAGGAGGTTCTCAATTCGACCGTACATATATATAAGTATATATTTTTTATGTGAGTTTGCGGATAACATCGTCATTTATGAACCGATTTGATTTGAAAAAATAATCATTTTTTATTTACTTTTTAAACAGTTATTTCACTTGTAACTAAGCGGCGATTTACACATCATGCTTTTTACAAATTTCCAAAAGTAAATGACTGTAATAAAGCTTTGAATTGAAATAACTCTTACTTACACGTAAAATAATTTGTTTGAGGAATTTGGCTTTAGTGCGTCAGTGAACTAAAAATAAAGCCTTATTGATAGGAGTTGGTTGAACTAAAGCCAAATACCTCATACTAACAACTTAACTCCTGATCCCAGATCCAGCATATGGGACCTCCTGCGCTCCATCAGTGCTGATCCTCTTTATCAACATGATGCTACTGAAGCAGACGGATTCGAAGCCACCGTGCCGCGCATTTATGTACGACGGCCAGGACCAGCTGCAGAAGGCCTTCCTGGTGTTCGCGTACCTATGCGTGCCGGTCATGCTGTTCGGGAAGCCGGTGTATCTGATGCTGCAAGCTAAGAAGCGGCAGGTAAAAAGAAAATTACTTTTACTAGTGGTCGGCCAGTGGTCGAAATTCGACCATAATTCATTAATTTTTATATGAATTTCTAACGCAATATTTATAAAAATATTTGCTTTCTGCACTCCTTCTCCATATAAACATCAACTGTGCCAAATCTCATAGTCCTCCGTCCACGGAATGTTTGTAAAAAGGCATACAAAGATTTATGCTTCACGTAATAATATATAGATTTCACTAAGAACTTGGTTCTCTCTGCCTACCTGCTAGGGAATTGGCGTGAAGATATTTAGTTAGTTTACATTTTCATTAAATAAACATAATAATGACATATACAAATGATTCCTAGTTTAAGAGTTACAGAGGTCTGAAGCAAACAGATTCGTATAGTCTAGGATCATGGTCAAAATAAATCTTCACTAGGCACGAATAACAATAGGATAAAGGAAAAGTGACAACTTAAACATGATTGGAATTATATACTAATAGTTTCAATCCTAATTGAATTAAACCAAGGCTGTTTGCATGATCAAAAAATAATAAAAATAGATATCAACATCAGCATAAGTAATGTGATCACTTTCCAATGTGGACTACAATATTGAAATAGCAGAATTTTTCTTCTTATTTCTAAAAACAAAACTTGAGCTTTTCTAAAGAACGCATCATTATTATTGAACATGGGAGTCCGCAAGGTCACAATACTGGCGCCAGATTTTTGTAATGAGACATGATTTTTTTGTATTTTTATTTCAGCAATATCGACAAGGTGTCGAAAGCGGTGATGTAACCCCGGAGGAGCAGCCTCAAGAGGCGATGGGCGAGATGATGATCACGCAAGCGATACACACGATAGAGTACGTGCTGGGCACGGTGTCCCACACCGCTTCGTATCTGCGGCTATGGGCGTTATCACTCGCCCATGCTCGTAAGTATTGGCTGATTAGAATTATAAAATTACATAATATATTCCGTATTTTGATATTTTTAGACGAGGATTTGACGGAAACGAAGATCTCCTTCTGGTCGATCCTTACACACCTTAATCACTCTTTAACACTCATAATCCTTTTCATACAAGCTCAACTTATTGGTTACTATGGCTCCTAACACCACCTTGTGTTATCACGTGACCAGTATGGCCGTGCTAGGTCGGTCGTGAGTCGGGGCATTTCGCGACCTGCATCTTGGGGGGTCTCAATCCAGAATACCTGCCTGCATCCTTTCACTTTCCCAGTTTTTATGGGATATCTAAAAGACAACAACAATTCGTCTGTCAAAAGATTGTATTAACAGTCACATCACCATCCTAGAGCCGTCAAAACCGAAGCTTATGTATTCGTGCCTTCATTCCAGAGCTCTCAGCAGTGCTATGGCAGCGCGTACTCCGAATGGGGCTGAAGGCAGCGGACTCCGCGCCCGTGTGGCTGATGATCCTGCACGGCGTGAAGATGGCCGTCATCTTCGCCGTGTGGGCGTTCTTCACGATCGCCATCCTGGTGCTGATGGAGGGGCTTTCGGCGTTCTTGCACACGCTGCGGTTGCATTGGTGAGTAGAGTACAACTGGATGTTTCCGTCATAGAATTCGTTCGATCACACATAAAAAATGCAAGTGGAATAAGTTCCTCTTGCATATTTTTTTATGTATAATGTAATAACAGAAATGAGGTGTTGGATTTGTAACTACTAGAATGATCTAATGTGTCTGGTTTCTTATGTAAGGGTTACGAAGTTGAGAGAGGCAGTTTCTTCAATGTAATAACTGGACTCGATTATGGTCTAAACTGATCTCGCTAAGCACGCAACGGTGTAATCAGAGGTCCTTGGTCTATGCGTGTAACTCTTGGGCTGATAGCATTTAAAATCGCATTTAACTAAAATGTTGACTTGAGCTATTACCAAAGATATGATATGGTTCTACTTGTATATTCATACTGTTCGTAACAAAACCATTATAATATTCAGGGTGGAGTTCATGAGCAAGTTCTACGAAGGCCATGGGTACGCCTTCCTCCCATTCTCCTTCTCTGCCATCCTGGAGCACGATGAAGACCAGGACAAGCCCGCGGCGGAAACCAATGGAGGGCCCCCGGAGTGATCGAGCCCTCTAGAAGAACCTTTAGCAATAACGAAACAGTATCATCGTTTCCAAATTAGATAAGTATTTTTAAACTACGGCCCTGGGAATGTTTGAGTATGACAGCCAATTTTTTTAGGAGGGAAGGTTCGTGCGTAAAAAAATGTATTTGGTGCGTCAATTAGACAAGCAAATATGTTTGATCAAAAAACAAAAATTTTCGATGACAAAGCGCTTCAAAGTTTTGAAGTTTGACGTCTAGTAACATCAGGCGAAATTTCAATACGCTGTATCTTCGTAAATTTTTGTTTTGTGTACCTACACAATCATTTTTGGTATTAACATGGAATAGACGTACTAAATGTTTTTTTTTATTAGGGGCCGTCCATTAATCACGTGAGGCATAAAGGGGGGAGGGCAGATCCGAAAAAAAATCACCAAATATCACAAGAGGGGAGGGGGGGGGGTTTGAAGGAGATATCACGTGTATTTATTTTCGAAACCGAAATACGTTTGTTTTTACAATCTTGCAAAATTGCGTAAACTGATAACCTTATTTTTTATGAAGTAGGTACTAAGCAAAATGTCAACAATCATGTTAATTCCTCTCCTGCCAATAATCCAAGAAATAACTTAGGCATAAGGATGCCTAAGTTATTTCTCTGCGTGATGCGCGAAAAAAACCTACCTAAGTACCTACAATATAAACATACCTACTTAGTATGTACAAAAAAATACACGTGATCTTAGCTGGGGGGAGGGGGGGTAGTACAAAACCTTACCACGTATCACCAGGGGGGAGGGAGGGTCTAAAAAGTTGCTTAAAAACATCACGTGATTAATGGACGGCCCCTTACCTTATTAAATTCTCATTAATAAGGCCTCAAGCTGTCACTTTTCACATGAAAACGATAGCGCTTAGGTGTGTTTTAAGATAATTTCAACTAAGAAAATGATTGTGGCATGACATGATTATTGTGCGATGTAATATTAAAAAAATAAAGTGCTGTTCAATTGATTGATTTACGTACATATATTATGTATCCGAAATTTAAGTTTAAATTAAAGTTTAGTCAAATTCCTTTTCTTTGGAATAATATACGAGGCGAGAAAGAGTATGAATAAAACTATTTTGTGAAAAGTGCCTTAGATAAATACAACATACACTTAAAAACTTCGTAGGAGACATATGATTTTGATTTCCATTTATAATTACTGTTTCTTCAATGCTCTATTTTACAAAAAAAAGTGTTTTAGTCTATTATTGAAATTACACAAAAGTATTGCTTACTTATATATTTTTGCTTTTATGCAGAAACCAAACATGATGAAGATACAGTGCGTTAAAGTACCGCGTGACGTCCCTAGTGTGTAAAATGTTACCATTTAAGTGAAATAAAGCGCCCCATTTCAGATCTTTGAAGCGTTGTATCTCTGTCATTTTGAGTACTAGATAAAGCAAAAACCTTTTTCAATGGTATTTTTTTATAACTTACGAACTATAAATTTATTTTTGAGTAAAATAGTCTATTGCGGCGAAGTTTTCAAATCACTTGACTACGTGTGAAATAATACATAACAGTTCCCTCGATTGATTCTCTTTACTGTCTGCTCTAAATACAAGAATAATATGTTATGAAAATGAAGTCTTAACCATTGGAAGCGGTATCAACGCGAGCTTTGAATTATAATTATTTGAACCCAATATCGCTCAAATAGTTCTTCTATTATCTCCACAGAAATTCTATTTTAATGCAATTATACGCCCATAAGCTTGTAGATTTGTAGTATTATTTTTGTTGCACGACATCTATGTAGTTATTCCAGATAAAAAAAAATTGATGTATCATATGACTGGACCTGATTATCATACAAAAGTTTCCGTAAACATTTGTCATCTGCATTTCGTCCAGTGGTTAGAACTTCTGTGCTGAGAATGTAACCTAAATAAGTTTGTCTATCTCCCTCAAGGAACGGATCAAAGAAAATGTTCAGAAATGACATTGTGATATCATTTTGAAAGTCACAGTAGTATAGTGTAATTTAAAATAGTAAGTAATATTGGGTGTCTGCGGAAGATTCGTCTATGAAAATGTATAGCGAAAAGTCATCTTTGAAATTTGTATAAGTTTGGAAAAAACAACGAATTTAACAGAAGGATAACCAGATCGGAAAAGATGGTCACATTATGTTATTTACTGAAATGTTGTATACAGAACTTCCAGGCACCCTAGGTATATATTAATATTTTTAGCACATGTGTTTTAAAAACTTATACCCAATATAAAGAAAATACTTATACGACATACTACATTTATGTATATATGGGTATTGGCTCTCATGTGCTTTTAGTTAAGTAAATTGTATATCTAATAGTATAATCATTAAGTATATAAAATATGATTACCTACGTAAGAACATTTTGTTACATTTTATTTTATTATTCTATAAATCGTTTAAGCCAAAGCGTTATTTTGAAGCGAGTTTGCTAATTATTTTGTGTAAATAAAACGTCTTAATACCTTTGTGAAAAATAACTCAAGTTGTAATAATCTTGTTCACTTTATACCAAATATGAATGACCAAATAATAAAACTGTGTGATTTAATATTATTAAGATGGTAAGGAATGTTTAGGTATAAATTGTTTCAGATACTTCTCGTTGCATTTCGATCGCAGATTAGATTTCGGTGACATAACCATATAAGCGAAAATAAACTGCGGGAGTTAATTACGGCATTTCATTTGCTACAATCGCGCTTGCTACAAAGCCGCAAATCACAGGCAAGCATTTTACAAGCCTATGTATTTTCGCCCTTAATAAGGGAAAATACTAGAAGGTTCATATAGACCGTCGATTTCATAGTTTAATTGATTGTTTCAGTGGTCCTGAGTGATTTAAAGAATACATTCACAATTGTAAGACAAATTCTGTCAGTGTAGTGATAGACTGCGCGCTATACCTCTCCAGGCAAAGTAAAATACGAGTTAAATGCGTTTAAGGTTCAGTTCTTCAAAGAAAGTAATGCTGTAATACATAAATTATCTTGGTCTAACTTATATTCACTAAATGATAGATATCATGCGTTTAATCCACCATCAACTTCTGTGGTGTTAAATATCTATTCTGTGATCGAAAAATTTGGCATTATAAATCAATTAAATTATAAACCTGTGGCCTTTAACTATGAATTTAACCACATATCATAATTAAGAAAAGACCAGCCTTAAAATCTTATGAACTTTATTAGCTTCATCTACACGGTACCAAACAGCACGTTACATAACATTACATTACATAAACGTTACACTGAAATATTAACGAGACGGACAATATAAAACAAACACTAACATTTTACACCATTCCTCAATAAAAGAGTTTTACCCGATTCATGAGTGTTATTTATATTCCTACCGCTATATAAATACTTACTTACCTATAATTTAGTTACGGAATAGCTAACCCAAAGAAAATACTTGGTATTTTTATGCCACTGCGAATTACTGAATATCATAGACTATCTTATTACTTTACTTAAATAATTTTCAAATTTCCATACAAAAAACATTACGTAAGAACAATTTCTTGATTTTATTTAGCTATTGAGCTAAGATATACCTACCTAGTATTTTCAAAGTGACTTTTGATATCAATATTTTAAAATCACAGTGAAAATAAAATATTATATTATATTGTCAAAACCAAAAGTAAAATTTAAGTGAAGCATGAACGGTTACTGTTAGAATAAAAATAACGGCATTATAAATGGTTTTCCTATCCTAATACGATTCCCACTTCAAATTAAAAATAAACCTTAATTCTATCAAAATAGAAATGCGTACGACATAATTTTAATATAATATTCAAATAAACATTTTCATATGAACTAAGCTTTTTCTAATCATGCAATATAAAGGGATATTCTAAAATTACCATGCGAAATGTAAAATATAAATTATTTGCGTACTTATGTTTATCAATGTCTATACAATACTATTAATAATTTAGGGTTGTACTAACCTATCAATAGCTTGAATATTGATGAAAATATGTGTACTCTATTTTACAGTGACTGTTCCTAGCAAACAGATGTTATAATAATCATGATCACCTTCCATCAATAGTGCTTCGTTATAAAAATCCGTATAAAATCACCACAACATTAACACTAACTTTTTTCGTAACATATCTAAATATATTAACAATATCAGAATCAACCATTGTTATAATCTACTTTAGATATATCCATTCCATCCATATTACACAAATCATCTTTTGAGGTACTAAATTAGTAGCACTAAATTCACACAGTGTTAAATGACTTCAGTGAGGGTCCGAAGATCAAAACGTAAAAAAATACTATTAAGTATTTTGTCAATCTTGCAGTCAAAAGAATATTCTATAGTAAATCTACTACTCCGAAACCAATTAACTAATTATTGCATACAATTTTGTAAGCAGAACTTTATTTAAAAAGAAAGATGTTGTTTTAACTGGTTATTTACATACGTTTTGAGCATAAACCTGTACATTCCTATAAGTAGAAAGAAAGCATGGAAACCTCACAAAAGTCACTTTGTATTTCAGTAAAAAGTATGCAGATGATCCTTAGAACCAATGTTAGAAAATTAAATTTTCCATTAATTTCATCACCGTCAACTAGGATTCGTATTTTCAATCTAAAATCACTAGTATTTGTGTCACCAAACTATTATTATAAGCACTAATTCCACACTGTGTCCCAGCACTAAACAGCTTAAGGCGCATCCACATCGCCCGACGAGGGATCCCTTAAATATCAGATGGCAGCACTGCGGCGTGAGGTCGGATCCGAACACCAAATCCATTTTTCAAAGAGAAATACCAGTCAACCTCATGACTGACATTATCATGATAGTACATTCAAAGTTTAGGTGACAATTTAAAACTAAGATGCATCCATTGGTCGGAAAAGTGTTTGTCAGACTTGACACTTCCAAACAGCCTACAGAGAAAGTAGGAATCTGAAGAGAAATTCATGTATCCCGAGAAATCAGGATTTCACCTAGGAAACCAAAAGCCTTGAATTTCGATAAGCCAAGAATAAAATTATCAAGCTAAACGTAAATCTACGAGTAGGGAAGGGCTATGACCTCACGCCTACGCAGCGCCCTCTATCGACTCCTCGTCACTCGGGCAGGGCAATATTGAAACTGCCGCACCGACGAAGATGCACCTCAAGCGTTGCGTAGCTTTCGAAGCAGCGCTCGCAGCGCTTTAGGTCGCCGCTAGGAGCACCCGTGCCGCTGCATCCAGCTCGTGTAGCGGGCCACGTCCGCCTGCAACCGGAATGGCTTATTACGACAGGAAGAAGAAGGAAAAGGCTTACAAATAGTTAGGCAAGCGTGTGTTGGGAACGGTCGTAGCTCAATGGTGACACGCGCCTCATAACCAAAGTATTTTACAAATCTATATACGTATGTACCCTAGCTTGGCGGGAGGGAAACATCGTGATGAAACCTACAAATTTAAACAACTTTGGATTTATAACCATGATCCAAAAAATTTGTGATCCCTATCATAGGGTTACGTTACGAAGGTCGAATCGGCAGTCGCTACAATGTAATTACCAGATTCGCTAAATCCTGGATTATGGTCTAAGCGGATCCCGTCTAAGCACGGGGCATAACGCTAGGAAGATGATGAAATAATCAGGCAACGGTGTGAACGGTATGACAGTAGTACATTCTTGCGTCTACTTGGCGGTTTCATGCTAAAGCTAAGAAATTTCGTAGTACTTGGCATGGGTCACAGTATGAGTGTGTTTTCTTCTCCCTGGTGTCTACTTGCGTCTTTTAGAGCTACCGATTTTTCTTCACTATGTGATAGGAAATAGATATGCCTTAAACAGCAGCCTGTGTATCTTTTATTATTGCATCGTCTTTGTTGCGTCTCTAAGCGTGTTTGAATAGCTGTCTCTAGAAATATGTGACACCAAGATTTATTGAGATGCCAAGGTAAGTGACAACTTGGCATCTCAACACGTCTCTGACTACTATACAGCACTCTAATAATAGTACCCATGCTGTATTATGTTTCCTGAACTATCAGACAGGGATCGGGGCAACCTGTAGCCGCTCTCGAGTCCGGCTTCGATTCTCACAGACGAAGGTAGGCTACTGAGAGTCGGCATATTCTAAGCAACTATCAGATGCGAGTTGGGGCAGCTTACCTGTATGACGGTTAGCCGCTGTCGAGTCCGGCTTCGATTCTCACAGACGAAGGTAGGTTACTGAGTGTCGGCATATTCTAAGCAACTATCAGATGCAAGACGGGTCACTGACCTGTGTGACGGTGCGCCTCGTCTTCTCCATGGCGGCGCCGAGGTCGGTCATAGACACGGGCGCCTCCAGCTCGGAGCGCTTCAGCATGCGGATCTGTTCGGGGCTCTTGCCGGCGATCTTCTGACGCATCGTCATCATGGCTGCGTCTCTGAAAACCAGCAACTGCATTATAACCTCTTTTTTGATTAATCAGGTTTATTTCTAGCGTCGTAGTATATTGATGGCTTTAAATCAATATCAAGTAGTTTCTTCTCTGAAAAGCACTTTCCCGAAGTAGCAGGTGCAAGAAGCCTTTGGATCTGAAGTAAGTTGTCCAGGCAACAAGTCGCTTGACACTTCACATTTCTATATAAAAATTGACTCTTCTTATGGGTCATTTGCAACAAATTCGACCCCTGCTTGCATACATGAAGCAAACATTAATTAAGCGTTAACATTCATTTATTATCGGTTATACCTACTACAAAAAGACTTAAGAAGCGTATAAGGGATACACCGTAATTAGACAGGGGTCCAGTTTTGTTAAAAATTTACCCTTACCATACCATCTCTATAGATAGATAGACACAGAACCCGACTCCCAATGGAACATTTCAACGAGAAGATAAAACAATCGAGGCTTGGCATCATGCCAAGCATCGCGATCATCAGTTTTTCTTCAAATACCACTGTCGTCTACCTGCACAAGTTGCAAATGTCGGAGCCGCTGTAGCCGTCCAGCTTGGCGGCCAGATCCACCAGGTCCACGTCCGTCGCCAGCACCACCTCACGCAGGCACAGGTGAAGCAGCTTCACGCGCGTCGCTTCTAAAGTGGGGATAAATTGTTTGTTATAAAGAATTATTTTAAGTCTCACGTTGATCTGAGTCTTAAAGATAAAGTAGCAACTGTGTTTTTACCATTTATACCTACCTACCTACCTAGGTATCATAGTAGGTAGCATGTTGAATATTTGGGATCGAGATTGTGTAAGTGACCAGCTAGGTACTTAGTGTACAAGCAACTAGCATTTACTTTTATCTACCTCTTGCTATTACATGTCATGTATCCTATCCCTTTTTGTTTCTCCCTTCGAAATGCTTTACGCATGCCACTCCACCCGGGGGGGTGAAGTGGGACTCTTCTCCCATGATAGATGGGGGCATACCCACTAAAACCCAGGGTTGTTCCGCCGAATCGCATGGAGAGGGCATCTGGGAAAGCTACGCACACCAACGATCCTCTCCCACTATCTACCAAATCTCTAAGTTATAGGAGTCTTAACCACTTAAGCCAGACTCCCAAGCACTCATCCTAACGCCTCTGAAATTATACATATGTGTATGTATATTTTATGGAAATAAAATAATATTCTATACCAGAGAATGTACTTTTTTCTTTCAGGGCCAGGGCCACTAACCAAAACATGCTGAATAATTACAAAAAAAGTGCTCATGATACCCATAATCCAGGACTCAAATTATATTGAATGGATTTACTGCTGTGTTATTGAAAAGGCTATTTTTATTCCTGAAGAGAGAACTGATGCCCAGAAGGATGTAAAACACAAATTGAAATAGAGAATGGGTACCGTCTGGTAGGCCGATGTATATTCGCTTCTCGAATCGTCTCCGGAACGCTTCATCGATGTCCCACGGATGGTTCGTCGCTGCTAGCACCATAATTATTTTATCTCGATTACTGGAAAAAGGAATAGATATACTTTACAACTGATTTAATGATCTCACACTACAACTGATTGAATAGATATACTTTACAACTGATTTAAGTATGTCGTTTGAAATTTATAAAAGTTCACTTTAAATGGTTTGTCCACAGATCATGTCGATGGCATCAGCCCACGTGACATTTCGACATAGCGCTCAATTGGCCGACGACACTCGAACTGCAATTGAGTGAAGCCACCAACTAGCGTGTCGACCAAAAGTTGTCGATAGGTCAATGGGTTTGGTATGTATTGCGGTGTAGGACAAGATTCCAATTTTCCCTCGCACCAGCAGAAGCCACTCAAGATATCAAAAGTATCTTACAAGGCAGCAGCGAGCCCGTCCATCTGAATCAGCAGCTCGGCCTTAAACCGGCGCGACGCCTCGTGCTCGGAGTCGGCGCCGCGCACCGCGCACAGCGAGTCTACCTCGTCCAGGAATATCGTGCTGGGCGCATAGAAAGCCGCCTGCAACAACGGATACGTCACCAGCAACAATTCAGAACGTGAAAATGTAAAAACAACTAAAACCGCCTTTAAAAATGTTACCAAAATTTGTTGACATTTGTAAAGGCAGTTGATGCAACTGTGCTATGTGAATATCGTTACAAATAGGAAGCCGCTAGTTAACTCTGGTTTCAAGTTGTCAACACTTACACTATTATGATTGACTGATTATATACAAAATGTCAAGGTCCTAGATCCAGTAGTTTGGTTTATGCATTGATCATCTAACAAGCAATGAGTCGGTGAGTTTTCATATATAGCGCAACTGATACCAACTTCATAAATAATTGACCATTATGAATATTAGAATATCTAATGTAATCTCGTTCTTGTGTGCGATTGCGGGCGATGTCTATGACACTCCGTACATACCACCCGTGTCTACTCTGACTGATCGCGTTGTGCAGTTACTTATGTTTAAAGGTAAGTACCATGTCAAACAGCAGCCGGACCAGTTTCTCCGAGTCGCCGCGGTACTTTGAAGTAAGCGTGGCGGACGACACGTTGAAGAATGTGGTCTTACACTCGGTGGCCACCGCGCGCGCCAGCAACGTTTTGCCGGTGCCCGGAGGACCCGTTAACAGAACGCCCTTCCACGGCCTCCGGATACCCTGGAAATTAGCACAGGAGCTTAAGAAACACCACTGTCAAAGGACCTGTTCTTGCAATTAATATGACTATCATCATATTTCTGGTGTCATTGTGCGCTGACTTGTCAGACAGTACCAAGTAGTCCATCAGTATCATCACCATATGCTGTCAGGCATTGTGCGTTCTGTTGTCAGACAAGTTGTACCTAGTGTTAGACCTAAGTCGATTAAAAAAATGCGATTAGGACGGTTGTTTTAATTTTGATGCGTGATTAGGTACTTTTAAACTAAATCAATCTATGTTAGTAATACGTAAGTTTCACATGGGAAGATGTTCCATATAGCATCATCGTGATCAATAGATCACGGCGAGTATAGACACGGCATATGGTAGAGCAATGTCCACTAGGGACCTATGCTATAATCTATTTTTTATTTTCGATCATTCGGACCCGGTCTGTTAACTCCATATTCAACAGAATAGGGCAGTGCATATGCATTTTAAACAATACCTTCTTAAAATAACATAATTATGGATCTTATACTGAAATACTTCTGACGTACTATGCGACATTTAAAACCACCCCATACATTTCTGCCTACATACTACCCTTCAACTTTTATGTAGAGCATCTACTCGGATAATGATTGCTTCAAAGAAAACTTGAAGCCACACAATAAGTTACAAGTGAGCAAGCGATAACATCTCGCACGCAAATCAACAATTTAAAGTGGGCTAATTTTTAGTTCGGGTAATAGCAGACCGTGGCTTGTGGACGTTGCGCGTCACAGCGCCTTTGTGTGGATAACTATTTGATAAGTGAAATCAGGTCAACTTTGGTAGATTTATGGTACGGAATGAGGACTATCGTCGTAAAATTTGATTTGAGTATTTATGTCTAATTTTAATCTTTCTACGGTAAATAATATACCTACTCACGGCATAAGATTCTAACATTAGGTTATTGCAATGTTTGAAGAAAAAAGTTCATTATTTAAATCTATATATAATAATTTATTAACCCCCTAAAACACACCTCATACCTTTATAAAATGTGTACATAATATGTATATATAATATTTTTATTTTTTATAAATGCTGATAAATATAATAGAAAAACAGCGCGAAGACTACTCCAGCTTTTTGTAGTAAACACCTAATTTTGAACAAAACTAAAAAAGAAAGCTCCTACCAATACTTTCTGACCGGTTCCCAGACAAACAATAGAGTGCAGGTCTCGCCAACTACAACACAACGCAATTAAAAGCAATTTGCACCAAGCATTCCTTGTAAAAGCCGCGCCTTTGGGTCATGCACAAACTAAATGGGGGCATGCGCTTGTTGATTACCTTAAAATACACACAAATTATACTAGCGGGACCGACGTCCGTACGTAGTACGGTCGACAAAAAGAGTTGATTAATTTTATCCTGTACTTATTTATTATGGAAAGAATGGATGACGAAAGATTGACTAAACAGATCTACAATGCAAAAGCGGAAGGATGTAGGAGCCGCGGAAGGCCCAGGCTCACCTACCACGACCAGATTGATCGTGTATTAACAGAAGGTGATGTTAGGAGTCATAAAAACCGTAGAACTTGTATGAAAAGGATCATGAATGTTGAAGAGGCGAGTGAAGTGTGTAAGGATCGTGCCATATGGCGTTCGGTTCTCTCTGCCTACCCCGCTAGAGGAGTGGCGTGAAGTTTAGTTAGTTATTTATTATGACAAAAGAACGAACACGTTTAGCTCCATCAGCTGTTGAAAGTATTCAATCACAATCGGACTCTTCCCAGCCCGTTAGGGCCATTCTCAAAGAAACTCACCGAATCCTACATGGGGTGAGAGATATCACAAAACTCTTTTTCCTACAAGAAACCGTGTAAACGAAACTGAAAGATAACTGGGTTACTCATCTGTACTAATATATGTATAAAGCTTAATATAAATAAATAAATAAATAAATAAATTCTCAAGACTGACACACCAATTCCCTAGTCCCAAACTAAGCTTATGCTTGTGCTATGGATACTAGGTGAACGGATAGACATACTTAAATACGTTTTTTATAAACATCCATGACTCGAGAACAAATGCCCATGTTCATCACACAAAACATTTGCTTCTAGCGGGATTCGAACCCGCGACCCTCGGTTTCGTGGCCAGGGTCTCTAACCACTCGACCATCGGGCCAGTCGATAGTTTGTTTGTTTGGTTGATCGCAGCAATCTCGGGAACTACTGGTCCGAATTGAAAACATCTTTTTGTGTTGTAAGTATAGTTCATGTATCAAGGAAGGCTATAGGCTATATAAAATTAACCATAAGCTAGTAAATTCAATAAAATATGATTCCTTGAACTGCCAACCGCTCCTAATCCAAAATAGTTACAAAATCACTTCAGAATAATGGGCGGCCTCACCTTGAAATAGTCGGGCATCATGAGCGGCAGCACCATCGCTTCCTGCAGCACGGCCTTGGCGTCGTCCAGCCCGATCACGTCCTTCCAGCGCACCGCTGGGTTCTTCTGCAGGATGTCCCGCTCCAGCGTCTCCACCAGGTGCAGTTCGTAGCCAGTCGCGTCAAACACCTGGGATTGTATACACACATAATCCAGGCTCTTGACCTGGCTATCGCGTTGTAAGTAACACTACTTATGACGCGATAGCCTGAAGGGCATCATTATCCTCCTAGCATTATGTCCCGTGCCCGCGGTCCGCCTAGACCATGATCCACAATTAAGCGAATCTGGCAATGAGGGTTTTTTGAATCAAAACATCCAAAAGATGGCGTAACTGTAACGTGCGGTCTTGTCACCCTCCTCATTGGTTAGTTGTCAGAACAAACTGACATTCTGTCAACAATGAGCCAACAGTGACAGTGATTAGACCACAAGACTCCCTCGTGGTACCTAGCGGATTTTGTATTTTTTAAAACCCTTATTAAAGGGACAGACAGGACAGACTTTAGTAACCCTTAGATAGGGGAACTGGACAATACGCAATAAGGTAGTTTGAATGTGTATATTTCATGAAGACTTTTCACCGCTAAGCTAATAACCAAAATATAAGTTTCACTTCGCTTAAATTCTGATTTACAGTATTTTATATGAATATGAATTCATATAAAATACTTTAAAACATTAATATTCGACACTGTGAACACTTTCCGTCAGCGGTAAGTTTCACCAGATTTTTCTAGCGTTTCATTAGATTGAATCAATATTAAAATTTAAAGAAACGGTATGAACTAGGAACAAGCCAATACCTTTTCATCTCTCTCCAGCACCGCCACATCCCCCTCCGAAGGCATATCGGTCTTCCTGACTGTGGGTTTGATCGGCATCAAGTGTCTCGAACGCCCTCGGGGCATGCGGTCCACCGATCGACATTTCCTACCGCTGCCCACCGAAGAGGAGGTGGAAGAGGTCTTCCGGGAGACTATGGAGGGGAGAGTAGGCTGGATGTCTGGGTCCCGCCGCCGGAGCGTCCCAGCCCACTTCTCTGTTGTGGGATCTGGCTGTTTAGACGTGTCCATCGGCTGCATGTGGAATGTGTACGCTTGTGTGGGTTTTACGACTGGAACAATTTTTTTACTTTGAGACTACTTTTTACTTTAAAAAAAGATAGCATTATAGGTGACCAGGAATACTTCAACTGAGAAATTGATACACACATACATACACATACACGTAACATCACGCCCATAATCCCCGAAGGGGTGGGCAGAGTCAAAGGGACAGCAGGCCCCTTTAACCACATTCAGCCAAAAATAAAACTGGGCTGGGTTAGATGGAAAATTGTGAAAAAGTAGTGTGACGAGTGGCTAGCTTGTCGCCTACACAATCACATACCCAAAACCCGATATACCATTAGTCGCCTTTTACGACATTCTAGGCAAGAAACACAGTTGGCACATTATTTTTAACGGGCAATGGGCTGGGTTAGATGAAAAATTGTGATACCGCGATAACAAGTAATATACTAGTTGTCAAGATAAACAATATGTTTTTACATATGATCACGCTTATAATCCCCGAAGGGGTACAGTCTAAGGAGCAGCAAGCTCCTTAAACCACATTTAAATAAATATTAAGTCGAGTACAACAACTAGTAAAAGATGAAATTTAAAAAAAAATCGTAAAAAATTACATTGCAGTTACTCCCTTGCATATGGAAAGCACGTCAAAATGTAGTTTTTTACAAAATTACAGCAATTAAAACAAACTGTGACTTAAAAGCTAAAGGTTGGCTTTAAATACCTACTGCGAAACTAGGTCAAAACTATAGAAAGACTTTTTTTTTATTTATTGGTCTATGTATTAAAATGTTTAATAAACTACCACAAAATATTATAAAATTACCCTTACATTTTACAAGATACAAGATTACCTCAATGACAAGAATTTATGGTTAACTTCATAATTAAGTGTTCACCTGCAGTGATACCTAATCTAAGTATAAATTAATTAAGTTTACAAATTTGTAAAATTTGGCAATTAAAACCCACCGGTTCAGAAGGTAGTCTGTCAGTCTACCTTCCGAACCGGGTGGTACTATTATTTCTTATCTTTTTTTTTTGTATATTGACTATTTTTTGTGACTTTGTTTTTCATTTAACATTATTATTGTATCAATTAAATCGATTCATTATTACATTGACATTTATTAATATTTTTTATTTGTAATGTAATTATTAAATTATCTTTTGTGCGCTTTGGATTAGTCTGTAAGCATAGTTGTAATGAATAAATAAATTAAATACATACATACATAACATCACGCCCATAATCCCCGAAGGGGTAGGCAGAGTCAAAGGGGTAGCATGCCCATTCAATAAATTAAATATATTAAATAAATTAAACAAATTAAATAAATAAAATAAATTAAATAAGTTAAATAAATTAAATAAATTATTTATAAGTGCTTTCTTAAGCCTTACCAGCTGCAACATCTTCTCGTCATACACACATACCTTGTGTGGGCGGATGCCTAGTCCCATTAGCTACATGCGTGGCAGGCTGCTGCTTGGCCCGCTCGCGCCGCGCGTCGCTCCTTTCTGTCCGCAGGCCGTCTCGAGGAGGCTCCTTGTTGTCTCGCCCCTCGCCGCGCCTCGTCGTCATCCGCGCGAACCCAAACGGCTGCAGGCTCTCCACCATCATGCGGTCCATCATCCGGGCCATTTGGTGGAAGCCTGATGACGGACTGGGAGAATAGGGTTAACTTTTAGTATTAATACATACTTACACACATACATACATATTATCACACCCGTAATACTAGAAGGGGAAGGCAGAGACAACTTTTATTGATTATTTATTTCTTGTACCATGTAACTAAGCTTCGTTATGATTTTATGAAAAGAGCAGAAGCTATTTATTATTACTGTTCCTCATAATTGTTCATTAAGATTCATATCCTCTGGACCATAGAAAACATGTAGTTTGGTTTCTTTCTCCCCATAATACATACCATGACACGTAAAAGGATGAGCATAGTATTTCCGTTTTGCGCTTACGTCGAGAACAATAGTTCAGAACCAATCGCATGAGTCACTTTATAAATACTAAGCGAAGAATATTAGTAGTGCTGCTATCTGAACATCTATATTGAATCACCTACAATTAATAACCGTTCGGAAAAAATCGTCGCTTCAATTCCCGGTGACGTCAAGTATTGATACAATTTCTATAGAAAAGTAAACCTTTCAAATGTGTAAAGTTCTATTGCAATTTTAATCTGCCTGTAGAATCAATATATATTTTGATGCAAAATATTCAACGATCTACAAAAAATATCAAATGCTACGTGAAACATGAATCATTTATCATTATCTCAATTAATACGTAGATATTCCTGAATCTACGAGCATTTCATTTGCTACGACGATCTAACTACGACAGTCTGCAACGCTACGAGTTTCTCAAACGCTACATAAACATTTCTACTGACGCCCAAAGCTACCCATCTAGGATACGGTGCTACCAACCCAAAAAACGGATCATGCTGGAAGTACTGTCGCAAGCCCCCCACATTGGGGTACAGCGAGTCACCGAACCCGAAGTCCATTCTCAGTCTCAGCGCTCTCTTGACTTTTGCTAAGAACATAAGTAGTTGTTTGTTTGTAGCATTCAAATGGAGGTCACTGTAGGTCACGGAAACATAATTTCTGAGCTATATAAGTGTGTCATTACTTTTGTTGAGCCGGGTTGGAAAATATCGTGTGCTATTTGACAGGTTTGTTATGGTACGGTTGTTATGGCAACCGACTCGCGGAAACCGACCGCTGACCGCAGGATTGCTTGCGTACCCTCGGACAAACTTATTGTAATCTTTGACTAACTTGTATTTGAATGACTTAGAGCCTTATTTCTTATGCAATAGGGCTAAATGTGGCTTTTTGGTGTGAAATGGTATTGTGGTGTGACTAGGGCCCTTGACTGGTCTAGTTTTTGGTGGACGTCGTTAATCTTTGTTGCGGTGAAGGATTATTATATTATCATTACTGAGGACTTGTTTGGCATAAGCTATTCTTTTCATATTTACATGTATTATGTGTAAAAAATGTATTTCAATTACCTTCTACCTATACCTCCTTACCTCACAGCCGATTTCGGCCACAGCGACTGCTTTACTGCCAATATTAATTCATGTTTGGGCATGAAGTTGATAAGCTCTTTGATGTGCTTTTACGTGGCTAATGTATCCAAGTTTTGCTCGAAACGTACGCCCGTAACATTAATGTTATTATCTGTAAGTGATGGTGGAGGCGCTTTAATATCATCAACTCTCTTGTCCAGGTCTAACCTTCGCTCCAGCTCGAAATTATTTATATTTCTTAGGTATGAATCAAAGTATCTATACAAATACATTTTTATTGCTAATTTTCGGGTACGGAAAAAAATTCTATATTATCATGGGTTTTATACCTATGACATCTGTATAGTTGCTTTTATCATGCAATTGCTGTATTTTTATCGATGAAAATAAGAAAAAAATACATTTATCATATTTTTTGGATCAGACTTAGGAAATAAAATGTAAGTGATTTTATTAAATCTGATACAACATAGTGAATTGGTTCTTTAATGTCAAATAAATAAAAATATCCGACTACATCACACACATTGATCTTATTCCGAGGTAAGTAACTGAAGCACTTGTGTTAAGGATCAACAAGTGTGTTACAAATATAGACTTAAATAATAATATTAATACCCAGACACAGAACAAACACAAGTATTCATGACACAAATGTTTGTCCAGGGCGAGGTTGATCCCACAACTCTTGGCGCATGGGGCAGGGTCGCCACCGTATGCGCCATCGAGCCAGTCAGTCATATTTAAATAAATTGTCATATTTATAACGACTATGATTTTGGTATTTACAAGACATAATGACATTATTATTGCAGACCTAACTTTTACTTCATACTTTTTCACAATTTTTCCATCTAACCCAGCCCATTCTCCCATGTTGGTCTGGGACTCGAAAATAATGTGCCAACTGTGGTTCTTGCCAAGGATGCCGTAAAAGACGTCTAATGGTATATCGGGTTTTGGGTATGTGATTGTGTAGGCGACGAGCTAGCCACTTGTCACTACTTTCTAACAATTTTCCATCTAACCCAGCCCAGTTTGGTTTTCGGCTGAATGTGGTTAGGTAAAGGGGCCTGCTGCCCATTTGACTCAGCCTACCCCTTCGGGGATTATGGGCGTGTTGTTATGTATGTATGTATTTACCGCCCAGTTCTGATACCATTTAATCTGTATTTCCAATATGATTTACCAGTTTTGGAACTATTAAGGACTATAACCTAACGGAACATAACGGCATCGACACCATAAGATCCCAATCACGTTTCCATTGAACGCCAATCAAAGGTCATTAAAGCCATTTCGCAACCTAGTTTGCACTCTGCAAACTTCACTCCATGCACCGAGGTGAGTAACCCTTGTGTTTACCTCGATGACGGAAGGGTAACTACCTTGACGGCCATTGTACTATGTGGGGCAAAGGTCGTTGGTCGACTAGACACCGTCAACTGACACACCTACTTCCCATTCATTCGATATGCAATCGATTGACGAGTAATTGTCGGTAAGATTCTCGTAATGAGGGCTGCTTCTATATTCTTGGCGCTTATGTGTCCTAGTGAACTCATTGGGATTATTAATTGTACCTCCGGATTCGAGTACAACGATATTATTGATCGACTAATAAAAATTAACGAGGTGCTGAAATCGATAGATTTTTACCCTCACCGATCAGCCTGGGCTACTTTGACGGTCTCAAATAATCTCGCAAAAATATTGGAGAGTAATAACATAGATAATTTTGATCAAGTTCTCAAGATGAGAAAAGCATTCGACATTTTACTACCAAAATATACTACTAATATACTTGAACATAAGTATACATATATACATATTATCACGCTCGTAATCCCTAAAGGTTGTGGCGGAGTCAAAGGGGCAGTTAGCTACCATATTCAGTCAAAAAATTAAACTGGGCGAGAATTTATGAAAAATGTGTGATAATGTACAAGTATTAACTAGCTAGTAAGACAAGTAGCTAGCTCGTCGCCTACACAATCACTAACCCAAAATCTGGTATACCAATAGTCGCGTATTATGACATGCTAGACAAGAAACACAGTTGGCGCAATTTTTTCAAGTCCCAGACCAACATGGGACAACATGGAATTAATAAGTATCTAGTAAAATATACGTTTGATTAATACACGTTCATGAAGTATTCGAATGCGATTGATTTTAATAAAACGCATGACCATGACATGTATTTACAAGCATTTGCGTACACCTTGCAGTACAATCAATAAAAATGTTATCATAGAAATCAAAGTGAAAAGACGCATTGCAGTTTTGCCATGACATTGCTTATGTACTGACATATCGGATATACAGCTTTATCACGAAAAAGTAGATAATTAGTTTACACTTACTTGAAAAATAACCCTTTTGATATCACTGCTAATCCAATAGAAAATAGTAACATACATTTTAAAGTTCTTGTTTATTATTTATACTGCGCGATTCTTCTAAGTTTTCTATGATAAGGCTTTTATAATATTCTTGGGTAACTTGAATACAAAGTTGTTGACTTGACAATAAAACAGACAGATTGTCTAGAGTTTACCTAAGTGTTTCATTTCTTCTGGTTTCATTGATGCAACTATTTACGCTTAGTTTAGAATTCAATCAATACATGTAATAATGTCTGATATTTTATCTGTTTATTTCTTACTCGTCTTGATATGAAAGCCTAAACAACATATCGTTTATCATATGTATCAATTCAGACAATTGAAACACACTAGTCATCTTCACAGTTAAATTTAGAGCCGAAACTAACGAGTTCAATTGGACAATAGCAATTACAGTGCGATACATAAGCAGGATAACTGGTTTAATATCGCTTCATCTCAGATACGTGTCAAGAGCAATTTTGTTTCGCGCTAATGAAAATGAACTCCGGCGCAGGACGCCCACTGCGCAATTTGTTTCATTGCTCTCGTCGCCCACAGAACGACGTCCTGACGACATGAGCTGACACCGAGTTGATGGATCAATTTCGAGGGTCGACATTAAGACATCATCGTCCTTTTTTTTTTGGTGCAGGGAAATGCATTACGCACCGTACTGCCCTCCCGGGCAGTGTGGTGTGTGGGACTCCCGGAGGCCTCTGGAATTCAAGGCCCCTGCTTCGGCCAAGATGGTAGCGGCCGGGGTATACCCACTTAAACCCCGCGGTACCCCACATCGCTCGAGTGGAGGGACGTTGTGGGTATGGCTGAGCCTCTATATCCACGACGCCCTCCAGCGACCCGCCCTAAACGACGGGCACCACATGCCCCCCTCCCCCCCTATTCCCGTCCGGCGGCGGTGGAGACGAGTGCAATGCAAATGGCGGTGCCCCCGCAACCACCATCCGCGTGTCTCAGCTAGGAGGGGCGAGGCTAAGATAAGACATCATCCTCCTAGCGTAACGTCCCATATCGTTCGTGTCAGAGAACTAAATCCTTGACTATGGTCTAAGCAGACCCCATCTCTCCTACCCAATCTAATAAGTGAAACGACTGCAGATCTGGCCTCCGTAACCCTAAGATAGAAGGAGCAGACAATACAAATCATGGTTATACATTCGTAAGTAGTTGCGTCATCGCGATGATAATGACTACAGGTATAAATACATGTATAGATTTTTTAAATCCAAATGTACGTTTAAACCCAACCCCTCGTATATGAGACACGTGTCCTTACCATTGAACTACCACCGCTCAAGTTTCGACATTAAGACGTTGTTCAATAAAAACGATCAGAAGCGATCGTCCGATAAAGTGAACGATCGTAATGCCTGGTTATTGAGCAAGCGCAATCAGGATTTTCATTCTTCGTCTGATTGATTGATCTATATCGGAACGGATAATGGTCCAGGCTCATCGATGGGATAAAACCAACTTCTTTATGGCAAAGTTGCTTTTGCGTTGATTTTTATTACTTACCTTAAAGGTAATTTGGGTAGGTAGTATGGCGATTGCTCTCTCTACCGCTAGAAAATTAAAGGTAGTTTAGTTTAGTTTTTTTAGGGTACATACATTAATCAGGAGAAAAAAAAGCGAGCAATATTTTTTAAGGCAGTTTACCTTAATTTCTCTTACAAAGAGCTAATACAGATACCTAGCTAAGTTTCCTCGTCAACATTTTCAGCCTAATACAAAACATTAACTCGAATACTTTCTTATACATAGTTTATACATACTTTAAACATACTTATACTTAGTAATAGAACGTAAGTATTTTAGAATTATTCCGTATGACAGATAGATCTAAATAGCGAGATTAAAACAGATTACTAGAACAATAAAACAAACAGTTTAAAATGTACTATGCCTGCACGTAGGCAAATCTAGTAGGTATTTTGTAAATGGATTGTGTCAGAAAACTATTCATTCGGACGAATACCTACAACGTACTACTATATGACCTCTTACTGGGTTTATACAAACGAGAGTCAACTAATTAATCTACCCTCCTAAACAAACAATATATCTAAGTCAGTTTCAAAAGTATTCTTAGTTTGTCAGACACACGGACTAGTAAAAAAAGAATGACTCCGTGCCACTAACTAGCCGTTGAAGCTCCTCAGGTGATCCAACTTGACACGCAACTTACGTCACATATTGACATAATAAGTGCTCCAAATAACAGATAGGTACCCGATATCTGGTATCCATAAGTATCTCACTCACACATGCATAAACGTGGCTTCAAGCTGTAGTATTAGGGTGAAGTCTTTCTTTTTTTACTAGTCCGTGGTCAGACATAATATTTCGAACATTTTGATAAGATTCAATGCCTGTGTCAAGCTAACGCTATTGTATTTTATTAACTATACAGAGAAATAAAATTGAAGTGTGTTTGAAATTAAAAAAAAAAAAAGCTTATCTATACTTATAATAAATCTGTAGAGAGGTCAATTCTGTACATGAAATATATTTTCAAAATAACTATCAGGGGGTGATTAGTGATCGATACTGATGCCAAAAATGCAATCAGTAAAATTTTTTTCTGTCTGTCTGTCTGTCTGTCTGTCTGTATGTTCCTTATAGAAACAAAAACTACTCGACGGATTTTAACGAAACTTGGTACAATTATTCTTCATACTCCTGGGCAGGTTATAGTATACTTTTCATCACGCTACAAACAATAGGAGCAGAGTAGTGAAGGGAAATGTTGGGAAAACGGGAGAAGTTACGTCATTTTTTAAGCTTCCGTCGCGTGTGCAGCCTTAATGGTTAAAGTTACATAGAAATCATGTATGACGGAAATAGTCTTTATAATATTAACCATAAACGCGGGTGACACCGCTGGCACAGCTAGTTACTACTATTACTACTACATATTATTTTAGAAAAAAGCATTACAATAATTCTTTTGTTCAATTCTATGGGGAAGTAGTCATAGGCAATAACTACCTTTGATTGAAACTGTTGTCTTATTTAAATTAAAGCTAATCGTACCAATCAAATTGAGTCCCGAAAATAATATATGATAATTATTATTGATACTTATTGTGAATTTGGCGATGAAAAGAGTAACTATCGAGTTTTTTGCTGGTTCTTCTCGGTAGAAGCTACTTTCCAAATCCGGTGGTAAATTTTCATTTGTATGTTACTGACAATTTATAAGTGCTTATTTACGAGTAAGCTTACGTAAATAAAGATCATTTCATTTCATTTCATTTCCTGGATACTAAAGCTGAAATTAGATTGCATGAAAGCTCAGGACACTCCCTGGCTACACACGCGCTCTTTAAACAAAGAGCATGAGTGGATCATAAATACTGTCCAGACTTTCAAAGCTTATTAACTGCGCTTGGCCAAATGGACGCTTTCAACTGTGCCGTGACTCACAAGAGTTTAATTTTAGTTATTAGTCTCCTCGCCCGGTTAGCTTTCAGACTAATTACTTTATTATTGGCCACATACAACAGCTTACATGGGGCCATGGGCTACGTTTCGGTGTTGTAAAGTAATGTGGTGACGATACTAAAGTTATAATGTAGACCTAATCTAAAAAATAACTTACTACAAACAACATATACAATAACAACATCCTGCTAATATTATAAATGCGAAAGTTTGTATGTATGGTAATGTTTGTTACACTTTCACAAAAAAACTACTGAGTGGAGTTTAATGAAACTTTAGAATAATATAGCTCATACATCCGAATAACATATAGGCTATGTTCGATGTACCACGCGAGTGAAGCCGCGGGCAGAAGCTAGTATAACATAAATACTACAACTACACTACAACTATCTACAAATTAAGCCCGACAAAACCACGCTACAATTTTATTCTATGTACGAGTAGTATGAAGTACCTATTATCTACCTACTATATGTATGTTAGACATAAGTATGCCTTAAATTATTACACAACAATATTGTTGTTATTGTTGTGTAATAATTTGTTGCCTGAAATAAATTAATAAAAAAAATAAAATAAAAATACGGTCAAAATTTTTTAGACAGTATGTAACCAGATAGGTAAAATCAGAGTTTATATATTGCACACATGCAAAGTTAAGACGTCACCCTTATGTGTGATTGTGTGTGGGATACAGATGTGTTTAAAACTATTAAAATGCAGACGTTTGTTATGGTCGCCACGTTGTGGCTAGCCACCGGTTACACCATGAATCCAATCCCACCATAACCAGTAAAAGCCCTCACAAAATCGATTCAAAAAAGAAATTCAAAAATTCAAAATGTTATTTAAGTATGTAGGCTTCGAGAAAGCACTTATAAATCGTCAAATTTACATAGGTGATCCTTAAAGCTACATGAATCTACCACCGGTTCGAAATGTTGATTCTAACGAGAAGAAACCGACAAGAAAATCGGTAGTTACCTACTCTTTTAAATTTTTTGACTTTTGGTATTTTACATTACAGCTGTGTTTTAGCGAATAAATGACAGTTCTGGATGCCTAACCATCCAAAAGATCGGTACGGTCGAACTTGTGATAGCTCATGTCTATAGTCTATAATAACAAATCCTGGCTGGCCGTATGAATGTTTTCCACCTTTCAAGGTATAAAAAAACTTAAAATATGTTTCTACCGAGAATGTCTATTTCATGAATAACCAATTAAAATCTATTTACGTGTCGAGCTTTCAGAGTTACGACTATGTACAAACACAAACGCGTGTTAACTGTCACTGTTAATCAAATAATCAAACAAGCTAATAAATTTTATATTCCATATCAATTAGCCTAGACGACAGACCAAACCTGCCTGTTTATTATACCTACCCTCTTACGACGTAGGTACCTACATGTCGGATGATCTATGATGTTTGACTTTCACCTTGGAAATTTATTTTCGGCTGTGCGGTACATGTTCATTTACATCTTAATGGCATAACGGCATGTTACACCATAAAAATTTATGAAACATATACTTAGGATACAAGGACTTGCATATGTTAGGAAATAATTGTTCCGCTATTCAAGTATTCAAGGTAAATTTTAGTGGTAATGATGTCTATGTACAAAACATGACGCATATTCAATGCTACATTATCTGCGTGGTTACAGACTCTGGATTATCAGGCATCGGAATCTATCTTACCATTTTAAAACATTCCATTCTCATACTACTACTTCCTTACTATTTCTACACACACACACATTCCACACACCACAATTTGACACTATTTCTATTGCTTTTACTATAATGTTAGCTTTTTATGTTGTTTTTAGTATTGTATTTGCTGATGCTTTTTTTACTGTCAAGATAATTGTTTTTGGTTACCCAAGATACAGGCTAAGCCTAGTTTGGGATCCCCTGTTACATTCAACACTTCTTAGACAGAAAATAACTCATGAAATAACTCTATGTAACTCTATATGAAATAAATCATGTTTAATATTAAGTACCAACATACTACTTTCGGATTATAAGTATAGTCTAAGTAAGATTGTTCAGAGAGTAATAAAGCATTTTTTCATTTTCATTTTTCATTTTTCATTCCTCTTTCTCTCTCTCCGTGCAAACCCTATGTTCATGCGAAAAACATAGGATTAATTACTGAAGTTTATATGAAGACATTTCTAAGTGAATACCATAACCATTGGACCAAGATCTAAAGTGTCTGGTTCCTCTAAGGGTTAAGAAAGTCAGATCTAAAATCCTGCTAAATCCTGCATCATGGTCTCTACGTACTCCGACCTAGTACGGGACATAACGCTGGGAAGATGATGAATACTTTTATGGGAGAATATAAGTATACTTTGAGCTAAGGAATTGATTTTATCGTTTTGACTGACTCGATGGCGCATTCGGTAGTGACCCTGCCTCATGTGTCAAGCGTTGTAGGTTCGATCCCCATCCAGAACAAACATTCGTGTAATGAATACTTGTGTTTGTTCTGTATCTGGGTGTTAACCCTTAAACAAACGCGGCACAATAGAAGATTTATTGAAGATGTAAAAACGGATTTACCTTCCATTTAAGTATACTTTTAAGATTAATATAACGAAAAATAAAAAAAACAGGCCTAATGTAGTTTTTTTTTGGTGGGAATATATTTCCCTATGTCTGTTTAGGTTTTATTTTATTTTAATGGTGGGAAATTATTTCCCTATATCCTATGTTGCAATGCTTGCCTGACTAGTTGTTGTCGCCGGCTCTACTTGTAATTTACGAATAATGAAAATATGTCTTCAAAATAATGGAAATAAAAATCAGAGCTAATGGAATCAGATGTTTATTGTTATGAAAAATTGACACATATTCATAAAGAACAGTTGCCTTAATTCAAAAAGACAACGCGTAATTTTTATATATATGGATTAAATAACTAACGCTAACTGGGTATAGGGAATTATTTTCCCACTTAGTAATTACCCAAACGGACATAGGGAAAATACTTCCCACATAATTTGAACGTCCAAAACTACCACAAATTTTGGTTTCGCAAACTTTTCATTCTGTTATTATACTAGAAATATAGTCTACTAATAGAAAAATAGCCAGTCATTTACTTATAAGAATTTTGCTGGTCGTCAGACGAAAAACACCTCACAACAATATGAATTTAGCGCCGAAACCGCTAAAATATGAACTTTGAAGTTTCAACTGTCGTTGACGTTTACCGTATGACGTTTGGGAAAAAAAGTGTTACCATTTATAAAAAAGTATTTTAGATACTTCATGATACGGTAAAATAATTTGAAGTATCAAGTAACGTTCAGAAAGAATAAACCGATTTTTATACTAGGGTCAGGTGGGAAATAATTCCCCTACGTTTGATTAAGGGTTAATATCCAATATTTATGTAAGTATATATTTGTAATACTTCTGTTGATTCTGATATCCGTAACACAAGTGTATAAGCTACTTACCTCGGAGTTAGATCAATGTATGAGATGTAGTCGGATATTTATTATATTTATTAACATCAAGGCAGGATCAGGACATACTGGTTACTCCACGGCAATTAATACTATTTTGCGTACCTAAACAAAGACCTCGCGTGAGTCGAACCCTTCCCGGGATATTCATGACCCTCATAATTCTCGACACGAAATCAAACACAAAGTAAAGGCCTAGAATAGCTGTGAAAACTGACCTTCTCATTAAAATGCTATGTGACACATTTAGGAAGAAGGCTTGTAGTTTCAAGAACAATAAATAAATAAATAAATAAATAAATAAATATCCGACTACATCACATACATTGATCTGACTCCGAGGTAAGTAGCTTAAGCACTTGTGTTACGGAAATCAGAATCAACAGTGGTATTACAAATATATACTTAAATATTGGATATTAACACCCAGACACAGAACAAACACAAGTATTCATCATACGAATGTTTGTCCTGGGTGGGAATCGAACCCACAACTCTTGGCGCATGGGGCAGGGTCACTACCGAATGCGCCATCGAGCCAGTCAATCAATCATCGAGTCAAACAATAGAGTTGTAATTGTTATTTCTAATGTTTATTTATAACTAACTAACTAACTAAACTTCTTTTATTATAATCAAATATTAATTATTTTTGTTAGTCTTACTGCTTTCATATATGAGTTGTGTTAAACTAGTGTCAATTTAAATTTTCAAATATTTAGTTTTAGTTACTTTTTGACTTGGATTTTTCTTCTATGCAGTGATCTATTAAGTATCTTAAAAACGGAGACTGCATCGAACATACAACCCGGTGTATGTATATTGTATGTGTAAATAAAAATTAAATCTTATTCAGACAGACCCGTTGGTCGAGTGGACAGAGACCCAGGCCACGAAACCGAGGGTCGCGATTCGAATTCCGCTAGGGGCAAATGTTTCGTGTGATGAACATGGACATTTGTACTATTTAAGTATCCGTTCACCTTGTATCCATAGGAAAGCTTATAGCTTAGTAGTAGTACTAGGGAATTGGTGTGTCAATCCGGAGAATTTATTACCTATTATGAATTTATTATTATTATTCGCTACTAAGAGACTGGGCTGATTAGGACGAATTTCATTATTATATTCTTAATAGTCTGAATAATCTTTTTTATCAAAAAACCAAGAAAGCTTTTATATTAAACCTGGACATATAATTCAGACAAGACAACGTTTTCCGGTTTCTTCCGTTTTCAGTTCCACGCCAAGTTTCTGCAAAAGACTTAAAGTTAAAAGTGATGTATCGTCTCACCATCCCAAGTCCCAAGCGGAGTGAAAAGCTGGATGAGAGGCCATGGAGCCCAGCGGCACCCCGAAGCCGAACTCGATCTTGACGGCGTCGTCCGCGCGCCGGGGCCACGAGCCCCGCGCCGTCGCCTCGCGCGGCGCCGCCGCCTCGCCCGTCGCGTCGTTCGTCATCTCGCGTTAAAAATCTCCGACAGCTCAAACTACAGTCATTTGTTTTCACTACTTATCACTTCAAAGCAGATTCTTTACCAACAAATGTCTTTTCATAATCTTAAAACCACAACTCAGTCTTTACCAAGATTTATTTTTTCGCATCAAACGGCAGTCATTTGTGTTCAGCGTGCACTGCTACAAGATGTTTCATGAGCTAAGAGACACAAGCTATGTGCCCTTTAAGATTTCGCAGTCCAAGTGGCGGACTTTTGTTTTGAATTCGTCTATATTTCTTCTTTCTTCAGATTCCTTTATATTCGTGTTGATTTCTTTTGTTATTGTTTCAATCGAAAGAGATTTCTTTATAATTTTTCTACAGGTCAAATCTAACGGTTGTGTAAAGAATTAAATAAAATATCATATTACAGACTAATAAATTTTGCCCACGGTTATTATCTAGCACAGAGAAGTTTTTTTGTCCCGCGATATCTATTAATGTTTCAAAAAGGTCATCTACTTTTTGATAAAAATAAGCCTGTTTTATTTATGAAGCTTCAAACTTTCGTCGTATTAGATTATATCACAATGGCTTAAGTGGTTTAAAAAGGAAATATGTAAATAAAGTTGTAAAAACGTAACGGATAGACGAGGTTGCTTAATATTTATTGTACATATCAATAAGGGGCAAGATGGCTTAGCTTGCTACATTTGTCTGTTCGGGCATATCCGATTTTCGTTCGGATATCGGATTTATTTAACATGCTAAGTGAAAAACTCAACCTAGAGGCGTACTATATTTTTAGAAATACACTTTCCTTTCTATTTTGACATCATTAACACCAATTTTTATTAAAGAATACTTTTAATACAAAAAAATGGATTTATATTGGAGCTATACCCAATGTCAAATGTCAATGAATAACATCGGGCCCATCGTTCATTATCAAGCAAGGACAATGGTAGCGTGCAGCTAACGAGACCGAAGCCTCACCACGAAGTGAGACAATAATAAACTACGGTTTTAATGTACATTAACAAACACTTCATGGTCAGTAAAATAATGGAAGCCAATATGTTTAAACAGAAGATTAATTAGGCGGCGAACCATGAACCTTAAGTTATATCTAAATTTTATTACAGCTATGGTTATAGATTTATAGGTGTTTAGCTTAGTCACATAATATCTAGGGCTCTATTAGTTTTATTTGCAGATAAATATATTTAATGTTTTATATGATGTCATATTTGTAGAAAGCTCAAACGTATGAAACTTATAAAAAAAATCAATGTATAAATATAAATTTTAAAAACAGTAACCACTATTATTCCAATTTTTTTTTGTCTATACGCTTTTATATAAAATATAGGCGAAACCTAAATATTAAAACTTCAATTGAATTGAAATTATAATCCCGTTGATTTCACAATAAATGTGCAAATATAGCTTTCCTAAAACGCACAAATGAGAAAATAAATAAATAAATTACTTTATAACTACCACTATCCCTAACTAAACATCAACTACGCCTACGTTTCTCAAAAAAAACTTTCACGAAGCACGCGCCACCGAGCCCGATGAATCAACGCATCGAATGCGCTTAACACGCCGCGCTACATATGAGCGTCGTAGCGCGCTACACCGGCCGCGTGTCCAGCGACGACTGCCGCGCGGACGATGACCGGCGCGGCGCTCGTTACCCTTTCAGCTTGTGCCCTAAAAAACCCTTTAAAACTCGCCTCCACGTAGGCGGGTAATCTATGGAATTTTACATCTTTCATATTAGATTATAGAATATAATATATTTTAGTGTGGTAAAGCAATTAATTGGGATGCACGAAAAGAGATACTGTAGAACTGTCAAAGCCTCTTTCTTTGGGTACTTTCATACTTTGTCATAAATATCAATACACGATACAGGTTTTCCATAAAACTAGAAATTGTGCTTGAAAAACTAGGCTTATTTTAATAGGAATCGATTAAATATATTTTAATGAAACTACTTATTGAATTTTATCTATATTTGTTGGTACAGTAGAAAATAAATTAAAACTCACTAAACATAAAATCAATAAAACTAATCACTGACTAAAAAACGTTATAACACCAAAACTAAGTAAAACATATGAAATAACTAAAGTAGACCCGCTCGATCCAACGGCGCCGCCCAGAATTTCCTTCTGGTACGGTTTTAAATAGGGCAAATACTTCAGCACCATATTCAACATAGGACTTTTATCTGTCCTGTTGTCATCTAGAAGCGCATTTTTCTGATAGGCTTCTGGTAAACTATATTGTTGGCCAGCAACAGATTCGTCCACTTGTTGGAAGTTGCCTTCGGTGGCGGCTTCTGGAGGTGTATCTTGAAGATTTCTGAGTTCGCGACGTACCTGTAGGTTCATGAATATAGTTTTTTTTTAACTCGTCAATGATTCGATAAAATGTCTATTTCCCTGCCCAGTTAACAATCGGCTAAATGTTTGCATACATATTACTTTTAATTTTCTCAGCATAAAATAAATTTATGTAAAGTGTATAAACAATATTTCAAACCTATTCATATCGTGTATGACATTCCAGTAGTGTATATATTTTTATAATGGTAAAATTAATTGTCTCATCATATGTAGCTCTCAATGTAGTATAATTTTACCTTCGTTGCAGGTGGCTTCTCCACCAAGCTCTTCTCCATACGGTCTAAAGCTTCTTGCAGCTCACGTACAGTTTCAGCTGACGAAAAAAATAATAATGAATACGATGTTTCACTAGAATACAGGTACAGTGACTAATATTACAAACACGAAAGTGTATTTGTCGGATTTCACCAAACAAACTAGGAGTCGAATGTCATAAGGTCTGTTTACACGGGGAAATCCATTTACTTCCAACATAAAATAAGTATCTTCTTGACCACCCGAATGAAGCCGCGGGTATCAGCTATTTCATCAGTTATATTTTATTTATGTTAGTTGTTTCCATTCCTTACTTAAAATGTTATATCTAGCGATGTTCACGTTTCAATCGACGAAACTCTACAGTCTTGCTATGATGGTGCCAGTCTTTAAACTTTAATCATTACTTACGATCACTGAAATAATCATCATCTGATTTAAATGTTACATTCGTCATATTCAAGCTCTGCGTTGCATTCGTAAAAAAATCAATTATCGATGCTGTTCTATTAACACCAGTATTCCGGTTAGGGTAGTTTATTATATTATGATCTTCCATTGGTGTCTGGAACTTAGAAATGTCTTCTGTTGATGGCGTACTTTCGACCAAATTATTTATCATCACTGTGCTAATATTCGTTAGTAACTCTGAAGCAAAAGCTGTGAAAAAATATATTTTCGTTACATTTCACATTATAATTCTAACTCATTTATATCCAGTCACAATACAGACCACTAGTGCTTAAGGCTTCGGATTCAGTTGATGTGTTCTCTTCGGAGAAATCCATAAAAGCATAGTCTATATAAACATCTCGGTCAACTTTTGACATATCTCGGTGTGGTAAATCATCATGGTGATCTGCAACATACGACGAATCAAAATGTACGTAACATCTTACAATTTCATTACATCTACGGATCTTTTGAGCTATTGCACTTACTCATTTCTAGTTGTAAGCTGTTCCGGTCACCATCAACATCATCCAAATCTTCAACATTGTAAGATTTCGGTCTACCAATAACATTTGCTTTCTTCGTTACAAATTGGGCTTCTGTTGATGTACTACTAATCTTCAGAATGATTCTAGTAGCATTCATAAACCCGTTCAAATCGTTTTCAACAATAATGTTATCAATATGAACGACATTCTCATCTAATCCTAAAGTTTCTATGATATCTCTTTTATGTACAGGATTATAGGATAAAGTCGTGTCACCGCTATCCATAGTGACCACTGCGAGTTTTGTCATGTATAACTCGTCTAGGCTTCCCGGATAATTCAAGACCTTATTATTTTCTATTTCTAATACTATACTTAAAAGAACGTGTTCTTCTATGGTCATTGCGCCATCCACGTCGCTCGTTACATCCAAATCGCGTTCTGAAATGTTTGCAACTTATTTATTGCATTCCGTCGAGGTTATTTCAAGACATTTTTCATATTTATAAAATCTGACGTGTGCTATAGTAGTATTGTAGTATTGAGCAGCATGTCAAATACAAATCAGCGCTGTTCTAGGCAAAAGCTGTAGTCTTTCTATAATATATTATTAGACACCAGAATTTAAACAATAGGTACACCAACACATATGTCACATTTTTTGGATGAACGCCTAGGCTAGGCAGATTTTGATCCTATATTATTGGTTATAAAACTTGGGACGATTCTAAAATCATTTCCCAACTGAAGAAGATAGCATTAGTAATGTGGGTTCAAATGTACTAACGGTAGTTGCACAGAGTAATAAGCTCTGAATCAGGCACGGAGCGCGGAGGGCAGACACTTGTGGGTACTGCAGGGGCCCAGAGAGGCCTGGAGGGCAAAGGCCCTCGAGGCGCTATGTTACACACCAGCCTCTCCACACTGCGCAGTCGTCCATTCAACTTAGACTGCCGAAAGAATGCAAAAAAAGATTCCAAGTGCATAGGATAGCCAAAACCAACAAGAAATCTTCACGGACATCTTCATTTGAAAATGTCTGTCTATTGACGTAGTAATGAAAGTGAAATAGCTAATCCTGAATAACGTATAGTTTTTCCATATCTTTTGTCTAATTCATCCAAAGCCTTTTAAGTGTAATCCAGTAAAAAAGTCTAATCCCGTATTTTGCTATCTGTTGACAGATTATTTATTATCCTGTATATTCAAAATACAGGATTATTTATTATCATGTATTTTGAGGATCTGGGGGTGATCCTCAAAATACAGGATTAGCCTTTTTTAAAGCAGATCACTGATAAACGTATTCTCTACAATTAGTAGCTAACAGTAAACCAACCACAATGATGGGAATACAATTCTTTATTTCGTTGATGAAGGTTTCTTACTTACCATGAACCGACTTCTTCCGCATCCGACCATGTAGCTGCGTGCCCACACCATTTGGGCAAAATCGCCATAGAAGCTGATGTTGCTCATAGGACTAGAAGAAAAAAGGTATTTTGGAAAATGTACATCTCAGTAATAATCACATTAAAAGACTTTGTGTTAGGGTGAGCTAAAAAGCAATTTTTTCAAATATGACATCATCAAAAATGTTTGATCTTATAACGAGTGGCAACAGAGAAGTAATTCTGTAACGTTTAAAGTAACTCTGTTCGTTTTGAAGGTAAAGGTCTAATTTTTCATGCCAAAACCACTTGTTCGATTAGATTGAAATTTAGTTCTCCATAAGTTCTGCCACAAAGGACGTGGGATGGTTTTTAACACTGAAAGTTTATCCCAGAGAATATTCGATGATGTCTCAATAGCACCGAGGTCCACAAGACATAGTCGCGGGCAAAAAGATAGTATTGCGATAAACCACAATTATTGATTGCAATCCAGCTGGATTTTTGCTTGCTAGTATATAATCAAAATCAATCTCTCTCTCGCATTTATAATCTCGCGACTGGACTAACTAATGGCTTACGCATCAAAGCGGTGACATAAAGTCTGATGGTGTTTTCGTGCAGAAAGAGTTGAGTTTTTTGGTTTTAGCCTATTGCAGATCTGCACTACTGGACCCGACAGGGCCAAAAAACACTGGATCCAGGTGGATTACTGGATTGCTGAATCCAGCATTGCAATCCCTAACCACAGTGTACTTACGGGATGTAATGAGTGACGTTGCCCCTGTAGTGCATGCTCTGCATGTACCAGACGTCCACCAGCGACTCGACGCGCAGACCAGGCGCCTCGCCCACCACCGACGCCACACACTGGCCCACTGACGTCGAGACTGTCCATGGATAAAAGGACAAGGTCAACATGGACTACATAAGCACCTTTGGAGGCTGTGTCTTAATCCAGAAATTATGTCTCACAAAGACTTTTTGGTAAACGATGATGAGCGATGGTGGCTCAATGGTAAAGACACGCGCCTCACATGCGATTAATGTGGGTTCAACCTGGGCACGTACAGAGATTTCATATGTAAATACGTATTCATACCGGCTCGGCGGTGAGGGAAAACATCACGATGAACCTGCACATTCAAGCAAATATGGATGGGTAACCGTGATCCTAATTGTCTGGTTCCCTATCTAACGGTCACGGAAGTCAAATAGGCAGTCGCGTCTATATAATAACCACTAAATCCCGAATTATGGTCTAAGCTGGACCAACTAAGCACAGGACAAATTTAGGATGAAACGATGATGGTAGAATTGACAACTACAGCCAGTGGCGGATTTACCCTAAGGCCCAGTAGGCCCGGGCCTAGGGCGGCCAGATATTAGAGGCGGCCAATCGTGATAAAAAATTAACTGATGATGCTTTAGTACTGAGAAGAGGCGGCTGGTATTTACTATATGGCCTGGGGCCTAAGGTGGCCAAGACCGTAAATCCGCCACTGACTACAGCAATATCACAAATAATGAATAGGTCGATAAACGATATTAATTATTTTTTGGCTATATGTCAGTCTAGAAAAAATCTAAATTCATATTTTATAAAGAAGTTTAAAGAGTAATAAATTAATTAATTACACAGATCCCTGCACGCATCGCGCTCGTCCGGCGTGCTGGGCGGCCGGCACTGGTCCGCCCAGCGCTGGGCCTCGCGTGCTAAGTCTTCTGCCCACCGCTGAAAATAAAAAGTTAGTAAAAAAATAATGCTAACTTATCAGTAGTCAGTACCTAGGAGTGTGTGCCACTTCATAAGGCTTTTCGAAATTTAATACTTAGGTATATTTATTTTTATTAGATCAAAGAATTTTAGTTAAATCAGTTCATAATTTTTTTTTATGAAAGGTGGCTAGTGAATGCTACCCTCGTTTAAGAGAGTTCGTCAGAGTTTCTTTATTTAATAGTAATCAGCCATTATGTTAGGCTTTGTTTAGTTTTTCTAGAAGGAATTCGATAATGGCTTTGTGACCTCATCATCATCATCATCATCATACCAAGAGGGAGAGTGTGGTCGTACCAACTTAAGCATGTTCCCAGCAGGAGTCAGCTTGCGCAGGCGCCCGCTGGCTGCTTCGCTCCGTCGCCGGTTGAGCCGCGCCACGACGCGCGCCTTCTCGTCAGCGCTGAGCGCTGCTTCCATGTATCCCCTGCACTGTGGACTTGGACCGGGCTAGGAGCAAAGGTAAGGTAAGGTACCTACTAACTAATTTTAGTATCAGTTTGGTGTTTGTTGATATAATCAATCTTACCACTCTAACTTTCTACCGCTTTCGGGAAAGGACGCGAGCTAGATTGGATCAGGAACTGTCTGGACGGGAAGTTTTCAAGAATATCTACACTTATCCGGCGCACACGGACACATGTGGATATGAAGAATACCCTAATTGTGGTGCAGCGAAAAATACGCTTTTATTAATGACCTATGATGAAAGCAATGCAAGGGGATCTAGGAAACCACTGTTGCTGTGAAGACGCATATTCGGAGAAAAGACACAACGGAGTGGGAGCGAGAGGACAAAAAACGGGTGGCCTCGGCATTTAATCCACCTCTCAATTGATGCCATGTTAACTGCTATGAATTATGGTCAAAGCAACCAGTGAATTTTCTCCATTGTTCTACCTACCCATTATCCGGTATGTAAGTTTACGTAAATAGGAAAAAGACAGCCTGTATAGTCCTTATCGAATATTATAGGACGCTCCTTTCTTAAACCGTCGTCTTAAATCAATAACAGTGAAGCCTCACCGGGTACTGGCAGAAGGTGTGGTCGTTGGAGCGGCCGCACATCTTGGCGCCGCAGTAGCTGACGGGCGGCGCGGCGCCGGCGCACACGCCGGCCAGCACCAGCGCGGCGAACAGCATCTTATCCACCTCTAATTTTGCCTACCATTCTGGGTCACTTGCTATCCGCGATTTTGATTGCCGTGTCAATTTCACCTGACAGACTGATTGACGGAATGATTTATGAGTATCATAAAGCAGAATAAAGCGGAGCGGTGGTAGCTCAATGGTAAGGACACGCGCCTCTTAACCGAGGAGTGCGGGTTCAAACCCAGACACGTAACTCTGGATTTTTCAAATCTATGTAGGTACGTATTTATACCACTAGTTCGATGGTGAAAGAAAACATCGTGATGAAACCTGCAAATTGAAACAACTTTGGATTTGTAACCATGATCCAAAAATTGTCTGGTTCCCCTATCTTAGGGTTACGAAGGTCAGATCGGCAATCGCTTTAATGTAATTACCAGACTTTCTAAACCCTGGATCATGGTCTAAGCGGACCCCGTCTAAACACGGGACATAACGCTAGGAAGATGATAAAGCAGAATAAAGGTACAGATAGGCATGTTCATTACTAGCACAAAGGCATGCTTTTATCGTAATGACGTTTACACATAATGCTGTTTTGAGTTCTGACCATTTTTATAATTTATTTCTGCGATTTATTATTGGCGTTATAGGCAACAGTATGTATTCGTTCTTGGAAATATTACTGACGTATAGTCCAGTCGATGCAGTGGATAACGCGCATCTGCCCCCATTTGAGGACAAATGGGAATCTTGATTGGACCCTTAAAATAGGTTGCTCCCCTGCGGCTGGGTTATTAACGAAATATTCTTATTCAGAATCCGAATGGAGATAGCATCAATATTTATGTCGCAATATTATTTATTGCATTCAGAGTTTATTTTAAAGTATTGACCAGATACGATCATATGGGTAAGTTTTGGATAAAATCATAAAAAAAAAACAAGTACCTTCGAGTTATTTAATTTAATACATCTCAGAAATATAAATAATAAACATCAACAGCAAAATCGTCAATGATATTAATAAACATATATATTATTTTACATAATATAAAATAAGTACAACAAATATGTAATAAACGATTATAAATATTTATATACAATTTCGTTTCGCTTCAGCAAAAGATTTAACCATAAAATTGTACAAAACATCATAAATAAGTATCTATTTACATGTCTCGTGTATAAAAAAGCTGGATAGCACATAGAGGAATACAGTATTCTTTCAAGGAAATTATTACGCCTAAGTGCTATTTTTATACCAACATGTCTCATTAAGACCAGTATTTCCACAGTTAGGTAAATGATTAGTGAATACATTACAAATCAAATAATAGGCAAGATGACAAAAAAATCTGTTTAGTCCGTCAGTTAGATTATTAAAAAAATATTGAACACGTATTTTTATATTTATTTGTCAAACAACATTGACGAAAATACAATGTATTTAAGTTGCGCGTGACGTCACACATTCGTGAAATTTTTACTAAATAGTGACGTCGCAAGCCCCCACTCCAAAACATTGATGCTTTTTATCTTTGTGATTTTTTGTTAATTTGATAAAGCGAAAAATATGTGTCTAGTATTTTTGTATAATCTAACTGACGGACTAAATATAATTATAGTTTTTTAATGCAGTCATTATCCCTATTATACACTTTCTTCGCCTATAAGATACCGAATGGCTTCAACAAATTGGTGACTTTATTTTTATCGGATAGTTCATTTTTATCTGACCTTTGAAAATTAGCATAAGCTTGCAAACAATTACCTTACCTATCTAAGGTAATTCGTTTGCAAGCTACACTTTTTTTTAAAGAAAACGTTTATAAATATTTACCTAGGTTTATAAACCCTTAAAACATTTATTATATGCTGTAAGTATACGTTGTATACGTACACACAACAGCACACCCGACTATCCACTTTGGACTTTGTACCGCCCTTATGTCGGGGGCATAAGCGCTAATATTGCACTGCAGGAGAATAACTTGACCTGCTGTTCACCGTGCATAAATATGAACCAAAAGATTGGGTTACATTCGTTTTTAATGGCATACTACAATTATCAGCCAAAGCATAAGCCAACATTTTACATGGATAACGAATGTCTATGTTAATGGGTTGTAATGGAAAGTGGAAGAAAGTTACCCATGGTACCTATCCAGGACACAACATTCTATACTTCAAAAAGATATTATTTTGCATGATTTTGTAAACGTGTATTAGGTGAATAATCTAAATAAAAAAATTAAATTAAATTAAAACAAAATGTGCAAATAAATTAAATTAAAATTGATACTGGTTCTTAGCTTAGCTACTCCAGTATGTGTGTTATACATATTTTATAAAAAAATGGATTACAAATCTGGCACGGAAGACTAGATCAATTAGTTTCTGACATTGTCACATCGTTAATTTTGATATCCATTAATTGGATAAGATTTTGGAAATTTGTTACTATTCAATTGACTGAATGTAAAAATATAATATAATCTGAAGTGTTAATACGTTAGTTTGTGTTCAAGCTATATTTATATAATATCTATAACGAACTATAAACTACTAAATAGTCAACGTCAACTGATGTTAATGACGAAGTACCATATAGTCGATCGATCGATCGACCATGGGAAGTAAATTACTACTGTATATATGATTACTTTGCAGGTAACTAATCATATATGTATGTATACAATAGTAGTTTACTTTCAAAGAGAATAAATAAAAATATAGAAGAAAATTCTGTGGGTCATATGCTACATTGTTATTTATATACTAGCTGACCCGACGCACTTCTTAACGCCCCGTTCTCGGATTTTCAATACCCATTTTTTTAAATTTACCGCGCAACTTTTATTTTCTTTCATAACAATCTTCACTTGACAATAACAAACACTACTTAAAAAAAAATCGCGAAATCGGTAAAGGCGTTCTCAAGTTATAGCTTTGGGGTGGACCACCCGTATCACTTAGGGGTATAAAAAATAGATAACAACCTATTCTCAGACCTACCAAGTGTACATATAAAATTCCATCAAAATCGGTTCAGCCGTTTTAGAGGGGTATGGCAACTAACACTGTAACACGAATTTTTTATATATATATATAAAGACAGATGTGCCAAATCCAGGTCGATTTTACGTAGCGGTGGTTGAATGATAAACAAACATTCCCATTTATAACGTCAGTAACATTACATTCAATATGTCACTGCTGTACACTGTATTATTTACCAGTAAAGTCGATACTTACTGGTAACGAATGCACTGTACTGATACTGTTTCACCGCCGAGTGAAATCGACTTGAATGTGGCACATATATAAATAACAATGTAGCTTATGACCCATAGAATTTCCTTGCATATTTCTTGTTCATAAAATAAAAAAAAATATTTTATATTCCTCTTTGGCTTACATTTGAAGTGTAAACAGATGAAGTTGCAGGCAAAAGCTAAACGTTTATAAAACTCTCATTGTCATATATTTATTGTGATTAGGACCAGATAAGATAAAAATGTAAAAATACTTACACATCATTATTAACAATATTTAATAAAATCAAACCCTACCCTGTTTTATAAACAACAGTTGATGATGATTAATATTGCATTGATCTTGCATACTGAATTTACAAACTTAGTATCGTTTACAGAAACTAAAGTTAAAACTGCTATAGATTTGTTTAATTAATTATTTGTATAGTGACTTATCTATCATACAATCTTATTATACACTGTACAGAATTGATAGAAGTTGACAATAATTTTTATACAGGATATATATATATATATATACATAGGGTTGCCATCTCTAACATTTGGCAACCAAGACAAAACGCGTGAAACCCCCGGATTTTAGAGCCCAGGCCCCGGACATCAGTGTTATAAAATAGTTGAAAATAGTGGTGAATTTGGCGAATCGGTTCGTCGGTTGATCGCGACGTGCGGGCACAGTGCAGGTGTCGTGGACAGCCCATGACTTTAAATTTTTAAACCTGGACTACAAATGAAACCCCGCCCGGACGCTCCCCGGATGCCCTCTAAACTAGGACAAATCCGGGGAAATCCGGACGGATGACAACCCTATATATACAGAATAATTGTAGCTAAAATTGGATATTTGATAGCTATTATAGAACATTAAGAAAGTAAATTATCATATAAAGATATCTTTGTAATGCAAAATAATTATTTATCATATTATATGATTGTCTCGTGCCTCAATATAAATTTCGTTTTTAAGTATTTATTAGTGCTTTGCTTTATAATAAAGTTTGACGGAAGTAAAACGTTTTTACAACTCACAAAAATAAGCCAATTGCTTAAGCTATCAAATACCCTAGTGTAATCTAGAGTGTTCTATTACCCAAATGCATTCTTTACCTGTCGTTTTGATACTAAACACTGGCTGCATTTCCTTTAATACATATTTATATTAATTTATTATTTTATAAATAATACAAAAAATCATAAAAATGCATTGCACATGTTTTTGTAAACGTTCATAATAATGCCAAGTTATGTTTATTGACTATATAGCGAGGTTTGTGTAGAAAAATCATTGCAGTAAATACAATAGTATCCACAACCATATGGAATGTTAAATAAACAGCCATTAGGTAACCTATTTCTCGTCCTCTGGTGTAGGCAGATAGTACATGGAGTCTATGAAATACTTGGTAATGTCTGACACTAGACTTCTGTCCGAGATTTCTTGCGCAACTCCGTATATCGCCATCTGAAATATATAACATTAAATGAGTTCATATTACATACCAATGTCCCATGTTGGTCTGGGACTTAACTCATTTTATTACTCATGTACATGAGTATAGTATACATTGTCTCATGTTGGTCTGGGACTTGAAAATGTGCTAAATGTGTTTATTGCGTAGCATGTCGTAAAAGGCGACTAATGGTATATGGGGTTTTGGGTATGTGATTGTGTAGCCACTTGTCACTACTTTTTTACAATTTTCCATCTAACCCGGCCCAGTTTTATATTTGGCTGAATGTGGTTAGAGGCCTGCTGCCCCTTGACTCTGCCTTCCCCTTCGGGGATTATGGGCGTGATGTTATGTATGTATTATTAACAAATAAATAAAGTCGTAGTGTATGTTGATAATTTCAAAATAAAAACTTGCTAATAACTTCCTAATGTAACTTTTTATTGGTACATATTTTTTTTTGTCTCAGTCTGTTTGTGTATCAGTTATTCGGTGAAGTAGGTAGTAAGTAAAGATGTGCAGCATATTGGGTTTCGGGTATTTGGTTGGGTACGAGACTGTAGTAACTTTTTAACTTATTATCTGAGCCAGCCCAGTATTGTTTTTGGCTGAATATGGTTAGAGACTTGCTGCTCCTTTGACTCCGCCTACCACTTCAGGCATTACGAGCGTGATGTTATGTATTTATAAAAGTGTAAATATAAAAAACTATCAGACTGCATCACATATGTACATTGATCTGACTCCGAGGTTACGGATATCAGAATCAACAGTGGTACATATTACAAATATATATGCACTTAAATGAATATTAGAAATTAACCCCTTGACACAGAACTAACGCAAGTATTCATCACACGAATTTTTGTCCTAGGTGGGGGTCGAACCCACAACTCTCGGCGCATGGAGCAGGGTCACCACCGAATGCGCCATCGAGCCAGCTGTAAATAATATAATAATACTTAAAGCCGTGTGACTGACCTTCCCCTTGACGGGCGAGGAGTCCCCCGTGAGCGCAAACGCGGCGGCGCGCACGTCGCTCACGAAGCGCGCCGCCACGCCCGGCGCCGTGTGCGCGTGCGTGATGCAGATGTGCAGCCTGCTCACAAACACATCAGGCAACTTATATATCAATACTAGTGATGTGCCGTATCATTAAAAAATTATATCTTCAGATACGGTCCGATATTTGGTGTCAATATCCGTGGATACGGATACGGATCTTTATTTTCTTACTCAATCTAATGTAATATATTGTATTATGAGGGCCGAGGGTACTATTGGTATGGTAACTTACTATGATAAATGTTTGCAATAAAAAAGGTGCCAAATATTTGAGTTTAAGAAATAAAAAATACTCTAAATGGAATTTAGGTTTTTTAATTCTACATAACCTATATATTTCATATTTAATGAAAATTAAAAAATCCGTAAAAGATCCGTAAGAAAAGTGACGGATACGGATACTAATCTTTCTACTCCCTCGGATGTCCGCGGATAAGGATTCGGATATCCGGTACAGCACTAATCAATACGTCCTCCAGACTGGCACATCGATTCGTCAACCATAAGGTAAACATAACAATAAGGATGTTGACACCATTTATATTTAATTTTGTAATATCAATTCCGTAAAATAAAGTATCGTAGTATGTAGTAAAACCTTTATTGATTTTGAATTATATGAGTCTATGATTTAAAACATTACAAAAACTACTTAATATTTAGTCAGTTGACTAAACGAACTAATGACATCATATGTTGACAAGCCCATACAAAATCTATGAACTGATTGCATTTTGACAGCTTTTAAAAATCACTCAATTGACTTGCCAGTCAACATCCCTATTGAGCAATGGCGACTACACAAGCGCAATACATACCAAACCCGACGACCTGCCGACATGACGGCAACTTTGTTGGCGACTTTACTCAAGCGGCTCAAGAGTCATCGGCAACTGAGCGCTTGCGCGACGCAAGCCGCCGACATGTTGCGCGAGCGCATATTATTGCCTACATGATTATTTCCATATAGACCGCCGGGATGAGTCGGACGGTCGGCGATTTTGGTGTGTATTGCACATAGATTTAGAATTTTTTGACTACGCAAAAGATACATAAAGCGTGGGAGCGAGAAATCCTGCTGAAATACAAACCGCCCGAGAGAAAAAGAGACAGCGAATGAAGTACCTATATGTCAATGTTTTTGCGAGTAAGAGGCCATAGCGTCCCGGTCTATTCGACGTCGCAGTGAAATTTGTGCATTTATGTATAAAACCTTGAATTATAATCGAGAATATTCGATGTGCAATTGAGGTGACTTGTTCTGTACGTGATTGTGAGGTTACACGACGGAATAATCTGAATAAATACACTTTTAACAGGTAAATACGATTTTATCATTAGATTTTTTCAAACCATATTTTGTCAAATTGTTGCTAGTAATCGGTTTAGAAAAATATGTTTACAATAGTATATTGATTAAAATTTATCTTTCTAAGTATACATCGTGATTATAATCAGAATTGGGGAAAATATTGTGTAAAATAGTAAATAGTTTGGTTACGCTAGTGCTTGACAAAGCGGTGACGTCACGAGTATCGATAAAAACTTAATCGTCTTTTAGCGACATCATGACATGAATACAAAGTTATTTAGCCAAGTTATGTTGAAATATAATTATATTCACATTGGGAACTCATTGTCTTCGTAAATTTGTTAGTTAAGTAACTGATAATTTTTCTAGGTTTCCAAGCAACCCAGCATTGTGTAAAAAGTGGATGCGGACTATAGACAGACCAGATTGGACTCCCAGTAAGAACTCCACTATCTGCAGCAAACATTTTGACGGCAAATGGCGGCAGCAAAAAATTTGTTGCACTACATATTATTTTTAAATAACTAAATGTCACCAAATTAAAAGTTGCTAATATATTATTTGTTTCATTTCATTCCATCAGTCAAAGCCAAAGTCATATCTTTTTGTCTTAGTATAAATTATAAAACATATTTCAATTTTTTTTATTTTTTACACGCTGAATATACGAAGAATTTTACCATCTCATTGTTTATAGAACTACTTAGAATGAGATTTCTTACCGACTAATTCCAATTTACCTTATATATGCAACTACTGATTTCAGTCAATGCCATAAATAATTAATCAAAAGTATAAAAAAGCGTATTAAATACCTATATTATTAGTATACAACTGAATCAGTCGATAATGTGATAGTGCGTCTTTAACAACACTATTTTTAACTCACACATAGACGTCAACCAACACATGCTTAAATTTATTTTGGTCATGTCTCCGAGCGGTCTTTGTGTATCTTGTACATCCTAAATCTATGGTATTGCATTTAAAGTAAACAAACATAAATACATTAACCACCTACGACTGCAACATAAAGTCCATGTCAATCACATGAAACTGCCAGGCGGAATTCGAAGCCACCACACTGGTTTCGCGGCCAAAGTTTTTAACGATCTAAAAGCCCCTGACTTGTCAAAAGACCAATCCATTTTTTTTTCAGTCACATTTGCGAATACATATAATGATCTGCGTCAAAACCTTTTCCATCAACGTGAAAAAAAACCGCTATGAAGAGCAATACGCCTCAGCCTGAAGTTCAAAGGTACATAACATACATCAGTAATATTGTAGGGCCAAATAATGTTCAAGACGACTTACCCAGATGGGAACTGCAGCGCGTTGAGGCTCCAGCCGGTCTTATGAAGGCTCTCGGCCAACTTGAAGATGTCGAAGCGGTGCGAGCCGAACGCGACCACCGTCGTGGCCGGCTTGCCGTACACGAACAGGCCGTCGATCTTGCGGATCCTGTCAGACAACCAAGCTTAGGTTACATATAACACGGGACAACATATCGTATCAACTATTTATATATTGAATTATAATTCAAATTCTTCTATATAAACATAAGTACATTTCATCACACCCGGAATGCCCGAAGAGATAGGCAGAGTGAAAGGGTTAACAAGCCCATTTAACTACTTTTGATCAAAAAATAAAAACCGGGTTAAGTTAGATGGCAAATTGTGAAAACGATGTGTATAAACATATAATAAGTATACACAATAATAATTTAGTATCAATTATCCTTCTAGCGACGTGTCTCATTAGTCTGTTTAGTAGGACCATGACCCAGGATTTAGCAAGTCTGATTACATTAAAACGATTGCCTATCTGACCTTTGTAAACCTTTGATTGCCCTAGAACCAGACAAATTGTATTACGGTTTCACACCAATAGTTATTCTGAAAGTGTAAGTTACACCATTAAGGAAGTGGTATAAATATTTACATTAAGTTTAAACACCCTGAAATACTTCCACAACAATGAACTCGAAGACTTGAACTATATCTCTCGGTAATGGCGGTGAATCTCACAGTATGGCTACTGGCGGTAGAATCATTTTTTGTATTATTATGACTATTCATAAGTGTTTTTGTGGACCCCGCATGAATAAAGATATTTCTATTTCTATTTCTAATGACGACTTGGCACCGATATAAAGCCGGGAGGGACGGAGATCGGCATTGTTGGGGGAAGGGAGTCGCTATCTAAAACAATAGGCGGTACTGACTCGTCCTCGACGTATCGCGCGGTGGTGATGATCTCGTCCGCCATGCTGACGTAGCGCTCGCGGCCCACGAACAGCAGCGTCGCCCAGCACGACGCGATCAGACCGCCCGCGCGGCTGCCTGCACACAGACATCATTGAGTTAGATTCAAATGAAGATGAGTTAGAGTTAGCCCAACACCTCCCATGACCACTTAGACGACCTGGTCATCAACATTGAGTTACAGTTACAACAGAGGTTCCCGACCTTTTAGCAACTAACCACTAGTTGGCTTGCTCTAACTCATTTTCGTTCTAATGCAGTGGATTAGAACGAGAATAATTTAGAGCAATCTTAAAACCTCCTACGCTACTTCGACGATCTGGTCTTTCTTGTCGAAACAATGAGAAACTAATGATTTAGTAAGAGCAATGTTCTTAAATCTGTGATATAGGGACCCCAAGATGCATCACAGACAGAGTCGCGAAGAGGAGGTCGCCGGAAAAATAAAATGAAAACGGCAACGTTCTACACACTTTTAGTGAGAAACTTTTTCTGTCTTTGGCCCAAAGGGATCACAAAAAGCTGCCCCAACTATCAATGGCCCCAGTTTCTAAGCTATTTCATTATATATTTATTAATCTATTTCTTTGAAAGGTCATCAATCATCATCTGATACACATTTATAAGCTGCCAAAACGCAATATTTGCATTATTTTGTGTATAAGTTACTACGATGACGCAGCTTGGCATGCTGAATTATCGAACATTATTTTTTTCCACAAAAATTGCTAAATTCCAAGGTCACGTTGTGCCGAACTCAAAATACTGTAGCTGTTTTCGTTCACAACGCGACGACAATTGATTTATATTAGATAAAAACCTATTTTTCAATTCTCTCACTCGCAATGTTTCGATTTAATGTTTAAAAATAGAATCTGAAAAGTAATTGAAAACGACCATTTAACTATGAGGTATTTTTAAAGATACAAAGTATGCCTCTTTTCTTTTATATTATATCCGTAAGACAAGTGATTAAGCTACTTATTATCTCGGAGTCAGATCATGTATGTGATGTAGTCTGTATGATTACTAGCAGCGTCCCACGGTTTCATTCGCATGATTCCCGTTCCCGTGGGAATACGGATATACAATATAGCCCATGTTGCTCGCTCATAATGTAGCTTTTCATTGTTAAAAAAAAAAAACCGGTTAAGTGGTTAAGGCATAACAATGTAACAAACAGACTCACATTCGCATAAATAATATTAGTTAAGACCTATTAAATGTTTTAATGCCGTACTGACCGTTGACGGTGGGGGAGCCGTAGACGCCGCCCGGCCACTCGGTGGTGACCGTGTACTGGCAGTGCCGGTACTCCGGCTTCCTGTACAGGATCACCGACGTGCCCTTAGGCGCGTACCCATACTGTAACATGTAATGTAATGTACATACTACGTACAGTTCCAATAAGCATTTCAACAGATGACGTTGAACAAAATTGTCAACGTCATGCCTTACAATCTGCAACACGCTGACAGAAAATAATATCAGTGATATCGGAGAGTTGAGTAGGTATAATAATATTCGCGTGAAATTTAATAAAATTGTGTTATATTATTAGGTGTTCTGGTTATTGTTCTAAAATAAAAGCATGTTACTTATTGATGATGAATAGTATCATATTATATATTTGACAATTTTATTTATAGACATCCCAAGATGACAAGTAGGATCTTGATTCCGCACAGCACCTAGCTCGGCGAAAGAACTTCCAATTAAACCGAATGAATCAATTAGCCTGAATACCTCTTATACGTCCCCATTGACCTTAAGCTTATCCGCAAAAATACTGCTCAGACTAGGCAGGCGAATAAGCTTCACACTCACCTTATGCGTATCCGCGGATATACTGCACACAGCGTGCAGTCGGATAAGCTACACACTCGCCTTATGCGTATCCGCGGATATACTGCACACACCGGGCAGTCGGATAAGCTACACACTCGCCTTATGCGTATCCGCGGATATACTGCACACACCGGGCAGTCGGATAAGCTACACACTCGCCTTATGCGTATCCGCTGATATACTGCACACAGCGAGCAGTCGGATAAGCTACACACTCACCTTATGCGTAACCGCGGATATACTTCACACAGCGGGCAGTCGGATAAGCTACACACTCACCTTATGCGTATCCGCGGATATACTTCACACAGCGGGCAGTCGGATAAGCTACACACTCACCTTATGCGTATCCGCGGATATACTTCACACAGCGGGCAGTCGGATAAGCTACACACTCACCTTATGCGTATCCGCGGATATACTGCACACGCCGGGCAGCCGGAAGTCGAAGGCGGGCACGTGGTGCCCCGCGTCGGGCATGAAGGCGGCCACGAACCCGCCCAGGCACGCGTCCACGTGCAGAGGCACGCCTTGCTCCAGCGCGACGGCGGACAGCGCCGCGATGTCGTCCATCGTGCCGTATGGGTAATTCGGCGCGGAACCCACGATCTGATGATGGAATAATTAATGCTTGCTTAGTTCGTTCGGCCCCGACATAACAAACTAATAACTGGCGGCTGAGTTCCCGTGTTCAAAGGTTATCCGACTAATATTACAAATGCGTAAGTTTGTATGTATGGATGATTGTTGTTGCTACTGAATGGATTTTTATGAAACTTTAGAATAATATAGCTCATACACCCGAATAGGCTATGTTTCATCGATGTACTACGCGAGCGAAGCCGCGGGCAGAAGCTAGTTTGGAAACACATATGCTTAGATTTCAACCGACGAAAGCCCGGGACTTCTATCTCTGCCTGAAGATATCAGGGGCAAAGGTACGATACCTCTGCCTGGCCCCGGCGGAGCTCGCACCCATTCCCGGTAAGTGCAATTGAGGAGCCTATCCCAAAAGTTACTTACTTACTTACTATGCTGGCGCAGCGACCCAAAGTGAGTCTTGGCCTCCGATAATAAATGTCGCCACCCTGGTCTGTCCCGTATCCCAAAAGTTGAGGACTTTTAACTGCCGGAGTTAGGCAGAGGTATCGTACCTACGGAAGTCCTACACCCAATAGCTCTCCCGACGGCTTCAACGTCCACGCACATGATGTAGGGGTCGACAAGACCATCTTTTAATTATCTAAAAAAAAAACATGCATATTCCCATCTGCCAGGGTCTCAAACGGTATAATTACGCCACTAATCACAACTGTCAAAAGAACTCACCAAGCAAGTCCTGCTGCTAATAGCTCTCCTCACCGCCTCAACATCCACACACATAGTCTCCGGGTCGACCGGCACAGTCTTGACGGACAGGCCGAGGTACTGCGCCGCCTTGTCGAACGCGCAATGCACGGTGGACGGCACCACGATCTGAGGGTTGCTGATGCCCTTGTTGTAGGCTAAGTCGCGGAACGCCTTGCACGCCATCATTATGGATTCTGTGCCGCCTGTGGTAACCTACAATGAGATTTGCAGCCATTAAAGCATTTTTTTTTTTAAATAGGCGAAGGAAATAATTACGATATTAAGTGACGAAACGGTTAAAGGGGCCGGCAGCAAAATAATAAAAACAGATTTTTTCTTGATTTAGAATAGGCGAAGGAATTAAGAATGGTAAATGCCAATAATGGTAAAAAGGACCACGGCAACAAAAATATAAACAAATGAAGACAATACAATAATAAAATCGGTGAGACTCTCTGTAGAGTTTCTCTGGCTGTTGGTAGAAATATATGACGATGATTCATCACCATCTTCCTAGGGGCATCGCTCCTCCGCGGTTCGCTTTGGCTAGCTCATAATACAAAATTTAGTAAAGTATTATCATTACACTTAGTTAAAGTAACCACAGAAATTGAATCTTGGTTACACATGCTAGGTTATTATAAATATGTAGATTTCTCATATATTTTCCTTGAGGAAAAAATATTTATCCTACATAAACCAGTGGAACTATCCTCCAATTCAAAAGTGGCGTGCTGCTGCAGTGGAAGTATAATAAAGTTCGCTCTAAAACTAGATTTAAATTCATAAATGACGCTTGTTGCTAGCTAGTGTGATTATCTCAACAGTATTTTAGGCGATTCATGCTAGATAAGTAGTTTGAAAGGACAAGTGTGTACTTGACATTTATACGCTGTATAATTTTACAAACATATAAATAATATGGAACATGTATCTACTGTGCATATAAAGTATATAATATCCTTAATCAATGAATAAGAAATGATTTGACTGTAACACAGTTTTAGCGTAATTTGTTTGTACCGCATTTATTATAAAAACCAATAAAAAACACGATACAATCAGATAACAAATACATGAAAACAAAAAATTACCATTTAAAATCAAGTGATGACGTCAAAATGACTTTAAACTATTCGCCATACATTTTTACCTGTGTTTGTAAAGATAATGAGATGTGTATTTGAAAATTTTATGGTAATCTTAAGTGCCTAAACAAACATGACATTGTAATGTGTCTTTATGTATGCGTGTGTGTAAACATGTACTGTGTAATAAAGTTGTAAACTTTCTTTTTATATCTGCAATCAGTCTATTCTGACTACAAGCGGATGTGTAGAATGCTTCATGGCGTAAGCAGTGGCGTAGTAATCCAGGGGCAAGCTGGGGCAGGGCCCCGGGGCCCCGAGCTTGAAGGGCCCCTTAAACCTAACTAGCAAACATGTGTTTTCCCCCTGGACCAAAAGCTGCTTAGGCTCATGGGCCCCGGTTTCTTTTTTGCCCCAGGGCCCTTTATCACCTAGCTACGCCCCTGGACGTAAGGTATACCCACTATATGTAGTCTTCCAATGAAGATCGCTACTACATCTAGGTATAAGCTTATAGCTCGTTGTCTTAGTTCAGCTCAAGTATATTTTAACGCTTGAGGCGTCTTGTACGGTTTTGTGTAATTCTGTAGCAAGCTTATTATGACGAATTGTTAACCTTTTCTTATATTTTTCTGTGCTGGAGCGTATTTCAGCCTTTCTTTTCGTGTATTTCTAAATTTGTTACAAATCTTGATGTTCCTGCTCGACCTCAAGATTATATTTAGGAGCCTGTGTATCATGTTAATATTACTATTGCTAGAGCTGCCCCAGAGCTGAAACCAATATGTCCATATTGGTCTCAGGACAGTCTTATAATAAATGAGAAACTTATCTACTGATAGTTTTGCGTAGATTAATTTGTTTTCTTTTGGTTTTTATTTGCTTCTTCCAAGTCAGTCTCCGATCGAGATGTATACAGCAATACAAAATGGCAGACATTGTTTGAGATAATTTTTACATAATCTCGTCAAACTATTCACCAAAAAACAATCGTCACCTTGAAAGATACATATGTTTGTAAAGGTAAATATGTACATATGTACATACATCTATAATACTAATATTATAAGCTGAAGAGTTTGTTGTTTGCTTGAACGCGCTAATCTCAGGAACTACTAGTCCGATTTTAAAAATTATTTCAGTGTTACATTTATCGAGGAAGGCTGTAGGCTAAACATTAACCATAAACGCAGGCGAAACCGCGGGCACTGTTAGTACATAATATATTATACAAGCTGCCCTAACCTAAGCACGCAGTAGGTATTGTCGTCCTAGAAGAGCTTTATATTTATTTGCCTCTGCCAGAGGTCAATAATACAAACGATCCCACCTACCTACAGCAATACTTCAATTACTGGATCTGGGTCCAGTGTGATACCGGTGTCCTACCTATGACCCGATATCACAGGTACTAATCCCCTATAATGATTAGTAGCTTATTAATAAAAGCAACATAGTAGCACTCTAATGTTTGTAATGTTCTCTCCGCAAGTACAGGGCATTCGCGGTCACCTAAGACAGACAGACTGCGTCTGCCGGTCGATCCACGTACCGTGCCGCAGCAGTCATCATCCCCGTGGAACAGGTTAACGGCGATGCGCACGACCTCGGCCTCCATCTTGTTGACGCCGGGGAAGACGTCGGAGTGCAGCGGGTTGGTGTAGGCGGCGGCGGAGTGCGCGGCGCACGCCACGCGCGCGATGTCGCCGCGCGTGTGGTACACCGCGCCCGACACGTGCCCGCCCTGCCAGTCGTACGCGCCTGCGACAATGCACTTGCTACACTATCCGAAGGCAACACTTACGCCGTCTTTGAAACCTGTCTCACATTCTCTGTAGTCTGTTTCATGACCGAGACCAGATTTCATGTGAAGGTTATATGAACAGTTAACTGTAATTCATGGCCTAATAAACCTACAGGCATATTAATAGGCTGCCGAGAGGATCGTTGTCATCTGATGCCCAGCCGAAAATATGGGGATGCTGTCCGACATTTTGAACTACATAAATGGTGACCGGAATACGTAGCTGAAAAACAGCTGAACCTTAGCTTTTTTGTAGTCAGCAAAAAAAATGTGCTAGAAAGTCACAAGCATCTAGGAATATGTTTCCGGAATAATTCCTTAATTCACTTCACTTGTGATATATACTGATAAGTTTAAAAGCTTTGAAAGTGAAGAGCGTTTATGCCGAATGATTATAAACTTTCCGACATAATCCTTCATAATTTCGATATAAAACGCATTACCCAATATGATAATTCCTGTCCTATTAATTTTTAATTCCACAAACCGGTACACACCCAGAGCAAGGTGGTTCTTGACCTCCTCAGCGACCTGTTCCTCGCTGAGGCCGGAGGTGGGCAGCTCGCGCCGCACCACGACGCCGGCCAGCCGCTTCGCGACGTCCTTCCTGAAGTCCTTATTGATCTCGTCCATCTTCTCCTCGATCTTCCTCCGCACCAGAGGCACCTGGCGGAGCCAGAGGAAGAACTGCCTTCGGAGTCGAGTCGTTACGCCTAAAAGGTAATAAAGATTTGAAAAGACAGCTTTCCATCCAACCCAGCCCACTGTACCATGTTGGTCTGGGACTTAAAAAGAATATGCCAACTGTGGTTCTTGCCTAGCATGTCGTAAAAACGACTAATGGTATATCGGGTTTTGGGTGTGTGATTGTGTAGGCGACAGGTTAGCCGCTTGTCACTGCTTTTTCACAATTTTCCATCTAACCCAGCCCGGCTTTATTTTTGGCTGAATGAAGTTGAAGGGGCATGCTGCCCCATTGACTCTGCCTACCCCTTCGGGACTTAGGGCGTGATGTTACATTTAAAAAGAGACCTGATAGGATAGGCACTATAGTTGCGTGTCCTGCTTCCACTAATGTATTAAATTGTGGTAAAGTGAAGGTTTCCCATTATCACAAGTAGGTGGAAGAATCTAAAATCTTTGACATACATTAATATGTACATACTATGTTTGTAAAAATTTTTTCTTCCATCTGCTTACATGTGTAAATAGTATACATCAGCCCAATAACCTCTTTTTATTTTTTTGTTGCGGTGAAATGCAATAAAAAAATCGCACCGTCACACTAACTAACCGTCACATTAACTTACTCTCTTTAGCATTGTAGAGACTGTGTGCCCACGTCAAGGCCAGCACGGAGGCAGCGGTCATTGTGACGATCTGCCATGGCTCCTTGCCCTCGAGGAGTCTGTTCACGGCCTTCAGGGGTTGCGGGCGCTCACTCATGGCTGCTTTAATAATTGAGAAGACAAGTTATACAATGCTCATTTTAGTAAATAAATATTAATCATTTAATAATGTATTATGTCCAAAGAGACAATGAATTGTTTAACTAGTGTTATAATTTATATATTGATGTTTAAATAGGGACAGATAGAATAATATAATCACATAGGAATTATCAGGGTTAATAGTATTCTTCACATTAAGTTACATTAATATGTGGGTCATAGCTAAATCTGTTATGCTCTTATAATATTAAGTTCTATTAGTAGAATATAATCTTTTGACATTTACATTAAATTATAAACGAAAATATGATTTAATCAGCAAATACCGCTATATTAGAAACATAAGTTTTCCTTTCAAAAAAGACACTTAGAGTATTTAAGACAAGTCTTTATGAAACTACCTATAGATCCAATATTTTAATAGTAATTTTCAAAAGAAAATTTCCATAGATTTTACGGAAATTTTGAAAAAACTACTTGATTAAAAATATTCAGTACTTCAATCAATCAATAATAATATAAGTAAAAAGTAGCATGGACACTTTTAACATTGACTTTATGATGACATGAGAAAAAATTAATGAATCATAAACATAAAGAGATTGTCTTATATAACTCCTAAGTCATTAGTTAATTATACCAAGATTATACCAAGAATTTTAGTCTTAATTATTCTTATTAATATTTACTATTTTTAAGTCAGATATAATGTAATTTTCTCTGGCTGTCCTAATAAATAAATAGATTAGATTAACCATGCCCATTAAGCACCAGGAACTGCACAATAAAATATAGATTTCAAATAAAATCATAATAAGACTGTATTCTAATTGAGAATGTGGTTAAAGGCTTGCTGCCCCTTTAACTCTGCCTAGCCCTTCGATGATTATACAAATATTTTTACAATACAAATACAAATATATTCGTAGATATTAGATGTTCAAAATAATAATAAATATTTGATATTACTTATTAAATATTTAGTTAAAACAAATTTATTTTAACCAATTATCTTCTAACATCACAATGGCAACAAGACAAAACAAAATATGACAAAAGGATTAAATAACTTACTTACAATAAAGAAAATAAAAAAAAAAATACCTTCGTTTATTTCTGGGGATGTATAGGAGTAATAACAGTTTATACAAAATTCCTGACCTTGATTTAAGCACGATAGGAAGGTAATTAATTAGATCATAATTCATCTACACACTTACCTACGACAAATGAATAAATACAATCGGATAATTAGGCTTTATCTTCTAACACAGGTACAAACTCCGAAACCTTAATCAATTTAGCTGTCACAAGTTCATATCACGATAAGACGAGATATCATTCGGTTCGCTGATACAACGGAGCTGGACGGTTGAGAAATTCGAGGCACAGCACAATGCACTAATTAAAACAAAGGCCAATTAGTAACTGATAACAGGGAGAACAATAATCATAAACGAACGAGACGAGCGATCGCGCTGTCATTATCATTCAACAAATGTATCGGTTCGTAGTATCGGTTTGCTGGCTAGTGATGCGTGTCGGTCAAATAACGATATATTTGCACTTGGTGGGTTTTTTAAATTGTCTATTTTTTATATCTCAAAATATACATTTATTTTTACCTTAGTCTTCTACTACTATCTTTTCAAATCAGACAGGTATTAGTCACTGGTATTAGCGTGGACGTACGAATTCATCCTTTCTATATTATTATTAAAGATGTTTTTATTTGAAAATTCCGAACTTCATAGAACCCATTTATTTTATGACCTAATTAACCTCCTATGAAATCTCCGGAGCTCTATAATAATAATACAATACTTTCTGTGTCAGCACCTTAGTAATGCATCTACGAAGTTTATCAATTTTACATTGAAAAAATAAATGTAAGAGGTAAGCATGTTACATTCATAAAATTCGTTTACCTATTACTTATTTTGAAAAAGTTTATTAAAATATGTTTTAGAAAGTAATTTAACCATCGATATTGGAAGCATCTCTATATCTGTCACTTTAATATTTCTATGTCTCACTTGACCGGTATCGTTGTAAAATTCGGTTTCATTTCATGATAGCCAATCAGAGGTGGCTCGTGTATTGCTATCGCCTTGTCATTGGTTATATTTATGACATTGTTACATTAATTCATTCGTCAAAATGTATTCTGTAATAATCAATATTTTTGTAATTATCTAGCTACCTAATTATGTAATAAAAAAGATATAAACAAGTGTAATAAAATATACAGGTACTTTATGTGTTACAGATGGTGAAATAAAAACATTTGAAGTGAATTTTCATTTAAAAGCCTTGTTCAATGAGTGGTTGACACCACGAATATTGGATTTCTTAATACTGAAACCGCAATGTATAATATACATATAGATTTGTACGCAGGATGACGTATATCATAGTACAGGCCAGAGTAAGGAGGAGGAAAAAACAGCTGTGCTGCAATGAGTCACCATCCTCCAGTTTCGTGTATTCCAAACACAGCAAAGATGTCGAAGGCAAAAAAAGTGATTGAAGAAGCGAAAGAAATAAACAATCCAGAGATTGACTTGGTGGACAAAGGGATATCCAACCTCGAAGAAATACCAGGACTGTGTGAGTTGACTTTGTAAACTTGTTTTCTCCTTTTACAGTACAAAATAACCTGTCGGACAAGTTCACTTGCATACAACTGTCATACCTACTTTACATTCTATAGATTGTTTTCATGTTTTCAAAACTCTTTGAACTGAATGTTAAACAAATGAAACTAGGCATTTTTACTTCAAATTCTCAAGTAACATTTTAGAAATAGTTAAAACATCGTTTAATATGTTCTATACTTTTACATTTGATAGACATATTACTCATAGGTACAATGATGGCATAGTTCAAAAATAAACTAATCAATGCCACACCTGTATCCCTTTTTTCATAGAATTATAAGTACATAGGCTACCCTCTGACCCATATATGAAATATTATGGTTATATAAGATAAATATATAAATTATAATTTACAGACACACATATATACTAAGCCTGCCTTCTAGATAGTGGTAATTCATTTATTGGTCTAAGAATGAAAATGTTTAATAAACTACCACAAAGTATTATAACATTACCCCTACATAAGTCCAAATTATGTATTAAATCTTTTTTAATGAGTAAGGGTTATTACAAGATACAAGATTATCTCAATGACAAGGATTCATGGTTAACTTCATAATAATGAAGTGTTCATCTGCAGTGATATCTACATAGTCTAAGTATTTAATAATTGGGTAGTTCTACAATAAGAGGTTTCGAGCCCATAGAAGATGCGGCCAGGGAGAAAAGTTGGATTTTTTTCATGAAAATGTTAAATTATGCTAATTAACCCATTGATTAATCTTTTCACCCAATGGCAGGTTACTTCACACATATTTTATTACTTTTTAGAGGACCAGGGTAAATATCGAGGCCAGGGTAGAGACGTCAAGATCAGGGTAGATATTTATTAGACCAGGGGAGAGATTCGGGCAATGAAATAAATAATTAAATTTATAAAATCAACTTTTAATAAACATTACACTTAACTTTTCATCGGAACATCTTTTTTATTGGACTATTAATTATTGGTATTTTTAAATACTCTCACCTTAAAGCCTTTTATTAATTATAAAACAAAATTAAATTAACGTGCCTTCATACATTTAATAAAAAATTAAACATCTTATAATACTAATTAAATAAGTAGCTAGACTAGCACGTTTTAACAATAATCAGACTTGTGATAGTTAAGATAATATTCATCGTTTAAAAACGGTATAAAATTAACAAAATAAAGGCACTTCCTTGCCTATACAAACAAAAAAATAAGCATTTCCAAAGACATTCACTGGCTTAGCACCTTTTAACAATAACCCGTGTCACGTGTCAAGTGTCACGTTTATCACAGTTCGGTTGTACTATCCAAAATGGTTTAAGACGGCAGAATAGTGAATATGAGATCGTTATATTGCACTTCGTCATGAAAGATCTGTGGAGATTTTGCAGAGTATCCAGGAGAACTCTTCTTTGTTTGCGATCTCCTTTCTTCGTCACATAATCTCTTTTACCGGCCCATAATCTGGAATTAGAATCCTCTTCAAGAAAATCTACAATTTTCCTCTTTATTACTTCATAACCCTTTTTGCCTTTCCTTTTATTATCAATTAGTTGCACTTTTCCAAGTTTTCTCAAGGGTTTTATATTTTTCTCGTTCTGTAGTATCCCATATTTTTTCACCAACTTCCCGCTTATCATTCTTCTAAAAATCCTTTTTGCTTTTTCGTTTGGAAGAGCTGAATAATTATCTTTTAATTGTTGATGGAGCACATCTGCAAACAGCAATTTTTTCTTCACTGTATCTCTTGCACTTAGGGAATTCAACTCTTTTTCCACTTTGCTGTTAGGTATAAGTTTTTCCCGCTTTCTTAATCTTTGTAAACTTTTTTTGTAACATGCCAGTTTAGTTTTTAATCTATTTATGGTTTCATCTTTTTTTTATTAATTAAATATCGTTGCCTTCTTGCTCGGTCTGATTTAAGTTTAGCAACCAAAGCTCTTGACTAAAAAAATTTCTTTTTGGTATTTGATCATCAACTAGAACATTAGCTACATTTTGAGAAGCAAGTCGTTGCCCAAGCTCTCTTGCTTTCTTCTTTCATATTTTTCGTGCTTTACGTTGCTCTCTAGGAGTCATTTGATCGACAGTTTTTATTAGTCCTTTTTCTTTCTTTTTCAAATATTTTTCTTTTTCTTTTAGTTTATGCAATTTATACTTTTCTGGGTCATTTTTAATCGTTTGATATCTTAGCCTTTCTGCTTCACGTTTCTTTTGTAGTTTTTCTTCACGTGTTAACTTTTTTTACAGTGCCATAATCTGTAATAATGTGAAAAAAAATTAGAGATCGTTTTTTTATCATAACAATACTTCAATATACCGTTTAAATCTGACTTCAAAGATAGCAAAGTAAGAAGGGCTAAGGCGAGTCTTCGGCGCCTCTAAACCGAACATCTAGCTAAGGGAGACAACCCCTACAAAAAATCCAGCGTGCGACTCGAAAGGGTCGTCCCAGTACCGTAACCCTGTGGAAATTTCTTAAGGAACGGGGGCCTTAACTTCGCTGTTTGGGCTGCGAGGAAGGTCAAACCTCTTTAAAAAATCCCCTAATCCTACCGTGTGGGGCGCGCCAAAAGGATGAATGAAGGTCAGGATAGGCAGCCCCTAGCGACCAACTCGACGTACCAGGCGACCCGTCGTAGTAAATAGCCTTCTGTTGAGAATGGGCGTCACCTTGGCAGCGACAGTACTTCGACCCTTCTCGTGGGAATAAAATGAACAATATTAATGAAAACATAATGAATAAAATAAACCCATCAAATCCTCCTCCTATAAGGGTGCTAACACAACAAATATTCCATAAAGGAATGTTTGATAGTAGACCGCGATCAAACTCATGTAGTGAGATTCCAATCTCTACACCCCGACAGACTCGAGACTCCAACATGACACAGGACATAGATAACAGTAACGAAATTACCTCAGACGAAGTAACGGGGAAGAAGAGACTACGATCCAGCCCAGATAGTAAAAATGGTCCATCAAAACAAGCCAAACTAAATACGTACTGGCTCTCCCAAACCCAGCCAATTCTAACATCAAATAGATTTGCACTACTTGATAACACGGAAGCGCAGCAAACAGGCCATGAATTAAACGAAGAGCATACTGAAAACCCTATTAGGCCTCCGCCTATATTCGTGGACAAAGTCGAAAATATACAGCCCCTTATCAGCCTACTAAACGAACACGTCCAGAATAATTACGAACTCAAAGTCCTCAACAACAACCAAGTTAAAATACAATCGAAAACATCTGAAGAATACAGAGAAATAGTCAAGCAGCTTGAACTGAAAAACACTGAATTTTATACTTATAAGCCTAAACAAGAAAGGAACTTCAAAGTGGTACTAAAAAACCTACATGCATCCACCGACTTAAATATACTTAAACAAGACTTATACGAACTAGGTCATGAATGTGTAAATGCGTGGAATATCAAACAACGAAACACTAAAAAGCCATTGTCAATGTTCATCATCGAACTAAAGCCTAAGGATAACAACAAAAGCATATACCAGGTCAAAAGTCTCTTAAACTGTAAAATAACCTTCGAACCGCCTCGGCCTAAGCGTGAGATACCTCAATGTGCTAAATGCCAACAATACGGGCATACGAAGAGCTATTGTCACCGCAGTCCAAAATGCATTAAGTGCGCAGGAGACCATTGGTCGGTAGACTGTCTTCGAAAAACCAGATCTGACCAAGTCAAATGTATCTTATGCGACGGAAATCACCCGGCTAATTATAAGGGATGTCAGGTTTATAGAGAATTACAAAAAGTTAAATTACCTGGCAAATCCGAAAAACCAAAAAAAAGCTACCCGTCAAGATCACATCACATAAATCGAACGACCCAACATGATATGAATCAACGCGAAAAAACATATAAGGACGTACTTACAGAAAAATCAAACACAACTAATAAACAAGAAGTCACTATGGAAACTGCCCCTGGCACAAACGACATACGTGAGCTAATAATAATGATAAAACAAATGATGCAACAACTCACCACGACGACAAACCTTATCTTAACACTCACGACGAAGCTGGCAAGTTCGATTCATTAAAAATCGTAATCTGGAATGCCAATGGGCTATCACAACATACCTTAGAGGTAAAAGCATTTTTAGAATTACACCAAGTTGACATACTTCTAGTGTCAGAGACTCACTTCACCAGGAAGAGTCATTTTAAAATAAACTCTTATAAGTTCTACCACACGATGCACCCTGATGGCACGGCACATGGGGGAAGCGCTATACTTATAAAAGACAGAATCAAACACCATGAAACTACCAATTATTGCACACAAGAGATCCAAGCAACAAATATAGTGATTGATGACTGGGCTGGACCACTCACGATTGCAGCAGTATACAGCCCGCCAAAACATAATATTAAGCAGGAAGAGTATGAAAGATTCTTTGCTACTTTGGGAAACCGATTCATGGCTGGAGGCGACTACAATGCAAAACATACATACTGGGGTTCACGGATAGTTACTCCTAAAGGAAGACAGCTACTCATGGCTGTTGAAAACTTAAATCTAAATTGCATCTCATCAGGCGAACCAACATATTGGCCCACAGATGTAAGAAAGACACCTGATCTAATAGACTTCCTTGTGGTAAAGGGCATAGCTAGGACATATTTCTCATGCAAATCTAACCCTGAACTCTCGTCTGATCATTCTCCGGTCGAAATACTCTTGGAGAGAAAAATTTCGTCAGTCGCTATACCGTGTAAACTACATAGCAGAAAAACAAACTGGGATTACTTCAGAGAATGCGTATCGACAAAGCTAAATATGAAATTACCACTTAAAAACGACCAGGACTTAGAAGAGGCTGTTGAGCACTTTAATCATTGCATCCAGAAGTCTGCTTGGCTTGCTACACCAGAAACGCCGAATAAAAAGCCTTGTGGACAAAATTACCCAGCAAATATCAGAGAAATGATAACTGAGAAACGTAAAGCTCGAAAATTGTGGCAAAGGACACGATATCCTCCCGACAAAACTAGGTTAAATTCACTAACATCGCTACTGAAACAATTACTAAGCGATGATCGAAACCAGACTGTACAGGCGTATCTCTCTGATTTGGACCCCAGTGCTGCAACTGACTATTCACTCTGGAAGGCGACAAAGAAACTTAAACGTCCTATGGCACCCCGACCTCCTATACGGAAACCAGACAACAGTTGGGCAACAAAGGAGTCTGATAAAGCACAAACATTTGGTGACCACCTTAAAAATGTATTCCAACCACATCCTGACTGTGGGTCTAAACAGAATGAAGCAGTGTCAAAACTACTAAACGAAACACATCAATTAGATCTCCCAATAAAAGGTTTCACCAAACAAGAAGTGAAACAAGCAATTAGAAAATTAGACCAAAATAAAGCTCCGGGATATGATCTGATAACCGCGAGAATCTTAGTGGAATTGCCTGAAGAAGGTATACTTCTCCTGACCTACATTTATAATGCTATTCTAAGAAGATCAATGATGCCAAGGCAATGGAAAGTAGCGCAAATCATTATGGTTCCTAAACCTGGTAAAAAACCAGATGATGTCAAGTCTTACAGACCCATCAGTTTGCTTCCAATCCCATCAAAAGTGATGGAGTTACTTTTTTTAAGCCGATTGTCGCCTATCATCAATGAACGAGATCTAATTCCCGACCATCAGTTCGGATTCAGGCGCCAGCATGGTACTATCGAACAAGTCCATAGACTCGTCAACAAAATTCACGCCGTTTTTGAGAGCAAGCATTACTGTACGGCTGCATTTTTGGACATATCCCAGGCTTTTGACCGAGTGTGGCATGAAGGCCTTCTATATAAAATTAAAAAGTTTATCCCAATACAATTTTATCAGTTCATTAGATCTTACCTGGAAAACAGACACTTTTTCGTGAAAGAAGGTGAAGAAGTAACATCCACAGATAACCTCCAAATAGATACCACATTAAGAGGATTGACGTGCGCCCATGCATCTATGCTATTACATAAATAAGTAGTTGCCATACACGCGCAACTTCAGTGCCGACTAAGAGACAGATCTGCGCGTCAGCCTCTACGGAGACACTTTTATTTATATTTAATAAGTATTTATGCATAAATAAACGTTAAAATGGCCTTCTGTTCCGTGAAATGGTGTGGGAAGAATTCTAGGACATCAAAATTTAAAAAAGATTGCATAACTTTTTATCAGTAATTAAAATAAATACCTATTTTATTCCAGACGGAGCTCAAGTTACGACGGACGAATTTTGAAAGTTGGCAAAAATTTTTTGACAAGTGTCAGCTCGCGTTGATGTCTTTTGTCACTACCCCTTTCTTTCATTACCCATTTCACTATTGTTATCCCGTTCTGGCATAGACATGCATAACAAGAGGGTTGTAACTGTGTACGGTTCAATAGGTCGAATCGACATTGTCGATAAAAAATAGAGATTGTCCTAACTCAATTTGCTTTAGATTTCCAAAGGGTCCTTATAGAAAGTCTAAATGGATCGATGCCACATATCGCGGTCATGGATCGTTCCCGAGCAAAAACTCCATCATTTGTTCGAGACATTTTACAGAAGATAGTTTTCACTATATGAAGGATAGAAGACGAGTAATGGAAACAGCTGTGCCTTCTTTATATTTACCAATATATGTGTTGCCGGCAATGTATATAATCCAGGCATTCCATACAATATTCTATAGTTTTCTTTATTCTATTCTAGTATTCTATAGAATAAAATATCATTAACACCAACCACCAAACAATAACATTTGTTTTTTTTTGGTACGGTCTGGTACGGTTTTGAGGTACGGAACCCTAAAAAAATTAATTTATTTATATCTACATATAAAAAATAAATAATTATAAATTTATCGATAAAACTATAGACATTGCACAATACAATTGGACATCACTAGATGAATGAGTGTTACGTCCCCCGCACCCCGTTCCTACCTCCTAAAATTGTGACTTGAACCTAGAACAAAATGGTGAACGTACGGTATCTATTGGAGGTTATCTGTGGTAACATCATTGCACGAAATCCACGCAGGTGTACCACAGGGCAGTGTTTTGGGTCCCATCCTGTACCTAATTTATACTGCAGACCTGCCAACCTCAGATGTAACTATAACAGGCACCTTCGCTGACGATACAGCCGTTCTATCAACAGATGAAATCCCGGAGCAAGCCACCCAAAAGCTCCAAAACAGCCTTAATGACATCGCGAGATGGCTCAGGGATTGGCGTATTAAGGCAAATGAAACGAAATCGGTCCAAGTAACCTTCACTCTTCGACGTAACACATGCCCACCAGTCACTTTAAATGGAGTAGAAATCCCACAACTCAATGAAGCAAAATATCTAGGAATGTACCTGGACAGGAAGCTTACATGGAGGAAACATATCTTTACCAAACGCCTGGCAATGGGTCAACAGGTTCGAAAAATGTACTGGATGTTAAACAGAAAGTCAAAGCTATCACTTACAAACAAATTATTGCTCTACAAAGTCATAATCAAGCCCATATGGTGCTACGGGCTTCAGCTTTGGGGAACATCAGCAAACTCAAACGTCGAGATCCTGCAAAGATTCCAATCTAAAATGCTACGAATGATAACGGATGCACCATGGTACATAACTAATGATAGACTGCACCATGACCTCAATATCAAAACAATTAAACAAGAAATAAAAGACAGAATGGAAACTTATAAACTAAGAATCGATCAACACCCCAACACACTTGCAAAGAACCTCTTGAATATACCAAACATACCACGAAGGCTCAAACGAAAACACCCACAGGATCTACTACTGTAAACTGTGACACTAATAAAGCGAACTTGTTAATGGACAAGTATCGTACAAGCCTGAATTAACAATTGAACTATTGCTGAATGTCGACAAGATAGATCGCAATATAAATAAAAGGAAAAAAAAAAAAAAAAATCTGACTTCAGTACAATCTAACTATATTTAAATTACTTTGTGACTACATTATATGATATGTTTTATCTCCCCTGGCTAGTAAGTATCTCCCCTGGCATTTATCTTGCCAGGGGAAATACGCCAGGGGAAAGACGTTATCATGATAAATTCAAATATTGTAATCGACGTATAACATTTTTGGCTTAATTAAATATCCCACTTGAATTAGTACAGTATTATTGAATAAATGTAATATTACACAAATGAATCAAATCATTAATATAACTTTTATGACTTACCAGTGGAGAGACACAATGACTTTGCGAGACCACTACATCGCACGGACGCGTCGCGACAACTAGCAAAATGGCGGCCTCTAACAGCTCACTTGTTATTTGTGGCTAACTTCACGTCGTTAGATGTCCTTGAGAGGAATTTGCAATACTTCTGTTTTATTTTTATGTTGGTAGTAGTGGAACAAAATTTGCCAGGGTAAAGACACAAAAAATACGGGACAAAATTTAAGTTCAGAAAATATACACAAAAAACATACTAAAAAATATAATATTTCAGCATTTAATTGTGACTCTATTCATTGAAGTACATTAAAATGGTGTAATTGATTGTAAAGGATTGGACAATATGAAATAAAAAACCTATTTAATATTGATTGCCGTTCAAGTTACCTCTTATCGTAGAATCACCCAATTATGTTTACAAATTTGTAAAATTTGGCTTTTAAAAAAGTAACTATCGAGTTTCTTGCCAGATTATTCTCGATAGAGTCTACCTTCCAAACCGGTGGTAGTATTATTTCTTATCCTTTTTTTATGTATATTGACTATTTATAAGTGCTTTCTTGAAGCCCATATAAATAAATATATTTTGAATTGAATTGAATAGAGATTTTAATATAACAACAAAAATAATTACCTTATGAATAGTATAAAGGAAAGTGTAGGTACTACTTATAGGACCCAAATGAGGATATTAAAATATGTGATAGAAGATAAATCACAAATGTTTCATAAAATAAAATTATATACATATAATACATAACTAACTAATTTTATACTAAACTGTAAGAAATTGCTGGTCAGAGGGTAGCTATATTAATTTCTATGTATATTTCAAATTTTAAAACACTTTTTACAGTTAGTCTTGCCAACATCACCAGGCTATCGTTGAGCCACAATAAAATTCAGACGGTGCCGGCCACTTTGGCCAACCTTATGAACTTGGAAATCCTGAACCTTGCCAACAATCAAATCGAAGAGCTCCCGCTGAGTCTGTCCTCGCTTCCCAAGCTTCGCATCCTCAACGTGTCTCTCAACCGACTGAATGGATTGCCAAGAGGCTTCGGAGCATTCCCAGTGTTGGAAATATTGGACTTGACGTACAATAACTTGAATGAAAGGGCATTGCCTGGAAATTTCTTTATGATGGGTTAGTATGTTAATGATAAAACCCTAGCAACATTTTTATAGTCTGCAATGTATTAAATTCTTTGTTTTCATGAGTAGTCTCAAACTTACTGAATGTGTGTAGAGAAAAGATATTACATGGACAATAAATGTAAACAGTTTATTGTAAGTAATTACAATATCATTATTTCTAGAACATTTAGATTTCATTATTTATTTTATTAATTTCAGAAAGTTTACGCGCATTGTATTTAGGCGACAATGATTTTGAATACATACCACCTGAAATTGGTAATTTGAAGAATTTACAAATAGTAAGTATTCCTCACAATATTATTTTATAGTTTGTGATTGTATGAGGAAAACAAAACAAGTGTCTCAAATAGGTAAAATATTGTGATTATTTAATGTTTACCTTGTATCAAGCACATGCAACAATGAAATTTTTAATGGGATATATTTTTTTTTTTTTAGTTTTATGTCTGCATAGGAAACTGGCTTTAAGTTTATTACATACAATATTATGAGCATTCTCTATGTGTTATACTGGATTGATGATTATTAAAAGAATAAATTCTGTTCTTTTCTAATTCACATTATAAAAGTGTTACCGCATTAAAAAAGATATAGGTGGAATTGTTGAACAAAATACTAGACGGAGCCACCATAGCACATTGTGTCAGTTTTATTAGCCATGGGAGGGTTATGAGCTTCGTTTCTTTAATAACCACCCTTACGCAACCAATTCTGTATCCACCATTGCCACTGACACCTATGACTTGCAGCTATCGCTTCGCGAGAACGACCTGGTCGAGGTGCCGCGCGAGTTGGCGCAGCTGACGCGTCTGCGGGAACTGCACCTGCAGGGCAACCGGCTCGTCGTGCTGCCGCCCGAGATAGGTAACTGACCCTCCTTGTACTGATACTGCAGCTGCAAGATATGACAGCCATGACCGAAGAGAGGCGAAATCTAGGATTGATAGATGATGTATGACAGATACATAGAACGAAATGATGTGAAGTGTGAAAGAAGGAACGTTAGAGTAAGAGAGACAGAAGAGATTTGAAAGAGGAATGCATGTGATGTGAGACGAATGGCGGACGACGGACGTGGAAAAAAACGTGTGAAGAATAAACCATTAAATTAATAAGAGGAATCGTGTTTTTTTTGCTGTATCAACCGTGGGGCAATTACCTGCACACTACATTTTGGCTTAATGTGCTTTGAGAGGCGCGTGGGTGATAAACCGCCAACTTACTGACTCCGGGCTGTGTACTGAGTAATTTCAATGTTATAATACTCAGCTACGAATTTTTGCCCGTCTGGGATCTCTTGGTCGTTAAGCAGCGCATGTTACCGAGGCAATTACTACAGTTTTAACTAAAAGTCGGCACATTAAAGATATTTGATATATTGTTGGGTTTTATTTTTTATAATAAAATTCTCAAGTCCACACAAGCAAAGTAGTAGGTAGGCGTTAGTTTCTAGAAAATTTAAATCAATCAAAATAAATATTGCTCAATAATTTAAATGCTTTAGCAATATTGATAGAGGCAGATAGGCGTATGTAATAACTATTATCGCTAGGATATCTTCTTTAAGCTCATTAATTACTAATCTGGAATCTTGTTTAACATTAGTGCGGTGGTACCTCCATGGTAAAGGTGTGTCTTACCTGTATCCAATAGCAGGAATCCAAAGTCTAAACATTATTTATTACGTAAAAGTCAATAATTTCACAAACTTACCCTAAAAATAAAACCTATTAAAAGCTAAAGAACACGAACTTGGAAAAAAAGGGTATGTCTCAAAGTGCTGATTAATAAAACTCAAGTTGTATTAGTATTAAATCCAGGATCGAGTTCAAAGCGGACCCTGACCAGAAACAGGACATAATGCTAGGAAGAAGAAGAATAGATAGCGCCAGTTAAGATTAGTGGTATAGCTAGCCGTCTCAGCTCTATCATTGCGTCGGGGCTTCTGATCTACCAGGGCCCTAAAGTATGTAAGCGGCTATTTGTAAAAATTTCTCATTTTGAATCAATAGTTGAACTATAAAGTTATGCCACAGTTGAACGGTTAGTTACATACGAATAACTAGCTTTTGTCAGCGATTCCTTTGGGCGAAATTATCGATTTGGCGAAATGTAGATCCCCATTTTCTTCGCAATCGGTTAACAATTTTAGACGTGTAAACATGACATAGCAGATATATCATCATCCTTTTGCCCTTTTCCCAGTTCATCTGGGGTCGACGCAGCACGTCTCACTCTTCCATACGTCCCGGTCAGCCGTCATCAAGCTATCCACACCTATTTCACTCATATCATCTTTCACACAATCCATTCATCTGTCATTTGACATTCCTCTTCCTCTCCAGCAGATAAATATGTACCTATAATAATATTAACAATTGTTCAGGCACGTTGGACCTCGCGAACCACAAAGCGGTTCTGCGGCTGGAGGGAAACTTCTGGGTGCCGCACATCGAGGACCAGCTCAAGCTTGGCCCCTCACATGTGCTGGACTACATGCGCTCAGAGACCTATCGAGTGTAAGTATACTTTTATATATTGATCATAATATTGTCCATGTAGACATACATTGACAATTTTCTACCTTATTTTGGCTTTAAAAGAGATAAAAAGGGCATCTCTGTCAAAATGGGGTGGTTATTTTTATCTATCGTCCCTGATCATTCAATTTTTTTTTTTTTTTTCGGTATTTGAGATTGCTCCTCTTGACTATATTTTTGAAAATTTTAAACATGTTTAATTTTAACTTGTAAATAAAAAATTGTTACGCGTCATGCTAATTCAAGATTTTTCAGAGGAATTTTAAAAAATAAGAATTTGAGTCCGAATCCGAAGAAGCGAATTTTATTCACCTGTAGGGTATTGTTACTTATTTCACTGTACGTACCTACCAGGCATATCTTTTTAATAATTTCTTATTACAGTCTGTACAGCCGCCACATGTCAGCCAAGCCGCCGCCGCCGCCGCAGACCCTGGACAAAAGCAAGAAGGCCAGCCGCGCCAAGTCGTAAGGGCTATTATACAGCGCCCTCTGTGCCATACTGAATATAACTTAGTCATCGAAAGGGAAGCTGATATGATTATCATTTAATATTCAAGGCCACTACTGACCGACCACAGTGATAGACAGAATTTTAATTTCCGTAAAAAACGTAAAATCTTTATTCCAAACCCATTAAAGTAAGCTACGCCCAAAAGGGTAACATGATGTACTGGCAACCTGTATCACCAACTAATTTACATTCATGAATGCAATAAACGTTTTGACTTTGACTTAGTATATTTTTAAAATTGTGACTACATCTGTCTACCACGCCACAAAGCTGAAGTTAGCATGTCAACAGATGGCGTTGATTAGCCGGTCGACGTCGCGCTATACATTCTAACGCGTTGCCAAAAATTATTTTCGCCAATATTAATAGTTAAAATAATCGGTTTTTAGGGCGAGCGATATGTTGTTCTGTTAGGCTTAAGTTTGAATCTCTTATGTCAAAGATCAGTTACTTTTCGATGTTCTAATTATTTTTTTAAAGGTGCCTAATAAACTAATTGAAGTTGACTCTTTGTATGTTTGCGATTTATTTAACTAATGTATAGCGGTTAGTGTGTATGTGGAAATTCTAAAACATGAATAATTTGTTGATTCATCAATATTAATATTCTACAAATTCTTCAATTGAAATAATTGGTATTCAAATGTGTGGTACCGCTTATATTTTGCTTTAATTTAGTATTAAAGAAAACATTATTTTTATAAATAATCTTTATTTTCAATACGCAAACCAAATAATTCATAAAAAAATGTCACAGAAATTGACTTAAGGAACTTAAATTTACATTTTACAATTTGTATCGAAAAATAACAAATTAAGTGCACTTATATACAGAAGTATACATACAATTAATAATAATATATTTTTACACAAGAAACGGTGCTTCTCTATGAATGTATTAACATTGTGATAAAGTACAAAAATATATGTATGTGACGAATATTAAATTAAAACTATTACTAACAAGTAACATGTTGTGTTTCTTATATTACATATTATCTACTACCTATTCAGTCCGTTTTAGGTACACTTTCATTGACAATACGTATTATTAAATGGACACGTTCGAGATCTATGTTCATAAAGTTCCAAAATAATTTAAAATAAATCTTTTTCGTACACCGTACGTACAGTACGCGACAATCAGGAGTGCAGGTGAATTATACAGTACCCGACCATGTCGCTAACTGTACCAATGAACGCTCACTTTGTATTAGATCACAATATGGCATATTCTTTAACCACAAAACTCGTAAGCACCTTATTTGATACCAATAACCAATAAACACTTCACAACACATCAACATGCCCTCAAACCTATATCTAACTTATTTGTTCATTGATTCTAAGGGCAGTTTCAATAAATAAATAATTTTACAATAGAACATGCAAGGCTACGCATTTGTGATACCTTTGGTCTTACAAATGTCTATAGACTACGATGATTGCCCACCATCAGATCGTTAGGTTGGTTTCCACAGAGGTATAAAAACCTAGCTTTTAAAGGACATTTGACAATCATGCTTAGTGATATTATAAATATAGGAAGTTCTAAGTGTTTGAATAACGATTTCAGATCAATTAGACCAATTCAAATACACATTCAGATAAATAACACTTAAATACGGAGGTAGCAAAGGCACTCTGGATTCAAATGAAGACGATACGCTGTTATTAATTAATTATTAAGTAATTATTCGTTTAACTATACACTCTATAAACGACCTTGTTTTCATATATTTATACAAATGAAAATAGTTTCAAATTCGAGGAAGATTCGGGCAGTACAAATAGTAAGTATATTATTTTAACGGACGACCTATGGGGCAATGATCTAGCATCTATTATGTAGTGAATTTACAATATCAACTTCATCAGCACATGGGTGGATTTCATATAAGGGTGATCCCTGGCAAAAACGTAGTTATACCATCTATATGTGTCCCCCCATAGTGCGATATAATATATTCTACGAGAATTGTTCCACTCTGATGGGCCAAGCCAAATTTGTAGTGGAATCTGCCCCACTAAACAACTTATTATGTCTTATGCTAATGCACCCAAAGATGCACATCATCACACAACAGTAGAAATGCCCCATTAAGAAACTCAACTCAATTAGCATTACGATGAATGAATAATTGCACCAAGCTGCATTCTATCTATGGGAAATGCATCGCTATATCCGTTCATATAATCTAGCTACCTTCCATTGATAAAACAGAATAAGCAATTGGCTGGAGTCCCCCCGGCATCGGATAGGGGCCCCGCGCTTTTGACAATTTTTATAATAAAAATTGTCTGGTTACATTTTTTAGGTCGCTAAGACCTGGGTCATGTCATTGTCCATGCCGGCAAAAGGGAATTTTTAAAAGGGCCCCAACACATGCATTGTTTTAGGGGCCTCATAGTTAACCCGGTCCCGAGCACAAGCCTTTTCACCTATTGGGAGGTCTATAAATCCTCATCAGAGGAGTCGTCATCGGATATCTCCAGATCGTTGTTCCGTGTGGAGTTGGCGACAGGGTCTGGCTTGCGCGCGGCCTCCAGCGAGAACGCGTACGACTCGTAGTCGAGGACTTCGTCGTCACTCAGATGCGAGTTGCCTTCCACGAAGCTGGCGAACCTGCGGGCAAATGTACTGGTCAAACTGTGATTCACCTCAGGAAGTTTTCAGATAGGTGAACCAGATAGCGAGAAAGGATTCCTTTTAAAGGGTTATAGTTTATAGTTTTTATGCCGACAGGAAATGAAACGCAAAGGTAGCGTAACCTGAGAATTAAGAGTGGGAACCGACCATTGGACTTACTGGTTTTGGTGCGCGCGCAAGTCGCGTGCAGCGCTCGTATCGCGGGGCTGTATGTGCGCCGCTGCTATTGGTGTTGCTTCTCCTCTGTGGCGGAAGAAATTCGCGTAAGGTACGTTATATTTACGCCAATGCTGCCAGTTAAAAGGTTCCTTATCCCATTTTCTCCTACTCGCGTCTTTAACATTGACTATTGGCAAGACAAGTATTAGTTATGGATCTGCTAACTGTTTCATCGTTGCACCGGGTGTAATCCATGCCAGCTATGGCACATCGCTCGCGCTTCGTGTCGCGCACGCCCTGCTCTAGGTAGCGTGGCAGTGCAGTACCTGCGCGAGTCGTGCAGCTTGAGCATGACGCGCCACCTGCTCGTGCTAGCTGCTGCTCTGTACTGTACAGGTAACGTGGTAGTGCAGTACCTGCGCGAGTCGTGCAGCTTGAGCATGACGCGCCACCTGCTCGTGCTAGCTGCTGCTCTGTACTGTACAGGTAACGTGGTAGTGCAGTACCTGCGCGAGTCGTGCAGCTTGAGCATGACGCGCCACCTGCTCGTGCTAGCTGCTGCTCTGTACTGTACAGGTAACGTGGTAGTGCAGTACCTGCGCGAGTCGTGCAGCTTGAGCATGACGCGCCACCTGCTCGTGCTAGCTGCTGCTCTGTACTGTACAGGTAACGTGGTAGTGCAGTACCTGCGCGAGTCGTGCAGCTTGAGCATGACGCGCCACCTGCTCGTGCTAGCTGCTGCTCTGTACTGTACAGGTAACGTGGTAGTGCAGTACCTGCGCGAGTCGTGCAGCTTGAGCATGACGCGCCACCTGCTCGTGCTAGCTGCTGCTCTGTACTGTACAGGTAACGTGGTAGTGCAGTACCTGCGCGAGTCGTGCAGCTTGAGCATGACGCGCCACCTGCTCGTGCTAGCTGCTGCTCTGTACTGTACAGGTAACGTGGTAGTGCAGTACCTGCGCGAGTCGTGCAGCTTGAGCATGACGCGCCGCCTGCTCGTGCTAGCTGCTGCTCTGTACTGTACAGGTAACGTGGTAGTGCAGTACCTGCGCGAGTCGTGCAGCTTGAGCATGACGCGCCACCTGCTCGTGCTAGCTGCTGCTCTGTACTGTACAGGTAACGTGGTAGTGCAGTACCTGCGCGAGTCGTGCAGCTTGAGCATGACGCGCCACCTGCTCGTGCTAGCTGCTGCTCTGTACTGTACAGGTAACGTGGTAGTGCAGTACCTGCGCGAGTCGTGCAGCTTGAGCATGACGCGCCGCCTGCTCGTGCTAGCTGCTGCTCTGTACTGTACAGGTAACGTGGTAGTGCAGTACCTGCGCGAGTCGTGCAGCTTGAGCATGACGCGCCACCTGCTCGTGCTAGCTGCTGCTCTGTACTGTACAGGTAACGTGGTAGTGCAGTACCTGCGCGAGTCGTGCAGCTTGAGCATGACGCGCCACCTGCTCGTGCTAGCTGCTGCTCTGTACTGTACAGGTAACGTGGTAGTGCAGTACCTGCGCGAGTCGTGCAGCTTGAGCATGACGCGCCACCTGCTCGTGCTAGCTGCTGCTCTGTACTGTACAGGTAACGTGGTAGTGCAGTACCTGCGCGAGTCGTGCAGCTTGAGCATGACGCGCCACCTGCTCGTGCTAGCTGCTGCTCTGTACTGTACAGGTAACGTGGTAGTGCAGTACCTGCGCGAGTCGTGCAGCTTGAGCATGACGCGCCACCTGCTCGTGCTAGCTGCTGCTCTGTACTGTACAGGTAACGTGGTAGTGCAGTACCTGCGCGAGTCGTGCAGCTTGAGCATGACGCGCCACCTGCTCGTGCTAGCTGCTGCTCTGTACTGTACAGGTAACGTGGTAGTGCAGTACCTGCGCGAGTCGTGCAGCTTGAGCATGACGCGCCACCTGCTCGTGCTAGCTGCTGCTCTGTACTGTACAGGTAACGTGGTAGTGCAGTACCTGCGCGAGTCGTGCAGCTTGAGCATGACGCGCCACCTGCTCGTGCTAGCTGCTGCTCTGTACTGTACAGGTAACGTGGTAGTGCAGTACCTGCGCGAGTCGTGCAGCTTGAGCATGACGCGCCACCTGCTCGTGCTAGCTGCTGCTCTGTACTGTACAGGTAACGTGGTAGTGCAGTACCTGCGCGAGTCGTGCAGCTTGAGCATGACGCGCCACCTGCTCGTGCTAGCTGCTGCTCTGTACTGTACAGGTAACGTGGTAGTGCAGTACCTGCGCGAGTCGTGCAGCTTGAGCATGACGCGCCACCTGCTCGTGCTAGCTGCTGCTCTGTACTGTACAGGTAACGTGGTAGTGCAGTACCTGCGCGAGTCGTGCAGCTTGAGCATGACGCGCCACTGCGCGCAGTCGGGGCTGGCGCAGTACCGGCGCAGGCTCTCCAGCGCGCGCTTCGTCTCGCGCGCGCCCTCCTCGTAGTATTCCTCGTTGCTCAGCAGACGCGGTTTCGGCGGGAATTTCCTCAACCTGTAATAGAGGGAACATGTGGTGACAAGGTCTGGGAGGATTAAGTCTTGAGGATGGCAAAAATAAATGGCATGACAACGGGCAAGAAGCCCCCAAGGAGGCCCCGGGCCGCAGCATTGTCCCGCTACAAAAGCTCGCCACAAGCCTTGCGCTCCTAACTCCCTAACTAGCACTAAGCTCCTCGTAGGGCAAAGACCAGAAACTCCTGAACAAACTATTCTCGGAGTACCAATAAACTACACAACCGGTGATTACTGACAGACATCAAAAAGCCGTAACTGTGTTCTGTATGTACATACCAGAAGCCTCTCATCATGTTTAGCAGCGATTCGGGGAAGTATTTGATGATGAGCGAGGCGACTATGACCGCCGTCGACGCCTCCCGGTAGTCGCTGCTAAAGAATATCATCGCCATTGCTGCCGCCTGCGATAACAAATATACCACGTTGTTTTTATACGAAATATACGAAAACCAAAAACTATTTGTACAGAATCGTTTAGAGAATCAATTGCAATAGTTGTTATACCGTGTCAATTTTTTGTTTTATATTTATATAATCGTATATAAAGTAAACATTACTACTACTACTAAAACAGTCTCGCGCGTGCGCATCGCTAGTCACGTGGCACAATTCGCCGGAAGCGGAACACGCGCGACCATAAACGGGCACGGACAGCGAGCAACACAAAAACGCTTGTAACTTCGTGAGTTTTTGAGATACTATTATATATTTTTTCATATGTACTGATTCTTTAAATGAGAATATTTGACCCGTGTTCCAGTTTTGGTACATACTAAAAATAACTGGTCTCGACAAATTGGATTTTGACACAATCACTTTAAAGTTAACATTACCGTTAAAAAGTAACAACGTAAATAAAAATACCCAATTACTTTATACCTGCAGAGTCCACATAACGATATTCTTGCTGCGCTGGTCCCTCGGCGGGCCGATGCGGTAGCACACGAGGAAGCTGGCCAGGCTGACGGCGAGCGTGTACCACACCACGTAGGCCTGGTACGCGGCCACCAGCGTGCGCAGGTTCTCCCACACCTGCTGGAATAAGTACACGCCTACCGTCCACCCGCCTATCAGCACACCGTAGGTTAGGGTTTTCTGAAACAGACATAATTAAGGAAATATGTAAACATACATACATAACATCACGCTTGTAATCCTAAAAAGGGTAGGCAGAGTCTAAGGGGCGGTGAGAATACATGCTTTACCACAGTTGCATGCTTTGATCTTAACTAAGGATTTTGATAACCCGTTATCTTAATCTGAAGCGCTCGAGTATTCCCAGTGATCATTTTTTTTTATAATCTGACGGGTTCCCTGAAGCATATCCGTCTATATTACGGCCTTATACTAGTTAGAGGTACTCATTAATATATAAAGTATCCTCCCTTATATTAATCTGAAGCACTCAAGAAAATTCCAAAATCCCCTCTTGGGCTCCCCTACTATTATATAAACTAACTAAACTTTACGCCACTTCCCTAGCAGAGTTGGCATATTCATAGGAAAGTGTACCTTAGGTAGAAGCTTGCTGACGTAGTAAATGAGAACCATGAAGGAGGCGAAGACACCAATAAGTACACCGCACAAGTAGAAGAACACAGGATTCCCGCTCAGGGCTTTGGACGAGTGCATCAGTGCTATCCCGAGGCACATTAACAGGGCCCTCCAAATGTCTACCCCTGAAAGTATATATATAAAAAAAAAATAAGCATTAATTTTTACACCAAGACATTCTTATTAATGACTGAATAAAAATATTGAGAAAACCCAAACTCTTAGGAATCCCAATCCATTCTTGAGAGGTCTCAGAGTCAAAATCACTTAGCGTAAGTTATGAATGTCCCTTAATTCCTGATTCAATAGTTAATCTAAATATATTTTTATTGCAATAAAGTTTTATGTTACACAGAGTTAAATGTTTATGGTCAGCTCCATCTGCAAATATGAATAACTATTCCTATTACAAAATTAAATTAAAATAATAATAACTTAAATGTAATGTATTACTAATTTGGAATGACTTACGTATAACCTGTAGCTCTATGCTATGCCTATGTTTGGTGCTAAGCGCCATGCAAGTCGGCGTGAACAGTTCCACATAGAGTGTCCGCTGGGCTCTCCTCTGGAACGGACTGATGACAGACGACCAGCCGTAACTGTCCTCAGTATAATCTTTATACACCTCTTCTGGAGTCTTTCCCACATATTGACTGAATTCATCACTCTTTATTTTTATGTTGAACTGTAAAATACAGACAAAACAAGTATGTCAATAATTATACTTTACAGATCCCTATATTGCAACAGAGATAAACAATTTACGTGCATCAAACGTGATCAACAAGCAAACAAAATCTATTATAAATATAATCTAAATTACTGCTTGTGGATAATATTACTTTATTCAAAGCAAATTTTCTTTTTTAGCTCATTAATTTATACATTTCGTGATTGAGAATGTCTATAGACCATATTATAGCTTGATTCGCTTTAACAGCCAACATTAATGATATCTATTCCATTTAAAGACTTTTAAATTGTGCAATATAAAAAATAGTTTTGCAACTTACTTTTACAGTCTGAAATATGGCAAAAAGATTTTTCGAATTCCCAGGATAGCAATATATGTCGACTGTTTGCTTTGCCGTGGGAAGTTCCCGCTCTATTGTTGTTGTTCCTTCAAGCCAATGCACTGGAAGCAAGCAAATAAACATTTTTACAGTACAAGAGTCAGTGGTAGTTAAAATTTGCAGATGGACTAAAGTCAACACATACCTACTTGTTTCCCACTTCTGTAAAGCACACAAGCTAGTCAAATTTAACTAAGAAGATAACCTCAAGGCTCAATTAAGAAAGAGTAAAAATGTTTACTATCAGTACATATCCATAATTAGGTATACTTTAATCTACAAGTAAATATGGTATTAATTATAAAAACTAAGTATGAGGAGGGTAGATCCAGTAAGGACCCTCCCCATTGTGTTAAGGACTTTAAAAAAATTAAGGTCATTAGGTTTATTTACGCTTGATTGATTCCTGAACATGTTTGTATTGCACTCATACCACATGGTTGTCACCACATAATACTGAACTTAAGCGATTAATAATATGTTACTATCGCTTAATACCATTAATGGTTATTGAAAGACATGTTACCGTCGTAAGATAAAGCTTCTGCAGAGGAAATGATGGTCAGGAGAAGCAATAACAATGCAGCGAAGATACTCCCACGAAGATCCATTGTTCGCCGCTTAATCGTCATTTTCAAATATAATCTCTATCGACACTACACGCTGGACTATTCTCTTAGCCCCCTTAACAATAATCACATTATCTTCTATTGTAGAACTCGTTTATTCAATTATTTTGGTGAAACGCTAACTTGACTAGATCCAAAAATAAGCTTGTTTGACAAATAGGGCCGCTACTGCCGACACACGATTAGTATTGTCGAAATCGATATGTCCGGTACAGAGACATAACTAAAGACGTACGAAGAAGAAAGTATCTTATCTTATTTTCCTGGGAGTACATATATGATTGCAATTTTGTACAAATAGTCAAACAGGAACTTTTATAAATGCAGTGTTTGTATATACGCTATCAAAGTTACACTTTAATTGGTAATTTATTAATCTTATAATATCGATATTGTATGTAACTTTTACTAGCTCTCCACCCTAATACGTCAAATTGACAGTAAAATGACGATTAGTGTAGGCAAAAGAATTGCAAATAAACATTCTGCCAAATATTAATAGATTTTAATAAAATAAATAGGTACATACTTTTTTTTTTTTTTTGTTAATTTAGTATCATTATCGTGGTTTTCACGCCAACATTTCAAGCCTGTTGGCATTTATTATATCTCTAAAATCGTTTTATAAGAAATCTAGCAAATGACCATACGTTGCCGCAGCGGTAACATAAATATCCTCGCAGTTTAATGACGCACAAATTTAATTTATACATACACAATTACCTCATGTCATACACACATTTTTGAACTTATTTTTTTTCTTTTGCGACCATGACTTATAACTCGGCAATGGTTGGACGCTCATTTTTTTTCTTACCATGCAAATTACTCGACGTCATACACTAAATATCTGCTAACTGCTAAACTCAAAGTATGAAATTCGAACTATTTTAGCTGGCAATAGACACATATATTTTTATTCAATGCAAATATTTATTACATATCTCTTTTCTTTAACAGATTCATCACAAAAACTTATAAAAAAGAAAGAAAAAAAAACAGTTTTCATTAGATACATTTTAAGAAAATAAAACGCATAAATCACGTTATTACTTTTATTTGGTAAAGCATAAAAATACACAAATACAGTATTGTGGTCACATGCTTACTGCTTCAAACTATAAGGCACTTATCGTAGTTTAAACTTGTACCCTTTTATGTATGTTTAAATATTACCAAACACGTATTGACACAGATAGTGTTTCTTTATCTATATATTAACAATAAGCTTGTATATTTGAAGTAAATAGTTCTATGTGATTTATGAAAGAAGTCTACATTTATAGTGCATCTAAGTAAGTTACAATTTCTTGTACTGTTAATCTCCTATTCATCATATATAACAGCAAAATATCTATTCAATAATTGTCTCTGTACTATTTCATATGCCTTTATAACAAGAGTCAACATACTGATATGCTTTGGACATTATAAATACGAAAATACTGAATATCTTTATCAATTCCACTATAGGACATTTTTGAAAAGTTAGTACATAACAATAATGTAGTAAATAGTCTTATTTTGGGAATGTAATTTTATAGACAAAAGAAGCAAAAATACTGTCTGTTCGTATTCAAAGAAAAATAATACAAAAGTTGCATTGCAGTCTTATGTAGACACGTAGGAATGCATTATATAAATACTTTATTTTTTAATTTATCATAAATATTATGTACCTTACCTTAAAAATAACCTGAATACCTTTCAAAATAATCACAGTCTACAACAAAAGCATTCCATTTAAATTATCTATATCACTAATATGTATAAAAACAAAACTAACAAACGAGTTTACATACTCAATAGTTGTTTTTAGCCACATTTCATTACTAAAATTGTACTTTTATGTGTGTACTAACATATATAATATCTTTCTTTAAGTTCTAAATTTACGAAAAGTTTACAAAAGTGAATGTGGACTTTATTAAATGATTTCATTTAATTGTATATTTATTGTTATTATCACTGTACTTGTAACATGTATGGTCAGCTTACTTTACTTGGCAACGGGATGACAGTTAGAGTTGGTTCATCGAATAAGTCTAAATATGACCATCTAGAGATTTTAAACTTCCCCATTGCATTATCACTAGACGGACTTAGTCCGCTTGTAACCAGTCGTAGCAACACGGCCGAAACGTCAAGCTGTAAGTACTCATGTACTACTTAATGTGTTTAGTCCCATCAGTATTATTTCTAACCATCTAGAGATATTAAACATACTACCCTCAGCTGAACATACTTATTGGCTATTAATTTTATAAAAAAACATGTTTGATAACCTATTGTCAGTTAAATTTGTTAACTTTAACAATATTACTCTTATAATAATATAGCAACCTCTTCAATAAAATATGTTTTGTTTTCTGCGGTGGAACATTCTCGAATATAATGTATTATTGCACTAATACAATCTAGGAACCAGTAAAGGCACGTTACAAAGCACTCCATTAAAAATTGTACTTTATTTATATGGTATTATAATTAAAACTCCTATAAAGATGCACGTAGCAATACGTATGTATTTCGGTTGCGCATGTCCTTCGCTTGGAATGTTTCGATATCTGTAATAGAAAATATATTTGTGATTATTATACAAAATCGAATAGTGTTCGAGAGGACTAGAGCATACTTTAAAATATATGGGCTTAGTATTCTCTGTTTGCAGAGCCTAAGGGGATGCTAAGAAAAACTGGAGGTGGGTTGTTGGCGGACATTGGTCTGGTCAGCCATTTGGCTTTATTTGCACACACCTCTTTCCATTTTTAGTTTAAATAAGTCTGCTAAGTTAGAATACGTTTATTGTACGTGTGCACGGAGGCGCGACGGTGCGCGCGTACCTAGCGCACGCGCAGGTCGGGCGGCGCGTAGGGCGCGCCGCCGTTGCGCGTCCACTCGCGCTCGAACTCGTGCTCGAGGATCTCCGCGCCGCGCTTGCGCGTCAGCCCGGTCTCCTCCAGGCTCAGCTCGCACATCTGCATGTCGTCCACGCCTGCAACCGCAATGAAACAGTTACAAACTCGCTTGTCAAAGTGCACACAAAACATATCAATAATTTAATCTGGCAAGTGATCAAATGAACGGATGAAGCCGTAGGGATAGTTTTGATATATTTTAGGACCTCTGGAACATCCTTCTTAAAGTCATACATCATCTAAGTCACTCACCGGCCTGCAGCAGCACAGGCGTCTTGTCCGGATGCAGCTCCATCTGGCGGGCGACGTACTGCCCGTCGAAGTGCGCGTACCACCAGCCGCGGCGGTCGTCGCCCGCGCCCGCGCCGCCCGCGCGCACGAACGGGATGCGGAAGTAGCGGTGCCGCGCGCCCAGGATCTCGCCCTTCTGGACCACGCGTGGGGTCTTCGCTGCTGTATAACGAATATAACTGGTCAGTCATATCGAGCGAATTGCACTTGGTCAGAGCTACTGGCCGTGTATAGTTACGTTACTACGTAATTATACCGTTTGAGCAAATAAATAAATAAATACCCGACGACATCATATACATTGATCTGACTCCGAGGTAAGTAGCTTGAGCACTTGTGTTACGGATATCAGAATCAACAGTGGTATTACAAATATATACTTAAATATTGGATATTAACACCCAGATTTAGAACAAACACAAGTATTCATCACACGAATATTTGTCCAGGGTGGGGATCGAACCTTGTGGGTTCGATCTTGGCGCATGAGGCAGGGTCACTACCGCATGCGCCATCGAGCTTGTCAATACAAAAAAAACTCGTAGAGTACTCGCTCAATGACTAAAAGTATAAGTACTCCTGCTTAGCTAAGTGTTGCAAACTCGGGGACCTCTAACTAATCATATATTCAATACAATACAATGTCAGATTTAAACGTTAGAGCCTATGTCCTAGTACTGAAATCGAGTGAGCACGATGGACCCCATAGGGGGGTTAAGACCTCGGAAGACTCGGAAGCGAGTACGGGGGCCTTTTCAAATGGCTGCGACTCGCTTCCACTAGCAAATGGCTAAATGCTACTGTGTACATAAACGTCACATATCATTGGTTATCTCTGTTTAACCGATAACTTTGAACTTTCATAGATTTTTTTTGTATTTTTATTATTGACCAATAAAAATAAAAAAAAAGAAATCTAGTAATACAACAAAAGTATAGTAGACTTAAGTTTAGACTCTGTTTCAGTCCTAATACATATGCATACGTTTTAAGACATGGAAATGTTGGGTTAAACTTGTTTTGCATCCTTTGCGATTTGGACATTAATAACATAAAGGATTTATTCATTATAATAAAATGCGTTAGTTACCAGCGTCCATGATGGACTGCGGCGCGCGCTCCTGGTCGGCCATGGTGGTCTTGCGCGCGTTCTTCGCCTTCCACGCGTGGTACACCTTCAGGCGCCGGTGGAACTCGTGCCGGCACGCCTGCGGGGGACGCCTTGTTACGTGCGGGTGTGCGGAGACGATAGGGGGGAGGGGGGATCTTTGAGACAAATTATAGTCTCGAATTACACGTACTAGGGTATGGGTCAACAAAGATTGATTTGATTCATTAACCTAATATAGTGTATCAACCAGTTTGAAAAAAAAACCGAAGACTTGTATATAAATTAAATAAGTCAATTAATTATTTAAGATACCTAATAAATAAAAAATAATACTCTTTTGAATGCCACTCACGGCTGATTTTTCAATAGTCAAATAGAAATTAATCAACTGGTAAAGTGTAAAGTCTTGTCATTCTAAATTTTAATTTAAAATCAAGGATCGTGCCATATGGCGTTCGGTTCACTCTGCCTACCTCGCTAGGGAAGTGGCGTGAAGTTTAGTTTAGTTTCGTTTAAAATCAGGCGATGATTTTCAAATCATCCATAAGGTAATTTAGATTATTAACTCTCATCTAACTATTCAAACATCAGGAATAAAGGTGTCAATCCTGGTTAGCAATAGTATGGACATTCTCACCTCCAACAGCTCGATATCGCAGGACGTGTTGATGGTGTCCCGCAGCTCCGAGTACTTCCACTTGGACAGGTCGTACTTCTGCTTGCCCTGCATAGCCTGCTGCATCCGGACACGCTCCGACCTATACACAACAGGTTTGTGACATATCGTCCTGTAGTGGGTACGGCCAAGTCCTTGTAGCACACGTCATGACGTGCATTGAAAGTTATATTCATTATTGTTTCGCGATGTGTTTGAAAAAGTGACAAGAAAATTATAAACATTGTTTTTACGATAATATAACTATTTGGTATAGGTGCTATACGTTGGCATTCAATTGAATTACTTATATAAAAGTTCAAAACGTTTTGCGCTTATAGTATATCAATTTCCAAAAAAATATATTAAAATTGAAAAAAAAATTAGAATGTAAACTGATCTGTTTAAAGGCTTAAATTAACAATACAATGTGAATAGTCTAATCTATTGGTAAGTTAATGCTTAACACAATAATCTATGCAGTTTTGTGAACAAGATAACAAAAATAGGACACTACATGCTAATATTTGACACTTAGATTAATAGTAGAGGTAAGTAAGATACACAATATCTACATTTTTCATGCAACCATCATCGCCATAAAATTGTTTTTATTATATTATAGAATTTTAATTTTGAACAATTAATCTCAATTTGCATTGACGCCGATTAATCCAGACAGCATAAGAACGCTACATTGTAAAGGTTGCACTTGAAAATAGTCCTTATTGTGGTCATTATAGTCTACAGTATTAAACAACACAATGTTATGGCGAATTTTTTGTTTCTGTTAAATACCATTAGACACTAGAACATAAATCGTGCAAATAGTAGAAGAGGGAAGCATCAGCTTGAAAGTTAGCAAGTTAGTACGTGTCAGTAGAGGTCCTCTTTCAATACGGAGAGATGATTTCCTATGAAACGTTCATATATCACATTATGTAGATTGATCAGAAAACAGTAACTTATTACAGTCTAATCATAGAAGATGACATATTAATTTAAGTGAACAATTTACTATACGAATATAAACCATATCAAGTTAAAGTTAAGTTATAAATAGTTACCCCACTAAGCAAAATATAATTGCAGTAAAAATCCCTTGTTTAGCACATCCCCATTCAAACCAAAAAGCGTAAAACCAACGAAAATTCTCACTCAAAGCTCAAGCTATAAACCAGATCTATAATGGGATTAAAGTAGACTTAGAGCATCCCCTGCAAAACTTGGCTGAATGTTTACAATGCCCACGACAAGGGAACTAAGTACCACAGATAACTACATCATCTGTCAAACTCGTTTGTTTATTTGAAGTAGGTACGGTTAACAAGTTTAAATTTGGAAGCTGTTTTGAATTTTAAAAAAAAGTACATACATATTTTTATGAGACATTACCCAAGCGACGACATATTATAAAAAGCCGTTTCGTTTAAGATTATGCACAGTACATCTAACCTGTTCCGTATTAGCATTGAAAGAGGACTAGTAAGGAAGGCGGCGTGCGAGTAAACGTTAGTCGTATCTCTGAATACCTGTTCAACTTATTCTCTCCGTTCACTGAGTCCATTGTGGGGAAACTGTGCAAACATACCACAATATTACTCGATGCTGTTGCTGAGCCTCACGCCCGCGACTTATAGCCGAGCCGGCTTCGTATGAATAGAAACGTATATTATTCTTCTATATGATTAATGTGAACGTTTGTGTGGATTAAAGGATGGATGTTTGTTATTCTTTTACGCAAAATCTACTTAAGATTGTAACTTTATTCGTTTAATAATATGTGTGTTTCTGTGCGACAATGTCCGGGATGATTTTTATCTAACAGTAGCTGTGCCCGCGGTTTCACCCGTGTTTATGGTTAATGTTATATAGCATATAGCCTTCCTCGGTAAATGGGCTAACACTGAAATAATTTATCAAATCGGACCAGTAGTTCCTGAGATTAGCGCGTTCAAGAAATCAAACAACTTCTTCAGCTTTATAATAATAGTAAGTAAGTAGGTATAGATAATTCTGAGCACAAAATTTACGTAATCTAACAAAAAAGTTAGTTCAGGATTTTTTTTTTAAAGTACATCAATATTATTTTTAAATTAAAGGTAGTAACTTGTCTTAGCCTACTATAATACAAGAAGTTTATTTAAAAATATATATCTTATTTAAAATTAATATTTTCGCTACATTTTCTTTGTAGGTTTTTATTAGGTCGTTTCATTATACCGAACATTAACGTAACCCAAAGATTCATAAATATTTTAATCGATTCATACATAGATTTAGATATGTGTCAAGAAGTATCTTTGTTTTGATTGATTTTGATTTCATTTAAGCGTTTGATATAGTTTCCATTCATAACGAAAGCATTTTATCTCCAAGGATAGCCAAATTAGCGTCCTTGGCAATACTTGGAGAGCGGCCACTTGACTATAAACTTGGGGTGCAGTGTCTTTCATAAGCTATATACAAGAAGAAGATTCGCGATCCCGTTGTGCGAAGTCGTCAATTTTACAGTGACAATATTTTTTTTCTTATTGAGATAAAATATTTTTAAAAAACAGTGTACGATTTGTGGTTCGAATACCCTACATTTTTACTCGGTTAAAATTTTGTGACTGTGTATAATTGCATTATAAAATTCCTATTGATTTATTGCCTGAAATAAATATTGACGATAAGGGAGATCATTATTAAAATGATCTTCCTTCATCATCCTCCTAGCATTATAGGAAGGTGATGAAAAGATATCATTATTAAAAAAGATCTTGTAGACGACGTGTGTACATCAGCATTTTTTACTAATATATGTTTAACATGAACCACGAACCGCACTCTTTAAAAATAATATCCGTAGTATAACATAGACATGTGTAACTTAACAAAAGACTGCGCTAACTCAGTAACTTGAGCGCAACTTACTGTGTCACTCCAAAATGCGTCATGACGCAGCATAAAAAGGGCGCGTTCATTGCGCTGCGAGGCGCTCAGCGCATTTCCTCGTGCAGCGTGTAATGCCGCGTACGTATAACACTTTATCATAAGGTCTAATTTTCCATGTTATTCAACCTTATAGAAATAGCTACTTACGAGGTATTGCACGCTAAGAGACGATTTCGGATCCAGTGCTGCGCAGTGCGCCATGCGCCAACACACTTTTGTGGCGACCACGCCACAAGATAGTCAAGATTATAGCTCCAATAATATGTAAACAGATGACGTTTATCAAACATGCAGTAACGCTATTCATTCCTGCATCACGCTGATGAAGTTATTCTGGCCACTAAGTATTTAAACAATACAACGAGGCTGTTAGTCGGACCAAGGTCCCCGAGCAGGCAACACCTAACTCGGAAGTACTTCCACTTTTAGTGCGAGCGCGTATGTTCGCACACTTAGACGGAGTGGGTTGACACAACCAGCGCAGATGAGTTGGCGCAATTTTATAACGCTGTGTTACACATGTCTAGTATAATATCAGGTGGTAGTATGTTGTATGTACAGGTGCTGTGGACATACCTGCGCAGCTGAGGCGGTGATCCTTCGACGTGGCCGTTTGTTTCCTTCGCCAATCTCACGGCCATTTCGTGATCTCTTCTCTCCTGCTCTAACCTGTAAAATTTAGTAAGATTTATTATACATAAATCGGTAAACTAACTAACTAACTAAACTTCACGCCACTTCCCTAGCGGGGTAGGCAGAGAGAACCGAGGGCCAAATCGGCCTAATGGGTTACGACCTAACAAATTAAGTCAAATTCTCCACTAAAATCTAAAAATATACCAAGGACACGATTACGATGCTAGCGCCCTCTCGTCCTTCGCCGTCAATTAAATAGGAGTTTCTATCGCTAACGCCACATCTCTACGATTAATCGCCCAAATTGAACGGCCATTATAATATTAGGTCAGATATGAGCGGTGATAACTGAATGGTCGCAACGGACAGAACAAGAATAGGACATAACGCTCGGAAGATGATGAAGACGAAGAGCAGAAGGGATAAACCCTTTAAACCCACTAAGTTTCGGCGGCTTTCAGTAAGCTTTCAAGAATTAGAGGGATCATGCCAATCAGTTGGAGCCGTCGATACTTTGGGTGACGGTTATCTCAATGTCCTTGGGTGTGGATACTAAGGTGACGGCTATGAGTGTGGTTGGTGGTCGCCACGATGGCGACTGCGAGTGTCCCGACCTCTCCCTGTTCTCCTGGTCGGCGCGCGCCGCCTGCTGCAGCTGCTCCTGCAGCTTCATGGCGGCGAGCCGGTCCTGCTCCTCCAGCCGCAGCCGCTCCGCCTCCTCCGCCTTGCGGCGCGCCTCCATCTCCGCTTTGCTGGTAAAAGAAAGCGATAATGAGGATTTGTTAATCAACTTTCATATTTATATTTACTTATACATCTATTTTATATTTATTTATTAATAATATATTTCACACTACTACTATTTCTAACTGAATAATTACCCTTCAACGGGACCAATCTGAAAACCAGCGCCGGGCTACGCCCAGCATCCGCTGAGATTGGTACCAATTGCCTACACAAAATTAAAATAACCTGCTGTTTTTTTTATTATCACATTAAATTTAGTAGATTTGTTAATTGTTTGTGTATTGATGTTATTTATGGCAATAAAGTTTATCAATCATCATTTAACTATCTATCAGGGGGCGTGAGTGTGTCATTGGGTCTTGGTCCTATAATACTTGAGAATAATTTCACTTGAGACACTAATAATAATTTAGTACATACATACTATAAAGAGAACTGTGAAAAAGCAATTGGACAATTGAAAAAAGTGTACGTATTATAGTGGACGTTTAATTTTCAAAAGCCGTTACTGGATGACTCGTAAAAGTCAAAAGAGTAACTGCAACGCCAAACGCTCTACTCACAGCCGGCGATTCTCCTCCTCCTGGCGGATCCTCTCCTGCTCTGCTCGCTTGGCTTCCTCCGCCGCGCGCATCTCTGCTTCTAGCTTGCGCAACCTTTCTTGTTCTTCCCTGCGGACGGTATTCATGTTTATATTAACTACTAGCAGCGCCCCACGGTTTCACCCACGTAGGTCCCGTTCCCTATTTTACTTCCAGATAATGCAGCTTTCCAATGTTATAAGAATTTTTTAGTATAGATTACAGAGGCTGTCATTAAAAGCCGAGCCATATACATTTTTAAGGACATGATTATCTTTTCCATCATCTCTCAGAATAGTATCAATAGTGTAAAATAAAGATTTAGTTAATATGAAGAATATATTACGAGACCTTATTTATCACAAATTTTATTTCTTACCTGTTCTTTTGATCGACCATAGCCTTCTGTAGAGCTGTCGTCTGCATCTCTATGTCTTTGGTGAGTTTTGTGTACAGCTGGTCTATTTCCGCACGAGATATTTTCTCATTTTTCTGTAACAAGTAAGTATATGAAGATCGTCAACATAAAATTCATTTCAATACTGCTTGCAGGCGCGGATTTTTGTTCCATGTCATCCTCAATAATTGAACTCAATGACCTTGGCCGCCTCATCTATATGGCAGCACGAGCGTTGTTAATGACATTGCTCAAACCCTCCACGTTCCTCTGTGCCACTTTCTAAGCTGCTATTGATGTTATACGAGCATTCACATCACATTAGAAGTGGAAGTACTTCTGTCCAGCTACAAAGAGTGGAAGAACTATCTTCACGTCTGCAGGTGGAACTCACCTTAATAGTAGCACAAGCATTGTTGATGGCACTCCTCAAGCTCTCCACATTCCTCTGCGCCGGCTCCTTCTCCTTCTTCAGCTGGGCGACCACGGCGTCCACCTGCTTGAGGCTCGCATGGAGCGCGTTGATCTTCGCGATGCCCTTGTACCGCGGCTGGTGGCGCTTGCGCACGAGGTACCCGCGGATCGTCTTCTGCATCTTGATGAGGCACTCGCGACGGTATTGGATCTTGTTCTTCACTGGAAGGCGTGTTGTGATTAGACTCACTATTAACTAGATATGGAAGTGGGAGGCAGATTTGTTACGATGGGTGTACAGATAGGGCGCGAGTTGAATGCAGAGCTCAGGTATGTCTCGTCTTAGGCCCCGACTGCATTCAACTCGCGCGCTATCTGTAGGTATTGTACTACATGCATCGTGACAAGAACTACCGAAAATTACGTGTCCTAGTTATTCTCATTAGAAATAATCGCAGAAGAATTGGTATCTCAATAGATTGAGAGGGTAGTCTGAGCATTATATGTGTAGTATGTATGTAGGTATTTTACAAAATTTGAATATAATCACTTATTGGACGAAAATCTTGGTTTAATTGCAATTAAGTTCGCTTTTTTCTTTCCTGATCTATTAAAGTGGTCCTAATAAAAGCTAAAGATGACGCCATCTAGAAGTTGGGCACACCCACTGACTCTATCCGATAACAACTGAATATGACACAGTGTCTTCCTCTGAGACGCCAAAAAAGATAATCAAAAGATTTATAAGTCTTCGAGTGCAATGACACACACACATGCTTGTATTGTTACATGCTATGACTAGAAGTACTTACGCTTAATAATAGAAATGACCGCGAATATGGACCTCCTCCACCTCGACTTGACCAGCCACGCCAGTACGGAGTCCACGACCGCCTTCAAGTTCTCCGGGTCGGACTTCATTATACTGTCGAACTCTGAGTACTTCCCGGGGCGGAAGAACACGCGCGTCACACCGAACTTGTAGTCCTTGTCTGAGAGACCGAAGCTGTGGATCATAGCCTGTCAAGGAATTTTTTCGTACGTTAATAGCTGATTACCCATGGCTACGTAAGTGTTTAATGGAACTAAATTGAACTGAGAAGGGACAAATTTTCTTTTTTTTCAAAGGCAATGCCAAATTTAATCTCGTTTGATCAACATTCTAAGATATTAAGAACAAATGTATTAATGTCACACAGATTTTCCGTACAATAGGGATTAGCAACATGGAAAAAGCAAGGGGCCCAATATAGAGCCCTGTGGCACTTCCATCAATAGAAGAGCATCAAAAAAATTATTATACAGATAATCACCGTGTAATTTCTGTCAAGACAGGTATGTTTGCAATACGATAAGTTAATTCTTCGTAACACCATAATGCTGCAACTTCATCAGAAATGTTTGATGATCAACACAATCAAAAGCTTTACACAAATCGCAGAACTTTCTTAAAGCAACCTATGTTTTTTTTTTCTAAGTATTAGAAGTATATTTAATAAATACAATTGTGCTCCTCTGCACATGCAAGGAGTGGTGTCGCGGCACTGCAGGTTTGTCAGCACGGGCGAGTCGGATGTTCCGCAGCGACTCACCTCGCAGAAGAGCTTGGGCGAGAGGCCGCGCAGCTTGGGCGGCAGGTAGGAGCTGTACATGAGGTGCAGGTCGTTGAAGGGCGCGCGCGACGGGTAGCCGTGCTCCATCAGCTCCAGCACGGCCGTCGTGCCGCTGCACTGCAGCTGCGTCAGCACCAGCGAGCCCTCCGTCTCGCGACCCACCATGCGCGAGTTCGGCTTGATGCACCGGACGAAGTTCGTGCCCTGCGAATACAATGCAATGCTATTTCATCACCATCATGTACACCATCACCGTAAACTCCGAAGGGGTAGGCAGAGTCAAAGAGCTTAGCAAGCCATGGGCGGCTGGAGCCAAGAGAGGCCCCGAGGTGGGCCTCGCCAGGTGTCTAGCCAGCCAATCGCGGCACCGGCCGCGGCTCTGTCAGCGGTCAAACGTAGGTTGCCGAGGAAGCAATTCAGCGGGGGGTACAGTGCGACGCTTGTCGCAAAGACGACGGGGCCTCTGATTTCTGGGCGGAGGAGTTGAAACGTGCTGGGTGGCCTAGCACGTCTCTCCTATTGGTAAGGCTTTGCATCAAGCTTAACGGACCATTCTGTCTGGGGAGACGCCTGTATGCATTCGGTCGTCAACACCCTTGTCAAAGGCGCCCGGTAGCGGGCTGACATTAGGGCCAATCTAAGAATTCCTTAGGGGTACCCGCGAAGCCGAAGGCGTTGTAGAGGATACATCCCGGAATTTTAGTGGGTATACCCCGGCCGTTACCATATTGGCCGATGAATCTTAACCAAATATCCTAACGTTACTCGTAAAACACTTACGTTCTCCTTAAGTTTGTCCATGAGCAGTGCCAACTGACTTTGGAACTTAGCACCTACGGAGATAAAGTTCAGTTTTCCCTTGGCGTTGTTGTTATCGGTGCTCTGGAACAGCTGCTGTACCAAGGAACTTCTGGACTCCTGCACGAGGAACTCAAGCGACGCGTGTAGTGCGTCGTTGTTCTTCTCTATGAATTGGCTCTGTAAGTGTGAAGTTGAGGGTTAGTTCATCCGTAGCCTATATTACTGTTACTGAATTTATGATTAAGTTGGAGCTGAGTTTCTTCAGTGCTTAAACAAAGAGAAAGATAAATTTAAGTTCGTTAATGTGAGTATCGTTGACTGACCCAAACCTGCCGGTCTACTGCCCGTGTAGTCCGTGTACATGATACAGTTAAAGTTCGTCTGTCCTGATTCGCATATATGCCTTCAAATGCAAGTGTATGATATCGCGATGGCAGCTCCTGCCACGTGCAGCCAATGTACAGCGCGCTCGAGACTGAGCGCTAATATCAAGAACTACTGGTCCGATTTGAAAAATTCTTTCAGTGTTAGATAGCCCATTTATCGAGGCAGGCTATAGACTATAACATTAACTATACTAACCTATCAAAAGACAATATTGTATTGGGTCCCTCTCCCTTGACCAAAAAAATATTTTATAAAAAAAAACGTGTTAAATATTTTTTTTATAATGTTTATATTGTCATTACCGTGTTGTAGCAGACGGCGCCGGCGAAGTGGCGCAGCAGGAAGCCCTCGTCGTCGCGCAGCGTGCGGTGCGCCTTCAGCCGCGACGCGCGCGGCAGCTGCAGCCTGACACCGCAACACAAATAAAACATTGCACCAGAACAGACTACCTATTAAGGTTAAAGAAATTTATTCTCAAACTAGCTGTGCCAGCGGTATCACCCGCGATTATGGTTAATATTATAAAGACTATTTCCGTCATACATGATTTCTATGTAACTTTAACCATTAAGGCTGCACACGCGACGGAAGCTTAAAAAATGGAGTAACTTCTCCCGTTTTCCCAACATTTCCCTTTACTACTCTGCTCCTATTGATTGTAGCGTGATGAAAAGTATACTATAACCTGCCCAGGAGTATGAAGAATAATTGTACCAAGTTTCGTTAAAAACCGTCGAGTAGTTTTTGTTTCTATAAGGAACATACAGACAGACAGACAGACAGACAAAAATTTTACTGATTGCATTTTTGGCATCAGTATCGATCACTAATCACCCCCTGATAGTTATTTTGAAAATATATTTCATGTACAGAATAGACCTCTCTACAGATTTATTATAAGTAGGGAATGCAATCTCGTTCTCGCGAGATCTCGTTTTCGCGAGATCTCGGCGTTTTGGGCGAGATTGATCTCGGTCGAAAAAAGGGGCGAGATCTCGCGAGATTAACGAGATTCTACTGGAGTATAAAACCGTCTCATTCCAAGCGCAGCAGCGCGCGAACTGACACGAACGGACCTTCGATATGCGCGGGAGGCGGCAGCCTGAAGTTGCGGTCGCGGGACGGGGTCTCGCTCAGCGTTGCCTCATGCGTGCGTGCGATTGGTTAAAAATTAATCCGAAAATAAAAAGCCGTTTAGCAGACGACTCTTTGGACATTTTGTGCTTCTTAAGGAGCTATTTTCAAAGTAATTCTTAAATTGTAATACATAGTGATTTGTGATTTTAATTGAACAAATATTTCATTTAATTGGTATATTTTGTTAATTATTAATCTGTAATTTTCGATGTTCTACTGTAGGTACTCAGTAGATATTGTTTGATATAATTTATTTTATTGTTATTTGATAGATAAATAAATACGTACAAGCGTAAAAGTATACTACTTAAAAGTTTATTTAAAAAATTTAGACAGTTACGTCAATCTATGTTTAATGCATAAAAAAGTCTTGAAAAAAATTGTGAAAATAAATGTTTTTATAATACATACTTATAGTTTTTATTATTATTTTCCTCATTCATTCAAATATTGTTATTATTTGAAAAAAACAAACACAAAACTGCTAATCTCGCGAGATCTCGAAATTGCCGAGATCTCGCGAGATTGATTTTCATACTCTCGCGAGATCTCGCTTGAGCCCAATCTCGCGAGATTTGCATTCCCTAATTATAAGTATAGAAAAGACAACTCAGTAGCTTACATGAGAACATATTTAAATTAAATAACACCATTTATACATCGTTCAAACGTTTTGGTTCTATTAATTAAAAACGAATTCAGTACTGTAGCTAGGCCCATATTGTTTTAGTCACGTATTGTGCAAGTTTAGTTTTAAATGCACTAAATGAGCCCATTTGCCTATTTCATATTTACACTAGATTACTAGTCTTATAGAACGATTGGACACTAACCTGTTGTTACCGTTGCCGAGCTGTTTGTGCACTGAGTGCGTGAAGTGCCCGAACTCGGGTTTGGGCAACTTCGACTCCTCGTCTAACAGGTGGAAAACGCCGTGGTTCTTGCTTTCAATCAAATCTGTACAAAGAATGTATTTCATTTATATACTATAATAATAATCATCTTATTTATTTATTATCTTATTAGCGTTATATTCCAGGCTCGGTCGTGGTTTGCTCCTAGATTTACCAATTGATTGTCTGATCTTTTGTACCCTTAGATTATTATTTTGGGTGGAACGAGCAACAATCGCTCTATTACATAAAATATTAGTTTTTTTGAGCCCAAGCGCATTAAAAAAGGTGGAATATGCCATAAAGGTAATTAACATGTTGTGCTAGATTAGGTTAGTTTCCCCATAGCGCAATCCGGCGGCGGGGTTTAGTGGGTATACACCGGCTTTCCCATCCAGCCGGAGCAGCAGCCTACAATTCTGGCTCTTGGAAGAAACTCCGGACGGCGTGAAGGTCCATAAAGCATAAACCGCGTGAAAAAAAACTTCCGGCGGAATATTCTAGAGTTTTAGCGAATTAGCCTTCTCCGCAATCTCACGGTGGCGAATACAAGCAATCGCTTGTCCCCGCCCGCCGCCCTTTCTCCGGCCCTGGAAGCGCCACGCTTAGATTGCCTAGATACATTTGTTAGACAACGCCTGGCGCTCACCGATGCAGTCCTGGTTGTCGACGAAGCGGATCTCGGGCACGTTGAGCCCCTCGCGCTTGTACAGCTCCTGCTCGTTCTTGAGGATGCGCTCGTTGAAGAACTGCTGCAGCTTCTCGTTGCAGTAGTTGATGCAGAACTGCTCGAAGCTGTTCATCTGGAAGTACTCTGCAAGAGGCAGACGGGGACATGTTATAAAGACAAATTATTAACCGAGTTACTTTGTTTCTGAGTGAGTTTCTCGTTGGTCTTTTAGTAGCATGCGTCGCCTAAAGGCACCGTTCAAGTATTACGTAACGCAATTTTTGAAGATTTCTGACCCCCCTCCCCCCTGTGTAACGCGCCAATAACGTTTTCCTGTAGTTTTTACGTAGTCCTAACACTCCCCTCCCGCCCCTGTAACGCATCGTAACGTTTAATAAGACTCCCCCCCCCCCCCAAATTGCGTTACGTAATACTTGAACGCCCCCAAAGACCAAGGACTCAAATCCCATGTCGGGCCAAAAATGTTTGCCTTAATATAGAAATCTCTCAGTATCAACCCAGAGTCCAGAAACAGTTAGTCTTGCGCCTGACCTCTCTCCGGTTGAGTCGAGTTGCTATCTTAACGAAGATGCGAGTGAAGTTACAGAAAGTGCACACATATGTTGGCGCTGATACTTGAGCACTAACATCTAATGCGTAGTAGCTAATCCTCGAGATTGGCTACCATAATCGAAATCGGTTAAGACGATATTATTGTGTATTGGAAACAACTACACAAACTCACCAAACCCAGCGATATCAAGCACTCCGATGTAGTAGGCGGAAGCCTGGAAGGGTATGCTGGCGTTAATCCGGTGCACGATGTAGTCGAACAAACGGCTGTACACCGCCTTGGCGAGCGCATCGCGCGCGTTGTTCGCTTCGTACGTCTTCAGAGGCACCCTGCGGCGGAAAAAATATAAAACTAGCTGACCCGACAAACGATGTTCTGCCATTAAAAAAGGTGGGGGTAGGAGGGCGAAAATATTTACGATCTATTCTGCTACTAACCAAAAATACAAAAAAAAAATTGAAATCGGTTAAGCCGTTTCGGAGGAGTGTAACCACTTACCCACCTAACCACTTATCCACTATTAACTAGACCCCTATCTTTATAGGGGTCTCAAGCTCAATCATAGGTTAGGCGATCTTGGACGGTCGCCCAGTTGGAAGCTGGGTAGATAGACTTATTGCAGCTACCTCGCGGCGTCTTTCACCCGATGAATTTATGAGTAGTAAAGTATACAGCATTTTCAACTATAACTCCATACTCACATGATAGCAGTTCCTTTGAGTCCTCCCCGAGAGCTCTGCATCAGCCTTGACACCAAAGCCATTCTCAGCTCGCCACTATCCACTCCCAATAGTGATGCGGCGTTAGCCAGTGCCGGTTCTGACGCAGGTGAGACCCCGCAGCCGCCTCTAGGCCCTGTATCTTCTTCAAACTCGATATTGCCGAGATGGAGGACGGCTGCAACTATGGAGTAGACCGTCTTCTTCTCATCTTCTGTTAGACCGACGCGAGTTAAAGCCTGGAATGGGAGAAAAATTTTAGTCCTGCTATTGGTTCAGTGGGTGGCCCTGAATACTTGGCACACTGGTTATAACGCGATATAATAATAATAATAAATAAATAAATTTTTCAGACTGACACACCAATTCCCTACTTCCAAACTAAGCTTATGCTTGTACTATGGATACTAGGCGAACGGATAGACATACTTAAATACGTTTATAAACATCCATGACTCGAGTACAAATGGCCATGTTCATCACACGAAACATTTGCCCCTAGCGGGATTCGAACCCGCGACCCTTGGTTTCGTGGCCAGGGTCTCTGACCACTCGACCAACGGGCCAGTCAATATATTATAGACTTTTGTGTGACTCTGGCCATAGAGGGTTGACCAAAGGCTATGGGGTGGTGGCGTTATGTGGCGGGTTGTTATATTCCCTCTGATGTGGTTGAGTGAAGCGATGGCTGAGACATACCTCATACTTGAGTACAGGTGCCACCTTTGGGGGCTGGCCTGCTCTGGTTAATCTTTCATCACTTTTAATTGTATTTATATTATGTCATCTCCATTATATTATGACAGTTATTGACGGTATAATTTGGTTTAGAACTCAGTGTATATGTATTTAAGTGACGAAGTTAACGATGAAAAGAGTAACTACTGAGTTTCTTGCCGGTTTCTTCTCGGTAGAATTAACATTCCGAGCCGGTGGTAGATTCACATTACTTTGTAGATTTTTGGAAACTTGACGATTTATAAGTGCTTTTTTGAGGCCTACATAAATAAAGACAATTTAATAAAAAAAAAAAAAAAGCCGGACAGGACCAACTTGTCATAAACAACTGTTAAAGCTGTTTTTTCCACATGTTCCTATACAATAAATTACGTTGGATTGTTATATTATGTGTTCGATTGATAACATTTGTTTGTCGTCACCTGGTGTAATCTCTGGAAGTCCTCCACGTCGTCCAGTATGGGATCCCGGAGTCCTCCTTTAGCCTGCTGCTGTTTCGTCTTTTGGGCGGCGCTGATCTTCTTCTCTGATTCTTTTGATGTGAAATATTGTGTACATCCATTCTTAAGGTACTGGAAAAGAAAAACAACACGGGTTAGAGTGTGGTGACCGCACCACAAGATAGTAAAGTAGGAAGTACTTCCACTTTTAGTGCGAGTTCATTGTTTGTAATTTGCAAGGGTTTTTGTTTCTTCTCAAGATGAGGACACTACACAAGGTACGGTCTTGGCAGATACGGATAAGGGGGGATGTATATTCTGTCAATGTAGGCAGGTACTACTGCACTACTTAATTTTGCGAAGCGTCTCGTCTTGTGCAGATGCGCGAGCGGTAGTCTCGCCACTAACCTGGTAGTCGTCGGGCTTGGTGACCTTGAGCTGCGCGCGCAGCTCGTGCGGCGCGCCGGCGCACAGCAGGTAGAACACGTGGTAGTTGCGCTCCTCGGCGCTCTGCGTGCAGATGCGCGACTTCTCGAGCAGGTAGTGCGAGATGTGCCCGCCCACCACCGCCCAGCGCGCGCTGAAGTGCACCTCCATGAACTTGCCGAAGCGCGAGCTGTTGTTGTTGCGCGTCGTCTTCGCGTTGCCGAACGCCTCCAGGATCGGGTTGGCTGTGAACGTGCGTGACGTTTCAAAGGGGCCTTCCTAGTGTCGTTTACAGTTCGACAATGAGCGAGAGTTAGTCTTCCGCGAAGGCAATATACATATATTATAAGTAAATATTAGATAACAACTATTGTAAACCATTGTAACCCTGCTTGTTGTAAGTAAACTAACTAACTAAACTTCACGCCACTTATCTAGCGGGGTAGTCAGAGAGAACCGAACGCCATATGGCACGACCCTTACACATATCAATCGCCTCTTCAACATTCATAAACAATCATTGTAAGTAAACTATTTTGTATTTTTTTGTATTACATAGATTGGTCATATGACAAGTAAGTACACACATCACACGGAAATGCGATTCTAAGAATGTACGTTAGACACTTTGACCCGTTTTATTGCAAAGAGCTATTGTTACGAAATATAAACAGCAGTTATACAATTTGAAATGTTCTAGACTGGGTTGACCTTGACTACCCAACGAAAACGTTGTATCACAGTACGTCAAATCTGTAAAATCTCCAGTTTCTTTTCACCCACAGGTAGGAACGTCATACGCGCGAGGATTAACGGTATTATTTACCATCCTCACTTTTCCATTATAATGACGGCGTAACTAGCGATGATATATCCAATTAACCTTGACAGTGGCTTACGTTTCATGAACAAAGTCTGCATATTCATGTATACCATAATTGTGATATTATTAATAATTCATACGAACACATGTCAATTATACTTATTCTTAGAACAATGACAGAATTAATAATTACGTTGTTGTACGTCACACCTATTAAGTTCTTTGGATGAAACGATACGTTTTCATAGCGACAATATCATTAAACTCGTGATAAAAACGATATAATGATTTGATCGGCGTTCACAAAATCATCATCTTCCTAGCGTTATATCCAGTGCGTAGACGAGGCCCGCTTAGACCATGATCCAGGATTTAGCGAGACTGGTAATTACATTTTGTAATCTTACTAATATTCTTTATTTACGAATAATCTTTCTGATAATTATTTTCACAATTTTCCATCTAACCACCTCAATCTTAATTCGGGCTAAACGTGTCTTGACGAACTTCTTGGTCCCTGGATTCTACCTAAACGTTTGGGGTTTTTAGGCGTGTTGGGAAGTATGTAAAATCAACATTAACCAGCAACATGCACTCACCATCCAGAATCTTCTGCTCCACAGGGCCGGCGCCCTTCGCCCACAGGTCGCACAAGTACTTCAAGATATACTTGGTGGACTCGGTCTTGCCAGCACCCGACTCGCCTGATACTATAATCGACTGGGACTGCTTGAACGACTTCATGTCTCGGAACGCTTTGTCGGCTGCAAAGAAAAAAATTGGCATTGTAAATAAAATAAATAAAATTCAAACAACTTCACATACTTACATTAATCTGACTCCGAGATAAGTAGCATAAGCACTTGTGTAACAGATATCAAAATTAGCAGTTACAAATCGATTAATAGTTTATGACGAGATTTGATCATATTTTCATCCATAGACAATGTTTTAATCGATGTAACTTATTATCTTTATTTATTATTAAATAGCTTCTGCCCGCGGCGTCTTGCGTGGTACATCGATGAAACATAGCTCATGTGTTATTCTAATGTATAAGCTATACTATTGTAAAGTTTCATTAAAATCCATGCAGTACTTTTTGCGTGAAAGAGTAACAAACATTCACACATCCATCTAAACAAACTTTCGCGTTTATAATATTAGTAAGATTACATGTCACTGCATACATGTATAGATAATACACTTGTCTTGATTGTCGATCAACCCTTTATTGATCCTGATATCGATATGAAATTTGAAACAAATACTTAACTAAACTAACTAAACTTCACACCACTTCCCTAGTGGTGTAGGCAGAGAGAACCGAACGCCATATGGCACGATCCTTACACACCTCACTCGCATCTTCAACAATCATGATCCTTTTCATACAAGCTCTACGGTTTATATGACTCCTAACATGCTTCACTAACGACATCAAAAGTGGCGATAAGCTACCCGCCACTAATAGCCCAAGTGCTAAGTCTTGGGGATTCGGGTCACGAGGAGTATCGCACGGCCCAACCAATTGATGTCATTGGAGCGCATTTTAGTTGGCACTGGCTCGCCCCAGCATCACGGGCAATTAATTCAATTTGCTCAAATATAAAATAAATAAATGATAAATATCCGACTACATCACATACATTGATCTGACTCCGAGGTAAGTAGCTTGAGGACTTGTGTTACGGATATCAGAAACAACAGTGGTATTACAAATATATACTTGAATATTGGATATTAACACCCAGACACAGGACATATACAAGTATTCATCACACGAATGTTTGTCCTGGGTGGGGATCGAACCCACAACTCTTGGCGCATGGGGTAGGGTCACTACCGCATGCGCCATCGAGCTTGTCAATATATATATTCAATACGACCATAACTGGTAACTACATGACAAATGACAATCACTGTCCTATGATGGTCTGGCACTATCCATGAGTTCCTTGACTAACATCTCGTAAGCGGTCATAGGCGTATTGGTGTAAGGTCTGTGATTATGTATTGTTAGTCACTGTCCTTTCATTACAAAAAGTTTGTAATGAAAGGACATAGTCACATGTTGGTCTAGGACTTACAAAGAATGTGCCAACTGTGTGTCTTGCCTAGCATGTCGTAAAAGACGACTAATAGTATATCGGGTTTTGGGTATGTGACTATGTAGGCGACGAGCTAGCCACTTGTCACTATTTTTTTACAATTTTCCATCTGACCCAGCCCACTTTTATTTTTGGCTGAATGTGGTTAAAGGGGCCTGCTGCCCCTTTGACTCTGCCTACCCCTTCGGGGATTATGGGCGTGATGTTATGTATGTGTGGCTACAACCTACAAGCGATTCGGACCGATCGCGTCTGACGTCAAAATAAAGTGTCACAAAATGTCAATTGTAAAAGAGAGACTTTTGCCGCCAAATACACCCGAGACTGTACGAACGTAACCAGCGTATTATTTCAAACCTGAACCCTAATCGAGGAGTGAGAACAGCTCCCAAAGTGGTGACCCCGACGTCCAATTGAATTGGAATTACATAATACACGCGACCTCAGTCTCATAAAGCTCGCCTCCCAACCACGCGAGCTCGGTGAATCTGCCGTACCTTGCCGGCGACCTCCTGGGTCTATAACGTACCAAATAGAAGAGGGCAATAACGACGGTACCACACTCGCGAAGTAACGAGTCTCGGAGCACCTGAAACTCGCAGCCCCGTAAGCGCAAAGCCGCCGCTGACGCCCCAAAGTGGTTCCAGCCTAGTCGACGCAACGGCTTCACGCTCGCATGTTTTCGCCATAAGAAGAGACCGAAAATCGTTGCTGTAGGCCTTTTGGTGGAATGGTGCATGGCATATACCAGTTTAAGTGATTTGGTTTCTACTCCTGGAAGCACTACGTCTGATAAATGCGTTAGCGTCCCCCGCCTATTACACTAGCATGAGCATGGTTTTTATTTTTTAAATCATAACTACTAAAGTCTGCCCTAACCTACTAACTATTATTTAAATCTGCAAAGTGTTGTTCAAAATCTCCCATATGGATATTCCATCTGCGACTACCAATTGTTGTGCTTGTGTTTCAGTGCTACCTGTGTCCTTAAACAATTTCTTTGTCTTGTCTGAATATTCATAATATCATTGTTTTCTCAACATTATTTTATTATTACTTAGTAAAAAAAAAAAAAAAAGAAAACTTTGTTATTACACTTATAATATTTAATGTGAGTGACCACACCACCCCCAGGGGAACAGGCAGATAGTATGGTAAGTTTTTGAACAAGTTACTAATCCTATTACCTCAGATTTATCTAACTACAATTGTTTATAACATTTAAAAATAATTTAATATTAATTAAGATTTACTTTTGCTAACTACATTTCATAAGTTAAATACTGGCAGTAGGCAGTGCTTTAACATAATTAGATAATTTAAACTACTAAGCCAACTGTGTATATACAAGGACACTGAATCCTCGTGAATAAAAAATAAGAAAATATCTGTATTGTTGCATATCCTTCTACCTATAGTTAGTCATGGCCGAGGAGGACCTAAGGATACAATTAGAAAACCTACAACGGGAAAATGCCATTCTGCAGGAGCGTTTGGCAAATTCAGCCAACCCAAAACCAGAAGTAGCACGTGTAGCAATTAAACTACCTACCTTCTGGTCCGACCGCCCCAACATCTGGTTTTCTCAAGCAGAAGCGCAGTTTAACATAGCAGGTATAACATCGGACAGTACAATGTTTAATTATATCATCGCTCATCTGGACCAGAGGTTAGCTGCTGAAGTCGAGGACATAATTACTGACCCTCCCAGAATTGGAGAGCGCTATCTTAAATTAAAATCTGAGCTGATTAGACGCTTGTCCATGTCCGAAGAGCAGAGAGTTCGCCAACTCATTAGCGAAGAGGAACTAGGTGATAGGAGGCCTTCTCAGTTCCTACGGCATCTGAGATCTTTGGCTGGCACTGTGCTTTCAGATGACAACATGCTACGCCAACTTTGGATGCGCCGACTCCCTGCACATGTCCAAGCCATTCTAGCCTCGCAGGCCGAGCTTAGTTTGGACAAAGTCGCTGAGCTCGCCGACAAGGTAGCTGAGGTAGCAGGCCCGAACACACAAATCCATGCGATATCACCAGCGCCGCCCATAGACATGTTACTTCAGAAAATCGAAGACCTGGGCAGACAAGTTGCAGCACTCTCCTCCGATCCTCAACGTAGCCGCTCCCGTAACCGGCCAACTAGTCGCCAATCACGTGACAGCACCCCTTTGAGACCAAAACTGTGTTGGTACCATTGGAAGTTTGCGGATAAAGCTACCAAATGTACCAAGCCCTGTAGCTGGAAGCAGGGAAACCACAGCGACAATCAGTAGTGGCGGCAACCGATTGTCTCCCCACCAGCCGCCGCCTTTTTATTACAGACCAGGAATCGAAACACCAGTATCTCATTGACACTGGCTCTGACCTGTGTTGTTTTCCTCGACGTTTTCTAAAGGACCGTCGTTCTATAGCGGATTATACTCTTAACGCCGCAAACGGAAGCTCCATTGCGACTTATGGATGCATTTCTTTACAACTCAAATTAGGCCTCCGCCGAGATTTCCATTGGAACTTTGTGGTGGCAGACGTAGGAACACCGATCATTGGATCCGACTTCCTCAGCTACTACAATTTACTCCCAGACTGTAGACATAAACGCCTCATTGACGGAACCACTGGATTATACACAGCAGCGTCAATAGCTCAGTCGGAACAACATAGTGTGAAAGCTGTGGTCGCTGGAAACTCAATTTTTGCACAAGTGCTCGCTGAGTTCCCAGACATTACCCGGCCTCCCGGCTTACCTCGGGTGATTAAACATGATACCGTCCATCATATCCAAACAACCGATGGTCCACCTATATCCTGCCGCCCTCGCCGTCTAGCCCCCCAAAAATTAATTGCCGCTAAAAAGGAGTTCGAGGATATGGTTCGGAATGGTACTGCAAGACCTTCTCAAAGTGCTTGGGCATCACCATTACACATGGCCCTCAAAAAAGACCAGACTTGGCGTCCGTGCGGCGACTACCGTGGCTTGAACGCCAGGACCGTCCCGGACCGGTATCCTGTACGGCATATCAATGATTTCACGCACAATTTAGCTGGAGCTAACCTCTTTAGTACTATAGATCTAGTGAAAGCCTATAATCAGATCTCAGTACGGGAGCAGGATATTCCGAAAACCGCCATCGTCACCCCGTTTGGCCTCTTTGAAATTCCCTTCATGACCTTCGGGTTAAGAAATGCGGGACAGACATTTCAAAGATTCATTGATGAGGTCACTCGGGGCCTCGATTTTGTATTCCCTTATGTGGACGACATACTAGTTTTTTCCAAGGATGAAATACAACATCAGGAACATCTTAGGACCCTCTTCAAACGTCTACAAGAATATGGCGTCGTGGTTAACCCGGCTAAATGTGTTCTTGGCGCAAAAGAAGTCATATTTCTAGGACATCATATCAGCGCAGCCGGCACTAGGCCACCAAAAGAGCGCATCCAAGCCCTCCTAGATTTCCCGCCCCCCAAAACAGTACAAGGCGTGCGCCGTTTTCTTGGCATGCTAAACTATTACCGTCGCTTCGTGCCAAGCGCAGCTCAATTCCAGGTGCCGATCATCAACGCTTTGGTCAAAATAGATGGTAAAGGTGCCAAACCATTTCTATGGACGCCCGAACTTTTAAAGCATTTCGACGCCTGTAAGACGAGTTTGTCAAAGGCCACATTGTTACAACACCCGATCAGCAATGCTCCACTCGGTCTGTTTACCGACGCTTCCAGCATCCACATTGGCTCTTGTCTTCAACAGCAGGTAAACCATCAATGGTGCCCGCTCGCATTCTTTAGCAAAAAGCTGTCTCCGCAGCAAACGCAGTGGCCAGCCTATTACCGCGAACTACTGGCGGTGTACGAAAGCGTGCAGCATTTTCGTCACATTCTGGAGGTTCAACATGTCACCATATTCACCGACCACAAACCGCTGCTGTACGCCTTCGCTCAGCGTCGAGAAAAACTTCCACCATCCCAACTGAACCAATTATCTTTTATCGGCCAGTTCACAACCGATATTCAATATATCAAGGGTGAAGACAATATCGTAGCAGACGCAATGTCTCGAATTGAAACCATATCGCTAGATCAGGACTACAGCGAATTAGCAAAGTCGCAAGAAACTGACCAAGAGCTCGCTGATCTACAAAAAAGCAATTCTGGTCTAAAATTGGTTGCCGTTAATGTTCCAGGCACTAACATTTCCATCATATGCGATGTTTCAACAGGCAAACCTCGACCTTATCTGACCCCTCCATTTCGTCGACCCGCTTTCAATAAAGTACATAATCTCAGCCACCCTGGGGTACGAGCTACCACCCGCCTCGTAACTGATCGTTACGTTTGGCTTTCAATAAGAAAAGACTGCCGGGAATGGGCACGAACCTGTCTCGCCTGCCAACGCTGTAAAGTCACCAGGCACACTTCCACAGCCCTAGGTGCCTTCCCTAAACCTTCTAGGCGTTTTTATCACGTTCACATTGACATAATCGGCCCCCTACCTTCCAGCAGAGGATATCAGTACTGCCTAACAGCAGTAGACAGATTCACACGCTGGCCAGAAGCGTGGCCGATGGCCAACATGACAGCAGAAGAATGTGCGGAGACTTTCTTCCAGGGATGGGTTTCTCGTTTCGGCGCTCCAACTATCGTGACCACCGACCAAGGGCGACAATTTGAATCCGCTCTATTTCTGGCCCTCATGGATATATGTGGATCCAAGCGCATCCGTACCACTAGTTACCACCCATGTGCTAACGGCCTCGTTGAACGGATGCATCGCCAACTTAAGGCCGCCCTCATGTGTCATGAAGACACTTGGCAAAAGAAGCTGCCTCTGGTCCTCCTAGGGATGCGCGCCGCCCTTAAAGAAGATCTGGACTGTTCTCCAGCCGAGCTAGTCTACGGCGAACCACTACGCCTACCTGGCGAACTCATTGTACCCCCACCAGCTGCACACCGCACCGAAGACATAGCACATTTCGTAACCCACCTTCGCCAACACATGGTACAGTTGAGACCTACTCCTGCCTCACACCACAGTAATAAGTCAGTGTTTATCTCCAAGAATTTAGAGTCAGCCACACACGTGTTTCTGCGTGACGACACCGTCCGGGCGTCCCTGCAACCACCTTACACAGGACCTTACGCAATCCTAGAACGCACGAAGGACGGCAAAACCATAACCATCAATATAAAAGGAAAAAAGATGGTTGTCAGCATGGATCGCATCAAACCAGCTTTCCTAAACGCCGACCCAGAATCAGAATCACAGAAAGATCCGGGTTGTCTCCACAAAAAAAAAACCGTGCCTACTCATGATTCGGCACCTGCACCTGCACCTGCTCCTGCTCCTGCAGATGGTATTCTTCTTCATAACCACTATACTACTCGGTCTGGCCGCCAGGTTAGGTTCAAGGATAGCGACAATTTCCATTATTTTTAATAATAAACTGTTTCCTTTCACCTTGTTTTTCTCCGTGGGGGGGTGGTGTGGCTACAACCTACAAGCGATTCGGACCGATCGCGTCTGACGTCAAAATAAAGTGTCACAAAATGTCAATTGTAAAAGAGAGACTTTTGCCGCCAAATACACCCGAGACTGTACGAACGTAACCAGCGTATTATTTCAAACCTGAACCCTAATCGAGGAGTGAGAACAGCTCCCAAATATGTATACATAGTTGGTCTGCACCTTGACACATACCACCATCATCACTTTATGGAAATAAAGTTTATCTTTTATGTTATTAAACTTACCTATAGCAAAGACGTGAGGCGGCAGCTCCCCCAGCGACCGTCCCTGGTACTTCTTAATTGTGGTAGACGAGTACATGTCTTTTATGTCCTCGTACGGGTTCACAGCCAGTAGAATGTTTGCTACGTATGTCTGGAAACGGAATACATTTAATTATAAACATGAAATAGCTTGTAATAGATGGCTGTCAGCTGGTGATTTGTTTACCCGTAATGAGACGTCTTAATCATTTCAATATGTAAATTTAGAAGTTAGTAGCCATACATAGCCTAGTCTATATCACATACTGATATAATATAGTTTTATAATTTATTTATACTTGCTTAAAACATGATCTAAAACGTTTTCACGTCACTTATAATATTCATTGCATTTTTTTAGATATACAAATAATGTATTTAGAGCGGTAGTAGATCAATGGTTAAGACACGCGCCTCATAACCGAGGAGTCGGGTTCAAACCCGTACCTCTGGATTTTTCAAATCTATGTTATGAACCTGCAAATTCAAACAACTTTAGATTTGTAACCATTATCCAAAAATAATGTCTGGTTCCCCTATCTAAGGGTTACGAAGGTCAGATCGGCAATCGCTTCAATGTTACTAACAGTCTCGCTAAATCCTACTCTTAGACCCCGTCTAAGAACAGGACGTAACTTCAGGAAGATAATAATACAAATAATGGATTGTAAAATTATTGTATTTTAGTGCCCAATAAACGTTTATTAATTAATTAATTAATTTCATTCATTCATTCATTCATTTCCGATAACATAGGTACATAAACGAATCCTGTAGGGTCACGGTCTTACGTCCCACATTCAAAATATAGCAATGAACTGTTTCATTCGAGAGGAACCCGTATGAATTAATTTAAATTAGTGAAGGTTGCTGACAAACCGAGGCTGCGACCGAGTTCACTCAAGTGAGTCAGGATATTTCACTATGTTTATCAGCTACAACTTGCAATAAAGTATTGAATTTGTATAGTCGCTTACTTTACGATGCTTTACTAAGCATTCGCCATACAATGATAGATAAGCATAGAACCATGGATTATGATGATTATGTATGCTACAGACCAGCGATTCTCAAAGGGGGGTACGCGAACCCCTAGGGGTTCGCCATTCGATCATAGGGGGTTCGCGGGAAGATTTACGTAATGGAGGATGAACTGAGCCGTGCGACACGCGTGTCGGCGGGTGACAACACATTTGCTCATTAATTTATGCTCATGCATAGATAAGTCATAAGGTAAAAGATTGGACGTAGAGAATAAGATAACGCTACCAATTATATGACATATTTTTTATGAGCCAGCAGAATCAAACGCTTTCGAATTATCGAAACAATTAGAAATGAAAAAATACAAAATATTCAAATCGGCAAAAGATTCAGTGGTATTTTAAATCAATCAATAATCTGTGTGTGATGACGACAACCCGTATTGGTGTGCCAGTGTAATCAATTTATTTATTTAATTTAAACTCGTGCGCATTATAAGTGCGTTAAGCGTCATAGACGCCTAAACTCTAATGCGTAGGTTCCCAACCTTTGTTAATTTCATATGTCTACAGACATTATTATCTATTAATAATTACAAATTAAATTAGTCATCTCTCTGTAATCGTGCAATTCGTGGTTGTGGCTAAGGGGTAAACATCTTAGACTGATCTAGATACAATGATTTTTCTGAAAATAGAGGCAAGTCTTTTATGTTAAAATTCTAATTTGGTAGTATCGTCCCATGAATTGTCGTCATAACGCCCCCAATTTGACTTTGGGCCCGCTACCGCTCCTTCAAAAACCTCCAGTGCCTACTAGCGCCCCTGTTGGGAACCTATGCTCTAACGTCTCGCTGTTGACTGTTGAGTCATCGGTGGCACCATCTGTTTCGCTCGGCTAATAACCGACACATAGGTACATATTATTATGTGTAAGTATATACAATGGTTAAACTACACTTACCAATTTGGTACATATTTAGTTTAAGTTGCTTTGTAAGTTATATTAGTACAAAATATACATATTCATTTAAATTAACAAACCTGAAAATATAAGTCTACATACAGTCTACTATACTGAGTGACTTAATTATTTATTTATTAGGTACCAACATTTAAGTACAAACATAATTTAAAATTAAATAAAAAAAGGATCTTTGATTTAATTAGATATGTATGTACTTACCAAATAAATCAAAGATCCTTTAGCGTGTATTCATTTAAGCTAACTTTGAAACAAGTGTATACCAAACCAATGACATAACCAAAAATAATGATAAAAAAAATGACAAAATAGCAAAATATGTTTTTAGTAAGGTATTACAATCAACAGTAAAAGGTTTCTATTAGGTATCAAGTGTGTATATGAAATGTATAAACGTGTTGGCGTGTATGAAAATGTAAAGTTACATTGGTAATTTACACCCCAAAAATAAACAGTGGTCGTAAAAGCCACCGAAAAGGGTCACTGAACTTTGTGGGTTAAACAAATGACAACAAGATGATCCATTAACTTACTTTAGGTAGTGTAAAAGGTGAATGACCTAGCTAGACATATGTTGCCTTTATTTACAGAAAACAACCAGATGGGCTGCGCTGTGTAAAGCCAAAGACGTATCATATACCTACAGTACTGCCTTGCAGCATAAACAGCTCGTTAAATAAACAAAATACATATGTTTACAGAAGCAATGAGAACGCAACACAATTTCCATATAATATGGTTTATATATAATTTATGTAAGTCATCGAACATCTATACTTATAATAAATCTGTAGAGAGGTCAATTCTGTACATGAAATATATTTTCAAAATAACTATTAGGGGGTGATTAGTGATCGATACTGATGCCAAAAATGCAATCAGTAAAATTTTTGTCTGTCTGTCTGTCTGTATGTTCCTTATAGAAACAAAAACTACTCGACGGATTTTAACGAAACTTGGTACAATTATTCTTCATACTTCTGGGCAGGTTATAGTATACTTTTCATCACGCTACAATGTTCATATCGTCTCTGTATATCTGATCTACAGTTCACAATCATCCAGCTACTTGACTAGTGTTGATTAATTGTGAAAATATATCTCATACGTCTGCTTTAATGATGTGATATGAGATAATTATGTAGTTGTGTCTCTAATTCAACAGGTGTAAAAGGAATCTTGCCTGTGTCTCATTGAATAGGGATGATGACTGCATTAAAACACTATAATTATATTTAGTCCGTCAGTTAGATTATACAAAAATATTAGATACATATTTTTAGCTTTATCAAATTAACAAAAAAATAAGAGCATCAAAGTTTTGAAGTGGGGGCCGGCGACGTCACTATTTACTAAAAAAATTATAAATGTGTGACGTCACGCGCCACTTGAATACATTGTATCTCCGTCAATGTTTGTTTGACAAATAAATAAAAAATACATGTTTAATATTTTTTTATAATCTACCTGACGGACTAAACAGATTTTTTTTGTCATCTTGCCTATTAATTAATACTAATCTCGTAAGCATTGGTTACAGTGCAATAAAAGAATCGGCTTAAACGCATGATGTGCAGGTCTGAATCTGATCACGTACTCCTAGAGTTAAACAGTAGTTCATACGATATGGAGGTGAAAACATAACAAAGAAACCTGTTTAGAAATGTGTAACTTTCCAACTAGTCTGGCTTCCCTATTCAAGGGTTACGAAAGCCTTATGGTAATATGGTAATAACTTTAATCTCATAATCAAACTCGAAAATCCTAGTACCACGGTTTAACTAACCGGATAACTCAAAGTATGACAGACAGAAAATCTTTGGCATTTCTGTGCAGTAATAACGAGAAATAATAAAGGTATTATTTAGATCGTTAAATATAACTAAACGAACTAACAAATAGTTAATAGAAATTACGATCAGAGCAGCACATAAATGTAGTAATAAAACAAACACGTAATATATGTAGTCGTTATCTCCGCCACAGTGCAGGCGAATTACTTCAAGGTGAGAATAACTACTTTTAACTATTTACGCGCATGTATGACTATGAGTCATAGAACAATGAACTGCAGACTGACTTCTCCGTTCTAAGTGAGAAATAGACGCAAACATGTTATGTGTAAGGTGTGTGACGTAACTAGTCTTGTAAACCTTAATCGATGTTGTCGACACTGTTTTGCTTAAAAACAGTCTTACTACATGGACTTACTTCACATATAAGACAGGGTTAAACTTTATAATAAACCAAATTTTTTAATTAGAATTCCTAGTACAATATATTCACAATTAATAAAATCAGCAGTTGATCATCAATCGGTATCCCGGATTAAGAAATAATACCAAAATGTCTCAATAATTATAGGTAACAATTACATTAAGTACCATTTTTTTTCAGATATTCATTGCACTGGGTAACCTATGGTATTAGAACATGTGGCACATCACACACAGGTTCAGATATTAGATGACATATTCATTAAAGTCAGTTCTGATTAGTAGATTCCATGGAATCGTCTAATCCATAGGTTCCTAACCCTTTTTGGATTACCGCCCTCTTTATAAGAAACATTCAACGCCCCCCTTTACATAATATACCAATTTCATTTGTCTGTATATTATTATCAATTAATAATTACATATTAAATTAGTTATCTCTCTGTGATCGGTCAACATGTGGCTGAGGAATAAAAATTTTAAACGATACAGTGTTTTTCCTAAAGATAGAGGCAAATATTTTATTATGTTAAAGTTTTAATTAAATAGTACCGTCCCTTTAACTGTCATAATGCCCCCCAATTGCCTTTTGGGCCCGGTACCGCCCCCTCGAAAATCTCCAGCGTCCATTAGGGGGCGGTACATCCCCTGTTGGAAACCTATGTTCTAATCGGAACTGTTCAGAATCTTTTAAAAAGTTATCGATTAGGTAATAAGCTCAACTAAATCCAATCCCTTCTGTAACATTATTTTGGGCATGAGTCACGCGATGCAATATGCATATCGAATGCGCATTGAACAACTTACATAAATCTTGTTCTTCTTGTATCGTGTCAGGATGTTGTTCAGCAAAGTGGCCTCGTTCAGAAACATCAGCTCGCCTGCAAAGAATACGTTTGTTAAACGGTAGGCAATTATCATGTTATTTACGTACCAAAACACGAAATCTTATGAAACAGAGTGTTCCTAATAATTCATAATCTGAAAACTAATAATCGACAAAAAAATGGGTTCTCAAAAAGTGCTTCTTGCTTTTTAAGTCGATTATGGGTAACATAGGCTATGTTACCCATAATAACTAATCGAATGACACCTCATTCATAAAAATCCAACAAGTAGATCAGGAGCTACTTTGGAACATACGTACATACAAACATACTTTTATATAAAGTACTAAAGTCACAACTCTTCCTTTTGACTTTCCCGTAGTCGTTTATGAAAGTGTACCGGTGTCGTTTATGAAAGTATATAACCAGTAGTAAATTCATATTTTTTGTTGATTTTCCTGTTGAAATGACTATTTATAAGTGTTTGTTTCAAACCTATATAAATAAAGACTATTTTGACTTTGACTATAAAGACAACATTACATAAACAACCCTAAGTACGCGATCTCGACTCGAACTTGACCACTTTTTGAGCGAAGTCGCGTCTCACTTGTTGAAAACAATTAAAGCTCTTACGAAACAAGTGTCTACAGTTATCACCCACATCCTCATAGCGATTTCCCTCAAGATCGCTTACCTAACAAATACTAGTCAAGCTCGAAGCATATGCTGAACAAATAACACGTTGTCTTTTCTAGCAGTATCTTAGGATTTGCACACCACACAAGTATTGAATTTCCAAGGGACTGAGACTCTAGAGACTACATTGTCTATGGACTTTGTATAAAACAAACGATTGGTCATATTTTAACTAATATATAAATGAAAAAGGGTGATTGTTTTTTTTTTCTAATGACGTGCAATGAAGCTACTGTCAATATGTTTTTCGGCTTAGCGATAGTTTGACTACCAGATAGAGTTCATTCCCACATGAAGTCGGAGAAAATGGGAATATGAATCCACGAGTAAAAGCTAGTTTTTTAATGATCGACTTATTGTCTTTTTGAACAAATCTCATAGGTAATCTTCGTACTGTAGATGTTAATTACAGTTTGAGAACGACACATTGGATCGTCACAAGATAAGGTTAGTGATTCCCCGGAGCGTTGTGCGATAGTTAAGGATGTATGACGTTCCATCAATAGGCCAATCAGCGTCTTTTAACACGCTTATTGGGATTATTAGTATTGATAGAGGTGTGATGTGGTGTGTGGTAAGTATATCTCTATAGTTGTCACAGTAGTAGTGCCCATGGGACACTCATCATACAAAAAGACAACCTTCTTGAAAGGTGAACGCTTGCCGATGCAGATGGAAGCCTGGTTTAAACTTGCTAATGATTAATACAACTGACAAAGGCAGCTAGAATAGACTACCAGTGCTTGACCTTGTCAAGTCCATGACCAGGAGCTCCTCTGTATTTATTTGGAACATCTCAAAGGGCCTACGAGGCAAATAGAGTGGCCCCACGAGGCGGTAGGCTCCAAGACGTTTCACTCTCAAAATCTTTGGAATTTTCGTAAAAATTGCATGCAATAAACTATCAATCAAAAACAATTTATCAGTGATATTAAAAATTAAACACTCAAATGGTTAAGACTATAAATGACGTTAATTATATTTATTATTATGATCAACAAATTTTGTTGATCATTAAAATTGCTTTTTAACAAAAAAATTTGTAACATGATGTTAGGAGCCATAAAAACCGTAGAGCTTGTATGAAAAGGATTATTAATTTTGAAGAGGCGAGTGAGGTGTGTAAGGATCGTGCCATATGGCGTTCGGTTCTCTCTGCCTACCCCGCTAGGGAAGTGGCGTGAAGTTTAGTTAGTTAGTTTATGAATTTTTATTCTAAGAAGCCTTGATTTTTAATAATGGACTTTGATAATGTGGAGACTTCCCAAACCTATTAAGCTTTTGTGTTTTAAAGGAAACTAAAGTAGGGACATAGACTTACAGTTATCATCAACATCCTTATAGGGGTCGCCAGCGGGGAATATGTCCTCGAAGCTGCAGACGCGCCGGGGGTACTTGTTGTCCAGGGGGAACACGTCCGCCTCCTCCCCCATCAGCTCGTGGAGGCGGGCCAGCACGAACCCCTCGTTGGGGTCGCGCACCCACACCAGCTGTTTGTCGATCGTCATTGTTTACTGGAACAACAGAGAAGATGTTTAGGATCACTCGCAAATTACATTCTTAGTACGTAGAAAATAAAAGTCTTTTTATATACGGTAGATTAGATTAAAAGTGCAGTTCTAACTATCTATATATTATAAGCTATAACCCTCAGGTTATATTGATGGGCATTAAGACATAACTTGCGTTTAGGTATATATTCAGGGATTCGGCTCATTCATATATATATTTTACTAAGCACGGGTTCATAGCAACGTTGCTAACAGCGAGAAATGAAAATTATATCACGAGAATACCTGAATATATAGATTAATAATATTTCAATTTGTCTGGTAACAAAATAATCTATTTTTTTATAAGTATCATAAATAAATAATAAATAAATAAATTCTTCAGACTGACACACCAATTCCCTAGTCCCAAACTAAGCATATGCTTGTGCTATGGATACTAGGTGAACGGATAGACATACTTAAATACGTTTATAAACATCCATGACTCGAGCACGAACGTCCATGTTCATCACACGAAACATTTGCCCCTAGCGGTATTCGAACCCGCGACCCTAGGATTCGTGGCCAGGGTCTCTGACCACTCAACCAGCGGGCCAGTCATAATAAATAAATCATAATGCAGCGACTGACACGCAATAATATGCGAAAGATACTGTTTGTTCGTCTGTTACGTTTCCACGCCCAAACACAAATCCACTGTAACAGAAAAAATTCTACGCGGGCCAAGTCGGAGACAAGAGCTAGTGACTAATACCTCACTTAGCAACTGAAGGTTTTCCTTACAAACTTGAAGATAACGCCACAACATATCTGATGCGTCATATTTAATAACTATCTGTTATACATTTTTATTCTATACCCACTTAGACATCTCGTAAGCCTTAGAAATATTACCTATATCACGGCTTTTAAATAGTTCCGTATTTGAGAAGCAGATGATTAGCAAATAATATTTACATTATGTTTAATGATCATTATTGTAAGATATTTAATATACATAAGATAATATATAAGACGTCGCTCTAAAGAAAATACATAAAGGAAACGAGCGCAAAAAGTCAGTCTGCAATATCTAGAGCATTATTAAAGTGCACGCATTGCCTTCTTGCAATATCGTGTTAAACATTTTAAGCAAAAAACGTGATTGTAAGTACCTCGAAATTTATGTTTTATTAGTACTTATATAGTAATAAATAAATAAATAATAAATAAATAAATTATTTAGACTGACACACCAATTCCCTAGTCCCAAACTAAGCGCTTGTGCTATGGATACTAAGTGAACGGATAGACATACTTAAATACGCTTATAAACATCCATGACTCAAGTACAAATGTCCATGTACATCACACGAAACATTTGCCCCTAGCAGGAATCGAACCAGCGACCCTTGGTTTCGTGGCCAGGGTCTCTGACCATTCGACCAAAGGGCCAGGTAGTAAGAAATATTTTAATACGACCTTTAAAAGGGCTCCCATGTTTTGGACTAGCTATCTTAGAAGAAAAGCCATGACTTCAACAACCTAATTGTTCATCGCAGGTTTTGTCAAAACCTTACCATTGTCCGTCAAGGCCACTGTAGATAAGAATTTTGGCTTTCGTTCCATAATGTGCGCTCTAGCGATATGTTTTCTTAAGCAGTTTTAAACTTAAGTGGATACGAATGCCATATGTTACTCAATAGTCATTTCAGAGACACGTTACAATGGTCTATGAGTCACGATATGTCGGTACGAAAAAAATGTAAGAGGCGACGCAATAAAAAGGGAAACATCCACCAGTATTAATCATTTGAAACAACTTAGATAATATGTTGAGAATATTTAAGTTAATAGATGTATGTCATGTCTTTATTTTCATTTCATATATCTTTTCCTGTTTCAACTTTCCACTGTACAGGTAAGGGGGCGTTCAAATATTACGTAACGCAATTTTTTTTCTTGTTAAACGTTATGACGCGTTACAGGGGCGGGAGGGGGGTGTTAGGACTACGTGAAAACTACAGGAAAACGTTATTGGCGCGTTACATAGGGGGGAGGGGGGTAAGAAATCTTCAAAAATTGCGTTACGTAATACTTGAACGGTGCCTAACCAGAGATCATTCAACAGTACTTCAAATAAATTACAGAACTCTTTGAATTACACTCTGAAATCTATTTACGACCTAAAGTTTGTTTAGACTATGTTGCCGTGACTCCCGACACCTTTTGCCTTTGAAGATTTAATGAATGTTTTTTGCACCGTTTAAGATGAACAACGAATCTCAACAACCTATTCATATTTAAGGCTAGGTATACAATATATTATAAGCAGTTATCTAAAATACAGTATTTTCTTTTGTTACACACAATAAAAAGGATTATGGTGCGAAATAAGCGCTTTTAATGTTCCAGTACCGTTATTTCTCAGTTGTTCACTTAATAACCGCGATTAAGGTTAGTAATATGCCGCTCCAGCACTTATTATATAATAATAACAATAGTCTTATGGCTTACGCACACAACTAACTACACTTTAATTGCAAACGGATCACGATTGCACTTCCACAACGATCGCGATAGAAATAAATCTTTAACGACACTGAGCACAAAGGAAGTAGGAAACGCACGGCTGCGTGAAAATTAGCCCAATAAGCTTGAGAGTAACGCACCGTTACATCATAAGTTGTAACACAAATACATTTGTTGTTACACTTAACGCTGATACAAGTTGAATATGATTAACTCACTTTCGTGACGAAGAGGCATAATGCGCGTGACGTAACGAGTCGAGATAAAAACAGTGGTCATGCCCGCCGTCACGGTAGACGGTGGCGGAAGCAAAAAATGGAAAGAGTTGTATGACCACATTGCGTCTGGTAATAGTCTTGTTTTGTGTAACACTTCGCACCGACAGGCACCGGGGGTGAGGATGGGCATATTTGAAAGATATAGAAGATACAATCTTAGCCCAAGGTATTGGTCAGGCCCACTCAGGTAGGACTCATATCATTAAGATTGATATCTCAGGATATCAATCTTAATATTACGTTTGATATCTGTGTAATTTTTTTTATATTTTGCCAATGACTTTAGTACTTATTTTGAGCACTGCTGAGCTGATCAAAATTATTAAAATGTATGATTTGCTCGGTGTTATGTAAAAAAACAAACGAATATAAGTATTTCCAATGTTGTAAGTTTATCAATTTAGCTTGAAATTAAAAAAAAAGTCATTACACAAGCGAAAACAAAACGGTATTTATTAGAGATGATTTGAAAAACAAAAACCATAGTCACGCCCGCTATCGCCCATAAAGTCAATTAATCGGTGAAAGTCCGACCAAAATGAAGCACTTATCAAAATGGCGTAATAGATAAATTGGCTCAAAACTATTGTCACGTAGCGTAACGACGTTTTTACTGCAACAGTTTATTGCGGCAACCGCCGGCGAACTGGAGATTTTATTTTTTGTTAATTGCCCCCAAACGAGAACGAAATCGACAACAATTATGTAAAAGATTGTGTTGAAATACGCAAAACAATGTTGACCACGTCATTCATATCATATGTTACTGCTATTTCGTACGGATACACAAAAGAAGTTTGACCACGTCATTCATATCATGACTATGTCATACCGAATTCTTCCAATTTCAAAGTACAATAGTATCCAAGTACTAGGAGGAGAATTAGAGCCAAAAATATATCAATGGTTAGCCATAGACAAAGGAAACATATAATCAGTAGACAGTTCCATTCATGTTTCGCAAGACAATAAGAAAATTATTAGAAACCAGTACGGGAAAAGCGCAAACGTACGAATAAAGCGTAAACAATACGAAACTGGCGTAAATAAACGGATGGAAATTATTCACTCCAACGAGAGGAAACGGGCGAGCGAATGAAAGCGTGGTCGCGGCCAAATTGCCATGGGCTGCACCGTCGCAAAAAGTTCAAACAGTCTCTCGAAAACCAACAGTTCGCAACGCCCCATTTGTAAAAGAAAGCACAAAAATTCAATTGCGGATTGATTACCGTTCAAGGTTTTATTGATGATCGCATCGCTACTTCAGACTTCTTAGCGACTGTACACTTTTACTAACACTTTTTTATTGGTTGCAAAGATCCTGATCGTTCGTATAAAATTGATGATATGCTGTTTTGTCACTTAACTTGTTAGTAATTAAATTAATTCATTTTCCTGTTGAGTCGATTCTTTGTAACTTGTCGAGTATCGCGACATAAAATAAAATGATTTAGCAGACGACAAACTACGTCATGCGTTAAGTATTAAATATACTACATGTACTAGAATATTACTATCACTGAAATGTTATTTGCAGCAACATCTTTAGAATAATAATTATAAGCCGCAACACAAAATATTACCGTTATGTATGGCCGTCAGTCAGTGGTGTAGAAACTAAATAAATAAATAAATTCAGACTAATAAGAACTATAAGATTTTAAAATCAGTAGGTAACACACAATTAAGATGTCTAAAGCAGCTGTTAAATGCGGTGTTAAAGAATATTTCAAACAAGTCATAGTAATTGTTGATAAGCATTTCCTTGCGTTTTAACGGGTTTAATATGTCCAAGGCTTGTCAGGGAGAAGATGTATTTTATCTACCATTTTACCTTGTGAAAACGCATTACCTTCAGTCATTTATTTTATCAGTTTTAGAAGACCCATCATTTGAATAAATAATTAGGTCAATGACCTACTTCTGATCTCTAATCCCCGAAACAAAACACGTCGACGAAAGAAACCCACTAGCAAAGTGGAATAATCCCTAACGAAGCAGCACCCGCGTGACCCAAATAGGGGAAAACGAGTAATCTTATCGACACTAGAAATTCCAAACAATATCTTCGTTTAAATTGCGATCACGTTGATTGTCAGGCAATCAGTGCAATCACAAATGGATTACAAAGAAATAAGACGGATGTAATGATACGTGTATCCGCCACAGTTTAAGCTGTTGATTTTACAACCAGGAGCGAAATCGAATAGATTGCATAGAATCTGAGACCAGAATGGGCTGTCGCAATGAGCTGTAGAGATTATATCACATTGATGTTAGGCGACGGTCTTTGAAATAAAAAATACCTTTTTTTCACTTCAAAATGGACTATTTTCAACATATCGCGTAATATTAAATCTTCAGGATAGCTGAAGTAACATTTTGCAATGAAACGCTAATGCAGAAATGTTAAACAGAAAGCGTGGTTTCTATCCACGCATTTGCATATGTAGGAGCAAAATTAGAGCGGTCTTATGATACATTCTAGTCAGTTTGTATTATAGTTGTTGTATTGAGTATCAACATCGTCAGTCCTTCAAAGATACCGTATCTTTGAAATACTGATAATGTTTGTACTCCCATTTTCAACATCAAGAAAATAATTCACTGTACAGTTTGCAGATTTCTAAGACCGGTAGTGTTTACATTTTACGCAATGCAGCTCCTAGAATGCGTTATATAACTTTATAATGACAGGTGACGGCGAGATACGTTGGTTGTTATTGTTTTGAACAATGACCCGATTAATATCTTCACAACACTAGCTGTTGCATGCTGCGCACACGCATCACGGAGCATCTCGTAATTAGCACTAATAGTCCTACAAACCTTCTAGCATACAAACCTATTTATACGTACAAATATGAATGAGTGTTTGAATGCTAAAAAATTTGGTCGATATTTATGATTTTAGGATTGATATAAAAATTTGAAGAGTTCTTATTTATTTTATCTAAGCACATTTGTGAGCAGTGTAGGTTGCGCTCGGATGAGCAGAAATAGGTTCAGTCAGAGCCTAACAGAGCTATTCGATGACCTATGGTTTTATACGGTTCCCACTAACGCCACTGAACCTTGTCGACCACATATTAGGGATGTTACTTTTCACCTCAAGATCTAAATATTATATATCGAATAAAGCCGGGCTGGGTTAGATGGAAAATTGTGAAAAAACAGTGACAAGCGGCTAACCTGTCGCCTACACAATCACACACCCAAAACCCGATATACCATTAGTCACCTTTTACGACATGCTAAGCAAGAACCACAGATGGCACATTCTTTTTTTTTTCCAGATCAACATGGGCCAAGTCCCAGACCAACATGGGTCACTATAAACTCCGGAAAAAACGCAGGTACAACTATAGAATGACACAGCATACAGATTCGTCATTGCGGTTTCTTTGAGCATCGGTGCGGTATATGTCACACAAATTAGTCCGAGTTCAAGGCAATTAGAGTGGTCAGCTGGTGCAACTGGTTATTTATTTATAGTTAATATGTTAGCAAAGTGCACAATAGATGGTGATATAATGGTTGTCAATATCGAAATTTGGAATATATTTTGAAATTACGACGGTTTCAATGGTTTGGAGTACAATCTATCAAAAATGTACATGACATTTTGGTAATTTTTTTTCTTTTACTTATAAGGGGGCGTTCAAGTATTACGTAACGCAATTGTGGGGGGAGGGGGGGGGGGTCTTGGTAAACGTTACGTTAGGACTACGTGAAAACTACAGGAAAACGTTATTGGCGCGTTACACAGGGGGGAGGGGGGGGTCAGAAATCTTCAAAAATTGCATTACGTAATACTTGAACGGGCCCTAACGTGGTGATGTTATTTATTGAATTATTATTCGTCCAATCTTCTTTCAAAGTCCTGCAGACTTTGATCGATAGCGTCAACGAAGCAGTTCGTAAATAAATTCCACTTTACACGACGATTTCAAACACAAAATATTAGTGCTTTATTCAAGTTTAATATTATCGCTGCAGCTGATCTCAAAACCATTGATATCTTATCTGTCGCCGACGCATTGTGTAAAGGTCAAAGCACCCAATGAAGGTGAACTGTTGTCAATTTTTCAAAACGCTCTCGCGACATCGGTTATGTCCAAGTCGTTGAACCCTGACTCTTACAATATTGGATGCGACCGCTCTGAGACCAATCACTGTAGACCGTAGCACTGCAATATTTCGAGTCCTTCATCGATTCGCCCCGCGAGCTGTTCGTCTCGGGTACGAATCGCACAGGGAGCATTTTTGAAGTCGTTGATTCGCACCATGGTATGAATAGGGAAGAACTAATCTTATTCACTCATAAGTTTTCATTGACTTCGTGAATTCAAAAAGGCTTTCGTTCGTTCGTTCCGTGTAGGTCGAATAGCTCGTGGGGCGAGTCGACGAAAGACCCGATAATTTGCACAGAAGGGTCAAGAGCGAGACATTTAGATCTATTTTAGGGTGGCTATTGTATTATGACAAGGTTGCCATGGGCATTAGACTGACCTCGCTACCTTAACTCATGCCATTTTCACCAAATGGAGCGGATTGACCGCGCCCTTCATTTCCCCCGTGTCAACTGTCATGGTTGAATGATGAAGGCGGTTCATTAATAACACCAATAGCAAGCAATAGCTTTTAGGTATCCAAAGGAAATAAGTTGGAAACATCAAAGTTATGAAGTCGTTACTGCTGCTTTTTCCGCAAAAATATGTCAGAAAAGGCGGGTAGTAAATACTGATACAAATAATCTTTCAATTAATTTATACTCATCTATGCTTGCGATCTATCGACCGATCATAAACTTAAGCTGAATAATGAATAAGATTCCTTTAGATTTTGTAAATAAATTACCAATTCAGCATTTTACAACTACGACGGTGAAATTGGATCAAGTATATTATAGGTCAAGATCAAACCACGCTTTAAGTTACTTTTCGATAATTTTGTTGGACTTAAGTTGTACTGAAAAGCCAAGTAGATCGATAAAGGCAATTGCCTCCTGCTATTAAATATTCAGCGGCAATCGAACTCTTAGATACATTCCCTAGCAAAATTGTCATTAGAAACTATTTCATAAACTTGTGAACACTACGCTGCTCTAACTCAGTCCACCAGATGAGACAACTATTTCTTCAAATGCATTAGCATTAAAGCGCTCTGAGTAGAACCAGATGGATTCGAAAAGCGCTGCTTACTTATGGCTCAATTAATGTTCTGTTCGGTCTGAGTTAATTTTTACCGCAATTTTGAGTTTGCTGAGTTACCCATGATGTCCAACTACAATAGGACCAAAGACGCATTAGCCGTCAAAAGGAGCCAAATTCATTCACACTCAAGTTTCCCACAGTGGGCCGTGGGTTATGCTCTCGCAATAGTCCCAGCCACGATTTTGTTCTATACAATGATAAAACGGGCGCCAAACAAAAGCGAGAGAATGTCGGCACACACAGACACATGTGCCTGGTAAAGTATGGTTGGACGCACTTCATGCATGGTTTATGTTTAGCACGGCACTTGTGACAATAGTGTCTCTGTGTGGGCAGTTTATGCATATGCTAATTTGGGCTAATTTATTTCACAAGTTTAAAGCGCTCGCTTTTTAGTCGCTTATACACATTGGCGATCTGATTTTGTACTATAACTTAGATATTACTTATACGCGATCTACTATAACATAGATATTACATAAACAATATTAGAATATTTACTTTTTTTGTAGAAAATCTTAAGTTTAATATATTGACGTTTAACGTAACCAGTATGACTAAAATTTACTAAGTTCACTTGTTTAAGAGACATTTTAATACTAGACTACTGTGGATAAATATACTGTCTTCACCGGAAATTAAATGTATGATTCTAAGCGACCCATGAAATGATATGTTAGAAATTAATCCGACACAGGTGAATCCGCGGGAAAAAGCTGCTTCAAAAATAATATTGACCCATTCATCCATCCATACGGAAGGCTACTTTGCGGCACCACGGCATCAGAACTGTCAGTGTCATCGCGGGCACGCAGGCGCCCCATGACTCACGGGCGGCGTGCGCATCTAAATTGCTATTAACCCACCGGGTCGCCTCGATCGGTGCGTTTTTGCATTGTATAGAAATTGTGAGAATTGTAACTGCCATTCCGGCTCTGAATTGAGCTATGCATATCTGAAGTTTTCTCATGGTCCACCACAAAAGGTCAAAATGTGTACAGAGATAAAATAAGTCAATTAGATTTACTTAGACATAGTAACGTACTTACTACACACGCGAGTTGCGCTGATATTCTGCAAATTTTTGTGCGGACGTCAATCAGTGGTGGGGATTAGTGTTCGGATCCTCTACTTAGCTAGACGCTCTACTATTACCTAGATGTTAGCACCCCCATCCCATTCTTATACATAGATACGTACGTGCTTTGGAACTTAAAAAAAAAATAGGTATTTCGCAATGACGTCGCGTTCTTTATCTTAATTAGATTTCGTTTGACAGGACATGGCATATTTACATTCCGTATCGGTGTAGTTTTACACGAATATATTTCTGCATCATAAATACCTTTATGAAGTGCTGGATTCAATATAATAACTATAGCCATTCTTCAAATGCAACAGAAAACAATAAAACGTCGGCTATTCTTTACGGCATTATCTATCTTATCTCAAGGTTGAGAGACAATGAAAATTCTTACACATTTATGCCTTGACATTACTCACGGTTCTTCGAAACCAAGACGAAAATAGCGCCACGTAGAACGCCTAATTAGATAATCAATGTTTGTTTCAATCCTTTCCCTCCACGCTGGGCAGATTTTGAAAAGTTAAAATAATAATATTTGCAATATTTCTGAATTATACGTAACGCAACATTCATAATGAAATATGTATTATGTGTTTAAAATGAGATACTGAAAACTCGATTCTAGTCTAATAGAAACAAATGTAGTTGGTTGTTAGAGTTAGTCGTTGGTTAGAGTTATAAGCTTAGGTCTTTCAGGAAAACGTGTAGCATGATAACTGGTTACATAAATTATTTCTCTTAAGCATCATTAAGATTATTTTTTCTAACAAAAACAAGGATAAAATATTGCGGCTTTACCGTTTTTTTTTTAATTGAATCTATTTTCCTCCAAAAAGTTTGAGGTAAAGATCGCTGCCAATATTTATACTGTACCTATACTTTATATTTGACTGGCCCGTTGGTCGAGTGGTCAGAGACCCTGGCCACGAAACCGAGGGTCGCGGGTTCGAATCCCGCTAGGGGCAAATGTTTCGTGTGAAGAACATGGACATTTGTACTCGAGTCATGGATGTTTATATACATATTTGAGTATGTCTATCCGTTTACCTAGTATCCATAGCACAAGCACAAGCTTAGTTTGGGACTAGGGAATTGGTGTGTCAGTCTGGAACATTTATTTATTTATACTTACTAATATTATAAAGCTAAAGAGTTTCTTTGTTTGTTCGAACGCGCTAATCTCAGGAACTACTTCGTCCGAATTGAAAAATTATTTCAGTGTTAGATAGTCCATTTATAGAGGAAGGCTATATGCTAAATAACATTAAGCATAAACGCGGGTGAAACCGCGAGCACAGCCAGTAAGGCGATAGAGACTTGCATGTCAAATGACGGCAATCACTGCATTAAAGGAAACACAATATTTCCAAAAGCAAAGAAGATTGTAGCGTCAATGAGGCAATTTGATCCATCAACACGCACACCACACAGAATACTCAAATCAAGTGATTCATCTAAACGGACATATCCGGCAGAATGGACCACATTCTCAACAGTACAGTAAATTTGAGAAACAATGACGTTTGCGTGGTTACTTGTTACTTTCACGTATCAGAATGCGGCTGAGCGCTGAAATATGGTGTTTGCCAAACACGATAAGATCGAGTAAGTAAACTTGAATGCAGGAGCGATGAACGCACAGATTACGCATAACTTGAATCGTCTAGTGTGGGAGGCGGCTGTGGCGTACACCTGCCATTAAATGCTGTTTGAAAATAGATCCGGTCCTTCGAGTGAGAATACAATTATAATAACCAGTTCGTCTTTGAGAATATACCTGAATGGCTAGGAGTTGATTTGTATCTTAAAGGAAATACGGAGTTAGATAAGACATCAACAAGCGATGCTAAATAAACTAACAGCTTTTACTACGAAATAATATTAGAACCTTGAAGATATTTGATTGATTAAGATATGTCAATTTTATTGTTTTGCAATATATATAAAATAAGAATAATGCTGACTAATAATAAAACACGAAGCACTAAAATGACCACAAACCATATATCTTTCTTATGTAATGACCGATTTATGTTAAAAAGAGAATCATCATCTAAAAAAAAAATACCATTTATACACATTTTAAATACTAGTTTCGAAATATCTTAAATTTTAAGAGAATATTGACGCAAGTGGTCACGCTTGAAATCATGATGGAATTAAGTAAGCAAGTAAACAAGATACCGTTCAATGCTAATTTGCCGGAACATTTTTCTGCAATCCAACCACCTACTACAATTAACACGCAAACGAATATAGTATTGACGATTATAAAACCGTTTAAGAAGAATAATTTTATAAGCTGATACATACATTCTTATGGAAGACCAGATTGAATTATGACTCGATAACAAATTTGATGACGCGACTTTAAGGATCATGATGACACGGGTAATTCCTAGATATAACTTATTGAAAGGAATGCATTTTAAGAATAATTTATTCATCAATTTAAATTATTTTCACATTTCGTTTTAAATGGCTGTGAAAACATTTAATGCCAAGGCGTTATGTCACTACTTAACATTAAGTTTTTGTTTTGAAAGCGTTCGTTCAAAGTTCATTTAATGAAAGTACGTCGAATAATTGGTGGTGTCATTTACTCTACTGGAGGAAAAGTTCACAAGTTCAAAGAAGATTTAAGTTAGCTGCAGGCCTCCAGCAACAAAAAACTTTAGCAAACGAAGTGCATTGAAACATATTAAGAATTCTCATCACGCGACCGTTGCGTGACGTAACATTAGGAGTCTAAAAGTACGTTATTAGTCACCGAGTTCCCTCAATGCCAAGGTTGGAGCCCATCGCATTCGGCGGTAACCAAACTGGTTTCCGTAAAGTCGGTCACTGCTGGGCCTACTATTCCGACCAACGGTCCGAGACCGGTAAATTCGCTCCGCTAATCCAAAGTGACGGTTTTTACCGCCACAGCGATTGCATTCAAGATAATATTGAAATGCACTGCCGGTTCCAACGGTCCTCGTGATCGGGCGATGCAAATTTCTGCAGGGTTCTTTGGTCAAGATGTCGATTGAAATGTAAATAAGTTGAATATTTAAAAATTATATGCTTCTCGTTCGAGCTAATATGAATGGAAAATCTTTTTATTTATTACCACAGAGAAAGTAAAGATGACATTAAAAACTTGACGGAGACATAGATTATGAAATTGGTGGTCTATATAATAACGCAAATATACCAGCTGCTGAATTCAACTCAAAGATAATTGAATTGCTTCCCATTTGTTGTAGCAGCGACGCTTTTGAACAAGCCGCACCTAACAAACACCAGTTACGAAAATTACGTGATAAACATTTTGTGATCCTAACAGAACACTTAAGTTGTAAAAATGACACGGATCATAAAAAAGATAATCGTACAAAAAGTTGTTCGGCAATTTATAGTGGCGTAAAGAGTAGATACGATCTATTACATCGTTAGTCGTCACTCATCGCCCGGAGAAAGTAACAGACAAGGAAAAAATTATGATAGAGAGAAAAAATGCATAATTACGTTGTTAACAAGGTAAGCGATACGAGATACAGCGTCGGTATGTGAACGCTATGAGCCTGGTGATCACCGACATGGAACGCTTTTGATATTTCCGCAAATACTACATACGTATTACATACAGTCATGGGTAAGTCAGTAAAAAGGATTGGGGCCGGTATGTAGTAGTAGTATGGTAACTCAAGCGCTGACTATTAAGTTGACACATAAATTGCGCTATGGGGTAGCAAAATGGAACGCGCCGAGTGAGCTCGCTAAATACGGCTCTTTTTGATTTCTCCTTGTACTGCGCAGTGCGCCATTGCTAATCTTGCCAATAATTGGCGCACTGCGCAGGGTCGAAAGAATAGCATTAATGCCAATGGAGTTGAAGAGAAGCGCTGTGTTTCAGATGCTTTTTCACATGTTAATTTCAAAATACTTAAAAAGAGCTCAAATGTCAGCACGAAAATGTTGATTATTTTTAAGAATTGCAATAGCCAGCCCGGCTTTATTTTTGGCTGAATGTGGTTAAAGAGGCATGCTGTCTCTTTGACTCTGCCTACCCCTTCGGGGTTTAGGGTTTATGTTTGTAAATTGCAATAGCAGCGGCATAATTAAAACAGATTGGACTAATACACCATATAGGTATACCTTTAATCATAATTTGCTGCCAAATATCTACTTGCTATTATGTATAACAGGACCTATTTCCTTCTGAATATACGCTAGAACTAGATTCTATGTTTACAGCAAAGACTAATCTGCAGCTCATCAGAGACAATTGACACTAGCTAACGTCAACCAATGGGGTCAAGCCGTATCAATACGTGCAGGTTAACGAATAAATCATCGCCGGAGCATTCGCAGGGCCATATCAATTGAAGCCAGCCCCCCTTCGCTGATGACGTACGGGAACATGACGGGAGACTGGACTGAGCGGAACCGATCTCAACCAGAATAGCAAAAGTCATGCTAGTACGTGAACCGTTTAATCACTCAGTTTTATTTCACTTTTTTTTTTTTGATAAATCATTGTTTGACATTGTCACATAATAAGTCCTTGGCGCTATTAAGTTATTAATTTTAGTACAAGAGCCGGTGGTACTCGGCCTTCATCCATCTGATAATCAGATGAGACATATTTTATTCGAAATATTGTTGATTCAAAACACACTTATGATGTGAATGCATCAAACCCAAAAGCTTCTAGAGCTTGCACAAGTTATTAAGCTACTTGCTATGAAATAAAACGAAACAAACTAATGTTGTTTTGAACCTACACATCGAGTAAGTTTAATAACTTTCAGAACATTTTTTTACTTTCGTGGATCTTATCTTATTATTAAGTAATATATTTTAAATTGGTAATTTAGTAAAGTGGCTGCACCTCGTATTTGGCATTGGCATTTGACATTATTATCGAGACTTGCTTTCCGACTGTTACAGAGGTACTATACCCGAAACATTATCTTACAACAAAATCTGATTGACTGCATTCTATCCGATACCATTATTAAAAGGTAATCGATCATAAACCGCTACTTTTCTTGCTCTAAATTGAAATTCTACCGCACAGGATCCACCTGAATGTTATCAATTGGATATCTAAAAGACGGACTTTACTATCATCATCTTCCTAGCGTTATGTCCCGTGCTTAGACAGGGTCCGCTTAGACCATGATCCAGGATTTAGCGAGTCTGGTAATTACATTGAAGCGACTGCCGATCTGACCTTCGTAACCCTAAGATAGGGGAACCAGACAATTTTTGGATCATGGTTACAAATTCAAAGTTGTTTGAATTTGTAGGTTTCATCACGATGTTTTCCCTCACCGTCGAGCTAGTGGTATAAATATGTACATAGATTTTTTAAAATCTAGAGGTACATGCCGGGGTTTGAACCCGCACTCCTCGGTTAAGAGGCGCGTGTCCTTACCATTGAGCTACCACCGCTCTATACAGGCTATTAATTATTTTACGATCTGGACTTGAGTCCATGTAGATTGCTGCCGATTACTTTATAATCTGGACTCGAGGCTATGTAGATTCTGAAGCAAATATGACGGCACAGTTTCACGACCGCATTTCGCTGCGTTCAAAATGTTCAAGTTAAAAAGTTATTTAACGCTACTGAAGTAAGTAGACTGTGATAGCGTCTTTTGGGCGTTACGCAACCGTGAAGCGTTTACGTACACAGCACAAGTCACTCTCAAGCATCACAGATGTTCTGCACGCTTGAGCACCCCGCCATTTATAATCTACGATTTGCGAACATTAAAATTCATGAGATCATTACAGCTCATCCGATGCAGTTACTTTAAGTTTGCTTTTAACAATATAGGTCATGTGGTGGAGTTGATTTATTATCTTGCAGCTGAGAGCTGCATTCGCGCACTTTCTCTGAAGCTAATCTAAGTCGGGTCCAAGACTTCGTAACGACGTATTATAATGATGAATTTGCTGGGGCTCTCACGAGATTGAGGAAACTTGGGTAAAGAAGTAGGTATTTTAAATACTAATTCTATGATGACGTTATCAAAAAGGTAACATATGGCTGGTAAATATCACGTGAAACACAGTACCGGAAAAATTTACATCTGACTAAATAAAATAAACGAGACTTTGACTTCTATTTCTATCGTCTCTTAATATTTTGGGAGAATAAATCTAAATGACCAAACGAAAGAGACTATGCGAGTCTATTTCATCTAATGTTATTTCCAGAAGGCAGATTTGACGTAACTGAGTTCCCCTCATGAAACTAATTAGCTTCTAAGAGAGTAGTCGTCGAGAGTATCTAATCTCGTTTCTAATGAACAATTGATCAAGGAAACAAACATCACAGGGACATTCCACTAGCACATATCAATCATGATAGAAGTCAAAAACTCTTGTTTTGCTCCTTTGCTATGCTGCAATAGACATAGCCTTGCATAATTCAGGGTAGTTTAAAGATTGTATGGCCAAAGTGTCCGCGTTTCCTCCCAATCATGACTTAGTTTGATTGCACGAGCGACACGACGCGACGTTCCGATACAAACGCGGAGTGCGCTCGAAGCGGATATCATCCCGTTAGTGGCAGATAATCTGTCGGTCCGATTGAGTAACGGTACCGAGCCTTCGGTCAGAGCTGAGCGGGCGGCGTACCGTGGCGTCCGTCAACAGAAGCCTTGCAAGCACGATCGATATCATATAACGTGGGAATAGACTGAGAAGTGTTTCGGAACTATTTCTTAGACTATTGACTTGTTAAATCATTAGGTTCTTGACTACCCTCGCAACTGGCCACGTAAACATCAGCATTATCCAAAACAGGAACCTGTGTACGATACCAAAAAGAGATTAAAGTTATACTGTGTAAACTTCCGCTAATTCCGTTCAGCAGGTAACGGCAGATTAAGACTAAGATTGATCAACAGGTGATTGAGTAACAAGCACCCAAACATAACAACTTTCTCATGCATGATATTATATTATAGTACGATTATTTTTATAGAAAGCTCGGCATATGCCTCCGTTCTCCCTGATGGTGATAATTGGGACGAAAGAGTAGCCCGAATGGGGGGTTAAGGTATTGTGTGGAAGACAGTGATGTCATTGACCCAGTTGTGTCCGCCAACCGGCTTAGAGGTGCTTATTCATGCCTGAAGGAAGGAGTTAGTGCTGGTATGCATAAGCGATCGATAGAAGAGTCTCTGATTTAGGCCGACATGAAGAAATGAGGGTTTTTTTTAATTAAAACATCCAAAAGATGGCGTAACTGTGACTTGCGGTCTTGTCACCCCCCTCATTGGTTAGTTGTCAGACCAAACTGACGTGCTGTCAACAAGGAGCCAATAGTGACGGTGATAAGACCACGAGACTCCCTCGTGCCATCTGGCGGTTATTGTATTTTTAAAAACCGTCATTGTGTCCTAATCGTAAAAAAATACTAAGAACAAACAGCAATTATGCGAAAGTCATTGTTATGATTACAAATACAAATGCATTGTAGTTACAATGCATTTGTATATGTCCCTGACACTAATTTTCGTCCCTACGTAAAAAATGTATCTATGGTAGCAATTTCAATAAATTGTATTAAATAAATTAACATAATCGGTGAATTATTATGTTGATTGCCACCTGACCTTATGGCGAGACTTAACAACATCATGATTGTTGAACTTTGAAACTTTCAACACATTCAAAGTTATCTAAAAGTGGTAATTTCTTACGATATATTCCGTCATAATACTTCCCACTTATTTATTATCATATGGTAATATAAATAATTGGAAGAATTGTTTCATTACTTTTCTTACATGTACCCATCGCAAAATAAGCTGTAAATTGTATATGCTAAAAATTATCGCAGTCATTTAAAGATTTATTTTAAATCTTACTACTTAATAATAGAAGAATGTGGAAGGATGTAGGAGCCGCGGAAGGCCCAGGCTCACCTACCACGACCAGATTGGTCGTGTATTATGTGGTAGAAGGTGATGTTAGGAGTCATAAAAATCGTAGAGCTTGTATGAAAAGGATTATGAATGTTGAAGAGGCGAGTGAGGTGTGTAAGGATCGTGCCATATGGCGTTCGGTTCTCTCTGCCTACCCCGCTAGGGAAGTGGCGTGAAGTTTAGTTAGTTAATAATAGAAAGTTTGTATGGTTGGATGGATGGATGTATGGATGTTTGTTACTTTTTCACGCAAAAAGTAATGCATGGATTTTAATGAAACTTTACAATAGTATAGCTTATACATTAGAATAACACATAAGCTATGTTTTATCGATTTACCACGCGAGCAAAGCCGCGGGCAGAACTTAGTTAGACTATAAAATCGTACTTTCCAAAGATCATATTTAGACAGAACATGATTTATGACCGTGAACATTATCCACTCACTACATTTCAGAGCGCAAATTGCATTTCAAGTACACACAAAGTCATTCATCACGTATGAGAGAGTATTGACAGCTGAAAGAAACATTTTAATCAACGGTATGATCATAGATTATTGGAATTCAATTAACACCAACGCGGATAGAGGACAAAAAAGCCAGACGTAGCTAAAAAACTATTGCGAAATGCGATTTTGGTAAACATATGACGACGCTTTCCAACACCACAAGTTACCAAATTACATCTTTGTAATGTCAATCAAAACGAAACTGAGTATTATGAGGAGTCATGATGATTTGAGAATCACTTTCACTATTTACTTACAGTTTTATTGATATACTATTATATGATGCTGATGATTCGTAACTAACTGGAGGGAAAGCTTAGATGCGTTGGGGATAGCGTAGTTTCTAAACTTTAGATTCTAGACATAAATTGCTCGTCTATGTTGTCGATGCAATGTAATGTAATCTAGCACCAATGTAAATAGAGCTATGGCATTTGTAATTAAAATGATCCATTCAATCCGAATGCTTCACAGACGTGATTTGCAACGAGATAGTTTCTTATAAAGCCGAAAGGACAAGAGAATGTCCAGTTAATATTATTCGAATCGTGCATTCGTGATAATAATATTAAATACACGATTTACATACACACGTTTGGAGAAGACAGCGTATGTAAGCGAAGCGGTATGACAGGATTTGTTTGCGTATACAAAGCTGTCTCTGATGCAACATATTTTGCTAGACATAAACAAAGCCAGAGGGTCACTGTCAACACATAAGTTATGGGGAACGATTTCGGTCTCGCACGTGTTACAGCTGTCTCCCTCGCTCTTGAACACCTTTAAATAAGTGTGAATGGTATAGATACGTGTATCGGTGTACTAGGGCTCGGATATCCGTGTTTCCGTTGGCTAGCGGCGCGTGACCGTGCCTTCCGTTGTGTAGGGTGCTGACATTAACCAGACTAGTGTTTTAACTAGGTGACGTCATCGCCGAAAAACAGTCTGGTGAAGCTACGCCGCTGTTGCAGTGACTGTACTTTCAACCGGTACTTGACAATAGATAATTAACTCCGTAATCGATACCAGAACTAACAGACCAATTATTTTACGCCGATCGGTACGTATAGACGACGCTGTAGCTAATTCCGATTGAGAACTGTTATTATTTATCTTGTTTAATGCTCAGCTGGAACAATGCTATAAACGCTGTGTTGCGTGACTGGGAAAATGTCTGATATTAAAGTAAGAGGATAAGGCGATTCGTTGGCATTGGTGGCACATAACCTTTGCTTGGTTACGGATGGGGTCTTCACCAGTTAGATCAATATGTGACGTAACGACGGAATGGGCTGCTAAACGAGGGGAAGCATATTTTTGCATCGATATATTTGGTCGCCATAGGTCTCATGGGAATTTCCAAATACCAGCGTGCTATAAATAACTCGCATACTTTGTTAGTATGTTTCATTTATCTACCAACTAGCTGATCCATCAGCCTGGCGTCCGAGATTACTTTAACGGTATTCGCGAATTTAACATTTTTCAGGCAATTCAAATGTTAAGAAAATTTAAGAACAATACCATTATTACGTCATTGATCTGTTTTGTCGATGAAATTTAAATTGAATCCGAAAATACACCCATGAATCGTATCTTTTAGGGCCGGCATTTCTTCTGGCTGAGAAACATTAGTTAATAGCTTGCATTGTCTCTTCTCATTCTGCTATGGCTTATTGGATAGCATAAAACAAATTGGCATTAATCACTAATAAATCTTTAAGTAAAATAAGGCAGCTTAACTACATAATTTACTTTTGCCTTTTGAATTTTTAACATTTATGGGCATCACTTGCGTTCGCAATCAAACGATAACTATGCATTGCTTTCTATAACGCACTTACACATGTAGGTGCGTTATCTAACTTATAATCACCAAGTTAACAATAATCAGATTACTAACCTATTTGTTCGCAAATTTTTAATCCCATCTTTTGGAAGAAGAAAAGTTGGTAGTTAATCTTCCTCGTTAGTTTAAGAATAAAACTGTATGACTTGGTAGGTATAAATATTAATATAATTTAATCATTTAAATTTTTATATTAAATCTGGCTCGGTAGATGCGACATTCCGAACCGATGGTAGATTCAAATTGTTCTATTTCGTATTACTAGACGATTTATAAGTGCTTTTTTTAGGCCTACGTAAATAAAGATATTTTGAGTTTGAGTTTAAAACGGAATGGAAACGGATATGGAAAATGTATAAAGATTTATAGATTATACAGGACAGACGAATAAGATTAGTAGATGAATAATAAGCCATGTAATTGGTATAAATATTATGTCCAAAACCAATATGTCAGATCATAAATTAATAATCAACTATAAATGTGCTAAAATCTAAGTGGAATTAATACTATAATGCAGTTGCAAGAAAATGCTAGATATTCTGATAAAGAATGCGACAACGTTATCAAATCGTTGTTATCTACTACACTCATACAAGTCTAATGGATGACCATAGTCCGAGGAAAGAAAAATCACTTGTATTTAAAAAACTGAAAAAACATTTATTAAACTCTTAACATGGATTTACAAATAAATACTCCCTACAATATCACATTTGGCGCCTATTGCCGAAGGAAATGCCACTCTGTTGACCTTTGTTGGTGCCGTACTGTAGCGAAATTACATTTTGGCCGGATTTCAGCTGCTCCTCAGTGAAGGTGCGGACGTTCTTCTCCGCCTCCTTGGGCCCGATCGACGGCTTGCCGTAATTAGCCGCCTTCCTGCCCAGAGACTGCAGGCAGATCAGGACGGAGTACAAATTCTGCTTCTCCCAAAGGTCAATAGTTTGGAACGTCTCTTGCGGGGGCACGCCCAGTTTCTTAGCGGCTTCGAGGAACGCGTTGATGTTCTCCATGCACTTAAAGGCCATTGTGGACTGATTGATCTTCTTTACCGAACCCTCCTCGATGGCGTTGACCAGCTTGCAGAGCAGAGTGCCGTCTTTGAGTACCTGGTACACGTTCTCGGAGTCACCTGACGTGTTGGCGGGCTCACCGGTGAGGACCTTGATCCACTCGAGGATCTCGGAGCCGATGTCGTCATTGTATTTGCTGTTGATCCTGGCCTGGGCGTCGGCGTTGATCCCGGCTTTCCCTGCGCGGTACTCGGCCATGTCGTCTTTTCAGTTTTGCAGACACGTAACCACTGAACGCCGGCCGATAAGCGCTCTCACAATATCACTATCAGAATACTTTTGATAGTGATTATCGCGTATTCCACGAAGGTATATTGGAGTTTATCATTTCAGTTTATCTGGTGGCATAAATGATTATTTATAATTGCCACGATTGATCGTACTTACTGTACGGCTACAGTTTATTTGCTGGTATTGTTCGTATAAATTACTGAATTGGTGCGGCATATGGCACCTATCTGTGTTGCTACGATATCGTAATAGGTATTCTCGTAGCTATAATAAAACAAGCCGATCACGCACAAGGATTACATTAATAACGACATTATTAGTAATTTAGTCAGTAAGAATATTCTAGAAAACACAATTTATCGTCGGTAGAGATTGTAATCTAATCATAAGATAATGTTAAATTGTAAACGTCTTCTTTGAATCTGGTGTTGTAAAACACAAGTTAACATTTTATTAACACTTCGGTACCTATTTTGGTTTGGGGCGAGGGGGACGAGGTCGATTTTTTGGGTGAATCAGATACCAAGATAGACACTAATCTTTTAAGTCGTTGCCAAGCATGCTGTGAGAAAATAATGAAATCTCGTAGATTTAATTGATTGTATATAAAAATACTAAGCTGGCAGATGCACATATGATATCTTAGTGTATTTAAGGGGATGGGTTCCATAATTAATAGAGTTTACCAATTGCATATTTAAAAGCATCCGTTATTTAGCATCATAAACCTTGGTAGTCGATTTTAAACTGCTTCCAAGTGGTAGTGGTCATAATGATACGAAACTTTATGAATCCTAAATCTACTATTAGCAGCGCCCCGCGGTTTCACCCGCATAGTTCCCGTTCCTGTAGGAATATGGGGATAAAATATAGCCTATAGATGTCACTTCCGGATAATGTTTTCCAATGGTGAAATAATTTTTGAAATCGACACAGTAGTTTTTGAGTTTATTAATTACAAACATACACACACAAAAAAATACAAATCTTTCCTCTATAAAATATTAGTATAGAAGGATATCATAAATGCTATTGTAACTAACAAACGGAAGTCTGTTCGAGGCAAATACTTATTAATTAACCGATAACGGATTGTAATGAAAATCAGCACCTTTCTATCCTCTTGCAAAAAAAAATATAAATACCGCGGGACGCTCTTCATAGTTTTTCTGTAATGTTCATACATACATGTAACCTATTTAGTGTGTACAGGAGATTAATGGGTCAAGCGTTCTAGATAAGTTATTATCTTCATGTGATAAGACAATGAATCTGATAGGCCCGTTGGTCCAGTGGTCAGAGAAACTCGCCACGAAACCAAGGGTCGCGGGTTCCAATTCCTGTAGGGGCAAATGTTTCGTGAAATAAACATGGGCATTTGTACTCGAGTCATGGATGTTTATAAACATATTTAAGTATGTCTATCCGTTCACCTAGTATCCATAGCACAAGCATAAGCTTAGTTTGGAACTAGGGAATTGGTGTGTCGGTCTGGAGAATATATTTATAATGTTTTTTAGGTAGAAATCTATTTATTATTAAACATTTAAAATAATTTATATATAAATTATGCTACGGTGTAGTTTAGTCATGCATACAGAGAAGCCACGCGACACATTGCTTTAACAAGGGTCCTGAGTTCAGTTACCTTGTTCAAGGGTCACACACGACTTACTATTTTTGAATAACGCGTAAAATAGATTGAAATGAATTAATTATGAGATTATAGGCCTTTGGCAGTGGGATTTGACAAGCTCGATGGCGCATTCGGTAGTGCCCCTGCCCCATGTGCCAAGAGTTGTGGGTTCGATCCCCACTCTTGACAAATATTCGTGTGATGAATACTTGTGTTTGTTCTGTGTCTGGGTGTTAATATCCAATATTTAAGTATATATTTGTAATACCACTGTTGATTCTGATATCCGTAACACAAGTGCTTAAGCTACTTACTTCGGAGTCAGATCAATGTATGTGATGTCGTTGAATATTTATTTATTTATTATTTGGGGAGTTTTCTTACTGCTGTAAAATGGTACAGTAAACCCAGCTTGAGCCGCATCTTTGTATAGATTCGTCGACTTATTTGTGATAATACCCAGTGGTATATAAAAATATGGAACGTATGATAATACAAATAAAAGATTGTGGCCTTAATTATTTTTTGCCCTAATGTGGTTTATGAAGCGGACTGCTCCTTACCCTCTCTGTTGCCGTTTCAGGGATTGTGTGCTTTAAGGATTGTATAAAATAATGTCCTCCTAACCGATATCGGTTACGGCGGCCAATCTCAACGAGGATTAGCCATCTGCGCAGGAGATATTATAGTGCACAAGTGTGTGCGCTAACACAGGTGCACTCTCTATTCCTTCACTCTCATAGTCCGGTGAGACGGCAATTCGACATGACCGGAGAGAGGTTAGGCGCAGGACCAACGGCTTGACGTGCTTTCCGAGGGACGGGGGTGATTAAACCGCCAACTTCCTGACTCCGGGCTGTTACTGAGTAATTTGGATATTGAAATACCCAGCCACAAATTTTTGGCCCGACCCGGGATTTGAACCCGGGACCTCTTGGTCCTTAGGCGGCGCATGCTACCACTAGACCAACGAGGCAGTCGGATTGTATATGTTACAGTTAAAACGATTCTAGATAGAACGCGGTTTTCCTAGTTAAAATTAGTTTTTACTAAACGTCGTTGTTAAAACCAGAATTAGGAAATGCTCAAAATTTGATATCAGTTTAAACTAGTTCTCACCACACAAAACGCGTTTTTCCGAAGTGAGTCAGTGAAAATTGTTCCGACCGAGGTTGAAGTTCATCGTAGCTTATATGTCGATGCGCCCCAAAATGTTTCATTAAAGTAAATTTATTATTTTTACTAAGTAAAGGACTGCGTCCCGGTTTCTTTTTAATAAATATTTTTAAATTCTTGTTTTCAATCCCAAATTAGTTTCTCTAGTGCTAGTTTTAACTAAAGCTCGAAGTGACAACTAGTTTTATCTGAAAGTCAAATATATCAGTGCTAAATCCTAGTTTTAACTAGGTATTTCTAGTTTTAACAAAGGCTTTAGTTTACACTAGTTCTAACTAGGGAAATCACGTGTTATCTAAAACTGGCTTTAACTGTAACATATATAAATAGACTTAATGATCACAGATGTCGCTTGAGAGCGGTGGTAGCTCAGAGGTAAGGACAAGCGCCTCTTAAACGAGGAGTGCGGGTTCAAACCCCAGCATGAACCTCTGGATTTTTCAAATCTATGTACGGATTTATATCACTAGCTCGACGGTAAGAAAAACATTGTGATGAAACCTGCAAATTGAAACAACTTTGGATTTGTATCTTAGGGTTACGAAGGTCAGATCGGCAGTCACTTCAATGTAATTACCAGACTCGCTAAATCCTGGATTACGGTCTAAGCGGACCCCGTCTAAGCACGAGACGTAACGCTAGGAAGATGATGATGATCAGATGTTGCTAATAACAAAAACCGCAACTTACGTTTTCCATTTGGCAGAACTGGAGTTGCATTTAGGGTTGCCAACCGTACTTTATTATAAAGTATTACACGTTATTTTAGGCAATTGTACTCTATACTAGGTATATGAAGAAAATAAAGTACTCGAAAGTACTTTATTTCGCATGATTTGATTTCTCTGGTAAACAGTTTGAGTATACTCATTATACAACAAAATTGGTTGGTTTTGATTGTTAGAATATTTGTGAATAATTGAACGACAGTTACTGGGGTTGATTAGCAATGATAATTACCTGTTAAAAGTTTGTAAAAGTAATGCAAAAAATGTTTTTAAGTAAGACGACAAAGTAAAATATATCGTGCTTTATTTAGTATGTACTTTTTTTTCCTGCCTTAAATAGCCAATATACTTTATTTGCCCAAAAAAAAGTTGGCAACCCTAGTTGCATTGTCGGGCCGCAGCCTTGTTCCGCGGCACAGATATGCAATTTTATTGTGCCTTATTGTCCGAGCACAATGGCCGCACGGGCTGTTGCGAACAAAGCCAACTATCACCGGTGATAACGCCGATAGGATCGCAGAAACAATTTCGGCTGATAACTCCGGTTGCCTTCGCTCTTAATGATTTTAAGTAATTTCGCAAGTTTATTTTAGTTTCATACATTAAAAAAAACCTTTTGATATTTTAACAGAATATACTGTAAACATCAATTTCAGTACATGGTTTACTACCTTAATAACTTCCCAAGTCAGTAAGGTACGATTTGATTAGATTTTAAAAGCGTATCTTAATTCGTATTTACTTAAAAAAAAGAAATTGTTGGTTGGATCTTTCATGAATAACAGAGTCCTTAAGGTCCCTGAGGACATCGATAAATTATGAACTAATAATAATAATAATGTCCTTCTGACCTATATCAGCCACGGCGGCTAATTTCCATGAGGATTAGTCATCTGCACAGGATATATTATAGTGCACTAGCGTGTGCGCAAACAGGTGCACTCTCTATTCCTTCACTCACACAGTCCGGTGAGAGGTCAGGCGCAGGACCAACGGCTTAACATGCTCTCCGAGGCACGGGTGTGATTAAACCGCCAACTTTCTGACTGTTACTGAGTAATTTCAATATTGAAATAACCCATCACAAATTATTGGTTATGCTTCGTTGGTCTGGTGGTAACATGCGCCGCCTAAGGACCAAGAGGTCCGGGGTTCAAATCCCGGGTCAGACCAACAATTATGAACTATCGAGGAATACAAGTATACTATCACGCCCGTAATCCCCGAAGGGGTAGGCAGAGGCTAAGGAGCAAGAAGCTTGTTTAATTATTTTTATCCGAAATAAAAATTTAGTACCATAAGGCTAGATGGAAAATTGTGATAAAATATAAAAGGTAAGTAAGTAACCAAAGCCAAAACAATATTAGTCGCATTTTACGATATGCTAGACAAGAAAAAAAAATGCACTTTTTAGGTCCCGGACCAACATGGGTAAATGTGTATTCACTCCTTGTTTATTTAGTTATAAAATGTACACATACAACGTCGCGGGACTAGCTCATATTTCAATTTAATGAACTGGTGCACTGGATAATCAACCAATTATTTGGTGTTAAATTTGGGCAACTTGCTGTACTATGAGTGCCGGCGGCACCTCTGACAATATCTGTTAGAAAAATCCTCTGCTTATTTAAAATGCAGCCAAACATTACTATGTCTTCAACACCATTGTGTCAAGTGTTAGATGAAATTATTTAATAAGTCCATTATACTGTACATAATGGACTCATTAAATAATTTGCCAAATTATGACTATAATGTTTGACATAACACACATCTTCCATTATAAAATCATCATCTAAGTAGGTTAATAGCCCACTTTCTCTTTAAACCTCCCATTAAGTTCATTGTGTACGGAAATATAACTGTTTTGACTAAATGTTCTTTCTATGTAAGGGCAAACTTATATTTATTGACAACACCAATTAACTTTTTTTTACTTAGGGAACTCCCACAAGCCCCCTCACCCCCTGAACGGGAATTCAGACGGCGGTGTGTAGGACTCGAACTGACTAAACGCCAAGGTGGCTTCCAGCAGCTCAGTTCCGGAGGAGCCGGTACCCCCACTGCCGGGACTATACGACAGCTCCTCTGGTTGTGCGCATGCCGCGCTGCGCAGCTCATCTCGCGCGGCGGTGGTCGATGCTGTGCACCCCACGGTCGTAAGGCGCCGAATGCACATCACCGAGCACGCGCGCACGTCCAGACATGCTAGGCCACCCAGCACGTCGCAACCCTCTCCGCCCATGAATCAGACGCCAATATCCCCGCGACCAGCGTCGGGGCACACTCTAGCGCTGTGCCCTCTGCTATACCAGAGGGATACGTGAAGTGTCTCGTCGGGGGCGCCTTTCACCCGGCGACCCAAATTGAGGGCGAGGCCCTGTACGCGAATTAATGACCTTTGTTTTTTATTTACTTAGAACTACTTTGAGAGTTCGCTTACATGCTAGGGGTGCAGCGCTTATCTAAAGACCAGACTGATGCACTCAGTATGTGCCCCCGGAATCAAACCTGGGACCTCCAGGTACTAATCGCACCATCACACCATAGAGGCAGTCAAGAGAATTTATGACTAAATTTATGTGTTCCTTTATACAATTCTGTTCTTTTCTCTTGAGAGCCAATATATTAAGTAAAAGAGATATTATAAAAAAGAGATAAAAGAAAAGAGAAAACTAAATAGACAGTCTTTAATTTAAACACTAGGACATAATATGGAATGTAGATTATAGAAACTAATAACTTATTAGTCTTTAATATAAGGTTGATAAAAAAATAACAAAAAAAATATGCTGCTTTAAAACAATTTTATATAAAATTTTGCAGATTACAGTAACAGAATGATAAAAAAATAAATTGATTTTGCAGGAATAACAATTGTTCTCAATAATATTTAAATAAAGTACTTAAAAGTAAGTTGTAAATTTAATTTCATGACTTATTACTGTGTATATACGGCTGCTGCTTTGAAATTTATTGTGAATGATGTCAACTTAATTCTTTGGTGAACATTTTAACCGTTTCAGTTCCATGTATCTTACATTATGATATATTTTTTTCTTTTGTGTTTTAGATTAAAAGTGGACAGTGAACCGTTTAAATATTAAATATATTATAATTTTTTGTAAATATAGGTAGGTAAACAATGAACAATATTTTGTGAATATTTGCAGAGTGTGTAAGTATCATAATTTATTGTATGTTTCTGATTAATCAGATAGGTACTTTATTAGTGCCAATAATTATTGTAATCTATAGGAGGGCACCTTTAAAATATAAAGGAAACAAAAGCTTAAAAGTCTTCAATAACTTTGTCTACCAAACTGTTATCTTAAAGATCATTTACCTAGATAATTCTTGATAAAGTTCATAATAATGTCATTGTTTAAACATTAAATCAGTTGATAATCAATCTATAACAATAATAATTATATTTATGCTTAAAATATTTTCAAACCAAATTGTTACATAACATAAATTTGTATTTTAGGACGTATGGTACCCGGCTTAATATTTCGGTTTTCATCAGTTTATGATAATAATAACTGAGTTACGTTAATTATAGGATAAAGAGAAAATTAGGAGTCATATTCCAATAAGAGTCCAATAGGGCTCGAGGCTGAAACGCACTGAAATGACTAAGCACTAAAACAACTTCGTGATAAGATCATAGTCAAATAAAATATTACGCTCAGGTGAAACAATGGTACGTACGCAATTTTTACTATGTTTACTTAAATAAAACTTACCGCTACTTATGCAGAGATTGAATTAATCCACTAAACACAATTCGCAAACGATCAGTAGTCAATGAGCATTGTATTTTTCACAAAACACTTCACATTCACGAGGTAAACTTTTTACTTTACGCTAGCCAACCGATCGCGCCGCAAGAATTTTGTTGACAGCGCAACATGAATTGAGTTCCGTTCGGAAATGCTGCCGAGTCGTTTCCCCCCACCACGTGATTTTTCTGTTACCTGCTGTGTTCCTATTGGCTGTTTTCGTAAACGTGTCAGGTGTAGAGATGTTTGGTTATTCGGTACTGTTATCGATACGTATGAAATTTTATCCTCATAACTTTTTTTAAGTTCAAGTTTTTTATGGTACTTATATGTATAGAAATACATTTGACACTATTAGCATAGATTTCTTATTTTATTTTATTGGGTTCACAAAGTTCAGTAATACGATATATAAAAGTCCAGAACATTGAACTTACATTCACTGCACTTTTACTAACTGGAGTGGAAATTTAATTAAATTTGTTTTTAATACTTTAATAAAATATTAAAATAAAACCACTGCGTCCAGCTTCGCATTTTCAAAAATCTGATTTGTCCTAGAAAAGTTTTCTATGTACACTAGATATTTTTAATTTTCCTTCTTGTGGTAACCTGAAATATGCACATACAAAGAAAAATAATCTTATTGCGTATTTTTTCACAAATGAAAATGTAGGTTTTTTCATTTTAATAATGTGAAAGAACAAGAGATAATGTATTATTTGATTCTTTTTTCCCTCATAGTCGAAATCACTACGGCAGCTAATATCATGTCAGATAGTTATAATGATATTTAAGTTCAAATTTTTTGTATAATGTATGTAAATATCTTAGTACAACGTATCGATATTTCTTTTTAATTGGTACATTACTATTTTCACCGGTTCCTATTTGACAGTTTCGTTCAGAAATTAAAGATCTAAATGCTGTTTTGACATATGATATTCACAATATCACACGTAGGTAAACACAGAACAAAAAAGCGTGCACGTACTTACTTGAATTTATTAAAATTAATTTCAAATTATTTAGGTATCTATTAATGTTTCAAAAAAATTCTGAAACAAATGCATGGAGGAAAGAAGATATTTCCGTGTGAGGTACTGACCTTTTTTTGTACTGACAAAAAAACATAATTATGTAATTTAATATACAATTACCATCCAACCCAGCCCACTGTCCTATGTTGGTCTGGGACTTAAAAAGAATATGCCAACTGTGGTTCTTGACTAGCCTGTGTGCCTAACATGTCGTAAAATGCGACTAATGGTATATCGGGTTTTGGGTGTGTGATTGTGTAGGCAACAGGTTAGCCGCTTGTCACTGTTTTTTCACAATTTTCCATCTAACCCAGCCCGGCTTTTTTTTTGGCTGAATGTGGTTGAAGGGGTAGGTGCCCCTTTGACTCTGCCTACCCCTTCAGGGATTATGGGCGTGATGTTATTAAATTATTTATATAATATACAATACCAATAGAATTTTAATTCAAGTTTTTGCATAATTTAATAAGATATGGCTGTTACTCAAAGGTCGTATAATGTTCTAACCAGTCAGAACTTAAGAAACGATTATAAGTGTTAATATACTCCTGCCAGTTTTTAATGAGCAATTGTATCGCTTGCCAATTTGTTTCGTGTCCAAAGTTCTAAGGGACGATGTAATTATTTTTTGTAAAGGTGAATAGGAGAATATATGGGTGTGTAAAATTACTTGACCTCTCAGGATATGCCAACTAGAGAGTTGTCTCTCTCTCTCTCTTTATAATTTTGTCTATCGTGGGAAACGCTTTTACGACTCAGCACGACATTTGGGAGCTGTGGCTAAAATAAATAAAATCAGTTAAAGAAATATTTGAACTAAGTTTAGTAGTGTTGTGGTGTACAAAGGTACCTGCTGCACATAATGTTAGTTCAAAACTGCGCACGCCTCTCTGGATTTAACAGTCTCTGAACGCACTTACGCACTTAGCTCGTCGGTGAAGGGAAATATATAAAATGATGAAACATTCGATCAACTATGAATGTGTAACCATGGTCCAATTTGTTTGGTCCTGCTATTTATATTGTAATAAGATTTGCTTAAAAAGCAGACCAGTGTCCTCAAACCTTGATTCTAGTTTTACGCACGGAACATAAAGCTTTAGTTCCCGTTAGGAAGGTAATGTTACTTAGGTGATAGGTCATGCGTTTAAATTAATTGGAGACTCTGTGGCTGTAGATACGTCGGCGGAGCACATTTTTTTAAGCAAACCCATCCAGTTAGCCATGTGGGTATTGTAATTCAAAATCAAAATTTCTTAACTGTTAGAACAACGCAATAGAAATGTTGACACCGATGATAATGTATTTTTACATAGCTATACAAATATACAGGGTTATTTGTAAAACATTAATAACATCGCAGGAGTAGATTACTGACGTTACAAACAACAGCGTTTGTTTTACGATTTTTCCTAAACCGACAAAAAAAAACGGCTTTCCATACTAAATGACGAAACAGCTGATGTTGTTTGTATGAAAATTGTTTTTTTTTGTCAATTTAAGAAAAATCGTAGAACAAATGTTATTGTTTATAATGTCTGTAATCTATTCCTGCGAGGTTATTAATGTTTTACAAATGCATATATACATAACATCACGCCCATAATCCCCGAAGGGGTAGGCAGAGTCAAAGGGGCAGCATGCCCCTTCAACCACATTCAGCCAAAAATGAAGCCGGCCTGGGTTAGATGGAAAATTGTGAAAAAGCAGTGACAAGCGACTAACCTGTTGCCTACACAATCACACCCCAAAACCCGTTATATCATTAGTCGCCTTTTACGACATGCTAGGCAAGAACCACAGTTGGCATATTCTTTTTAACTCCCAGACCAACATGAGACAATGGGCTGGGCTAGATGGAATGTCATATACCATAAAAATAAATAGTTTTTAATATTAATAAAAGAGGCAAAGGTTTTTATTTGGGACAAGGGGCTGGGCTGGATGGAAAGCTGTAAAAAAAAGGAGTGACAAGTGGCTAGCTCGTCGCCTACTCAGTCACATACCCAAAAGCCCGTAAACCATTAGTCGCCTTTTACGACATGCTAGACAAGAACCACAGTTGGCACCTTCTTTTTAAGTCCCAGACCAACACGGGACAATGGGCTGGGCTAGATGGAATGTCATATACCATAAAAATAAATAGTTTTTAATATTAATAAAAGAGGCAAAGGTTTTTATTTAGTCCCAAATTAGAACTTAGACTCTTTAGCTTTTTTTATCTACCGTTCCAGAATTTCAATCATTGAACCTGGCACCACTATTCATAAAAGACAGGCACAGAGGGTTAGGGATTTACGACTGGTCAGAAGTTGACACGTTATCGTCTGGGCGTCACCCAGCTCGAAGACACTGCGTCAACAGGAAACGGTCAAAAGTTCGTTGCTTCCGCAGTTCCGGGCGCAAAACTGATGCCACAATGAAGGTAAATCCAGCGAGGTATGTCTGTGTAAACTATGTATTGTCTAGTATAGAGCTTTCTAAATTAATTAAATTTAATTAACTTTATTATATTCAATCACGGAGTTTGTATTTACTACATATTTACAAGCTTTGGGTACGGACCTAAAATATCCCTAACGTCCTGAATTTGAGGGTCCGATCAAATGTTAGATATCTGTTCCATGACATCCCTTAGGTTTCGCGGAATCTACTTTCTTTGTTTCTTTTACTGTCTAAGTTTCTTTGTTGTAAAAAGTATGTATTTTGTACATGTTATGTAGATAGGCATCTACTATAAACAGTTAATAAATATCAGCGCCGATGTCTTTGACAATGTGTTTGATACTATTTTTTTTATTAGTTCAATCAATATGTATAGACGAAGATATATATAAATTATGTTCGTTTGGGGGTCGGTAATAATTCCTCCATTATTATCTGCCGTTTTAGAGTTGGTGGTAATCTACACTCTATCTATCTCCAAATAGAAGCTCGATGTTTTATAGAATTAAAAATAGCTTAGATTCGCTGTCGAGAAATGGTAACGATTAGTATTAGATAATACGGATGCTTCTGGAAGTTTTCTTGTTAAATCCGAGTTATTTTTATTTTTAAAACTTCTACAGAATGGTGTCTTAATCAAGCTGTCTCAACAGCGATAAGAACTTGATGGTTGAAGTTTTACTGCAATTTGAAGTATAGTATGGGTGAAGCGGACCGTTGCGATGTAAACAATGGAGGCGCGTGGCTTGGGCGGCGCGCATGCGTGTGGGGGGGCGCGCGGGGCGGGCAGCCGGCGGCGGCGCGTGCGCAGGGGCGGGCGGGCGTCAGTCCGCCGCGCGCCCTCGCCATGGCTCGGTGGCTGAAGGCCCTGGCGGCGCTGCTGCTCGTCACAGCCGCCGCCGCGCGCAAGTCGCCCGCTCCGAAAACACGAGCCCCAGATCGAAGAGGTCCACCGCCAAACAACTCGAGCGCGTGCTGGAAGACAAGGACTTCGTCGCGGTCTACTGGTGTAAGTGGCCACTCGAGCGCCGCTCGCCGACCGGCGCGCGTCTCCGCTAATTTTGCGAGCCCAGCTCTCCCGGCTGGCCGGCGGCCAGCGCGGGCGACGCCGTGTCGAAACGTCTGCGACGGCGCCCGTCCAAATGGGTTACCCTCGAGTTAATGATCTTCGGACGGTCGGGAAGACCGGCTGCCGGAGCGCATGATATTTTCGATGCTCGCGATTCGCGAGTTATGCAACCGAGTCGCGGAGACAATATAAACTTGACCCCGACCGCCGCGAGTGTCGGCGCGGCCCTAAAATGGTGCCAGTCTCGTTTTCCACCGTTCCACCGCTGCTGGTGAAGGCCGCGGCGCCTACGCTAGTCCGGGCTCGGCTAAAACTGTGTCTGTGCTCGCACCATGTGCCGCTTGGACGTGACGTGACGTGCTCTCGCATTCTTGACTATTTCTATTGTCGAGATCGAGCTTATATGTTTGTTGACATGTCGCATTCCTCGGATGCCTATATAGAAAAGTGCATTTTGTGAGTGCGGACGCGGCTGGCCGTCAGATGTCTATTAGTTACTCGACACTGCTATCTATATTCGTTGCCGTCTGCAATACATCTCTCACTCATTCGGAGGATGCACTAGACACAAAAAGTGCAATAAATCTCTGTCGAAGGCGGCGCGATTGCAAGATTGTTTTTGGCTAATGCACTAGATTGTTCTGAGCTAACTATACACTGCCATGAGGTGATTAGTGGTTCCTCATTAACAAGGTGTTTTGATACCCAAAAAGCGTCGAATGTCTATTTCGAATATGCACATGATTAATGTTGTCGTTATTAATATCAACAAAACGTAAATAAACAAATCATTTGTGATGTAATAGAAATAATATAGCCGTAATACAATGTCAACTATTACATCTACCTTGCAGTACTAATTAGCTTTAGCATCCAATTTTAGATTTTCACTCTGTATCGTACAGGCAACACGGTAGATTCACGGTAGATTTAGTTCAACCCGGTGTAATGTTCTTGGGAATACTCTTCCAAATTACTAACTCGAATTTTTAATTACTTACTAAAGGCCAGACTTTACCTGGTTTAAATTCAACCAATTTGCCAAGAACCCTCAAATATATTTAACGCGATCCGGTTCAAGAGTGCTCGGTGATACGGTTGCCATCAAAACTGTTACAAAAATACCCGGCCTAGTGTTTGTTAGAGAAAAGACATAATTACGAAAACGTGGCCGTACAACTGTTTCAGTTGGATCACGTCCAAGATCAAGAATGTTATCATTAATTCGTGGATTAATGAAAATTGCGACATTCCGCTAAGAAGAATACAATAATTTTATACGTACTTTGTCGAGGAGCGACAAAACTTTCTGAACAATCTTTGTACTTTATATCCAGAAGATTCCGTATTTTTCCGTAATTATTTATGTGTAAATGTTTACAGCACAATCATTATACAGGGCTAACACTTTCAGTGTTGCAGAAAATAAACCTACAATACGTACAAAGTTATAACATGTAATTACCTCAAATTCTTACACTAACTAAGATAATTTTCGTGTCCATAACTTTTTATATGGCTTTCCTGAATTTTGGCCAAAAATAATGGTATAAGTCGACGCAATGTAGTGTATTTTATAACCAAATTCCCACTAAAATCATCTCAATGATTTTCTTCAAATTGTTAGGCAAAATAATAAAGTGATTTATTTTCATTGGACATCCATATCCCAAATTGTCCTACGCGAAAATCAGTAAATGCAATATAACAATAAAAACATTTGAAACAGCAATTTCATAAACTGAAATAAGACTAAATAAGACGAGATAAAAAAATATTGAACTGTTTTATCTAAATTATAATTCATTCTAGAAGTACACAAAATAAAACGCATATTACCGATATTACCTATTCAGATGCACCCAAAGCAGCTACGTTAATTTCATTGCATTTTAATTAATAGGAATTCAACATGGTACATACTTCTGTAGTTCTATTTTAAATCCTGCATCTTAAAGTTATTTATTTTAATAGTTTGTTGATGTGCTTTTATTGAACTAAAATATTGTTCACAACGTTTGGCTTTTGACATTCGATATTTTACATTATATTACGAGTACTCGTGAACATTTAAATATTCTGTTTATAAGATCTCTACGAGCAATTGATGTCGTTGTTCCATTTGCTTTTAATTAATAGGTGATTAAATACGTTAAAACAATATATAACGAATCCTATTTTATGCGAACAATCTTGGTTAGATCAAAAATAATTGTAATTTCTATCTGCCTTTTGTTTAATTAGTACTGCGATAAAGTTTTCGTCTATTCTGACAACATCAGCCCATCTTATTGCAAAACTATTCGATTGTTTCCTTTAATCTTCTTATTATTTATTATTATCATTATAAACTATACTGCCCTTTGAACATTAATGTGGATTCTTTGGAATTGGGTGACCTTATTCGTTCATTCCCTGCAAAGGACAATATCAAAGTATTTATATCAACTTGTTTTGTTTATATTCCAACCGACTAGATAAATTGTTTTTTAAAAACTTTTTTTCAGTCAGTTTGGATACAGAATTGTATACGTAATCCCAGGGAGTTAATACAAAGGCGTGAAGTACATTTCTTTTAATATATTTCTTGAATTGGCTGGTAGAAAAGTTCATCAAGAGTTATTAAAGTATTTATATATTGTCAAGCCTGCAATCCCCAACGGGGTAGGTCATGACCCTTTGGTCATGACTTGACACCACCACTCTTTAGTGGTAAGCTCCTTTTGTCACCTTTGATTAAAAGGAACATAGTTGATACATTATCTTTAAGTTTCAGACCAAAATGAGGCGCGGGGTTTAAAATTGAAACTACATACTAATCTAGCATCAAAATTTGGCAAAAGCTTTGATCTGTCGTGTTCAAAAAGTTGCTGTCTCGACCTCACCAATCACAACCGAACACCGAATACACCATTAGTAGTTTTTTACCACATGTTAGGCAAGGAATACAGATGGTACATTCTCTTCAAGTACAGTTCAACATGGGACGTAGATTGACTTCCAAATTGATTACGGAATACTACCACCAAATAATGGTTTTTGGTTAGTTACCGGACTAATTAATTAAAGTATTATTAAGCTTAAAAAGTGCCGATGTTTCTATATGTGCACTTATTTGCACTTTCTGTGCAGCATGTATATTTGTTAATTGGTAAAAAAAATTGTTATTTCTCCTTTAAAGTTCATTGACAAGTATTTTATTTTTAATAATATTATTTCTAGTTTACATTTCTTTTACAGTTTTATTGCGTACACAATTTTTTTAGCGTCCTTTATTTTTCATTCTGGTGTGATATTATTATTTTGTGTTAGGAAAAAAATCGCAGTAACATGAGACTTTTCAGACTTTTCAATTATACATACATATTATATTTTATATCCGTAAGAACTCGTTGACAAATGATTTTCTAGTTCACTTATTGACAAGATACTATTATATCGTTTGAATGACAAATTATTTATGGCACATAAAAAATTATTACTATCGTATTTTATTGGTATATGTTTAATGGCTCCAAGAAATATAGAGGGCTTGTCTTGTGCTGCATGTTTGCATTTCCCATTAGTCAAAACAAATTAATTGCTTGTCCTAATCCTTTGTGGAATATTTACAAACTATTTATTCGCTTGTTTGTTATAGTATTGAGGGCTAAGAACCGTTGGTAAGCAGGTAAAATTTTCTTCTACACTTGCAACAAGTTTTGGTGCAATGGCGCAGAATGTTTAAAATCTATAACCGAGTTTCTCGGTAGATGCAACATTCCGAACCCGGTGGTAGACTCATATCTCTTTAACTGTTTTTGACGATTTATACGTGTTTCTATGAAACCTGTCAAAATAATAAATATTTTGACTTTGACTATTTACAGATTTCTACCAGTGGAATATTGAATAATAAGGATTGCCGCACGTAGTAGAATATAGCACGTACCGCACGTACGAGATATAACATGATCAAGCATATACTAACAGATAGAGTGATATATAAACTGTAATACGACGTTAAATAAATCAGATAACTATAAGACATCTACCAACCTTTGTCTCATTCCACACCAATCCCAAACGCGGTTATATTTGGCGAACCCGACGTGCTGGGGTAGTTGAGACTTATACCAACTGTTGTCTCAATTACCCCAGTCCCATACTTGGTTAAATAAATTAGCCCTTGTTATTAAAACGGATTACGAGTACGAATGGAATATGGTTCTAGGAGTCTTCTTATTGTCTAATGACTATAATCCAATCACTTTTTGGCACACTTTTTTGGCACATTATCGATCTAAAGATGATCTCGATGATCCATAATGTGCTATATACAACTTTCTTTTTCTATCTTTATTTATTTAGAACTACAACAATGTTTGTATAGTTAAAGTATTAGTTCACTCGTAGTTAATTGTCCTATAATTAACTTTTTGATGTACAGTGATATCCTCCAATTCTGAAGATATACAAGCAAATTTTTTTTGCAAGCGGCATGTAGCATCGATATCTATTAAATAAAAATCAAATCGATCTATCTTGATTACGCAACAACAACCGGAAGTAATCTCCATTCGCTCTCCGCAGTCCTAGTCTGTTTCAGATCAAAATTTTAAAGCCAGAAATAACTAGACGTTATAAATAACAAAACGCTGTTTCCACGGCACTTGAGCGCGGGTCGTGACAGGAAAATATACTTAGACTCGAATGTGGTCAGCTTTCAGATCAGCCAGTCAGGTGATTTATGCGAGTCCAGCTGTGGATTATTGCTATGAGGAAGTTTCTGTCTGACTAAAATTGTTTTAGGGAAAACAATTTCGTTATATCTCCAGGACTTGTGGTTTGTCAATTTTGGTTTTTCTTATTTACATATTCTTATCGTTCCTCGAATTTTAATAAACAGGGTGGCCCAATGGTATGTATACTTAAAAGTAGCTGTTACGAAGTTAAAATTGCTAAGAAAATATTGAGAAAGTTACAGATCATCTAGAATAATATCTATTAGTGTATATAAACATAAAAATATAGCTCCATTAGCAATATCTACTTAACATTTTCAAGGCGAATGTAAAGTTTCTTTCAAACTCACATTGACATTGTTTATTTCTTCTCTATTTATTTATATTTATTTAAACTGTGAGAATTTCCTAATATTTACGTTCAACAGCTTTCACTATATTTACGGACTACATCTATGACGTAAACAAAAAAGAACTATGACGTCATTACGTTTCGCAAGGAACCTATCTTTAGTTAGTTATTTCGTTTATGTTTTTATGAATCAGTGAACTTAAAAATAAATATAACATGAATGAGGGCATCGTCTGCGTCCGTAGATATTTTTAATTTCATTATTAACGGTTGTCTTTTCTCTGTGATTTGTTTCTGGCATGAATATTTGTGATGGGATAAGGAAAAAAATGGGTTTGGTTATTTCCATGTTACTTTGGAATGTTACGTCCAATTAATATACATTAGCTAAGTTATATAAAGTAAATCGCTTAAAATTACATCCTTTTCAAACATAGAAAAGAGCAATACTTATATAATATAAAAACCAAAACATGTGATGAGTAAGTCCCATGTTGGTCGTAAAGGCGACTAATGTTGTATTGGGTTTGTGATTATAAATAATAATAAATATCAGACTACATCACATACATTGATCTAAGTCCGAGGTAAGCTTAAGCACTTGTGTTACGGATATCAGAATCAACAGTGGTATTACAAATATTTATTTAAATATTCAAAATTAACACCCAAACACAGAACAAACACAAGTATTCATCATACAAATATTTGTCCTGGGTGGGGATCGAACCTACAACTCTTGGCGGATGGGGCAGGGTCACTACCACTGCGCCATCGAGCTTGTCAAATTGATTATGTAGGCGAGCAAGCCACTTGTCAGTAATTTTCCATAAACCTAACACAATGACTGACTCGATGGCGCCTTCGGTAGTGACCCTGCCCCATGCGCCAAGAGTTGTTCTGTGTCAGGGTGTTAATATCTAATATTAAAGTAGGTATATATTTGTAATACCACTGTTGTTTCTGATATCCGTAACACAAATGCTTATGCTACTTACCTCGGAGTCAGAACAATGTATGTCATGTAGTCTGATATTTATTTATTTATAATTTTATGTTTAACCGAACCTGGTTTAAGGACCTGATTGCCCATTGGACTGCCTTCCAATTCTATATAAACATGCATGTGATAAATAGAATCAAAGGCAAACACAACGCCAAATTTTGATGTTTATTAAAAAGCTACCGATGTCTTGACTCCAAAAATGTTTGTTTAAAAACTTAAAAACCTGTTAACAGGAAAACAAATGCCAATATCAATCGTTTCGAGATTTCTACAAGTAGTTTAAAATATTCTGGCGCGGCTCTACTCCGTAAATAATGAATAAAGCCCTGAATAAGAGCTTCTAAACAGTAACGATGCTATAAAAAGAACGCTACAATGACGGTACACGCGGTTAATAGCTATACGTGGCATTACGATAGTCACATCTGTTCTCACGCACTATTGCAGACAAATCTATATTTTACAAACGTCTATGTGCCTATTTTGTGTTATGTTTTATAGCTTCTTTTTTGTACATATATATAACACAACATTTGGTCGAAAATAAAAAGATATTGGTTTTTGATTTTTTTTTCATGAGAATGGTGGTCCACACTCAAAATGTGAAATTTTTGGAAAGATAACTCGTATCGTATTGACTTTTTTGTACCTACTTACCGATTTTTTTAAAGATAGAACTTTCTTATTAAGTTGCGTACAGTCAAAGACATATCTGTCTTATCGGTTTATCTGAATAATAGAAAGAGAGGCGGTTTTGCTTTAAGTATCAAAAAATACATATATTTTGGTCCACCTCGGTTTGACTGAGCATTATCTCTTCATCTTCCTACTACAAAAGCTAAGCGAGCAAGCAAAATGCCTGCTTATTATTTGTCAAAAATCGTATTTAGTGCCATAAATGAGATTGATGTATATCTATCAATTTCTTTATTTTTTCTTGGCAAAAACTGCCAAACACTCAGGCCTATACCATTTACGAAAAATCGAAGCAACTAATATTCGTTGGTTTTCACATGTAGTAAAATTAGTAATGATTATTGTTATTTGCCTGTACTGCCACAAGGCGAAGGCAGTTGAAGGTCGAGGTATAAATCGCCGCTCACGTCAGCGTCACCATTGACGAGACACGGTGACGTAAAAGTCAAGGTCTTTCTCCAACCTTCTTCTGTCCACTGTGTCTAACAACATGCCGCATATACCTACCTACATATTATGGAAAGTTATTAGCTAAGGCAACGCATTTGCCAAAGAATTTTGAAGCGAAACAATTTTATAGGGACATTGGATATTCAGATTGCTTAAGAAGCATACCTATTACCTAACAATTGTATAATAATAACGTCTTGAATGTTGAATGGAAACCAATTTTATTGATATTTTGAATAGATAGGTATGTGGTTAGTTGGAAATTTTACGATTAATTGTGACCAACGAAAATCTGTAAATAATAAATATTCAAACAAAGGTCATGTTTTATCATTAAAACTTTGATTTTAATGAGTTTAACGTTGTTAAATTAGAATCCTTGTAAGTATTGATCGGTCCTATTTCTAACCGAGTGGTTATTCACATGGGTCGGTGCACAATGCACATGTATCCCCATCTATTCATCCAAATTGTCGTTGTCAAGCTGTCGATGACAAACGTATGTGTGTGACGTTAATTAATGACTTTGGTTTATTATGCACCTTTATGACTGCCAGTTTAAAGATCATTATAGGTATTATTTGAAGCTAGAACGGTTATAGAAAATGTATGCCTCAAGACTATGATTTATCTTTTTCTTTTCTAAGTTTACCCTATCCATAGTCGGGTTCCACTTTGTTTTTCTCTTAAGTGGAAAGGCTAACCTTTCGACTTTTGTAACCCTAAGAAAAACTAGATAAATTGAATAATGGTTACACATCTTTAAATATTCAAATATAGGTTAATACATGATATGTCAATTGTTGCCTTTTTTCGATCCGGAAGAGAAGTACTCAGCATTTTATAAGCGATTATCAGCGGCCATTACTCGCTGATGAAATTAGCTTTCGATTGGTGAAAGAAGTTTTCAAATCGGTCTAGTAGTTTCGGAGCCTATTCAATGCAAACAAACAAACAAAATCTTTCCTCTTTATATTATTAGTCTGATATGAGGCACGTCGTTGTCCAACGAACTACTACGCTTTTAACGACAATGTCCAAAAAAATCAATCTACTCTTCATTCACTGAATATTTATGTGAAACGGATGTTGCGTAATATCCCGGACGCATTGAAACTAAAATGAGCATACCATAGATTTACAAAAATTTCTAAATCTATGGAGCATACATATTTTCATTATTCCAGTCGGTGTAGACTTGCTAATCAGCCACAATTAGACTGCCAGAGCCCACCTTTAAATTTCAACGAACAAATTGCGCTACACCTACAGAATGGCTTGTAGCATAGATTTATATCGGCTAACATCTCGCCAGTAATCCACAGGGAAGGTAACCTTGGCTGCGCAGGCGGTTTATTTACAAAATCAACTTTATGCATCTATCAACAGTGCACAATGAATCAGGTGGAAACCTATTTGTGTATCGCGGAGCACACTCTTTCAACGCGATCGTAGCGAATACAGACCATGTTGCTAAATCTATATCGGCGAGATTCTTAATTGCACTTTAAACATTTACAGCAATTACCATTAGAAATTGCAAAAGCTAGATTTTACGACTAAGTCATTTATACGTTAGATTTCCATAGCGAAAATATGCAATGGCTTTAAATTTAGATTAAAATTTTCATCACCTGGTAGAATGTATAGGTATCAGCAGATGACGTTAATGTTAAAAGTGTCTACTTTTTACTTTTTATCGTCCTGTTAGGTATTTCTTATATATCTTAGGTAGTTTTTATATGACAATTGTGTAATGCTGGATTTTACACCTAAATTAAGCTACAACTTGTCATTACTTCTTCACAATGTTCTATTTAACCCAGCTTAGTTTTATTTTTGTCAGAATGTGGTTAAAGGGGCCTGCTGCCCCTTTGACTGTGCCTACCCCTTCGGGGATTATGAGCGTGATGTTATGTATGTGTGTTTAGCTACAAACTGTATATTATGTGAATATCATCTTCCTAGCGTTATGTCCCGTGCTTAGATGGGGTCCGCTTAGACCATGATCCAGGATTTAGCGAGTCTGGTAATTACATTGAAGCGACTGCCGATCTGACCTTCGTAACCTAGGGGAACCAGACAATTTTAGGATCATCGTTACAAATCCAAAGTTGTTTGAATTTGCAGGTTTCATCACGATGTTTTCCTTCAACTTGAAAAATCCAAAAGTACAAGTTTTGGGAAAACTTGTGAAAAAGAAACCCAAAAAACAATGCTTAAAACAGTTTCCATGATTTTGTTAAAGTTTATTGTACATTTTTATAACTGTAAAATAACAAACTGTCAAGACATTTAAACATTCGTTTATTCGTATAATTATCGTCAAACATTTGGCGATGGGTATACTGGTGTTATTTAAATAAGTTGGCTGTTACAAAGAATGAAAGAACATGTTGTTGACAAACGTTTCTTTAAATACTTAGGTATAGATTGACTGGTTTCATCTGCATCCACGCGTACTATTTTAAAAATGTACATAATATTATATCTTATAATAATTTATATGAGTCATTTCAATGATTATAAACTGTACTACAAGTTTCATCAAAATCTCTTCAGTAGTTTTTGAATGAAAGACCAACAAGACCAGGCAACACGAAAATGGATGCAACATTTTGCTTAAGTGGTATGCACAGATAACAATGTTATAAGTATTAGTTACTTTTGTTAGTTGAAAGCGTTTTATTTGTAGAGATAAATTTAGGAAGAAACAAGAAATGTTGACAGTTGTGTTATATGAAAGTTTAAGGAGTGAGGTGCAAGTGAGTGACAGGAGTGAATTTAATCTTATACATAAAAAAATCGTGTCACGGTTTTTGTGGTCGAACTCCTTCGGAATGGCATGACCGTTTTTAATGTGACCTGTTTTTTTTGGGTATTTGGGTTCTATGAGATTTTGGTTTTGAGTCCAGTATTTTTCACCCTCTTACCGTCCCATTTAAGATAAACACAGGGGATGGGCCCCTGTTTTTATCTCAAATAGGACAGTACGAAGTTCTCCGGGACAGCTAGTATACGTACAGAATTAATATATCCGTACGAAACTATGTACATTAGCCCCAATAACAGGCGGACTACAAGCAGTGGCGTGCTCACAGTTCATAGTAAAGCAATTCAAATTGCCTGGAATTTGCCCAAGTGCGATAAATAATTCACCAGGTGACAAGTTATTTACAAACATCTTCTGGAGCAAGAAACACGGTTCGGGGCTTGTTGCTGTAAGCTGAACTGTTTTCACACTCCTGCGGGCATACAGTTTGCGTAGACACCTAATAATAAAGTATATCTAACAACTTTCTGATATTGGGATTACTTCTAATACCAGCTGGTTGAGTTAGTATGTAGCCGAGGATAAAGTTGGGCTGGGTTAGATGGAAACTACCAACTTAAAGATGTTTAATTTGAGTGTCGACAATAGGACGACGAATACGACCCAATCATAGAAACTTTGTTCGATTATTGGGTCGTATTTACACACACACACTATCACGTCCGTAGTTCCAGGAGGGGTAGGCAGAGTCAAAAGGGCAGCAAGCCCGTTTAGCCAAAAAAACTGGGCTGGGTTTGATGGAAAGTTGTGAAAAGGCAATGACAAATGGCTGGCTTGCCGCCTACACAATCACAAACGAAATACCCACCCACCATTAGTCGACTTTTAGTCGACATGCTAGACAAGGTACACATTGATCACATGATTTGCTTGTCCCGGACCTACATCGGACGGCATAATTATTTATGTAACTCGATAAATTTCCATTTCAAAAATGGTCGTAATTATAAGTTAATCGAAAACGTCTGATTCCGGGGACTTTGGAAGCTGTTCTTGCTCCTTAGAGTTCAGGTGCGAAATAACACTCTAGTTGCGGTCGTACAGTCTCATGTAAATCTCCTCTTTACAATTGACGTTTTAGTGACCTTACATTTTGACGTCAGACGCGACCGGTCCAAATCGCTTGTAGGTTATAGCCATGCCCATTGTATAAAGGAAAATTACTGCAGTGTAACCATACTTAGAAATACCTATACACTCTATATTAATAACCACTTTTAGGTACTTCTAAACGTATGTTTATTTATCATGTTTAGACTAGACAATGGGTTTGACGTTGACTGAAAAAACATCAAAGTTTGACTCGGATAACTTCTGCTGAACATCAAAGTGAGGTGATTTGCTATTATTAACTTTTGTCTGAGCTTTGTGTATCGTAAAACATGTTAGACAAGAGCACACAATATCTACAAGGTACCTACTCGTATTGTTCAGACACGGACACCGCATGTCGTCAATGAATATCTTCTTTGTGAACAATAGCTGTTTATTGAAGTCGCTTCTTAACTCTATTTACTGTTTTATATATTTTTCGACTTGTAACATTAAGCCGAAGTCGGTTGTCATTATAATTTTAACGGGTTTTAATAATTGAGAGAATGTAAATGTCCCAATCCATAATAAAATACTATTTTTTCTAGAAAATGTCAGATACAAAGAAGATATTGTCAATTTAGCTGTGTGCGGCAGCTAAATTGACAATGAAATGCCTGTATCGTCAATAATTACTTGTTCCTGAGCGCGCATCGCATCATTCGACATGAAATCTGAACGATTCGGTATCGAACGTTACGAAACATCACAGTTAAACGCTTCAGTCTCAGAATGTGGGAGCAGACCGTGATCAGCTGATACTATTCAAATAAAATAGCGCGTAAACAAACTAATTATAGTTAGGTGGCCAGTGTTTGCAAATCTGGCATAACTCATAAATCCGGTAGTTAAATTAGAGAAACACCGCAAATTAAGCCGTAACGCTCGGAGCCATGAAATTGTAGGTGCATCGTAAAACGGTTCAGTGGTCGCTACCAAGATTTATTAATTTACTTGCTGATCCCGCGCCTTTGTTCAGGTCCAAGGTTTTCATTGAATAAATTATGTGATAATAATTCAGTAATTATAGACAAAAACCAGCCAATACCAATAGTGATAGTGGCTTAATGATAATGACACTTGATTATTTTGAAATAAATATTAACTTACAGCTTTTAGTTGTTAGTTATTAAACACCAAAATAAATAATATTGATAAAATGCAAATAATAAGGCACAGAAACCAGATAGCTTTCGTATGATTTTAGTGAATTAAATAAAAAGTATTTTTGCAATTAGATTTTTTTCAAACAATTATAAATTGGACTGATTTGTGCACTGCCGATCTCGTTAGGAGGTAAAATTACATTTCTTGGTTGATAATAAGTTATATACTCTCTGAAAATCGGACGGCCAATCGTGACGGAGGTGGTGGGGCCGTTAGTTTATATATATATGTGACTGGCTCGATGGCTCATTCGGTAGTGACCCTACCCCATGCGCTGGGAGTTGTGGGTTCGATCCCCACCCAGGACAAATATTCGTATGATGAATACTTATGTTTGTTCTGTGTCTGGGTGTTAATATCCAATATTTAATTATATATTTGTAATACCACTGTTGATTCTGATATCCGTAACACAAGTGCTTAAACTACTTACCTCGAAGTCAGATCAATGTATGTGATGTCGTCGGATATTTATTTATTTATTATTATTATTATTTTATATTTAGTTCTAATGCCCAATGCTATAAGACGATGTATATCTGGTAAACAGATGCGAGAAGCTGTGTAACATGCGACAAGGTGCTGGAAGAGCTGGAGAAGATCGACGACGACACCGACACGTTCGGCGTGGACTTCGTCAAGATCAACGACAAGCGGCTCGCTAAGCAGTATGGCATCACGAAGTTCCCCGCCCTCACGTACTTCCGTGAGAAGGAGCCGATCATTTACGAAGGTCTGTGCGATGTAAAGGTATTCTCTGTAATTCCTGTGATATGGAAGAATATGTGATGACTCCGATAATTTTTAACAACACCCAACCCCACTCACATGTGGGAGATAAGTCTGTGCTTACAATAAACTGGATTTGTTAACTATATTTTTAAAAGGGCGACATTTCTAACATAGGCAGATGGAAAGTGAAAACCTTCTGATTACAAGCCAATGTGATTGTCGTACTTTCAAATAGTAATTTAATTTCTAAAATTAATTTGAAAATTGTTGTTCCAAGGCTGTGTAGCCTTGTAATATAACATTGGACATGAGCTGAAAAAAAATATAATTTGCTATTATTTTGTTTCCTCATTATGTTTATAAAGGAGACACAATAATAATACGAGATAGTCCCGTTCGAAATTGGTCTAAGAGCGAGAAAATATTTGATGACTCGACATCACATATTGGGCTTGACTTGATGACTTTTAAATAGAAGTCCGGTTCATTGAGGTCATAGATTCATCAGTATGTAATATTAGTCTCTACTTGTGACACTGTCTACGGAAAATAGAGCAGTCAGGCGCATAGTAAATGTTAACTCATGGAGACACACACATATGATAATCAATCTATGTTTTCGTTTATACTTAAGCTTAAAATTACCTATCTTAAAAGTGAGAGACGTTATCAACACGCGATTCAAAGATCATTTTTTAAACATTAGGTTAAAAAATATATTTTAGAATCCAAAGATTTTTAAAAGACTTTCTCTTTGCTGGATTAGTTTCTATAGGTCCAGTACAGCTTACGACAAAACATTAGTAGCCTGCTGTTAATTTCACTCGCACTCTATATCGTTCGACATGACCGTTAGTCGAGTGGTCTGAGAAACTAGCCTCGAAACCAAGGGTTGCAGGTTCGAATCCCGCTAGGGATAAATGCTTCGTGTGATGGACATTTTTACTCTAGGTATGGTTGTTGATAAATCGTATTTAAGAATGTCTATTTGTTACATCGTATCCGTAGCAGCTTATAAGCTTAGTTTGGAACTGGAGAATTGGTGTGTCAGTCTGGTGAATTTATTCATTTATCGTCGCAAACTGTGCCTCGATTAGTATTGGCTAACATAAACAAGATAATGAATAACCGCTTTCCTTTACCCGAGTCTGAGGGTGAAACATCCACAGAATATGTAGGGCGACGTGATTCAACTGTCCTGGCACTTGTCGTGTCGAGTATGAGGAGACATTGCAAATACCCCGTTTGCTCTTAAAGCATGTTGTAGATATCGTTGTCATGCTATAAGAGAATATTAATTTTGACTTTAATTAGTCTCTGTATAATAAGCAACAGTTTATAAACACATTTAAATATTTATGCTTGCCATTATTTGGTATAGTGACAACATTTCAATTTATACTATTTTTAAAACTGAGTTAAAACCTAATTCGATCTTTTTTAAACTAAGGCTGATGTAGCTTGTTAATTTGCTATTCCAATAGTCGACTAGATAATTTAGACTTGAGAATTGATCGCTCTGTAACAGCCCACAGCTGAAGATTCTTCATTTTGACAGAAAACATCTTCAAGAAAAACAAATAGCGTTGAATTATCGGTCCTACAATCCTACAAATACATTTACGATAGCATTAAAATACGAGTTTCAATGCTCCACTTTAAATTTAGACCGTGTAAAACAAATTCATCGGATTAAATTTTAGGAGATCTCATGGATGAAGAAAGCGTCCTGGATTTCCTGACGAGTTTAGAAGCAATGGACCTTCCTGACCGGATAGAAGAAGTGAACCAAAAGATCCTGAACAAAATCATCGAGGACACGAACTACGTAGCCGTTCTCTTCTGTAAGTATTTCAGAAGTAACTGTACTAGTGTTTGTTCTTAATAGATTTTATCAGCTATTGTGGTAAAATCGTTTTCTTAAGGCATTTTCAACTAACATTCCGGCCGAGGCCGACTGTAAAGTCTATTATGTGTAGTTCTATCAAGTAGAATGTCTTCTCTGTCGCCTTTACTTGTCATCGTATATGTTAGTAAAGGTTAGAGGATTCTGTACATTGTGCCGTGTGTTTTGACTGTGTTTTTGACGTAGGTCCTGATCACAAAAGTTGCGGCCCTTCAAACAGTGAGTAAGATTCAGATGGCGGCATGCCCCTTTATGTCAGTTTGGCTGTTTGCCTCTTCTGCTTCGTAGACTAGATATTTGTAAAATTTTATGTTTCAGACGCGCTTCTCGCTTTTCAGTACTTTATACGTGCAAGGGAGACTATCGATAGTCCTATTACGAAGTCAGCTCCTGTTATTCTGAACGAACAATTGATGACGAATACAGCTAATTAAATATTTGGCACAGACACAAGAAATTGATGCAGTAATCTGAGTTAATATGACTCACTGGGCGAATCGCTAACATATCAAACAATCATGTCATTTATATTGAACTTAATCGCAGTACAACTTATCCCGACACGTACTTATCTTCTTCCACTCATAAATCTGTCTCTATGTGATCATTATTAGGGTTTTTGCCAGAGCGGCGAGCAGGTCTGGTTGCCGAGTGTCTGTCCGATGTAAGGGAAAGCCAGAATCAAAAACGCGTTTGCATTATCGGGCGGTGAGGCGATCTATTTCTGGCGTGCTATTTGCGGCCCGCCAGCAAGCTCGGATTGACGGACCGACCTGTCACGCCGACGACGACGTCAAACGTACATTTTCTCTCCTTAACGACCGCAAAAAGCTATTAAAAACCCATCTCTTTCACCAAAACAAAAGTCTTTACTACCAACACCATGAACACTTCAAAATTATGGTCCCACCGTGATGACCTTGACCCAAATTTCTGGTGGAAGACTGCCGTTCACGCCTCAGCATGTTCTCGTATAAAACTGTTTACACTTTTCTATTTATATCCGCTTCACACAATACAAAGCTTTAAACGGTTTGTTAATAGCGTTCACCTGTGTTAATTACAGAAACATCCCATAGAGTATCTATGGTAATTTTGGTGAACCTCACATTAGATGTCGTAGAATGTTTTATTGTTCTCACAGCAACCTCGCCGCACATTATTACATTGTTTGGTATGCAGAGCTGAGATTACAAAAATAGTTCCCGCTTCTTTATTCTATTTATGCAAAGCGTATGTCTACTCCATAAACTGGATCGAGGCATCTCAGATTCCACTGCCAACATTACATACTGCACGAACGAGCTTCATTACTTACACACACTAAACTTCTGATAATGCACTTCTCGAATTCATAAAAGCAAGCACTTAACAGTCTGTAACAGCTTCGGAACCTAGTGGCATGGGCATTGGGGGGAGACGCCGGCGGCTCAGCGGGACTATGCATCTGTCACTCAAAGAATTCAGCAAGTCCCCCGCAATGTTTCAGATAAGCCAGAATGCAAGAAGTGCGCCAAAGCTCTTCAGGAACTGGAGAATATCGACGACGAAGCTGACCAGCTCGGCATTGGTTTTGTGAAGATCCACGACGAGGAACTGGCTGAAGAGTACAGTCTTGGCGAGCTGCCAAGGCTGGTGTACTACAGGCATCAAATACCTATTATCTATGAAGGTCCGTGAGTCATTTTTGCGGTTACTGACGTTTGTATTACGAAACTGGCCAGAGATTTTGGATGTGGTGGGTGAATTGCGTCATTGAATCTTTCACCTTTCTTGCTTGTTGCTAAATGAGTGTACTTTCTGAACAAAATTTGTAAATTGGGGTTCGCAAAGAATGAGTATAACCAACAGAGAATAGCGATTTTATTGCTTGTTATTTATAGTATATCTCGAGGTTTAATTTAACGTAGTCATCGAGTAAATAATAGAGTAATAGTTAGCTAGCAACGAGAAAGGGTGTTAGCAATTATTAGTAAGACAAGAAACAGTATTCCTGCTTACTTTGGGTCATATTTTCGTATTGATTTTTTATTGTTTCGTAGTGAATTTTCTCAATGAAAGTATTTTGACTAGACGTTACTTATTATATTCTCAATATTGACAAATTTTATTGCAATCGTCTGATTTGGTTATAGTCAGTCCAAGCAATTGCATCTACCTAATAATATATTGGTTCTTACCCCTAGTATATTTTTATAACAATTAACTTATTAAGTTACTAAACTTACGATTGATTGTTTGGTTCCAATGCTCCTAAGCACAAATGCTGGCTGGATACATGACAATTAGCCGCATGCTGCTCTAAACAATTTATTTATTTAATTGTTAATCCCATTTCCAGGAGAGTTAAGCAGGGAGGAGGACGTGCTGGAGTGGCTGATCGCGAACAAGTCGACGGGAGACGAGGAGGACATCATCGAGGACGTCACCGCTAAGACCCTCAATACCCTTATCGGGAACGTGGACAACCTTGTAGTACTGTTCTGTGAGTATCATGTCATCATACTTTCTCTACAAGAGTGAGAGTCGCCAGCTGTTCTGACTAGACGTTTATAATTACGGCGATGCGTTCCTAAATTGCGACAGCTCAGTTCAACGCGCCCGATATGTCAACTCAGGCAATAATTTGTTGGCGCACGACGCACACCGACAGGATTTTAATAGAAGAGTTCCACTCTTGACACTTGACATCTTACTAGGCGCGTTTTATTTTGCGGTGAATGCAGCAATTTTGAGTTAAATCAAGATTCAGCGAAGTGAGCCTAATGTGAAAGTAGTTTTTAAATTACCTGAGTTATATTAGTCTCACCTCACCTCATGTCTGATAACGATTACAAGGCATCGTATGTCCTCACAAACATTTGATCCCATTGGAAGACAATTTTTGGATCATAGTTACAAATCCAAAGTTGTTTGAATTTGCAGGTCTCATCACGATGTTTTCTTCCCTCACCGCCGAGCTAGTGGTATAAATACGTACATAGATTTGAAAAATCCAGAGGTACGTGCCGGGTTTGAACCCGCCCTCCTCGGTTAAGAGGCGCATGTCCTTACCATTGAGCTACCACCTCTTATATTATTTGAATATAAGGAGCTACAACTAATGCTAGTTTCATTGAATCTTTGTAATTTCTTTACTTTAAAATGTGACATTTTTAGTAGAGCCACTTACCATAAAAATGATTTGATAAACACTGATATCATTCTCTATACATTTCCAGACGACCACGGCGACGAGGAGTCGATGACCGTGCTCGCCGAGCTCGAGAAGATCGACGACGACTGCGACCGGCACGGCATCCAGTTCGTCAAGATCGACGACCAGAAGGCGGCCACCGCGTTCGGCATCGACGACGTCCCCGCCATCGTCTACTTCGAGAAGCAGATCCCCAATGTTTACGACGGTAATCCCAACTTTGGGACATAACATAACATAACATTACGCCCGCAATCCCCGAAGGGGTAGGCAGAGTCAAACAGGCAGCATGCCCCTTTAAACAAATCAGCCAAAAAATCAAACTATAATGACAAGTGGCTACACAATCACACACCCAAAATCGCGATATACTTACCATTAGTCGCCTTTTACGGCATGCTAGGCAAGGAAAACAGTTAGCGCATTTTTTAAGCTCCGGTTCAACATGAGACAACTTTGTCTATACGTCTGAGCTCGTTGGTTTGTTGACAAGACGACTGTAATTTCCACTGTTTTTGGTTGGCCAAGATCGAAATCAAAAGCCGGCCATGTGGTATCGTCAAAGTCCCCATCATCGAAAAACAGATTCTTTACAACGCCTTTTCAGTATTTGTTAATGCTTTACATCTGAATGAATGTGTCAAAAACCTGATTTTTTTCATCTATGTATCATCTTAAAGCTAAATTACCACTCAATTTATTAAATATAAAATTTACTTCTTTGAAAACTGTTAATATTTAAATATACATATATGTTATTCCCACGGCGTCGGTAATTGCTTGCTTAATTTGAAATTTATTTACAGGTGATCTCGAGAATGAGGAAGAAATATTGGAATGGCTGGTTGACCAGCTTGAGAAAGATGAAATTGAAGATGTTACTGACGAAATGTTGGACAAATTAATCAAAGATGGCAAAACAGTCGCCGTGTTGTTCTGTAAGTACTTAAAAAAGAAGTGGTAATATCGTTTTATAATGTGTGTTACGTTTACTATAATTGTGTATTATGTTGCAGATGATAATAACGACCGCAAATCTCAGAAAGTACTAAACGAATTGGAAAATATTGATGATGAATGTGACCAACTTGGCATTGCATTTGTCAAAATTGATAATGATGAAGAAGCTAAAGAGTATGGCATCGAGAAAATACCCACTCTCTTGTACTTTGAGAAGGGAATTCCTACGTACTACGAAGGAAATCTTGAAGAGGAGGAGAAAGTCCTCAAGTGGCTGCACTACCAGACGGAAAGTGACGAAATTGAAGACATCACTGATGAAATGTTAGACTTGATCATCGAAAAGATGCAGTATGTCGCCGTGTTGTTCTGTAAGTGTTTTTTCCAACATTACCTAAGACCTTAACATTGGTCAAGAAATTGAAACAATGCCAAGTTTTCAAATTGCTTTGCCGTTTTAAAATTGTTCGGCAATAATTTTAAGCTTCTAATTTAGTTTTTACTATTCTGTCAAGAACTGGCATATAAATGAAATACAGTTTATCAAATTTATTTCAGACGACAAGGATCAGAAAAAAAGCCAGAAGATCTTAGCTGAGCTTGAAAACATTGACGACGAGTGCGACCAGAATGACATCGCCTTTGTCAAAATAGACGATGACAAAGAAGCCAAGGAGTACGGTATTGAATCGATTCCAACCATGGTTTTTTTCGAGAAGGGTATCCCTCACATCTATGAAGGTGACTTGATGAAGGAAGATGAACTTTTGGGTTGGTTGCTGCATCAGAAACGTCACAGTGAAATTCCTGAGGTCACCGATGAAATGATGGACAAACTTATTGAAAGCACTCCATATTTGGCTGTTATTTTCTGTAAGTTCATGAAATTTTAATGATATTGAACAAACTAGATTTAATTTATTTGAATTTATTGTAATTTGACGTTTTCGCATTTCAGATGACAAAGACGACAAACAAGATATAAGAATTCTTAACGAGCTTGAAAACATTGATGATGAACTAGAAAAGGAAGGCATTGTTATAGTGAGAATGGATAACGAAGCTGAAGCAAAAGAGTATGGAATTGATCACCTGCCGACTTTGGTTTACTTTGAAGGGAATATCCCAGCTATTTATGAAGGTGATTTGATGAATGAAGACGAAGTTCTAGAATGGCTTATTGAACAGAAGAATAGTGCGACAATTGAGGAGGTTACAGATGAAATTCTAACCGATTTAATTGAAGAACATGAGTACGTCGTTGTATACTTCAGTAAGTATCTTATATTTCTACATACGCAACACTTTGATAATATGAATTCTCTACAGATGAATAATTAATGACAAATTTAATTTTCAAGGCGGTAACTGTGAGGAAGGAGAGGAATGTGACAACATTTTGGATGAATTGGAAAATATCGACGATGAATTGGACGAGACTGGTATAATTTTCGTTACCACTGAAGATATATCTTTAGCTAAGAAGTACGGTATTAAGACCTTCCCAACTCTCGTATTCTTCAGAAACAAGGATCCGCTGATCTATAAGGGTAAGTTCTCTTTATAATCTAAAATATAATTTTTAAAGTAGTTTGATTTTACTTGTACCTAATATCTGTTTTTAATGCAGGTGACATCGAAGATGAAGATGAAGTATTATCTTGGTTGACTGATGAAAATACATTGGAAATCCCTGGCAAGATCGAAGAAGTCAACTCCAGGATGTTGGAAAAGATTTTGGAAGAAAACGATCACGTGGTTGTCTTCTTCTGTAAGTGATATAGCATTACGTCAAGAAAGTTTAAAATTTTGTTAATTTTATATTTTTACTTATTTTCATTAAATTCTGTATTTTAGACAAAGAGGGTGACAAGAAATCGCAAAAGATCCTCAGTGAGCTAGAAAATATCGATGACGAATGTGAAGAAAAAGACATCGATTTCGTCAAAACATCTGACGACGGCATCGACAAGGAATATGACCTCTCAGACTTGCCAGCTCTAGCATTCTACAGGCACAAATTCAGGACTATTTACGACGGCGATCTGATGCACGAAGAGGCCATTTTGAAGTGGGTCTTGGAGCTTCATGATTCCCAGCCCGATGTCATTGAGAGCGTGGACAGGAAGACTTTGAAGGATCTTATTGATGATGTGGAACACCTTGCCGTTTTCTTTTGTTGGTACCTTTCATAATCTAACAACTTTATAATTTTCTCATGTAAATACTTCTAAATTGTCATTTTTCTTTGCAGACAGCGAAAACTGTGACACTTGTGACGAAATTCTCGAGGAACTGGAGACTATTGATGATGACACAGATAAACATGGAATTCAGTTTGTTAAGTCCAAGGACTCAAAATTGGCGTCAGATATTGGCATTTTCAGTTTCCCAGCACTGGTCTATTACGAGACCGGTGTGCCAATCATGTACGATGGTAAGGTTTTTTGATTATTTTATAACAGTTTTCTTTAGTTTATTTTATTTATTTATATTTTTATTAATTGAATTTTTAATGTATAATAAATTTCAGATGTTTGAGAACGACCAGCCTCTTACATCATAAAATACTATTTATTTCCATTAACTTTTAAATTAACCTAATATAAAAATGTGTAGTAATAATTGTTTGCATTCCTTATCTTTTGTCCTGTTTATAGGTGACTTAAAGAACGAAAATAAGGTTCTCCAGTGGCTTGTAGATCAGAAAAGTAAGAATCCACATCCATTTAAATAAATTTACTATCTCTTTACGATCGAAAGATTTTATAGTATTAAAAAAGTATTGAATCGTAAAATATTACGTGCATGACATCATTCTCGAAATCTTTACAATAAAATGTTACTATTTTACGCCTTAAATGCTGGATGTTTGAGCTGTGTCATTTTGCATGACAGTTACTAATGCCTGCAGGTGAAGATAGCCACCGCCAAAAATATAAAGCTAATACTAAATCGAAGGCCAGTGCAGATGGTGATAAAAAGTCCTCGGGGTTTCGGAGCAAAGCTGATGTAGATACAGCCAAAAAGAACACGCCAAAAAACGTAAAGCCTGCAGAGTGGAAGACTATGGGTACCCTAAAAGTTAGATACCCTGGAGACAAACCACGTAATCCTGGCAGGAGCGCTACTAAACTGAAGGTTGATGATGATGATGATGATGACAATGGCGATGATGATGACGACGACAATGACGATGACGATGATGAGGACGACGACGAAGATGATGACGACGATGATGATGATGACGACGATGATGATGATGACGATGATGATGATGACGACGATGATGACAACGATGATGACGACGTAGACGACGATGATGATGACGATGATGACGATGATGAAAATAATGACGATGACGACGATGACAATGAAGAAGAAGAAGACAGTATAAGTAAAATCAAAAAGCTATTCAAGTTTAACACTCCAAGCAAAAAAGCAAATTGGAAAACAGTTGGTAAATTAAAAATTCGGTATCCGGCACAGAAGCCAGCAAAACTAACAGTTCGCGACTATGACAATGACGATGACGATGATGACGATGATAATAACAATGATGATGATGATGACGATGATGATGACGATGACGATGACGATGACGACGATGACGACGATGATGATGACGATGATGATGACGATGACGATGACGATGACGACGATGATGATGACGATGATGAAGAGGATGACGACGACGAAGATGACGATGACAGTGACGATGATGACGATGATGAGGATGACGATGACGATGATGAGAATGGTGTTGAGGACGATGAAGATGATAATGAAGATGACGACGATGATGATGATGAGGATAATGAAGATGATGACGATGATGATGAAGATGAAAAAAGGAAAAAAAGCAAAGGAAAACGTGTAGTTAACATGAAATCGGTTCGTCACCGTAGAGGGAATAGTGCTATAGATGACGACGATGACGATGATGATGAAGAGGACGACGACGATGATGATGAAGATGACGACGATGATGACGATGATGAAGATGACGACGATGATAACAGTTTTTTTGGTAGAATAAAACGAATGTTCACAGGTAATGAGTAGCGTTGGACCCCGAGAACCCTGCACGGAGGCACAGTACCCGGTACCCTGACCCGAGTCACATCTGCATGGTCAAACGGAACCCGCATGGGTCCTAGCATTCCAGCTGTCGCCTGCAGTCATTCGCGCTTTCCAACTCAAATGTTTTTCAACTCTTATACTTACTAACATCCATCTAGATATAACTGCGCGATAACAAACAGCGCAATGCACAGTATTAACTTTACTGTATCTTAATACATTTTATACGGGTTATAAACAACAGATTTTTACTGACTGCAGGCGATCGCTGTTTCTACATTGGATTGGGGGCGAAACCGGCTGTCCCAAAAATGACTTATGAACCCTACCAGTGCTGTCCTACTAAAGTCCAAAGTCCGACCAAAGTAGCGAAGGCCACGCCGACGAAGGTCCCGCCCAAGAAACTTGACAAGGGGAAACCGCTGCCGGAGAAGGGAGCCAAGGGCAAAAACAAGGCTCTCGCCAAGCCGGAAAAACCGTCCAAAGGAAAAAAAGGTTTATTCGAGTCTGACAATATTTGGTGGTGGTAAAGAACTTAGTTAATGTATCGTACTTGCTCTAATATCGTCCGATATTTCAGTAAGTAGCCGTGCACGCGAGGCCTCAAGTGGACACGATTGTTGAACAGTTTCCGATCCTTGTCAAATTTGGTTTCACCTTCATCTAATATAGTCCGGTCTAACGTTGCATTGTTTGCTAATTGCACATTAACCGCTAGCTTTTCAATAACCTCGTGTCCCTTGGTCCCCGCAAGCACTTAACAGGGTTGAATGTTGTAACACGTAGCATAAGGACTCCATTCGCCGATTCACTGAACAATTTATTGAGCAATATTTAATTAAACGTGCGAATGTAGTCCGTATTGGTTCATCTTTCTAAAGTATTATTGCTTAACTGTAAATTCAAGATCATTAAAAACTAAATATTGGGATGTCTAGAGACATCATGCAGGTGTACAAATCGTTCTTAAGATTGTTAATTAATTCCAATATTTAGGAATTAAAGTGAAACATCTACACAAGGCATTTCTAATTGTATTTTGCCGTGCCATCCTGAAAGACTTATCGTTGTAAGGATTTCATGTTCATGTAGTTTTCTAGTCTTCATGGAATCTCATTATTTTGTAATACATTTATACAAAAAAGCTAATTTACTTTTTAGATTTTTTAATCTATAGCTCTTACTCTTTTGTATCAACATCGTTTAATATTTTGTTTTACAAAGATGCAGTGCCAAGTTCATTTCTCTGTAATTCATTCTCATTATGAAAATTTCAATAAGAAACGGAAAGTGGTAGATGGGTTGAACAGTCATTTTATTCTTGTATATTATTAATTTCCTTAAAACATCGGGATCCTGGTTAAGATGACTGTCAGCGTTGTCTAGCGCTTCTCGCTTACAAAGTGCTGGCGTTGTGTGACAATATGTCGATATGTAAGTTGTATTGGTTGGCCGAAAATTCGCATGGATGTTTATTTATATTGTTACGTTGATTTGTTGAGTCGGCGCTATAAATTTTTTGTTAAATAAATACATTTTCTATAAAAAACTGTCATTACTCATTTACACACGAATGATGTCAGCATGGTATTGCTGTAGTTGTATCCGCGCATGCCACTTATTGGATGTAAACTGGTGAGTTACCAAATTTTAATGAAATGGATGTGGTTTCTTTAAGACATTTTGTTTAAATGTTTACTTTTCAGCACATATAGTAATTAATAAAATATTTTAGGAAATCTGTTGGATGAATCTGAGGTTCTTGATTGGATGGTTAAACAGAAAGAAGATGAAAGTATAGAAGAAATTGACAGAGACAAATTGTTCAAATATATTGAGACAAAAGAGTTCTTGGCCGTTGTTTTCTGTAAGTATATAGACCATGAGAGTTAATTAATTATCTATAAATCTGAAATTTCCATGTCTTATTTTGAAATGTTTTTTTTAGATAAGGAAGAAGATCCAGGCAGTCCAAGAGTATTGAGACATGTTGAATTGATTGATGATGAAGCCGCAGAGTATGGGATAAAAATAGTCAAGTGTTATGACCGTTTGATGGCTAAGAAGTATGGATTCCGCAATCCACCAGGAATCACATATTTCAGAAAGGGGAAATATATTAATTACGACGGCGATATAGATGACGAGGAAGAAATATTGGACTGGCTAACAAATCCCGAGAATATGGAGTTAACTGATCACATAGAAAAAGTTAATAGAAAGATGTTTCAGAAAATAAGGCAAACATCTGATTATGTCGCTGTATTCTTTTGTGAGTTTTCTTATTAATATTTTTTATGTAAATATGTAAAAGTTATGTATATACATACAAGGAGTTTATTGCCCCTTTGACACTCACTCTTCGGGGATTGCGGGCGTAATGACATATAGTTTGAAACCTTGGAACTGTAGATTTATGTGCTAATTTGAACAATGCGTTAATTTAATTGTATTAAAACTATACTATAATTCCAATTGTATTGCACATATCCCATGTTTTAGACAGTAATGACTGCAAACAGTGCCCTAGAGTGCTGGCAGAGATCGAGCATATAGACGACGATGCGGACGGCGCCGGCATCAACTTCGTCAAGATCGATGATCGGCAGATGGCCAAGGAGTATGGCGTGTTTGCGCTGCCTGCAGTGTTGTTCTTCAAGATGGGTTCCAAGGACCCTGTCATTTATGCCGGTAATTAAACACAATGTCATTAAAGCAGTTATAACAAAAGTCAAATGTCAAAGTAATCCTGATATAAAATTTGGTACACAAACTAATAGATCTTTGATTCTTGTTGAGATGGTGGTGGTAATTGAAATAACTCTCGTGGAAGTTTCTCACGGCACGATATCAGTTTTCTTATAGAAGTATCTGCTAATTACGCCACACACTATGGTGCAAAAATTTTAATAAAAAATATATGGGGTAACAACTGCGCTTTTTGTAAGAGGGTAAACATCTGGGGTCCTCAAGCGTAATACTAATGTTTCTTCTTTTTAGTTTGTTTCATTCTGATGTAGGCTGTATATGCCTCCACCCTTTTTAACAGTGTATAATGATTCTGTGCCAATCTCATGTTTAGGAAGGGCAACCACGGTCCTGTGGATGCCGTCTACCGATATTTTACTAGCCAACAATTTCAGGGGATTTATACGACGAGCAGCAATTGCTCAGCTGGTTGCTCACTCAGAAGAATCCAGCCGGAGACGTGATCGAGGCCCTGGAGGGCCAGGATCTGCTGGACATGATCGAGGAGTCAGGCTCCCTGGCGGTGTACTTCTGTAAGTTGCTTATTGAACGCCCGCCACAGCTGTACACTTCACACGTGACATGACACATTAACACCTATAAAGTACATGTTTGTAACTTTGTGTGTAATTTTTGTATTACTTTTCATAAAGGGTATTTGATTGAAATTGAATTATTGAAATTTGAGGAAGTATTCATATAGATATATAAAAGTAAAAGCATTGTGGTCCCTAAATGAATCGTTGAAATGAGTTAAAACTAATTGGATCAATAAGATTTTTGAATGAATTAAAAAAAATATTACTAAAAATATTCTGAATGTACAAAAACAGCTCAGTTTGTTATTCTTTGTACAAATAGATTTTAATGTATTTTTTAGCTATTATTTTGAAGCATGAGACACTGTATTTAGTTAAATACTTATTACTGAACAAAACAGTCAAAAACCCTATCAATGCGCAAATACTTTTTTAAAGATGTAATAAAGCTTATTGTATAATGTAACTCTATTAACTTTGTCGCTTTTTAATAGGGAACAAAACATTGTGTGAAATTTGCAATTCGAAAGCAATGCGAAAGGCGATGAAAAAGAAAGACCGAGATCACGACGATGAAGAGGGGACAGATCAAGAGGGTACTCCTATTATGCCGGGCCCAGTCTAGGGCGTTTAACCTAGTTTTGAAATAGCACCCCAGCAAACCCAGCATCGTTTTCACCCTTCCTGTTTTAGAAGCATGAAGCATGTCTTTTTATAGTCTATGAGACTGATTCTCATTTATTTATTGAATTTTAGATATTAGCTCCAGTACATTCGAATTGTTAGTCAAGTAGGTGTTTATGAAGTCTTATATTGTAGCACTGTGGTTACCCTTTGTAGATCATACTTAGAGTAGGTTATGGTATTTTGCACTATTCCATTAGAACCCTTAGATATGTACTTCCGTAAATGACATACATGATTTGATCCGTAGGCGATTGCTCACAAATCGTTGTAACAACTTAACTGGCAATAGACGTTAACGTTTCAGATAGCCTCGACTGTGAACAATGCGCTGGTATATTGGAAGAACTGGAGAACATTGATGATGACTGTGACAGACACGGCATCAGGTTTGTCAAAACTCAGGACTATTCCATTGCAGAGTCATATGGAGTAACTGACTTCCCAGTATTAGTGTATTTTGAAAGCAATGTGCCAAACGTTTACGAAGGGTCTTTAGCTGAAGAGGAAGAAGTATTGCAATGGCTGATCACACAGAAAACTGAAGATCGTATTGAGCTTATAACCAGGGTGATGCTGGAAAAGATGGTTGAAGAGACACAGTATCTAGCCGTATATTTCTGTAAGAGAAAAAACCCTTAAAAATTATCATGTAATCTTATTTTTTTTTGGGTTCATCTGATTTTGTATTTCAGATAAACTAAACTGCCATATATGCGATCATATCCTTGAAGGATTGGAGAGTATCGATGACGAGTGCGACGTCTATGGTATTCATATGGTCAAAATTCAGGATCCACAGCTCGCTAAGAGATATTCGATCAAAACTTTCCCTGCGATGGTATATTTCAGGTATGTTGGATAGATGTTGATAATTACAATTGTAGGTAACTTAATAAATCAAGATATAAAAGTTTATTTCTTTTTTAATTTTGTTCTAGAAACGGCAATCCTCTTCTATTTGAAGGAGACTTGCAGAATGAAGAATCAATTCTGGAATGGCTCATTGATGATGACAACCGTGAGCTGGCTGACGAAATTGAATCGGTCAACGAAAGGATGTTGGAGAGATTGCTTTACGAATCCCATTTGCTGGTTGTATTCTTCTGTAAGTACCAGTCTCATTATATATTTTTTTCTCTTAAAATCAATAACTGAAACGAAAAGCGGTTATTATATAAATCTTTACTTTCAGATGACGATGAGGATTGTCCAGAATGTGAAGAGATCCTAGAATCCTTGGAACAAATCGACGGAGAGGTCGACCAGTTTGGGATCGATTTCGTTAAAATATCCAGCCCGGAAGCAGCTGCCAAATACAATGTAGTCAATATCCCAACTCTTATGTATTTCCGCAAACAAGTGCCCATGCTGTATGATGGAGACTTGCATCAAGTTGACAGGATCCTGCAATGGTTGACTTCTCAGGACGTTTTTGAGATCAAAAATGAGATTGAAGAGGTCAATCGCAAAATGCTTGATAAACTTCTAGAAGAAAACGAGTTTTTGGCTGTTTACTTCTGTGAGTAATTTGAATATTGCAGAAAACTATTCTTTACAATTCCTATGAATTTTCATAAAAGCTGATAATTTTTATAGATGAAAAATCCGCTGAAAGTCGCGCTGTTTTGGACAAGCTGGAGAACATCGACAGTGAAACTGACAATTTGGACATCACGTTTGTAAAAATGCAAGACCCTCGATACGCACGGAAGTGGGGTGTCACTAAACTACCTGCTATCGTTTACTTCAGGAAAAGATTCCCGAGTATATACAGAGGTGTGTACAGATTCTGTTCAATGTATTATATGTATGTTCACATCTAAGCTTTTAAAGCACATGCTGATATATGTTTATCTCTGGTTCGGTAATAATAATTTAGATTTACTCTTTAGGAAGCAAATTCATGATCTTCGTCTTGAAAAACCTTTGGTTATACAGGATTCTCTACAGGATTCTCTAAAACGATGGAGAATGGAATTCTGTTCTCAAGATTCTATATATTTTCAGGTGACATTATGTCAGAAGAGGAAGTGTTGGAATGGCTCCGCAAGAACAGATTTAGACAGCCGGAGCTGAACATCTTCATGTACGCGCTGATCGCCTTGTCGATAGCGTTCGTCATGTACACCGCCTTCCTGCTGCAGTGCTTCAAGCCCGCGCCGCCTGCGCCCACGCCGCACCCGAAGCAGGCGTGAGCAGTAAAGACTTTCAATCCACTGATTGTTGTTCAAACTCTGTTATGACGTGACGGCCTCGCCGCAGAGGCTGCAATCAATATTTGACTACGACATTTTCCGTTCGCCTCCAGTGTTATCGAAAGTTCTGAGGTCATCTTCTGGCGAATGGATCGAATCTACTTAGACAAATTACACGTACTTGGGATCAAACTTTTACTTTGATAGAGATTTTAGAATACGAATGCCTAAATTTAGTACGGGATTCTATGAAACGACTACTGGATTGACGCTTTAGGACAGATTCTCTAGAGGTATAATGTAATGTGTAAGACGTTTCTTTTACGTAAAATTTCTCTGATTTTACTAATAATGACGACGTTTGTATAAGTTTTCTTTCTGTGTATGGCATTTTACATTTTTACTGTAACTTCGTTAAGACTGTATTATCTTCTCGGTAGCAATATCTTTATGGATATTTGGTGTGAGATATACCGTTTTCCAGTGTGTCCATGTCTATTCAAGTAAAACTTATATTCGTTTTAATTGCACGGAATCTGTCTCTTTATTACTTTTAATGACGTTTATAGCCTTTTAGATTTCGTTGAGTCTCTGTTAAGTTTGTGTTTTGGTTTTCGGAGGTTTTGAACAATGCCACTTCGTTTGCGCAATATTAAAAACTGAAATTGGAATGTTGACTCAAACTAACATTGAAATCGTTATTTTTTAAATTTTATGTGTGACGAACTCCATTGGGACGAATGACTGGTCAAAAGATCTTGATGCATGATTCTTCTATCATTTCAGCACATTATAGATGAAAATGTTTATCTGAACTAGTATGCGATAACAATGATGGATGGGTGGCTTTGTTCAAAAACTGCAAGTTTTCGAGTGAATGTCCGTTGGGCGGGATCTGGACTGAGGCCCGCATGCTACTACGGTACTTAGTCGACTTCCTCATCTTCTACTACTAGGTTCTATAAACTCATTCCTTACTTACTTTTTCATACACAACATTAACATTTCGAGTAATGATTCTGATGAGTTAAACACAGTTCCAATGAGCGACCAGGTATACCTACCTATACCTTTTGTCGGAAAGAGGAATGTGTATATTATTTTTTCTTAGGTTAGAATAAGTTACCTAAGTATATTAAAAATAAAGTCCAAAGTAACGTAGCGCCATGCCCAATATTATGTATCATTCCCGCTCTCATTGTATGTATAATTGTTGTGTTTAATTATAATGATACCTTTATTAATGAAACGTTAAGGGAAACATGAAGTTAATGATAAATAAATGCTCAAAAGAGTCGATGGCGCGCGAAGACGCGCGCATTCGTTAAATATTGTATATAAAATGTAAATATATAAAATGAATAAAAATTGAAAAACTTGTGTATATTATTTTTTTGTCTTAGCCGTGTAATGAATGCTGACTGATAAAAGCAAAAAAGGGAAAGGATCACTGAGCATGACACAGTCTTCGCGGTATTGAGCAGGTCGTTAAAAAAATATACTTATAATAAATCTGTAGAGAGGTCAATTCTGTACATGAAATATATTTTCAAAATAACTGTCAGGGGGTGATTAGTGATTGATACTGATGCCAAAAATGCAATCAGTAAAATTTTTGTCTGTCTGTCTGTCTGTCTGTATGTTCCTTATAGAAAAAAAAACTACTCGACGGATTTTAACGAAACTTGGTACAATTATTCTTCATACTCCTGGGCAGGTTATAGTATACTTTTCATCACGCTACAATCAATAGGAGCAGAGTAGTGAAGGGAAATGTTGGGAAAACGGGAGAAATTACTTAATTTTTTAAGCTTTCGTCACGTGTGCAGCCTTAATGGTTAAAGTTACATAGAAATCATGTATGACGGAAATAGTCTTTATAATATTAACCATAAACGCGGGTGACACCGCTGGCACAGCTAGTCTGTAATAGAATTCTTATTAGATTTTATGTAAACATGCTTTTGTATTGTATGTAAGCCAGACATATACAAAAGTTTGTTTACATATAAGTTAACACATAGGTATATAATAATAATAAAATGTTGACTTATTAATATATAAAACAAACATTATTTTTTATGACTATAGTTCGTCCCAAAAATGTAAAGAAAAGAACATATATATTTACTTATTCATCAACAGTTTATTATTATAATGTACCTGCCACTTAGATAATCACAATGACTTTTAGGTTACCTACTCATATTTACTGTTAACGGGTTTGTCATAAAATTTGCCAAATACTGCTGAATCCACGCTGTAGTCAGCAGATTTTCTAATCAGGTTTACATTAGGACTCTGAGTTCACACACAGACTGTAAATTATACTTAGTATCAATTGTTATTAGCTCCCAGCCCCGTAAACATGAACGAATATATCGAGGCCCCCACTAGCCAACTTCTACTGTAGGTATAAAGTTTGAACCAAAAGTCCTGGATATTTGTCTGAAAAGGAGCAATATTTATAGAAATCCATAAATATGTTACATATCAACGAATGTTCCTGTTTCTAATCGGAAAATTAGAGCCGCTTACATGTTACTTATTTCTAATGATGGAAAGTCGTAAGGTAAGGATTTTGGAATTTCTGGGCTTGTTAGGAAGACGCAGTCTGCTAACCATCTTTTCATTCTTCCCAATTTGAGTGATTTCTGTTAAATTATGTAATACTTCAGGAGAATTACTGTATTGTTAATTAGTACCTACTTAAGTATTTTAGATCAGTAAAACGTACCTTAACATTAAAAAAGTCGCAATTATTTAAACGCAGAGTAAGGAGAGAGGCTTACATTTGAATGCGAAGAAAACAAAGATTATGGGTGTTTGAAAGAGACGAAACCAGAACGGAAACTGGGATAACGGTTAATGATGTACCTAGTGCTGGAATAGGTAAATGAAATTGTACCTATATCTAGGATGTGCATTTAGCAGAGACGGAAGGTACTCCGCCGATATAGAAGGAAGAGTGAATGGAGCATTAGAAAAACTTTTAGGCAGTAAAGTCTTAAGCTAGAAAGCCCAGTTCGCTATATACAATGCGGTGCTGATTCCTACGATAACATATGGAAGCGAGAGTGGGGTATAGCAGAAAGAGCATGAAAGTAGAATAAACGCGGTCGAGATGCGTGCGCTGCGTAAAATCTTCGGTATATCGCTAACAGACTGCGATCGGAATGATGATGTAAGAAAAAGAGTTGGTCTGTAAGACGGCGTCAGGGTCACGATAAGAAGAGGCGTGCTCTGGTGGTTCGGCCATGTGGAAAGAATGGTTGACGAAAGATTGACTTAACAGATATACAATGCGAAAATGGAAGGATAGGAGCTGCGGAAGACCCAGGCTGATTCTACCACGACTAGACTGATCGTATACTAACAGAAGGTAATTTTAGGAGTCATAAAACCCGTAGAGCTTGTATGAAGAGGATCATGAGTGTTGAAGAGGCGAGTAAGATGTGTTAGGATCGTGCCATATGGCGTTCGGTTCTCTCTGCCTACCCCGCTAGGGAAGTAAAAAGTTACCATTTTTTCATTTCAAGACGAATTCATTTTCACTACCTTAAAATTGAATGGGGAGACCGTGTGTACCTAAAAGTGTTGATTCCACGAATAAATTATTAACATACAACATGTATGCAAAATATTATAGGGCATAGGAAAAGGTACAGGACAATTGTTCCTTTTATACAATAAAGTAGGTATTGTCCTAAGGATAGAAAAAAACTTTCAGGCGATATATATAGAATCGGATAATATATCGAATCGGATTGATAAACACTGTCAAATCGATACAAGTGATGAATAAATAAAAGAAACTCGTATAACACAAACATTTATTTTACTATATTGAGCAATCATAATTACTGGTACATTAAATTCGGTAATAATAAAAACAATGTACTCTTACATCGACAATAAGTCAATTTATTGACAGATTGTTAAATAAATAGGCTATTCTGGTGTACATAAATGAGTAGGTACATTGTAACTTACCTATTTTAAATCAGTCTATTTTATTTCAATACATTAAGTAATATGTGTACAAACGCTAGGAATATCTAATTCTGAGATATATCTACACGTAAGTAATTCCATGACATTCATTCATAAACAATTTTATATAAATTGCAAAATAAAATCTCTAATTTTTCTGAAATCTTCAATTATAGTTGGTCAGTTTAATGAATCGACACCTCTTACAAAATCTATAGAAGCATTTACGTTTTGACAATTTTCTATTATTTTGGATACAATTCCCCTTCCCCGAAATCACCTCTACCTAAATATTTTTTTATATCAGTACTATCTAAATTAACTAAAACCGAAAACCTGGATACCCTTTACTGGTTTATATCAAAAATAATGTCAATAAACCGATCGATGGGTTAACAAGCTGTATGTTTATTACTTATACCTAAGTAAAAATAATAAAGAATAATAATAATAATAACATACATAATCGTTAACCCTGTTTACTTAAAATAATGATTGCCACAAAAAAACATTTGTACATGACTCAATCGCAAACTTTAATTTTTGTACAGCAATATGCTACATCTTGCAACCCAATCATTGTGTACACATGGTAGATTCATATTATTAGTTGATTTTCCTATTGAATTGACGATTTATAAGTGTTTGTTTCAAACCTATATAAATAAAGAGTATTTTGACTTTGACTTTGATACGTACAAACTTATTAATGAAGTACATTATATAAAAAAGGCGTACTTGTACTTTTTGGATTGGTAGGTACTAGGTACCTATTTGTGTTGAATAAAAAAAAAATCCTTTATCTCCTTTTTTATTTCGTTGGCAACTAATTACTATATTAATGTAGACGCCTTTATACCTTTCATCTTAACGTTTTAATTTGATATTCCTATTAACAGAGGCAGTTCACTTTAAACTTGCCAACTAAGTCTAGACCTAGGGCTGCCAAATACATAAGTTTTATTGTGTTACTGCCCAAGCTAGAACATAGGGTCCAGTGTTGCCTAGTCCTACTAATATTATAAATGCGAGAGTTTGTATGTATGGATGGATGTGATACTCTTTCACAAAACTACTGAATGATTTTTTATGAAACTTTAGAATAATATAGCTCATACACCCGAATAACACATGGGCTATGTTTCATCGATGTACCACGCGAGCGAAGCCGCGGGCAGGAGCTAGTACACAATAAAGCACAAATAGCAATTCTGAACTCTGAACGCCAGGACTTCCTAACCAGGCGTGCACGCCCCTCTAGAGAGGCGTAGAGAAATATTAGGGGGACAAAATATATACGTTTGCATTTCCGAAAGAAAAATCTATTCAGCGCGTAAGTAAATTAACTGTTCCGAATTGCAATCGTTGCTATACAAGTTTCGGCAAATCACATGAAAATATTATTATTTTTGGTTCTTGGCGAAATAAAGGTTGGGAAACCCTGCCACTGCCACCGAACACTTAAACCTCAATCGTTGTACTTCGACACCATTGGTGAAGCTATCTTATGTGATGACGAGTCGCGCCTGCTTGGGGTTAGCCAAGTACTTGTGCTTGTCGCTCTCGAACAGCTCCTGCAGGCGACGCGTGAACTCCGCGTGAACCGCATCCACTTCTTCACTCGTCGGGTCCAGATTCTTCTTCACTTCCATTGGCGTTCCAACTGGAATGCAAGAAGCAATGATGATTAAAGATTACGTAAATATATCATCAAGACATCCGCGAAGAGCTAGGGCCCTGCTTTCCCAAGAACCAATGGTTTTTCAAACCCTAAAACAAAAGTAAAAAAAATATTTATTATATTAGTGCTATTGGTATAAATACGTACATTGATTTGAAAAATCTAGAGGTACATGCCTTTTTTTTTTTTTTTAGTTGGGGAAACTCCCACGAGCCGTCACCCTCCACTCGGGGAAGCAGAGGGCGGTGTGTCGGACTCGAACCGACTAAAACCCCAACGTGGCCTCCAGCGGCGCAGTCCCGGAGGAGCCTGTATCCCCACTGTCGGGACTATAAGACTGCTCCTCCGGTGATGCGCGTGCCGCGCTACGCGGCCCACCTCGCGCGGCGGTGGTCGATGCTGTGCAGCCCACGACAACAGTCGTCGGATGCACAGCACCGAGCACGCGCGCGCGTCGAGACATGCCAGGCCACCCAGCATGTCTCAACCACTCCGCCCAGGATTCAGACGCCGATCATCCCCGTGACCGGCGTCGTGGGCCCACTCTCACGCTGTGTCCTCTGCTGAGCCAGAGGGGCACGCGGAGAGCGTCTCGCCAAAGGGGCCGCCTTCCGCCCGGCGACCCAAATTGAGGGCAGAGCCCTGTCGTCGCAAAGGGAGAGCGTCGAGACGCTCAATCCCTCTGCGACCCACCACGACGCGACCCAGCGCGCCCCTGTCGGGTTGCCGAGGATAGGGAGGCGAGCAACGACAACACTCAGCTCCTCCTCTTCCTCGGCAACCCTGGTCCGGCCGCAGTGGGCTACAGCCGGACCGCCGCAACTGCCCGGTAGCAAGTCGTGCAGTTGCGGCTCACCTCGGGGTCCTTCTTCGCTTCAGCCCTGTCATGTCAGGGCCTACTAAGCCCCCCCGGTATGACAAACCGAGGACCCCGGCGGGGGGGAGAGGTACATGCCTGGGTTTAAACCCGCACTCTTCGGTTAGGAGGCGCGTCTCCTTACTATTGAGCCACCACTGCACTACAAGTATATAAAAGTAAACTATTTTATTTCTTACATTTTACTTATATAAAAACTTCATAAAATAAACAGTAATTAAACTATGATACTGATAACAGATTTATAGTTTCGATTAATGGCCTTTTTTATCATAAAAATGTCTCGCCAATGTGAATTTTTACAGTAGTTTTTATCGAATGTCAGCAGTGCCATCCCGAATGTTATTAAAAATACAATATACCTAATAATATTTAACGTTGCTGCCATTTCGTATAGCGAATAATTTTTACCCCCTCACCAGTGCTGCCTCTAGCGGATTTTTCAAAAACCTTTAGAAAAAAGGTTAATTATGCCTGTTAATTCCTCTATTTCATCATAAACCTACTGTTCCTTTTTCTTTATCCGTTCTATCTTGAAAAGGCCGCGTAAGTTTGTTATATACCACAGACCACAGAAATACTCAGTGTTATATGTATACAGATGTACTTTACAAATATGAACTTACCAACAGTAGTGATAGGAGCTCGCAGAGGTACAACTCCAAAGGAGTACTGGAACATGCCCCTGCCGATTGGGAACATGGGCGAGATGCCGGTCAGCTGGCGGACCTTCTCCTGGAACCGCCGCAGAAGACTGTCCTTGGGGTTGTTGAACGGGCGGAACACGTCCGTCTCGCCGAACGAGACTACTGGGACTAGTGGAGCTCTGAAATGTAAATTATTATAATATATCAATAATAATAATATAAATAAAGGCGTAGGGATGTGACGACCCCACCGCCCCCTGGTGAGAGTCGCTGATTTTTGCACCATGAAAGGCAGCAAGTCTCTACGAGTGCAACCAGTCTCCCCAGGGCAGCTTGTGGCGGACTGAATGGGATTGACACCCTTTGGGACCCTTTAGCCGGCCGTCCAGAGTGGGGCGTCAGAGCTTTATGCTCGCAGGATGGAAGTGAAACATGCCTAAGTCGCGAGTTGGCACAGTGACGTAAGCCACTGGGTAGAAAGCGGTGCACACCTCTCCACACCCTGAGCCGCTCACACAATGTTGCCCACCGTCGCTCCTGCTTCGTGCCTTGTGTGTGCGACCAATGGGGGGCTCATAACAGTGAGATGGCGAGTCACCACCTGCCCATTTTATTCGTGTTTTTAAACATAGATCGGGCAGGTGCTATAGTCCTTCCCATAGTCCTGGTTACCCAGTCCACTAGCACCTCATCCTAATAGCCCAGATTCTTTGTTCTTCCACTCCATTCCATAGTCCTGCACTGACCGGGGGTTGTCCTTGGCTGCATTTTTTAGTGTATACAGGGATAATCGTCGGTTGGTGTCACATTACATTAAAATCATACATGACTTTAATGGGCCTCTACGTGTTGGCTTCGGCCCCCGCACGCCTCCCAAAAGTCCGGGACTCTATAGTCCCGAGAAATGGCAAAGTCAGATATAAATAATAATACCTACGTTTAAAGGGCTAAGCGATTGTAATGGATAACATTGAAGAGACGATGATAGCTAGGGCAATAAACTTTACTGTAGTAACAGAAGACGTCATTTATTTATATTAACTCTTCAATTTCCAAGCTACCATCTATGAAATAATTATTATTTTGTGCTAAATAGCTTCAATAGCTTGTGTGTGTATACAAAATATAAAAAAGCAAAAAAAAATTCATCCCCCACTTTTTGTTTTAAAGGGGTGTCACCTAGTAAGACCGTTTGAAACAATTGAATTAATTTGACAGACGACATAACTCCAGTGTTTCCAAAATAAATCAATAATACTCGTAAGCATTACCATTTAAGTAGCAATGTTAATGCTTTTAGGTAAGTATTGGTTTTTAAAATATGTTAAATTGCATGCAAACATCACATAAGTCCGTCACCTGGAAGTGACACTGGGAATTGACAAGTAAAGCAAGACGACAATTCACTTAGGTATTCATTTTGAGTTTAAAAGTCGAGGTTTTCTAAACGACTACAGATATAAATAAAAGAGCGCATTGTGATGTCAAAAGAAGATTGATTGACAATAAAAATACTCACCCTGACATCATCGCAATCCGCACGAAACCTTTCCTCCTACTCAGAATGACTTTGTACTCTCCTGGATGCGAGTCTAAAGCTTCAGCTGCTCCTCCAACGATCAAGGCGACACATTTCCCCTTGTATTTCTTCAGATCAAGCAAATGCAGCAGACTTTCCTTAGACGATGAGCAGCCTCCCAAACCAAGGATCAAATCTCTGAAGAAAGGGACTAGGAAATGTCCTGCAAGTGTGATCATGTTGCAAGTCATGCCCGGGAAGAGCTTGTCGAAGTTTAGGGCGTTTGTGGCAAAGGCCCCGAAGGCGCCCGAGCTGACCACGCCGTGGGGAAAGCAAGCGAAGAGGTAGTTCTTGGAGGGGTCTAGCTCGGTAGTCTTCACCAGCTTGATCGGGAAGTAGTCTCGGTAATAGCGCCACCATGCCCAGTTGCGAACCCATTCGCATCTGAAATTGGACACAATTTTTTTTTTTTTATCTAAGCATCTTAAAATGTTCTGATGTTTTACCAAAGTTTTATACTTATGTAGTATAGAAAAAGGGTTAGTCTTAGATCCGAACCTAAATCGAACTTCACCGAGCTGATAATATAATGAAACATATTTTGTAATAAATTTAGTAAGTATATTAAAAAAGGGTAAGCTAAAAAAATCTTGAACTGACTATTTTTAATTGTTTAAAAAATATATATTTTTGATTAAATGTTGCAACATCAAGGTAATACGAAAATTTTATCCTGACTTAAAGTATAAAACGTATTTTTATGGAAAACTACGGCGCAAACGAAGAGAACGAACAAGTTTTAAAGCAGATTAAAAGTTTTGACTCCAACTATACTGCCATGTTGGGTTTCCCTACTAAAAACATTTTTAGGAACAATATAATATTATGTAAATTCTATGTGGCTTAATGCAACTGATTCTATATTTGTGAAGGCAACATTTGATTAAAAAAATTTTTTTTAATAATTAAAAATAGTCTAGGATTTTTTGCCACCCCAGTTTTAATTTCTTTTATAATTTTCTTTATCAGCTCGATGAAGGTCGATTTAGGTTCGGATCTTCTACTAGGTATCTAATATTGCGTGGGTGACTGTCAAAATTAACCAAATTATCTATACCAGATACATATTAAACAACTAATTAACATAATGTGAATATAACAACTAAGTACAATGGTTTGCCCATAATTGAAAAACAGCGACAAAAACTCGGAAGTAAAGACTGCTATGAATTTAAAATGAATATCTTACACGTTTGGGTTTTTGTTTTAGAACATGTGAATGACCGGTAAGATACATTTAGGTATTAGAGAGTTCGTGACCTCACTAAGAGGATAGATGATATTAAAATTTTGGAATCAAATCCTGCTTCCTAACGTTATGTCGCGTCTCTAAGGAGGTCCGCTTTGATCATGAGCCCACATATAGTCTATTTGCTACCCTCTAACTTATATATTCGTTAGTTTTAGATAGGGATATCAGACCAGACCAGGATCAGGATCGTGATCTACTATATACCTTTTTTATCTTTTTAGCTATCTTATATCGAGTGGAAACTATATAATGTAAGTATTTAGATTTTCTTTTTTTAAATTTTAAGGTCGTCGTCTATGGATTTAATTAAACTCCTTGCAAATGAGACGAATGTCCTTATCCATTCATCCTCAAGTCAAAGTCTTCAAAATTTATAGATCACCCAGTTACAAGTTACCGTACCTCCTCCCACCTCGATGGCAAATATCGACGTCATTCAGCATCCAAACAGCGTAAATAACAGCCAACCACCACCAGCTGGAGTAGAGGAGCTGGATCATCAGGTAGATGGCCACCCCTTCCCCGAACAGCACTAGGCAGATCCAGCCCGTAGCCGCGAGTGTCTGCAGCCGTCTCTCCATGGGGATGTTGGTTGGAGCCCATTGCACTCCCAGAGCGTTTGATATTAGTCTAGAAAAATGGTTAAAAAAAGTAAGTGTTTCAGTTTGACCACAACCCTGCTGCTACGCCGCGCTTTGGGGGTGAGAGGCGGAAGACGTAGAATTTGTCTGCTGGATAATATTTCAAATTAGGTATATCTTATTTAATTAGTTTATACTTAGTTTAAAACTAAGTATTTTGTGGTTATATTAAAGGAGATTATGACAATGGGAAACAGTTTTCATAAAATACTTCTAGATCTTTAGATATCCAACGTATATAGATCTTCGACCAACGTTAACTGTATAACTTGGTATAAATATTGATATAATCTGTACATTTTAATTTTATATTCAATTTGGCATTAAAAAGAGTATCTAACTACATTTAAGTAAGTAGTATCTTTTTTGCCGGTTTTTCTCGGTAGATGCGACATTCCGAACCGGTGGTAGATTCAAATTGTTCTATTTTGTATTACTTGACAATGTATACGTAAGTGCTTTTTTGAGGTCAACGTAAAAAAAAAAAAATAAGTTTGAGTTTATAATAAAATAAATATATATTTTCATAATTTACTTAGGAAAATATTTTTGGTTATTATCAGTAAATAAATATGTACTGTAATATAGATTAAGGATTATGTATGTTACCGGCAACCTGTTTAATCCGGTATTCTATAGAATACCTAGACATTCTATAGAATGTCAAGGTTTAGGTAATATATGAAATATAATTTATTTCATAATTTTTCTTGGTATTGTATATAATACCTAATGTATGTCAGGTTATGTAGATTTGTAATAGTATTTGCACATAAGCTTTGTCAGTAGGGTCCTAGAATCTTACTGGAATAGTACCTAAGTATAACGCAAAGTCTAATACGCTCTTATAACCACTGTCAGTCAAGTCAATTGACTTGGTTAAAATAGAATATTATGAATAAGTGACAATAAACTTTGACGGCATGCTAGTTCATCATTTCGTTAAATAGGACATCATTTCGTAAACATAAAAAAAAACCTAACTTAACCTAACCAAACTATTTAAAAAAAGAAACTCTAACCTAGACTCGAGCCTATAACCCTATTGCATAAGTTGCCCGCGCTTTAATAGTATCCTATACAATCCCTGGGCATTATATACAATGTGTAGGTAATGTGAAAAATACGTAAACGAATCGTAAATACGAAATCGAAAACGTAAAAAAATCATAATATTTCATGAAATATTATGATTTTTTGCAATGCATGCATTGCCTGAACGACCCCGCGTATTGTATACAATAAATAAATAAATATCAGACTACATCTGAGGTAAGTAGCTTAAGCACTTGTGTTACGGATATCAGAATCAACAGTGGTATTACAAATATATACCTAAAACTTGGATATTAACACCCAGACACAAAACAAACACAAGAATTCATCACACGAATGTTTGTCCTGGGTGGGGATCGAATCCACAACTCTTGGCGCATAGGCCAGGGTCACTACCGAATGCGCCATCGAGCCAGTCGGAATGCCTGGATTAAACACTTTGCCAGTAACATGTATATGTAATACTAATCATTGGGGCAAGGACACTCCTTTATCAGTCAATAACACATGAGATATAAACGAACAGGGTCCTTAAAAATATACACTTAGCTACTATTTACGTGCGCTCATGTAGTATATCTGTATGTGTTTCAAGTACCTACGATATTACATTTCGACACTGCATGCATGAATTTTGGGTAATCTACAGCTTTATCTTTACACCTACTTACTTACAGATTCTTAGTAACAAATAGATATAGATAACATAATTTGTAAGACTTATTTTTTTTTTCATGTAACTATGTAGTTGATTACATGAGTTTAGTAGATAGAATGTCATCATTTGGTAATCTTTTATACATCATACTTGATGTATAAAAGGTTATTTTTAGTCACAGACTAGTAAAAAAGTTGCTAAAGTAATGTTTTTTTTAAAAATAAAACTACAAAAAAGTAAAATAAATCGTAGGTACTTTATTTAGACAGAATGTAGGTACCTACATTTTCCTACCTTATAGCCAATATACTTTATTTGCACAAAATAAACAGGTGGAAACCCTAATTGCGTTGCATTCAAGTAGGAAACTTAAATAAAATTCTTTTTTTAAGATAGTGGGTGACAGACAGTAGCTTTTCCAACTTTTTTACGTGAGCAACTTTTTTGTTTTTTTTTGTTTCCGTATTATTGGAGCTATAATCTTGACTATCCTGTGGCGCGGTCGCCACATACTGATTTATTCTATGATTTAAATGTTAAGTCTAAGAACTAAAGTCGTGAGCATAAGCTAGATTTTACCGGCGACCGTTCACGTAGACTTTAGAATCTGGTACCTACTTACCGATATTTTGCGAAATGAGTCACCTAAGCTCTGGAGTACAATCAATCAAACAATATCTAAGTACTTAAGTACGTACTTATAATAAAAATAACACTGTCCGGCATTCCGTCGACCCTTGGATCGTTGTCATCGACCTTTGTTATGACTAAGTGTTTTGAAGGTAGATATATATGCATTGTCACTGGTAAATTGATTATGTGTTTCCAATAATAAACATTGTAGTCAGTTATTTGCATTGGCGGATTTACCCTAAGGCCCAGTAGGCCCGGGCCTAGGGCGGCCAGATATTTGAGGCGGCCAATCGTAATAAAAATTAAGTGATGACGCTTTAGTACTGAGAATTATGGTCTGGGGCCTAGGGCGGCCAAGACTTTAAATCCGCCACTGGTTATTTGTAATTTTATTACGACAAAACACAATGACATACTTAGGTAGATACCTATTTTGGCTTACTTCGTGAAGCAGCACTGGACAATATTATCAATAAACTGCTGTCCGTCCGTCTGTCTGTTTCTTTTTTCCTATCGACACCTATCTCGTGCACCGTAATAGTTATAATTGAAAACACAATTAAAATTTCTAATTCCGCACTTACCTGTATGCATGCAGTTACTTATTTCAAAAATTTGCAATACTAGTTCGAAGTTTGAATAAGTAGGACGTTATTTATGAGAATCTCAAATAATGTCTTATTTATTGCTGTAAATGGTTAATGCACATGACCCGCATGTGGGAACGTATGGAAATGTTATCAGTAGCAGTAATGACAAAATTTACACAAATGTGAATGTAGGTATGTACCTATCTATGGACGAACTTATCTTCAAGTGATAAAGAAAGGGGTTTTATACAAAAATAGCTGCTAAAATATAACTGTGCACACACACCTGACAGTTACAAGAGTAGGTAAAATATTTAGTTGTTGACTGGCCCGTTGGTGAAGTGGTCAGAGGCCCTGGCCACGAAACCGAGGATCGCGAGTTCGAATCCCGCTAGGGGCAAATGTTTCGTTTGATGAACATGGACATTTGTACTCGAGTCATGGATGTTTTTAATCATATTTAAGTGTCTATCCGTTAACCTAGTATCCATAGCATAAGCACAAGCTTAGTTTGGAACTAGGGAATTGGTATGTCAGTCTGGAGAATTTATTATTTATTACATAGGAACGAATAGCTGTTTGTTCGTCTCGCTAAAACTCGAGAGCGGCTGGGCCGCTTTAGCTGTTTTAGTTTTAGAATATTTTTTATCTTCCAGAGAAGGTTTGTACGATAAGAAAATATGGAAATATTGCAAGGAAAATAATAAAATAAAATCCGAAAAAGGGGCGTGACGAAGTGTGCCGAGTCAGTTAGATTAGATATAACTTTCTTCCTGTGAATGAGCAAGTATGTAGTCTAATCCAATCAGCAATAATAAGTTAGAAGATCTGCACCCGGCGTATCGTCAAATTACTTTTTTAAATATTTATGACCATTACCAAAATAAAGTAGGTAAGTAATTAATTATCAATGCCACTATAAAACAGAAATAGATATAACGTAATTTAAATTAAAGATAATAAGTACACCTTGATATTATTTTATTTTAGGTGGCTTACCTACATACATACATACATAACATCACGCCCATAATCCCCGAAGAGGTAAGCAGAGTTAAAGGGGCAGCAAGCACATTCAGCCAAGAATAAAACTGGACTGGGTTAGATGGAAAATTGTGAAAAAGTAGTGACAAGTGGCTAGCTTGTCGCCTACACAATCACATAAGTACTTAAAACTTCATATACCATTAGTCGCCTTTTACGACATGCTAGGCAAGAAAGTTGGCACATTATTTTTAAGTCCCAGACCAATATGGGTCATTTATTTTAGGTATCCTAGATATACCTAAGTAACTACACAGTATTAAACTTTAATAAGGCATTTAGGTATTTTATTTATGGGATCTAATTTAAGGTAGGTATTTACCTTAAGCCTCTGAATTCCCTAATGAGATAGTAGCTAGTAGCTAATGTATATGAAAACATCACAGACCACCGGATCGGAGCCAGGAAGGAAAGGTTCTAAAGTTCTTTAACCTACTTTTATTAAAAAACAAATGCTCCTATTGAGAATATACAAATACCTACATACAGTATCAGAGTTTAATATAGTATAGATACTAAGGTTTATTTAGTAGGTATCTATAATAAAACAATATCGACCTATAGACCCTGCCGTTTCCTTATGACCAAAAGATTTTATAACCGTTATTTATAAAGGCTTTTGGATTTAAAAACGGGTTCAAACGGCAGGACTACCTGCTTATCAAGTGTAAATCTTTGTTTACTACCCATTCGTCGAGCGTACGCGACCATCACAAACAAGTTTTCTAACAATGTTTACTTAACCGCTTCGAACCATGCGGTCAAAACAACTATAAACTATACACATATTACAATTTTCAATCAAAAAACACCTTGAATATAACATAACTGAGAAACTGTGACTTAACAGAACGATTAATATTTAAAAACATAAGAACATCTATCTACATTTAATCGTTTCAAATTCGAGGTAATTTTTTTAAACTAGTTCTGGGCGACACGAATAGACTCACCGAAACCAACTTTGAAATAGCTCGAGAGTTTTACTCCAATCCATAATGACGAAACAATAAAAAAAAATTAGGGCACACACACATCCGACCAGCTCACTGGCTGAATGACGACTACAAACCTAATCGGATACGATTCTATGAATCATTTAATGTCAGTTGCTGAGGATTATTATTCATTTTTACATTTTAATATTATCTCTCTTTTGTTTTCGACCATGCTAATTCTGAACTGTCATTAGCGCTACAAACTACAATCATAGTTCTCTTGGACAATTAGGATCATGGGAGGCGACGAAATGTTCTTACCCACGTAATTGTCTAAATTAATAAAGTAGGCGGGTATGTAGGTAATTGTTATTTCACGAAGCTGAGATGGACGATAATTTGTTTGACATTGATATCAAATTTCAAAGACAAAAAAATATAAGAAATTATAAGTCTTATAAAAATTGAGTATTAATAGCATGTTAATGAACACGCTTACAATCTTTGCTCTTTTTTGCCTTGCTATTATATACGTCTTTTTTTTTAATAAGTAACAATCTGTGTTAACTAAATCTGCAAGCATTTCCTATTTGCTGAAAAGCTATATATCTATATATCTATTCGGTAGTTAGTACGTGAAAATGTGATAATATCTGGGAACATTATCTATACCTTTGTTAAGATTGAGTACATACAAGTATAGCTAAGCCGCGGAAAATGATACAGGCAGCAGTCATCTAAAGATTAATTAGAATATATCAAAGAAGAGTGTCGGAGGAAGCATGTATGTACAAAGGCCGACTAGGTATTAATGACCGGCACACATAGATTAGAGGCATTGATATGTACCTATAAATAAAGCAATTACCTACGCTCACGCGGTTTACGAGACGAGAGCACAACGTCTTGTTATTCAGAGAAGAAATCGGATGTAGAATACATTGTTTAAGAATTATAAAGCGAATAAACACGTACTGACGATACAAAACATCAAATATTTGTATATTTGTGTTTATTCCAAAGTCGCTGCTTTTTCACAATTTTCCATCTAACCTAGAACGGTTTTGTTTTTAGCTAAATGTGGTTAATAGGGCCTGCTGCCCCTTCAACCTAACCCTTCCGGGATTATGGGCGTGATATTGTATTATTATTATTAACCCAAAGTGGTAGATGGAGCAGGGCGACGCTTTAGCAGTAAATTCCAGCAAATTCTAATGAGAAAACTAAGATGTCCTTTCCTTTAGTTACCTAAGTACTTTATTTCAGATTTAAAAATGTTTTTTTAATTGATTTAAAATTGATTAAGGGTCACCTTCGTATTGGCACTAAAATGACATGATGTGCACCAATAGGCAAGATGACAAAAAAAATCTGCTTAAGTACTCCGTCAGTTAGATTATAAGAAAATATTGAACACGTATTTTTTATTTATTTCGCAAAAAAACATTAATGAAGATACAATGTATTCAAGTTGCGTGGGACGTCACACTTTCGTAATTTTTTTGTAAATAGTAACGTCGCAAGCCCCCACTCCAAAACGTAAAATATGTGTCAAGTATTTCTGCATATTCTAACTGACGGACTCAATAGAATTATAGTTTATTAATGCAGTCATCATCCCTATTAAGTAATATGCATAATATTTTTTATATGACATTAAACGCCCAGGAGACCAGGCAAAATACACGATGACTATTGGACCTACATTCTTTAAGCTTGTTCTTAGATTTGGTAAACGAACCATAGAAATGTACCTACATTGTGCATTAGAACTAACGCCTACAAATTTCATCCATGCAATTTTATTTTCATGTACACCAATATGACTATCAATAAATAATAATACAAAGCAATTGCATATACGTTCGCTTATAAGCCTTTCAAATTACAGTTTTATGATCCGTCCGTTAACTTGACCAGTAACAAAAATAGGGATGATGAATGCATTAAAAAACCATAATTCTGTTTAGTCCGTCAGTTAGATTATACAAAAATACTAGATACCTACATATTTTTCGCTTTATCAAATGAACAGAGCATCAAAGTTTTGGAGTGGGGGCTTTCGGCGTCACTATTTTGTAAAAATGTTGCGAAAGCGTGACGTCACACGCAACTTGAATGCATGGTATCTTGAATCTTCGTCAAAGTTTGTTTGAAAAATAAATAAAAAAATACATGTTTAATATTTTTTTTTATAATGTAACTGACGGACTAAGTAAAATTTTTTTATCATCTAGCCTATTGTATGTAAAACAAAATAGCATCTTGGGTTTAACATTCCTAGTATTTATTAAAAATAAACTAAACATGCCTGCCATTAAAGAGGTCATATTTCAAAGCATACAAAACAATTAAATATAAAGAAATCAATTAAAATTATCACTATCAATGATCTCTCTAAAGCTTTTTATCCTTTGTTCTGTTTCTTTGATGCTGTCCTTAAGGTCTTTGTGAATCTCGCTGTATGCTTTAATGGATTGATTGGTTTCAGTAAAAATGTTCTGCAAGATTTGTAGATGTAGAATTCTGAAACATAAATGAATTTCGTAAAATTTTTAATACCAATAACTCATATCAGCCAATATTCAATCACCTATAGGTAGTGGTGTTATAAAGTGTTAAACATTATTTCTTTTAGGGGCCTAAGGTTATCTAAACAGGGGGCTCCGACCTTTGCCACAGGCCTTATGCTACCTTGATCTGGCACTGCTATTCGGCCGGCAAGAAACTCACAAATTTGGAACACTAAACCTACAGAAAGCTTTGAAAATGCACAAAGTCAAAGTCAAAATATTCTTTATTTATATAGGTTTCAAAGAAACACTTATAAATCTTCAAAAGCAGTTGAAAGAGATATGATTCTACCACCGGTTCGGAATGTTGCATCTACCGAGAAGAATCCGGCAAGAAACTCGGTAGTTACTATTTTCAACAACAGTATTAACAAAGTTATAAGAATCATATTTAACTTTTAACCATGTTTCAAAGTGGGCCTGGTGTGAAATAAGATAATAAAAATTTATAATTACTAAGAAAAAATAAAAATATGACCCGACCAGAGCAGACCAGTCCCCAAAGGCGGCACCTGTTCCCAAGCATGACGTATGTGTCAGCCATCGCTTCACTCAACCATATTTTAGGGAATGTAACGACCCGCCACATCATACTCACTTAGATTTTAAGTCCAAAATCCTAGTTTTCAACGTCAACAGCTCACTAGAGTTATCATTGAATCCAGTTACATCACGGATGCGGTGGTTAAGCCACTCCATCATTAGTTCCACCTTCTCATTTTCCTGCTGTTGGAGCGTATTTAGTTTCTGGTCCAGACTCTCTCGGAGCTCCTTAACCTGGTCTTTATTTGTTTTCTTCTGGTTTGAAGTGCTCTGCCTCAACCGTTCTAGTTCAGCAGTATATGTAGGCAGTTTAATCTGTATTTTGTGCACTATAGCTTGGTTGAGCTCGGCCTGCTCATCAAACGTGAGTTCAGCAGCAGTTTGCTTCATGAATCCTGGAATTGAGAAGTATCAAGTTTTATTTTCATTACATTACATATAAGTATTAATATTTCAAACGAATCCTCAATTTTGTAAAGTTATCACTTATGTAAGGATAGGCGTAAAGCTAATAAAATTACAAAACTTGGTTAAGTATTGTTTCTAAGATTTCGTACCCAATAACGTCGAAGTACTTTCATCAGCAGTGCTAAGTTTGTGTAAACTAGTATGATGCGTTAAATCACAGTCTGCTATGATCCTGTTAACCTTCCCCTTCAGTTTGATGGATAATTTACTTTCCGGTTCACTACTCAGCTCTTTCACAATCTCTAAAAGTATGTTTTCTTGAACAGTTTTTACTTCAGCACGTAAATCTTCAGTACTTGTTACCGAATCCATGGTAACTTTGTATAAAATCACACTACAACAATACACGTCAAGAAACTTCTGAATATGTAATACAAAAAGCTAATATTCGTTCGTAAGGTGCTTAGGTAAGGAAAATAGGTGCCGAATATATTTTGTAAACATTACCATGGTAACGGTCACTCTATAATTTAAATTTTAGTAGAGTATCGATTAGAAAACGAGCTCCACTGCAACTTATGCGATTAAAATTAATACCTGATAACTGGATGAAAAACAGTGATTTAAAATGGCTATTTTATAATATCAAATATCACAAATAATGTTTTATTTGATTTCATTATAATTATGAGATACAATTATTCTCATATTTTGAAATTTATTTGTACATCAAATCGATCCTCATGTATTGACAAGCCTAGTGTGTAGACTCTATCATTTTGCATTTCTTGACAGTTGTGCAGCCAATGGAAAATAAGTATGAGATACCATAGCCGAGTGTTGATTGGTGCTGACGAATAAATTTGTCAACACAAAAGTTAAAATAAACTCGACAGACCCAGACATCGTAATATTTTTTTAACAAATAACAATTTGTATTAAGTACATACCTAAAGTGCAAAATATTTAAGGTTTTTTGAATTAATTATATCATTTACTATAATGTTATTGTATCAATAATGATAATATTTCATACATAATTCAGTGTCAAACATCTCAACTCCTATCTTCTGTGTTTTTAGAACTAAATGTAATCAGGAGAAGGTGGCCGACAGTGGCGATATAATATTATTATAGCATGCAATCTGAATCTCAAAAAACAATGGACAGTATTGAAAAAGGGAAGTCGTACAAGCTATCAGGAGAATCTCAAGGGACCTGTTACTGGTTGGTTTAATTCGTTTTCTTTTTCTTTTTTATTGTGTGCTATATAAACTTAACCTCTACTGTTGTTTTAGCGGGAAAGATAGGAATCTAAACATAGCAGAGTTGTTGTGTGCATCGTGCAATCGATGGTTTCATGAATCCTGTATCGGGTACCAGCTGGGGAAGTTGGTGCCATTCATGACCAACTACTTGTTTATCTGCAAGAACTGCTCACCAACTGGCCTGGAAACATTCAAGAAAAATCAAGCTCGTATGTTTAATATTCTTTTCTATCCTATTATCGTTTACAGTAGTTTGAAGTTGTATTTACGACGACGATGGGCAATGCCATCTCTTAAAAGGGATCACAAGGTCTGATTTGGATTCTTTAAATTTCTGTACAAACCACTTCCGGCTGCAAGGGAAACATAGTGAGAAAACTTACAAAATAAAAGATATTTAGCTAACTATGGATATTTAACTAAGAAGTTAATTGTAATAGTCAGACTACCAAGAAACTTTTTACCTAATATTATAATCATAGTTTAAGCAGAGCCTGACTAATAAGAGGACATAAAATTATATAGATAATGAAAATATATTAAATGTTTAAGATTTCAATATTTTTTATTTTATTCCATACAGCATTTCCTCAGATGTGTCTGACGGCAATAGCGAACTTGCGACAAGAGAGTGTCAAAGATGGCAGTAGCAAGCTTTTGTTCAGCAAAGATCGAGAGATTATACCTTACATTGATCAGTATTGGGAGGCTATGACTACCATGCCACGAAGGTACAGTACTTATTAAGAGTCCATTAGACTAGACCAACTTTAAAAAGGAGTTATAGTTATGAGGACGCCTCACATGTGCTCACTGCATATGCATTTGTTGCTAAGATTGGGTATGTCAGCCATGTGAGAGTTAAATTGAGGCCGAAATGTGGTGGCCAAAACTAGCAAGAATAATAGTGATGATAATGAATAACAAAAGGTTCTCTCTTCAGCTTGTCTTGTTTTTATGGCCTAACAAGTATAACTTCTCATATTTGGTGTACATATAGTTTCTGTTCTGATAACATATTTTTTTAATACGAAAATATGACTGTTCAGAAAGTCTATTCATATATATTACTAGCTTTTTCTGTGGTTTCGCTTGCATTCATTTATTTATTTCTTGGGTATTATATTTCTCTGGATGAAAGGCACTCTTTATAAAAATTCTCTAATTAGATCCTGTATACATTTGGCCTTATACTCAATTTGCTTTCAGAGTGACCCAGTCATGGTACGCAACTGTGCAAAGGGCTCTTATAAAGGACATCCAAGTGTTATTTACATACGAAGAGGACTCCTCGCAGGGATCCATGTTTGGGTTGTTCAATATGGAGCTGACGTCTATTAAGCCCAATTACGAGGCCATGATCAAGCAAGGACAACTCAAAGTCACTGATATGGGAATTGCAACAAGTAAGTTATTAGCTACATTTTCCTGTTTTACTTTTTAGCAGGTCTACAAACAAAATAATTATACTGGTAGCAGGTTACAAAATTTTTTTCCTGTTTTAGTAAAATATTTAACTAACTAAACTTTACGCCACTTCCCTAGCAGGGTAGGCAGAGATTAAATATTTAATCAAAACAAATTACTACATATTTAGTTTTAAAAAAAAAAAAAATATTTAATTTAAAAAAGAATTATATATTCACTTAATAAATAGTATTCCTCACAAAAATCATCAGCAATGATACTAATTTTATTTTAACTTAATCTACAAAAAAAAGAAAGTATAACTTTTTTATTCTGTACTTATGTTTGATTTGTTAATTTTCGAGCTGTATGGTACACTAACATAGTAAACAAAATCAGTAAGTTAGATATGTGTTGAAGACAGTGGCGTAGCGTGCCTTGGCGGGGCCCCGTATAAAATTTGGGGGCCCTTATGAAGGGTAAAGATTTCACACAAAATAAAAAAAAAATGTTTGCATAAAATTAATAAAAATATTTATTCATCATAATTATCTATCTATCACTTTTTTCAAAATGTTTAACAAACCATTCAAATTCAAATGAAATATACACTGCCTTTTTTCGGCAAAATTATTTATTAATTTTGAAGTTTTTATTAATTTTTGCTTACGTACTTCGGGGGCCCCCCGAGGCCCGGGGGCCCCGTATAATTAATACGGCAGATACGGCGGTAGCTACGCCCCTGGTTAAAGACTAATTACTGACTATTTCATTAGTCTTTATCACATATCTTGCCGGAAAGTATACATAATTTGAATAAAATATTTTTGTAGATTGTTTACCATGTTGGTCTAGGGCTTAAAAGGAATGTGTCAACTGTGTTTTTTTGCCTAGCATGTCGTAAAAGGCGACTAATGGTATATCGGGTTTTGGTATGTGATTGTGTAGGCGACAAGCTAGCCACTTGTCACAATTTTTTTCACAATTTTCCATCAAAACCAGCCCAGTTTTACTTTTAGCTGAATGTGTTTAAGGGGTCTGCTGTCTCTTTGACTCTGCCTGCCCCTTCGGGAATCACGGGCGTGAAGTTGTGTATGTTGTAAATCTAGAACCATGTTCAAGGGGATCAAGGTTTATGTTTCATTTTAGGTGAACAGACACTTAGCCATAGATGTTGATAGCCAGGTCTTTAAATATTTATTTAAATAACAAAAACATTTTTTAAACAAATTAACCATATAAAGTTATTAGGATTTGTTTTATATATTGACTATAGAATACAATGCATAACGGTGAATTAATTTAATGCTATTTTCTACCAAACCTTTTTACTACTTACTAGGTTAAATTAATAAATGACATCAAGTGTCATTTATACTTATGTCAAGTCAATAAAAATTGAAAATAAAATAATAATTACAGAAATATTCTCTCGTAATAATAACGTACGTAGTTGATCTAAACAAACAATGTTTCGTAACATATATTGTCAGAGTAAGTAATTTGTGATTATGTTCCTTTGGATAATTATCTAACGAAAACTTACTTCACTTCCCCCGCCGGGTAGGCAGGGAGAACTGAACGCCATATGGCACGATCCTTACACACCTCACTCGCCTCTTCAACATTCATAATCCTTTTCATACAAGCTCTACGGTTTTTATGACTCCTAACATCACCTTATCTTGTATAGTTTTCGTATATATACGGTACGCTGTCTGTATGGAACCGACGCAGCGAACAAGTTTTTTGCGCCGTGCTTTGTAGCCGATCGGCAACAACTCGTTTAGTCACTCGCCTACGTTCACGGCATTCACTCGCGTATGTAATTCACGGCGTTTACGACGTTTTGGTCGCGAGAAAAATGTACTCTATGAGCGATCTAGCGCTGCGTGTATAGCTTAATTAGACGACAATTTTTAGTTTTAGCGCTGCAAATGCTGAAACACGCTCAGTCCATGCTTCGTGATAATATTTTTGTTTGACATAGCTTCTCTATACGTAGTAATAATAGCTGTAACATATGCTTAGACAGGATGTGGATGTGATGCAATAGCTTGCGAATAATTCCGTCAAAACAATGATGCGGTCGCTCCGTTCTGATTTACTCAGTAGATTTGATGGGTCTAAAGCAGGATGATAAATTGTTTAGCATGGTTGTGATTGAGACATCCATTGACATTCTGTCAATGAAAATTGATTGTTAAAGCGATGTTGTGTATTCAAAGCTATAAATACTTCTTAAAATACATAATTTAGAAGATTTAAATATATCATAGACACAAGTGCTTAGGATATTTTTTATCCCAATAATATAAGGCTATAGTAGTACTGCCGCGTATACAGTAAACATGCATGTTTTGTCACATATTAAGTAAAAAGAATTATTAAGTACTAGCTGTGCCAGCGGTGTCACCCGCGTTTATGGTTTATATTATAAAGACTATTTCCGTCATACATGATTTCTATGTAACTTTAACCATTAAGGCTGCAAACGCGACGGAAGCTTAAAAAATGGAGTAACTTCTCCCGTTTTCCCAACATTTCCCTTCACTACTCTGCTCCTATTGATTGTAGCGTGATGAAAAGTATACTGTAACCTGCCCAGGAGTATGAAGAATAATTGTACCAAGTTTCGTTACAATCCGTCGAGTAGTTTTTGTTTCTATAAGGAACATACAGACAGACAGACAGACAGACAAAAATTTTACTGATTGCATTTTTGGCATCAGTATCGATCACTAATCACCCCCTGATAGTTATTTTGAAAATATATTTCATGTACAGAATTGACCTCTCTACAGATTTATTATAAGTATAGATTTCTCCAGTCTGACACATCAATTCCCTGGTTCCAAACTAAGCTTATGTTTGTGCTATGGATACTAGGTGAACTATCCGTTTACCTAGTATCTAGACATAATTAAATACGTTTATAAATATCCATGACTCCAGTAAAAATGTCCATGTTCATCACAGGAAACATTTGCCCCTAGCGGGATTCGAACCCGCGACCCTTGGTTTCGTGGCCAGGGTCTCTGACCACTCGACCAAGTGGTAGTTGAATTTTTTATAATTTGATTAAAGAGAGATGATTCGCTGTTTGAATATTTATTAACCGACTTCAAAAAAAAGGAGGAGATTCTCAATTCGACTGATTTTTTTTTTAATTTTCGACGCCATTTACTTACTTACCTCATCTTTATGTGCGACCGTACCTTATCACACGATTTACATATTTCAATTAAAAAGTAAATGGTGTTTGTTTAAATAATGCTAATGGGATTGTATTTCATGAATAATGAAGTGTATTAGAACTAACTATGTATCTTTGTCTTAAAGTTGAGAGGGCGTGGCTCTATTGTAGAATAACATTATAAATAACATTATTAACATTTTATAACATTATTTGTATTAGGTTAAGGCTACCTGTAAGGATAGTGTAAACTTTGAAAAAAATAAATAAATAAACATTTGTTAAGTAAATGAACGTTAGATATATGTGGATTGTGATATTTATTAATTAATAAATATAATGGCACTGTTACACAGTTTCCAAATTATAATACGCAGTATAATAAAAATAAGGTTAATATGACGACAAACCCATGGAAATAATATTCTATCTATAAAAAAAAATATAGCCTTGTATAGTCTCTAATACCTTCTAGGGTGAAGAGCGCCGTTTGGGCCTACGCCAAAAGTCTGAAAACGCAGCGCGTACAGTCGTATCATGCGCGTTGCACATATAAAATGATAGACTACAGACATGTACTGAATAATGACATTGTTTCCACACAGGCGTGTTTGTAAACACGCCGGGCGCGCACACAGCGGCGCGGGGACGCGACTGTGTGTCGCCTCGATAAGTCTCACATAGGCATCGTCGCTTTAGCGTACGATTTCTCCTCTATTGATTTTAGATTTAAATTGTTCACTCAATCACCTTGAACTTTATGGCTGGTGAGTCGCATTTTTTATTTTTTTTTTAAATTTTACCACTTCATTTTAATTTTCGAATGTACCGTTATGTGATACGTCGGGCAAATGTTTGCTCGTATTAATTGTGTAAGTCTTATGTTTGAAGGGCGCCCGTTACAGGAAAACTGATTGTTGCTTGTATGTTATTTCGTTCATTTTATATGTTTTGTACGGACGGGAGTCACGTACGACTTGACGAGTAGGTACTAGGCCGGTCCGTCTTGATATCTTATCAGTGGCTTGCACCAAAAACTTCGTCAGTCATTGGGTACAGATATCGCTCTATCGACATGGATAGTAAGTGTTTAGGATATTGCTTATAAATATTTAGGGCAGTATTTTGTAGAATAAGTGTTTAACTGTTTGTATAATATAAGAGGTATATGGCCACGTTACATTGTAAAGATTTTATTATCGTAGTTCATTTCAAGAAGCACGAAGATTTAGTCATATTTTTCTACGTGATAAGGGGGATTTGTTATATATAAAAATAGCCAACAAGTAGGTAACCAGTAACTGTAGGATTCTCTTGATGTTAGATATTTATTCCGAAATTGTAATGGTAGATAAACATAGTATAATGTACATACAATTTGATAATTTAAGTGTAAAAGATGTAATGCTTATCTTGCATTGAAAGTTAAACTTAGAAAAATCAGGGAACATTTAGGTCTTCACATCACTTATGTACATATGCCGTCATTATCTAAATAAATACACTTCCCGATTTGCACAACACATGTGTTTACTTAACATACATAGGTATACCTAATTGCTTTACCATTGTGTCAGTTTTTGTCATACGTTCAGAATAGGTACATACAGCACGTCCTTACCGAAAGGTCAACAAAACACCGCATTCGCATAAACAGTCTTCAAAATATCAAAATGAAATGCCACAATCGACTTATGCTAAAAATAGTACAGACCTTTCTATTAACTTTTACAAGAAACGTTTTATGTTGCGTCTGCCCGTATTGCGACGGCGGTAAGGTCGACATTTCGTCGAGTCGTTTCCTCGGCGAGGTTTACATATCCCGGCTTTGGCATAAATAATTGCTTCCTCTCGTACTCAAAGCACGATGGTATCGGTGTCTGTCGTCGTGACAAGTTATTACGCACCCATCCTTAGTACTTAGTGTTTGTACTTATTGATTGACTCTTTTTGCGTCTTTGTTTCGCGGCGGCAAACACGGGTAGCTTGTGTTATTGTATGTCAATAAACTGCGTACTGTGTCGCGCGTGTGGTGTTCCCATTTTTGTAACAAAATCGAGTTTTATGTCACAGTATATGTTAATCTGGTTTTGATCGGTGAGCACGATAGGTAACCTATTTTACGGTCGTTCGTCGGATAATATCCGTGACTCATTCGAAGACTCGGTTATAATACAATGCTTGGAACACATCAAGTTGAATTATATGATCATACCAATTTGTACATATGTGAACAGAGTTAAAGTGGTCCCTTTGCATAATTAGGCTATTAACGACATTTAGTTATGAGACACCTTGATATCTTGTTTATTTTACTTTGGAATTTTTATGATGCTGCTACCTTCTGATTTCCAACATCATTTTAGATAACAAGACATTGCTAGTTTGACTTTTTTTCCTTTATTTTAAAAGATCCCAGTGTACAATATTAATTACTGGTAGATTGAACATAGATAGTAATTGTCATTTTATAATCACGAATGCATGAGTCTGTGTATTTTGTAAGTAGAAAACTGTAAGTCTAAGATAAGAGTGAAGCCCAAAATAATCCGTGATATCCAAAAGGATTAGGTTAAATGTGTCTACGAAAAATATCAAAAGTTGCTTCTACTATACGATGAGAGTACTATGTTGAATCTACTATCTCCTTGCGTGACCAGTCATAGGTAATTTTATGATAGAACTCAAATATAATAAATAATAATATACTTAATTATTATTAATTAATATCAGACTACATCATATACATTGATCTGACTCCGAGGTAAGTAGCTTCAGTACTTGTGTTATGGATATCAGAAACAACAGTGGTATTACAAATATATATGTACTTAATATTGGATATTAACATCCAGACATAGAACTAACATAAGTATTCATCATACGAATATTTGTCCTGGGTGGGGATCGAATCTCTTGGCGCATAGGGCGGGGTCACTACCGAATGCGCCATCGACCTTGTTGATGTCATTTCATATATCCTATGCATCAACGTAATTATGTCGATGTTAAAATAAATCCTTCGGTTTATGTCGTTATCGTTACAGCCCACGTCGTATACAGAGTTAATTGCTTTACATCCAGCTGTGATTCACTTCGGCCCTTGACATGAGTCCATTGCCATGGTCGGTACTTCTTTCCACAGATGGATAATCGTAGACAAATGTATCTTCACGTTTTTATCAATTATTTTGTTTTGTGTAGTTGGTCTCAGTTACAGCTGAGACCAACGATCAGGTTTAACTAAATAAACTAGAAAATCTGTGTAGATTTCTTAAGTTATCTTCTATTATTTATAGTGGCTGGCTTCGTTGTAATATCATCTTCCTAGCGTTATGTCCCGAGATTAGCCAGGGTCCCCTTACTCCCCTTAGACCATGGTTCGGGATATTGCGAGTTTATGAGACCTTTGGGTTTATGACGGATGTCGTAATTGTGTAGTGTAAATGCATAATAGTGGCGTATTTAAGCATAAATGGGATCCGTGGCAAATACGTTGAGGTTCTATACAAGACAAACATTGGTATAGAAAATATTTGTATTTTTGCGAAGCGTTGTGGCGTCCTGTAGGTCCATCATCCATCCATCATCATTTCATCATCATCCATCCAGTAGGTATTTTGTATTATTTGTTTTTTGACTGGCTAAATGGCGCATTCGGTAGTGACCCTGCCCCATGCACCAAGAGTTGTGGGTTCGATCCGCACCCAGAACAAACATTCGTGTGATGAATACTTGTGTTTGTTCTGTGTCTGGGTGTTAATATCTAATATATTTAAGTATATATTTGTAATGACATTGTTGATTCTAATATCCGTAACAAAAGTGCTTAAGCTACTTACCTCGGAATCAGACCAATGTATGTGATGTAGTCTGATATTTATATATAAGTATATTTTCTTTATTAATGGGGTTAGTATCTCGGTAGCTGGTTTTTTAGAAGTATGGTTAAAATCTGCTATTACGTGAATTCTGATTACCCATATGAGGATGACATAAATCTATCCAGATCCAGATGGACAATTATGTAGGATCACTAATGGACCACCCAGGTCTATTAGTAGGTCCTCTTCCTAGGGATTTCAGTCCAATAATAACAATTTAAATTACGTGATGCCCCTATGACGAATTTGTAACCTTGTTTTGGGGGTTTTATAATTTTCCTTATTTTCTGACCCCTCCCTCACTTGATTAAGGGACGAACTGTAAATCTTAACAGTTAAGTAAGTCTGACACGAGTGGTGTGTTCCGCAGTCCCGCTGGCGGGCAACGTGAAGGGGCGGCAGGGCAAGCGGCGGCCGGCGGTGGGCGGCGCGGCGGAGGCGGGCGCGCCGGCCGGCAAGAAGGGGCGCGCCGCCGAGCTGGGCGCGCTCAAGCTGCCCTCGCACGGGTACCCCACCGAGCACCCCTTCAACAAGGACGGCTACCGGTACATCCTCGCCGAGCCCGACCCGCACGCGCCCTTCCGACAGGTCAGTCTATGTGGGCCGTATTCGAGACATAAAGAAACTTCTCCAGATCATATTCGAGACTTGGAGACGATTCTCCAAGATATATTCGAAACCGTTTCTTCAGGTCATATTAAGAATCTGAAGAAGTTACGCCAGGTCGTTTTCGGATTCTGAAGACCATTCCCCAGGTTATATTCGAGACTTGGAGAAGTTTTTACAGGTCTCAAACTAACTATTTCCAGAAGACTTATAACTATATGATTTCTAGTAAGAGTTTTAGATATTGCTTATGAAGTTTCGGTAGGCACTTGCCTAATGTGGGGTCAAAAGTTCAGATTTGATGTTGGTTTTTTTGCGAAGCGGTGATCGACTGAGCTGAGCTGCATTAATAACAAAAAATCTGCCAGATTAGTGTAGGAAAAGTGAGCCAAATGCTCTGCTCTTCTATGCCTGGTGGGTATACCATTATTAAAAGAGGAGATTTTATTACGGAACGGTTACCCTTTTTAATATATGCTGTGAGGTGTGGCGTGGAGCGTGGCTAGCGCGAAGTGTCGGTTCTGAGTTTCCCGCACAAGGAGTTTTTCCGGCGCTTTTGTGTTGTTCGCGTTGACAAATCGTATGATGTCGTTCCAGGAGTTCGACGAGAGCAACGAGTGGAGCGGCAAGCCGATCCCCGGCTGGCTGTACCGCTCGCTGTGCCCGGGCGGCGTGCTGCTGGCGCTGCACGACCGCGCGCCGCAGCTCAAGGTGTCGGAGGACCGGCTGGCCGTCACCGGCGAGAAGGGCTACTGCATGGTGCGCGCCACGCACGGTAACTGCCGCTTAGCGTCTTAGCCGTGCTGCGCGACCGGCTCCCAGTTGCACTTGGTGTCGCCGTATTATGTTGTCTGAAGCCAGGCATACACTAGGGGATATATGTCTCACGACATGTCTCAAGTGAAACCGAGCGATTTCGCTTGAAAAATCTGGCGACATCGCGCGATGGGCATAGCAGCGATGTCAGGAGTCAAACATGTCGAGCGAAGTCAACGCGTCGCACCACTTCACCCGACGTCGCTGGGCGACACGTGTCGCGGGACATATGTCCCCTAGTGTATCCCTGTGGACACACTAGGACACAGATCCCTGTGGAGCTTGAAATTAGTTCGGTTTGGTTGCAGGCGTGTCGCGCGGCTGCTGGTACTGGGAGGCGGTGGTGGAGGAGATGCCGGAGGGCGCGGCCACGCGGCTGGGCTGGGGGCGGCGCTACGCCAACCTGCAGGCGCCGCTCGGCTACGACAAGTTCGGCTACTCCTGGCGCAGCCGCAAGGGCACCAGGTACCGCGACCGCATCGCCGACTTACTCCTCTGCGCTTTATGTGCGAACTCACCCCTTCGAAACGTGGCCACTATAGAAGCGTTTAAGCTACTGTGGACTCTATTATTAAAATCCAATACAAGTTTTACATTGCCTAGCCAAAATAGCACGTTCCACGGCCACGTTCTGGGATTGTATTTCGGTTAACGATTCAGGTTCCACGAGTCGCGCGGCGCACACTACAGCGGCGCGTACGGCGAGGGCGACACGCTCGGCTTCCTCGTGCTGCTGCCCGACAGCGTGCGCGCCAACTACACGCCCAACACCTACAAGGACCGGGTGAGACGCGCGAATATCGACACTAGTAGCTATGTTATAAGACGTAATTTAGCGAGGGCGACACGCTCGGCTTCCTCGTGCTGCTGCCCGACAGCGTGCGCGCCAACTACACGCCCAACACCTACAAGGACAGGGTGAGACGCGCGAATATCGACACTAGTAGCTATGTTATAAGACGTAATTTAGCGAGGGCGACACGCTCGGCTTCCTCGTGCTGCTGCCCGACAGCGCGCGCGCCAACTACACGACCAACACCTACAAGGACCGGGTGAGACGCGCGAATATCGACACTAGTAGCTATGTTATAAGACGTAATTTAGCGAGCGCGACACGCTCGGCTTCCTCGTGCTACTGCCCGACAGCGTGCGCGCCAACTACACGGCCAACACCTACAAGGACCGGGTGAGACGCGCGAATATCGACACTAGTAGCTATGTTATAAGACGTAATTTAGCGAGGGCGACACGCTCGGCTCCCTCGTGCTGCTGCCCGACAGCCTAATACCCACAAGGACAGGGTGGACCGCGCGATGACATGCGAATAACGACCCTAGATCAGACGTTGTAAGATGTAATTTATCTTGAGGGGCGTTGTTGGTGTAGTAGGATACGAAGGAATTAGTTCTGGGATTTTCAATTGTCTTGGATATCGAGTAGGTGCCCATAAAAAATATACATATAAAACTTTAAACATTTCTATGTTGAAATATTACATAGAAATGTTTAAAGTTTAAATTTTAACGTTTTTACGACGTCATCTTCTTCGGTGCAGTGGTCTCTCAGGTGAGGTTGTACTGGTAATGGCGGATTTATCCTAAGGCCCAGTAAGCCCGGGTCGAGAGCGGCCAGATATTAAAGGTGGCCAATTGTAACAAAAACAAACTGACGACGCTTTAGATCTGAGGAGGGGCGGCTGGTATTTGCTATACTGGGACCTAGTGCGACCAAGACTGTAAATCCGCCATTATACTTACATATTTGCATCTTCAATGCGTATTGTGCCGCATTGCCGCACGTAGAAAAATACAGCACGTACCGCACGTACGTGATATAACATGATCAAGCATTTACTAACAGATAGAGTGATAACCAGCCACCGCACTTCCTGCCGTTTTTAGTTCTAAAAACTGCACTCGTAGTTAACTTGAATCAGGCCAACATTTAGCGCGTGTGTTGTAATGTAAGTAGAGAATTTAATGACCACATTTTATGCTTACAGCCTCTCGTCAAATTCAAGAGCCACCTCTACTACGAAGATAAAGATAACATACAAGAATCTCTGAACAATCTCAAGCCGCTGCCGGGCAGCAGGATCTTCTACTTCAAGAACGGCGAGTGCCAGGGCGAGGCGTTCACGGACATCTACCAGGGCTGCTACTACCCTTCGGTGTCGCTGCATAAGAATGTTACTGTCAGCGTCAACTTTGGGCCCAACTTCAAGTATCCTCCGTCTACTGATTATAATTATAGACCGGTAAGCGTTGCCTTGCTTTGATACATTTTATCTTCAGCCACTTACTTTTTTGTTCTACCCTAAAGCCGGACGTCTAGGGTTCGAACACTTGACATGCCAAATGACAAGAATTGTGTTGCTATTGTTAAAATGTTTATTTCTTTAAACTTTTCTCTAAGACAGTCACGTGTACTGAGGCCATATATGGCTCTGACTGCTCTTTTCTGCATTACATATTATGTATGTATGTATGTATGTGTATGTTTGTATATAGGCCGCAGATTCTCACAGCAGCAGACCGTATGACATAATGCTATGAAAATAACTAAATTACAACAATCTTGCTGTTTCAACATCAATTAAATATTGGTTTATGTAAAAATAAAACCTATTTTATCCCAGTATATTATTACATCCTATATGATAAACTAACTAACTCCTGCATGATACAATCAAACACATTGTGGAGGCAATAAGACTAGTATTCATTGTTGTTTCAATAAATGTAATTCTATTTCCATCTCAGATGTCGGAAAAGGCCGAAGAAGCAATATGCGAGCAAACCATGGCAGATCTGTTGTACTTGACAGAGAATGAGGGCAAGCTCCGGCTGGACAACTTCAATCTCTGATACAACTAACACCGTTGCGGCGGTGTGTGTGTGTATGAGTGGACACTTAAGTGTGATTGCTATTGTAATGTGTACTCGGTGTATGTTAAGTGCTATTATGTGTATGTCTAAGAGCAATTATGTCTATAATTTAATATAGAACATTTTACAGTTCTTTTTAGTTGTTTTATTTGATTCTTTTGTGTTATTCTAAACTAAATACATTTAATAATTTGCACAAAGCTAATTACAGTTTTTGGACTGCTTGTAGTTTGTGTGTCTTAATAATCAAGTTTAGTCATTATCATTTCCATGATAATTCTGCTAGTATATAAAATAATATTTTTTTTTCGAGTTTCGTTTTTTACGATAGTCGGAATTACTGGTTGATTGGACTTCAACAAATATCCAATTAGGATAGTTTGTTCAGACAACTACATTAGATATAGAGGCAAAAATTATGGTATTTGTTAAAAGTGCATAATGATCAAATATCTAGATAGAACTAAATAACTATTTGGTGTTGTATTACTGGTTTAAAATGTTTATGTATAACTGATTCTATAACATAAATGATGTAATATATAATGACATTTTACAGGCTAGATATGATAGGAAGTTATAAAAGTAATAGGAAGTAATTTAAAATTATGTTTATAATTAATTATAGTACTACATATAAATCATTCAATAAATCTAGCAATTATTTATTTAAGCTAAGAATTTTACTATCAGAATGTGTATTATTTCCCAAACCCTCCCCTGCAGTTAGGGCTGCTTTCCACCACCTTGTCACTTTCATCCCATTGTTGAGTTGTTTTGGCTACTATTGACAAAGCATGGACTCCGGTTTGTAGTTCTTCCTTCAGAAGATCATTTACTAATCTATGACGCTGTAAGAAAGATAAAGAAAGAAGTACTTGGTTAGTATTTTTCAAGGAGAGAATAACAAGACAATAAGAATTAGTCTATTGCAATGATTAAAGCTTATTGTGTTACAGTGACTGAAATTAAAAATGAATTTGGTAACTGACAAATCATAAAGATCATTTTACTCCATGGGTAAGGAGTTTAAATTTTTTTAAGCCTGAAGGCCATCAAAATTTATATAATTTAGTTAGACTATAACCATAAGGCCTTTTTATTTGATATAGATGTATAAAGGATAATCATTATATAGAATTGCATTTGTTTTCATCTTTCTGATCTTATTTATTTTATCAGTTGATACCAATTCTCATTACATACCTTAATCAAAGGCAGCCCATCAAACTTGTCTGACACCACCACAACCTTGAAATGGGTCTCTGCCCCTTTGGGCACATTGTGCATATATGACTCATTTATAATGTCCAAGTGCTTTGCATCTAGTCCTGATTGTAGCTTATTTCTGATGGTGCCTTCAACCACACCTGACGCTGAAGACATTGTTCTTATAATTGGAATATCTGTGAAGTATGGACAATATTAGGGTAATTAAGGTAAAATTAGGGCTTACCCTAATTTACTATTAGGGCATACCCTACTAGAGTTATCCTATCATTGTAGATGCAAAGATGGGTTTGGATATTATTCTTTTATATCTTTACTCCTCAGGTTATCTTAGAATTGTGCTGCAAATTCAAAGTCAGGGCTGAAGAAAAGTTCATAATGTACCATTAAATCTGAAAAATAAGAAATTAAAAAAATATAACAATTGACATTTTTGGATAAAACTGCCGTATCATATAAAGAAAAAACTAACAAAACTTTATGCGACTTCCCTAGCGAGGTAGGCAGAGAGAGCTGAACGCCATATGGCACAATCCTTACATTATAAAGAAAAAAACATACTAAATGGTTATATTGAAATTACACCTCAAATTGTCTGGGCTATTAGAGCGCAATAAACCGAGCAGGTTGATTTAAATTCAAATTGAACTTGCTTTAACTATAAGGAATCTTTAGTAGCAATAACGTAGTAACTTACTTGATCTTAGCAATACACTTTTCATTGATTTTGAAAAATTTGAGATCAGCACCATAGGTAAGTATTTCATCGGGTTTTTGCCGTTAAAAAGTGGGTTGCAAACGCTGTAAAACGTAAAACAACTTAAGTTGGAGTAAAATCAGCTGTTCAATCAAAAGTCAATGTCATTGGGATATGTCATCATAATGACGTTTCTGTTTACGTTCAAGAATCCGAATGAGAGACAATATCAGATAGATATGGTAATAATATTGTAATATATAAAAATAAAGACAAGAATAAGATAGAAAAAATAACGAACTCGATTTTCATTAATCACCAAACGAAACGAGTTTTATTAACTTCAGTCAATTAAACACATTATCTTGTAATTTTTAACAAATTTGTACATTTACATGAATTCACTACATATAGTTTTTACTTCAAAATAACCATTAATAGCGGGTATGTTAAAAGACCACAGTAACAAAAAAAAAAAAACGGGATTTTTTTTTTAAATGTCCCAAATCTTCTGTAGTATACATACTACATCTATACTTATTCATATTTTACAGTTGGAGAGTTTTTTTGTTTGTTAGCTTGAATGTGCTTATCTCAGAAATTACTGGTTCGATTTGAAAAATTATTTCAGTGTCAGCACAAACACAAGTATTCATCATACGAATATTTGTCCTGGGTGGGGATCGAACCCACAACTCTTGGCGCATGGGGCAGGGTCACTACCGAATGCACCATCGAGCTTGTCTATAAATAGTGAATGGTACGTGAGCGGTAGCCCATTTATCTAGGAGGGCTATAAAACATTAACCCTAAATGCGGGTAAAACCGCGGGCACAGCTAGTGGTAAACTACTATGTAGAAGTCAAGGGAAATTATAGATGTGATAATTTCATAATACCCCATTTATGAGTTACGAAGGCATTTTTTATAAAAACTAAGCTGTCTCTGTCTGTCTGAGATGAAAATGGGGGGTGGTGAGGGTAGGAGGGTGAAAAATACTTTACAATCTTTTCTCGTACATAGGTACCTAATTAATATAAATAATTTCATTAAAGTCGGTCTACTTAGTCGTACAAATACCGTGATAATTATATGTAGTTTTAAATTACAGGCAAAAGTGATTGAAAGGGTTTACGATCGTAACTAGACATGCGATAGTTGCTAAAAAAACTATTTAATATCTTACTTTGGAGCTTGGGTGGGTTTGATTGTTTTTTTACCAATCGCACGAGAGCAGCCCTCCTTCATTCACGCGTTGTTCGCGTGAAATGCCGCGTGATCAAATAATAAGCGCGTTATTTTCTCACTTTGCGCCCCTCTTTGTGGGAATCTTTATGTTATCGCATAAGAATAAGTTATTCTTTATGTTATGGGCCACGTTTTACGTGAGGAATAATTTTTCGATTTCTCCATAATGTTTCATGGGTGGGAATGCATACGATTATGAGTGCAAATCGTTTTATTGGTAAAGTTATGTGAGCACCTAAATAACAAGATTTATAATGATATTTATTGTTTGCGCGTTGTGCGCTCACTTTCAATTTTTATTGAAGTAAATAAAAACTCAATTACTTTAAACACGATTCAAATAATCTTGAAATTACTATTTTCATCGTAAATACGTGCTTTCTTTAAATATAAAACATGTTCTTTGGTGAAATCTTTACGTTTCATTGAAAGTTAAAAATTTTGCTTTGTTCTTGGACGCAATGGCGCGAAAGCACGTCGGGCCACAGATAAAAACATCACGCCCCAGCGCGCTGCGTGTGTGGTTTTAATATCCGCCGCTGTCATGCGCCAGCCGCCACCTTGCTAGCTCAGGGGCTGCCCTGGAAAGTGATCATAGCACTGGATCTAGCGTACAAATACGCCATATGCATTATGAAATATCTACTGTATGCGCGATTTTAAACATTTGAGTTGCATTATTACTTCAATAAATGAGCACTAATTTCAGTAATTAATAATGCAACGAATGTTAAAAATCACTGGCACTGCACCTATCTATACCCGGACTTCATAATTGGTAAATGTTATTCGATTGAAACACTTTATGCCATGGTTGTGGAAACTACCCTTAAAAACCTTATATTTTTTATAATTTCCGATCCGATAAAACCAAAAGGAGATCCATGACGAATGTTGCATAAAAAGTTTAAATTTATTTTTAAGTGCTAGTGGTGTTCGTGCTTTCTCTCACAACAAATAATATTTTAAAGTACTTACGAGAAATTATTACCAAAAACTTCGCACTTTATTATAGTACACTTTATTAAAGAATCTGTTATAATTAATTTTGTAGCATGCACACTAGCTCCTAGACCCGGAAGACAGTTTCTGCGCCGGAACAACTCGCTGCAGCCGACAGCGGTGACGCGGCGTGTTGCAGAGACGCTCCACGATGACACTGCGCAGACACCGTGTTCAGCTAAGCGTCGTGAGAAATATGAGCTGTAAGACTGCGTCTAGTAGACGCTAGCTCCTAGACCGAGTAATAGAGACGTAGGCTTGGCGGAACAGCTTGCTGCAATGACAGCGGTGACGTGGCGTAATTCAACGATGCACAGCGATGGAACTGTGCTGATAGCGCGATCAAGTGTCGATAGGTGTACCTGTGCAAACTTCACTAAGTTAACAAGTAATGTTGCTAAGTGAGAAAATAAGACACATTTCATGGAGCAATCTAGACTTTATTTATATGTAGGTATTCTTGCACAAGGATAAAGCCTAGACGGATTTTTACACTTTTGCAAGAAAAATAAAGCTGCGCCAAAGTATTTTTTATCTGTTCAACGGTATAAATGTTCTTAAAGAAAAATTATGAATACTAAAACCATCTATATGTCATCCACCTTTGAGCTAACTTGGGCAGGTATTCCTGTGAAGCTAACGGCTATATGATACCCACTCTGTATGGACAGGAATATCGACGGTTGGGTTCAACTGTCGCGATGTCCGGGCGCCTTTAATCCCGGGCGGGATGCAAATGCCCACTTGCTGGTCCCGCGCCTTCCCGGTTTATGTTGACGTGTTTATGTACTCTGGCAGCTTATGCTAAGGGTTGACTAAGTATTTATTGTAATATTTTGCGGCTATAGTTTTGTTCTTTTGGTCTAATAATTTGATTTGCGAAACAGGATAATAGTACCTATTTAATTAACAAAATATGTTTTGTTTGATAAATAGTTTCATCATAGAATAGGTCACATCATAGAATCTTCAGCATTTGTCTGTTATTTAAGGCTACAAACATATTTAAAATAACAGCACCCCGCGGTTTCACCTGTGTAGTTCCCGTTTTCGTGGAAATACGGGGATAAAATAAAGCCTATGTCTATAAATCGTTGATAAAGCTTTATATTGATCACGGACAAGTAAAAAAAGAAGGACTCCACGCTGTCATTTTACAGCTTGAAGCCATGTTTATGCATGAGTGAGTGAGATTCTTAGGGATACCAGTTAACAAAAATCTGTCATTTGGAGCGCTTATGTCAATGTGTGTTGTATTGCGTGCCAAATTGGAGCACCTACGGAGCTTCAAAGTTTAGTTTGTGTCGCGGAGTCCTTCTTTTTTTAATAGTCCGTGATATTGATGAAATATTTCTTTAAATTGGTAGTAGTTTCGGAGCCTATTCAGTGGCGTAACTATACCGTTCGAGGCCCGTCGTGAATTCATCATCGATAAATATCTATATAAAGATGCTGGGATTCACCTCCGAGCAGGAAGCCCTTTCGGCTAGGGGCCCGTGGCATTTTGCCGACTTGCCACCCTGTTAATATTGGTGTAGAATTGCAGATAATATCAAAATAATTTACGTGAATGCCAACCCTACGGCCTGTTTGTCCTACGTCCGAGAACGATCGATTTGAATCCATTACGTGTTATGAAAACCATTTGCAAAATGCGCCGTTGAAATGCAATACTGAGGCAACAACGTAATAGGGACAGACGTATGCTGATGTTTGGGCTCCTTGTTTATCTACTAATATCTGTCTTTGTATTGCTGGCACGTCGCTGTTTCGTTTTCGCGTTTAGGTACTTTGATGATATGAGGAGGTTTGGTGAAATACGTTCGATCGCGAAACTTGTTTTTTGTTTTGTTTACGCAAGACAAATGCATTCAATGTAACCTATTGTGTGTGACATGGTCTGGAACTTAAAAAGAATGTAGCAATTGTGTTATTTGACAAGCATGTCGTAAAATGCGCTTATAGTTTATTAGGTATGTAATTGTATAAGTGAATGGCTAGCCATTTATGCCAGCATTTATGGCTGAGAGTGGTTAAACTAAATACATTATTCAGCCTGACACACCAATTCCCTAGTACCAAACTAAGCTTATGCTTGTACTATGGATACTAGGTGAACGGATAGACATACATAAATACGTTTATAAACACTCATGAGTCGAGTACCAATGTCCATGTTCATCACACAATAAATTTGCCTCTAGCGGGATTCGAACCTACGACCCTTAGTTTTGTGGCCAGGGTCTCTGACCACTCGTCCAACAGGCCAGGCCAGTGGTAAAGGAGTTTGCTGTTTCTCAGATTCTAGACCCACCTTCGGGGGTTACGGATATAGTATGAAGGTATATATGTACGTTACTTAGTATGGTCAAAATAACTAGTAAGCAGACAATACATTCAATAATGAACCTTATTGTTAACCAATAATTGCTCACATTCCAATAAGCTTGTGCACTTTCATGGTGTCTACTTTTATATTCGTGTAGCAAGGATACGTTTCAATATGTTCTTGTAAACAAGATTTGGCCGTATAGCATGTAAGTAGGGGATTCAGTGATATTGCTCAAGGAGCGTGGGGGCCAATATATTCAGCGGGAAGCCATGCTCCGGATATTACTACATCGCGGGCGCGAACTATGCCGGGTAGGGCTGGTGTTGCTGTGATCCGGGATGGTACTGGATTGTTGAAGGAGAATTAGGTGAAGTGTATCTTTATACTCATAGGTACAGGAAAATACAGTGTTTGAAAAGAATATAATATTGATTCGCGGTTTTGTACAAATGACTATGAAGAAGGTGCATTGTGCATACATAAGTTGTCTTCTGCATATCGATTTGTGTTTTTGAACAAATAATCATGATGGAGATATAGTGCTTGTGTAGACGTGCTTCTTCTTCATAATCATTTGTATTTCTGTACAAATGAAAATTTATAACATTCAATGTGTGTATGGCGCGGACTAGTAAAAAAAAGGACTCCACGCTATCATATATCTATAGCGTGAAGTCACGTTTATGCATGTGTGAGTGAGATACGATTATTTGGATAGAGCACTTAATATGTCAATATGTGACTTAAGTTGCGTGTCAAAGTGGAGCACCTGAGAAGCTTGAATGTCTAGTTAGTGGCGCGGAGTCCTTCTTTCTTTACTAGTCCGTGGTGTATGCAATATATATTTCTTCAAATTATTTTGTACTGCAGACGTGTATTTTCTGCTTGTGTATCCTGTACATATTTAAAAAAAGAAGTTAGTAAATCCGGTGCAGTGTACTGAGTGCAAGTACTGATTATACTATTAATTATACGACTCAGCGCAGTGTCACACATTTCTACAGGACAGCGTCAGACCTGGTGTCGGCAGAAATAAGCGCTTTTAAATTGCGTTTATTGTTAGTTGCTACTGAATGGAACAAACAGGTATGTTAGTGGGGTTTAAAACTATTGCTCACACTGTTCCACGACCGTTTTGTGACGGGAAATTAAAGAAATCGTGGAAAAATGCTAATAGAATATCGTCTTCTTGGCGTTAGGCGCCCCTTTACTAATGGGGGTGCCCCAGGGCTCTATATTAGGACCATTACTGTTTTTAATTTATATAAATGACCTTCCGTATTACACCGAAGGCCTATGTGAGACAGTTTTATTTGCAGATGACACCTCCTTAATTTTTAAAGTTGACAGGCAGAAAAATTCATATGACGATGTAAATAATACTCTCTCACAAGTTATGCATTGGTTTACTGTTAATAATCTGCAACTTAATGCAAAAAAAACCAAATGTATTAAGTTTACAATGCCGAATGTTAGACAAGTTAGTACTAATATAATAATTAATAATGAACATATTGAACTTGTTGACTCCACAACTTTTTTAGGCATGACCATAGATTCTAAGCTACAATGGGGTCCTCATATATGTGCCCTGGCAGGGAGGCTTAGTTCAGCTGCATACGCAGTTAGGAAAATAAGGCAACTGACCGATATTGAAACGGCGAGGCTAGTTTATTTCAGCTACTTCCACAGCGTTATGTCATACGGTCTATTGCTATGGGGCACCGCTTCTGATATACAAACCATATTTGTGTTGCAGAAGAGAGCCATTCGATCCATATATGGCCTTAGACCTCGTGACTCACTTAAGGAAATATTCAAAGAGATAAATATACTGACCGTAGTTTCCCAGTTTATATTTGATTGTATTATCTATGTTCATAAAAACTTAGATGAATTCTATAAGAAATCTGATTGTCATCAGTTTAATACGAGAAATAAACACAAACTCGCCGTTCCAAAACTCAGGCTTAATAAGATTAGTGGTTCATTTGTAGGTCTAAGCATAAAAATATTTAATAAACTGCCTCAAAATGTTATTGAATTACCCACGCATAAATTTAAGTCTTATATTAAATCATGTTTAATAAGAAAAGGTTACTACAAAATAGATGATTATTTAAATGATAAAAATGTTTGGACAAGATGATCTGCTCGCATGCACAGTGAAATTTTTAGTCATGTTATTTTAATGTACCACATATTAGAGATATGTAAAACATGTTTTTAAAAAAAAAGGCTATCTGTTGAGTTTCTTGCGGCACCTCTTCTCACCAGGCCATTCACGTCGAGGTGCTGGTAGGGTAAAAAAGTGTGACGTGCAAAAGAATTTGTTACAAATCTACTTGCAGAAATAAATAATTTCATTTCATTTCATTTCATTTCATTTCATTTCAATTTCATTTCATTTCATTTCATTTCGTTATGTCCCGTTCTTAGTCAGGGGCCCGCTTGGACCGTCATCCTGGATTTGGTAAGTTTGATTATTACATTGACGCGATGGATATTGATATCTGACCTTTGTGAGTCTTCAAATTCAAATTCCAAATGTCTTTATTTATGTAGGTCTCAAAAAGCACTTATAAATCGTCAATTTTACAAAATCTGTAGAGCAATGTGAATTTACCACCGGTTCGGAATGCTGATTCTACCGAGAAGAAACCGACAAGAAACTCGGTAGATTTTTTTTTTGAGAGTACCTACCATCGGTAGTAAGCCGAAGACGGCCTTTACCTACCGGATTGGCGCGAGAGCGGGAAGCTCTCACCCCTAACTCGCTAGTTACTCTTTATACATGAGTAATATACACTTTTGGTAAACTTCTAAACCAAATCATACAATCAGGCATCATCAATCTTAGGGAGGGAAACTAGAAGAATTAGATTATGAACCCACACATTTAAATAACTATGGGGAACTATGGACTATGGGGAACTAAGAGAGTGTCTGGGTTTCTTCAAGATGTTGATCCTTCCTTCTGCGTTAGTGTAGGCATAAATTAGTACTTGGACTTAAAAGAGGATGCACTCTTGGCTTGTGGCCTATGACAAATTCAGTTATGCATAAAACATAATTTGCATTAGGGAACAAGTTACCAAGAAATATCATGTATACATATATTACCTTTATGATGTGAATTAAATGTATTCTATATATTTATTCCAGATTATCAGATTAAACATAAATCATATGATTAAGTAAACCGAAACAAAAAGGGAAAGACGCAATAAATATCAACACTAGATGGTTATCTTTTTATTACGTCTCGCGAAGGCGCCCGAACTTGGCACGTCTCCATGCAAGGAGCACGGATTGGAGCGATCACAAAGTTACGGGGATAGTAATATTTTTACCACAGACTATCCTGAACTTTTGTTTTAGTCAAATGAAACATGATTTATGTTTAATTTATTCGATGTATTCGCAGAAGTTAAGATACGCGTAGATGGAATAATAAATTGTTTAGGCGTTTGTAAGCTTATCTTATATACTTATCAGCTAAATAACTATTTTTGGGTATAGGTAAAATTTCACGGCAAATATATTTCTAATAATCTTCAAGATCTAATTTATCAGCAATGATAAGTACCAATTAAGTAGTCAAACAATTCTCAAAGAACCCCAAAAAAATTATAGGTAACTTTTTAATGATTTCACTAGACCTCCCTTAACTATGTATAACACGTCTACACTCAGCCTTTTTACGAGTACGTTCCAGAATTAAAAAAATAATATGAAGGTTAACCATAAACAAAAAACGATCCTCCCCCAACCGATTTGTGGAACCGTTCGGGAAACAATTGAACTTGCGGCCCAATTCGATTGCTTCACGTCTTATCAATTATTCAATTGACCCGAAGATGCCGAGCCTAATCTAATCACGGGCCATGATATCCTTGTTATGATGGAGCCGTTTTATTTTTCAGGTCTCGATCGTTGCTCGATTATGTATCTCAGTAGGTATTTCAATCGACTGAATTATTCGATAATCCCAATTCTTTCTCCATTTCTGCTTTTCCGGGCTATATATTTAACTGGCAATATGCTTTGAATTAAGTCCTGAATTGGGAGTCCGGTTATAGTGTATATATTTTTTTATGGAATCTGTGGTGACTGAGGCGACACAAAATTCACCTCGTAGCTTCATCATCAGATCCTCAGTACTAAAAGCTATGGCGAAATATTTGTCAAAGTTCGTTTATTAATGTCAACTTCTTTTATTTTCAAATTTATATGAACAATAGGTTTGGACTCAAGGCTTTGTTTCGCAGATTCTATTGTTCTAAATACGGACGAACTTATCATATTATACCTTTAATAAATAATTAATGGCCATTTAATGGTATTTATAACCACCTACAACCATACATATACCTATTTACATAAAAAAAACGCGTCGATTTGAGAACCTCCCCCGTTCCCAAAATTCGATGATCGTTTTTTCGTCGATTAAAAACGATCATCAAATTTTGCGAATAAGGCAATTGTCAATAGATAACTATTGAATTATCATCGCGCATATACATACAGACAGCTGTTTCTGACTATGTAGCTATATTTGCACTAACAAAGGCATTCGAATAGTCAAGCATCGAGAGCTCTTTTATTATGTTAAAAAAATATAATGTAAAGTTGAACTTTACATTATATTTTTTTTTATGTACCAACATCAATGTCAATGAATCCAAAATTCGTCCATTGACGTTCCTAAATACAAAATCTACTTTTTATTCTAACTAGTAGCTACGATTATTCTTTCAGTAGATTGCATATTAAGATGCCCTTCATTCCTTATGCCGAGGCATACCGCAGTTCAGCACGGGGCACGATCTTATTCCTCTGCTTGCTGTCAGTTTTCTCAAACCAGTGGAGCCATTCAGACGTTAGTATTCCGCGAACTAGCTGCGACGTGGCTCGCCTACGAACGGCAGAAGCCGATTAAATAGGCCACATAAATTGAATATGTGTATTAGCATGCGAGGAACTGAATGTCTGACTTTAAGTAATTGTACATTGGGAATCGGATGTTAAGACGTGGGAATTTTTTAGAGAAATTTCCTGGAGAACGAGACGAGGCACGTGCTTTCTGCTTAAAAAGTTTTTTTTATATTGTGGTAACATGCAAATGTTTTAGGGAATCGAATGCTTTTACCATTTTTGCAAGCGCATTTTATATGTAAAGTATTTTTCCGTTTAGAACTAAATTCTAGTAGGTACACTTTGAATGTAAATAGATAAGTTAAATTTATATCTGAATAAAATACATATGTGATTATTTACGGTGGTAAGTAGTTAGATATGCATACAGGCAGACAAATGATTAGGCGTATTGCAAAGCAACAGTCACATTTAGTCCCGTAGTATCATTTCTAAGAACCACGAAATAGTTTAAAATCCCATATCCCGACCGATTAACCAACCGTGCTCATAGCAAGTCTTAGGACCTCCACAATACCAGACAAGCACTCGACTGCCTGAAACTCGACGTGCCTCGCTTGCAAACGATGCAATGCCTCTAATAGGCTCCATAAATTTAGTATATGCATTAGCATCCTAGCTACTAACACGATGGAATTGTATCAGTATTTTAAAAGTTCCTGAATATGCATCTAGCGTACGGATCAGCCAACTTATTAGGTGGAGTGAGGCTGTTTATTCTCAGGAGACCATAAAATACAGTTAGTGTATCATTGGTTTACGAATTGAATTTCAAACTAAGGTGCTCTGAACAAAGTAGAAACAAAAGTCTAACGCTAGGTGTCTGAATATTTAAGCGAAGGTAGCGAAATGAATAATGGATTTGTTTTAAGGGGTTAATGTATGGGTTGGTATTTATTCGGATGGGAACGTTTATTGGATGTGGGCATATGTTGTTTGATTTAGATAGTTTAGGAAAGAAAAAGGAGAAAATGAATATAAAATGTCTTTTTTAATATATTTTTTTTGGTGGATATTTTATGATCGATTCTTTAGATTTTTCCAGACGAAATTACCCTTTGTTATTAGATTAATTTATGTACACCTAATACTTTGAGGTGTTATTGAGACTAAAGAGCATTAATGGGTACATTTATCTTAAGTAGCATGAAGAGGCTTCTCCCAACTAATACGACTTCAACATAATATCCTTTGACAAAACCATAACATTGGAGTCGCTCCTCCCATTACAATAGCGTCGTAAAGTGTTGCTCGAATCGATTGCCCATAAGATCTAGTTCATAAACGCGTGTCAATGAAGGACCCCATAAAATTTGTAATCGCAAGGTCTAATGTCGCAGTTAAACTTTCAAGTGTTGTAAACCTAATGGGGGGCCGAAACGAGCAATATCAGCGGAGGCGTTCGGCCAACTTGTAATATCCGCTGAGCTGGAGGCCGACAGGCCCCGGGCGGCGAATATATTCCTTGCGCTTTTGAACGAAAATCAACGGTTAGGAATATAACTTGCACCCGATTTTCAGCGTTTTCCTAAAGCCGAGTAAAGCAATGCATTCTGAAGAGAATGGTATTTAGCGTATCTCTTTACAGCAATAAAATGCATTTAAGTGGATGAGATTATAACTAAAGCCAGAATATAACTCCTGAAATGGAGGCTAAATAAATACAATCTAGCTGTAATTCTTGTGATCTTATTTATGTAATCAGTCTGATAACATACATTTATATGAGAATTGTGTGCAAATTAACGCAATACTTGTGACAAATGAAGCTGCTGAATTGGTAGTTAAATAAAAACACATACCTAATGTCAAATATTCTAAGCTTAATGGGAGGTCGCAACGAGCAATATCAAAAGCATTCGGCTCACTTGTATTATCCGCTGAGCTGGAACCGAGGCTGACAGGCCCCGGGCCGCGTCTTTAACCGAAAATCAACCGTAAGGAATATAACTTGCATCCGATTTTGAGCATTTTGCAAGAGTAAATGTATTCTGCAATTCAGAGTCAGTCTTAAACTATCGGTGGTAGAATCATATAGCTGTGGCTTTACCTGTTTTTGACGATAAGTGTTTCCTTGAAATCTATTGAAATAAATAATATTTGATTTTGACTTTGACTTTGACTAATAATTCTGCATACATCATTTACCACGTGTCTTAATATTTTTAGTCATATTATTTTTTCCAGTAAACTGTATACAAAATCTATGCAATGATTTTGAGAAATTAACCTGGTAATATCAGTGGGGCCGTTTGGCCAACCTGTAATATCCGCTGAGCTGTAGCCGAGGCTGCTAGACTCCGGGCGGCTGCGAATATATTCCTTGCGCTTATAAACGAAACGGACACCTCTGAATATACCTCGCGCGCAATTCTGGACAGTTTTGTGCTAGTGAAATCGGGAGTGTTCTGAGGTTAACAGTTGCGGCTACGTGTATTTGATAGGTTGAATAAAATGCGTGATGGTGATGTTTGGTGATGTAGTTTTTGAATAGGGGAATTCTTACCCATCGAAAATGATAACTAAGTGTATTATTCGTATTCTTTATACATATTTTATACGATAATGATCCGTCTTCTCATATTAATAAGTTCAACAACGGATTCACTATTACTACAGTTAGGTTACTAAGGTCAAAATTATGGCTAAAAACCTCTATACCAAAATTATTAATTAATTCTTTCTTTGCCAAAATTCTTAGCCAAAAATGATTAACTACCTATTGACTTAGTATGAGAGCTTATTGGGAATTTATAATTTAAAAAATCATGGTCGACTACACAAGTTTGCCAAAAAATCTGATATTAAAAAAATATTAAAATAATAAAATTCTCATCGTAAAAGGAAAAAAAATATAAAATAAAATAGAAGAGAATAGCTACTACTAGTACGATCAAAAGCATCTGATAATAATTAAGGGTTAAAAGCGAGATCAAATCCATCAGGGTTCTCAGCCAATTCCAGATGACCATTACACATACCATTGACAAGAGAACGAGCATAACGACCTCTGGTGTGAAGCGGAATGATTCCAGATCGCGCCCCACAAAGGCTCACGGCAGATTAATGCGCGATCGAGATATGTCCATTATCATTTTTTTCCCTTTCAAGCTTCCGGCGGGCGCTTTTGAGTGTTCCTATGAAAAATGTTGGCCGATATTTACTGGGTACAGTCCGCAAGATACTTGGGTGGATATTTATTCTCCACCCAAAAAAATGGTGGTAAAACAGTTTAATAAAGAGATGATATCGCGCATGTGATGATCACAACCAATCATATGCAGTAAATACGATATGTCGGAAACAATTTTTTTATAATAGTTTCTTTCAACTTTTTTGAATTTGTCTGAGTTTATTTATTTACTCGAAGTGCGTCTTGTAAAAGTTGGTTTCTTACACAAATTAGTGTCATTATAATATTTTGTGATGGTCATTATACTTTATTTGTAAGTTATAAAATGTTTTAATCTGACGTTTTTTATTTTCTTTCTACGGCTCATTCAATAATAACATATAATTCTTTATTTTCCAAATTAAAATTCTACTAAGTGCCTGCCGAAATCATAAGCATGAGTTTGAATTCAAACACCTGCTAGAATATCCTATTTACAAAGAACAAAAAAAAATCATATCCTTTCTAGTTATTCTGGAATGCAGCCAGTCAGAGTGGGTTATCTTTATGCCTATGCCCCGGCTTTGCTCTTTGTATAATGTATAAAACTGAGACTAGGTACAGAAATACCTTCACAAAGCGGCACCGCTGCCTTCCATTTGCACAGCGTCAACCTTCTTATCTGGGCTTCTCATCAAACTTACGATTATGGAGTGTGAAGGTAAGGAGCGTAAACTCATGTGGGTCTAAGTTAAATAATACTTCTATATCTGACATTAATGGCGCTAGTGTTTAAATAGATGTGTATGATATCAATTTATTCGTTTTAGACGGATAAATACTGAACCGTGGCAAAACATTCATTTTTGACTGCGAAGGTACTGACGTACATAAAATAATAATAAATAAAAAACAAATATCAGACGACATCACTTACATTGATCTGACCCTTATGTTACGAATATCAGAATCAACAGTGGTATTGCCAATACATACTTAAATATTGTATATTAACACCCAGACACAGAACAAACATAAGTAGGTAGGTACTCATCACACGAATGTTTGTTCTGGGAGGGGATCGAACCCACAACCCTTGGCGCATGGGGCAGGGTCACTACGGAATGTGCCATCGAGCTAGTCAGCTACTACTACATAACTACTACATCCATAAATAAAATTTGTTCCATATTACTAACTTGAAAACTATGTATCAACTGTGTTGTTTGTCTAGCATGTCGTAAATGGCGACTAACGGTATTGAGAGCTACCCACTTGTGACTATTTTGGTCACAATTTTTCATATACGCGGGCGTAATGAAAAATTATTTGATAATTAAGTTATAAATATTAAGAAGATATCATACACATGTTTAATAAACATCTCCATGTTTAACCAACTAAGTTTCTTCTCTCCTGTTGTCCTATTCTGATAACGGATGCTTGCTTTTGTTCAATCTAGCCTTTAGGTAATGTGGCGCCACCACCATATAACACCTTTAGCCGGACATTTTCAAAAGCAGAGGTTGTGTTCCTTTCTTTTTTACTTTATACTTACGTTTTAGAGAAAGAAAATGTTATGCAAATTGTACCGAAGCCCGTGTTAGGTGGACTGTACACCCGTGCCGCCCACTATCGGCCGGTGAATTATCGCGTTTTAGGAATGCAGCCAATTTTATAACGAAATTGTGGAGCGTCAGGGATGCAGCTTTAAATTCTTGTATTGTGGTAATGTCGGTGTGGGACTTAATGAGAACATTCTCATTAAGTCCCACACCGACATGGACACAACACATCCACTACGTCATTTGTCCCATGTTGGTTTGGGACTTAAAAAGAATGTGCCAACTGTGTTCCATGCCTAACATGTCGGAAGGGGAATAATGGTGTATTGGGTTTTGGGGTTGTAGTTGTGTAGGCGATGAGCTAGATACTTTTTACTGCTTTTTACAAATTTCAATTTAACCCAACCCAGTCTAATTTTATTTTAGGCTTCAAGTTTTAAGAGCTTGCTGTTCCTTTGAGTCTACTTGCCCCCTCGGAGATTATAGACGTGGTGATAATTATGTTTTTTTTTTGTATATTAGAGGCGTCAAATAGGCTAACGAATAACTTGATGGTTAGTAATCACCGCCGCCCATGGACAACACATAGGTACAAGTTTAGATCACAATAGTATGATACGAGAGTCTAAGAGTAATCCAATAGGCTAGATGACTAGAAAAATTCTGTTTAGTCCGTCAGTTAGATCATAAAAAAATATTGAACACATATTTTTTTATTTATTTCTCAAACAAACATTGACGAAGATACAATGCATTCAAGTTGAGCGTGACGTCACGCTTTCGTAATTTTTTTACAAAATAGTGACGTTGCAAGCCCCCACTCCAAAACTTTGATGCTCTATAAAGCGAAAAATATGTATCTAGTATTTTTGTATAATCTAACTGACGGACTAAATTGAATTATAGTTTTTAAATACAGTCATCATCCCTATTCTCCGAAAATGTATTTTGCAATGATTACCTACATGAAGAATATCAAGCACTTATTTTCATTTTAAATAAAGTACCTTAGTAGGTATGTTAGTGGAAAATTAGTGGTATCGATGAGAAACAGTTTAAAGTATAAAATACAGTCAGTAACAGAACAGTGGTCCTTTTATACAAAAAATAAAAACAGGTAACTTAAAATTAGGTCTAATTTGCTAAAAATATTGCCTGCCATTTATGGTTTTTTACAATAAGTTAATCAAAACCAAACCTTCATAATTTTACCAAGGTATTTCGTAATACAGATATCTGATAGAGTCGTCAATAACATCAGCGAGCTACGAGGCCACAAAAACGCACCTTAAATCGTCATAGTAGGAAAGTGCGTAATTTGTGATTCCTCCGCCATCCGTTTTTCTTTCGCCACTGCGGCCGTTACAAATGTGCCGCGTCCCCGGGCGACGCGAAGAGAGACATTTCTCTCCTCCCGGGGCGAGTGCCGGAGAGGAAATGAAAAAGAGGCCTGGAGTGACCGCCGGTTTCAATATACGGGTTCTTTGTAGTTTAAGGATCTTATCGCTTCTAGGATTGAGAAGAGAAAACAACTAATGAAAAGCTGTAAATAGTGTAGCCATGATCCAGTCCGTACGGTTTCCTTTTAAATATTACTGTTTTGCATCGATCTTATCTAGTCTTTGCAAAGGCCTTTGGTCGTTTATAAATATAATATAGCTTTGTTAAAAACAAACAGATACCAAAAACTATCTCTATGAAGTATATATGACTAGAACTATGAAGTAAACACTCATTCAAATTCTTACCTTTTCGTTATTACAAGGGAAAAATCCCTAACTTTTCAACGTTCGATAGATCCCTAAAAATGAAAAGTAACCCCCAAGAGGAGGAAGGACGCGCAAAAACAAATAACATTATGGGGTGAGTCGCAGAAACGTCTTCTGGGCGGCACTATAACTTGTAATGATGTAAGTCACTCATCTATTAGACTGAGGTATTTTTGGGGGACGGCATTTTGTTCTTTATTATCTTATTCGAAATACTTACCTAGTTATCTAGAAGGGAGGTTTTTTGAGTGAAATAAGTATAATACAAAGAGGCACACTTGCAAGCGGAAGAAATTCAGAATTGGAAATGTTGTGTTAGGATCGCTTCAAACTAACATTCAAGAAATAGAATTTTGTTAATATTGGTGAGGCTTGTCTGATAGTAAGCGGTACTACAATACCGCGGTAATGCGCTTACAATATATCGATATTTACAGCACCAGAGGCATCATAAGTGCTTTGATAATCTCGAAGGGGTTAGGCATACGGATCTCTTGCTGAGCGAATCATGAAAAATTCTGCTTTTAGTAATAATAAACTCGCCAATATCATTCATCAAAAGTTAGTCCAGAAATACAAACTATAATGACCCACACACACCATACTACAAATACATTCCACAACATGTTTTGGAAAATTCAAATTATAAAATTTATTACGATCGCACGATACTTACGGATAACACTATATACAATAATAGACCAGACATAACCTTTGTAGATAAGCAAAATAAACATACATATATAGTAGACATAGCAGTTCCTAACACCAATAATCTTCAATCAACAATAATAGAGAAAATATACTGAACTACAAGATCAAATTAAAAGAGTATTGAAAATGAACCACATTACAATAGTACACATATATTACTCTACAAAAAGCAGCCATTCTCAACACCTGTAGAATAGTAAGAAAGTTTTTGCAACTGGAATCTGAGTCGAGCCCCTAACCAATTCATCTTTGCTTGGTTGGTCAACAGCCCGCAAAGTTGAATAATCCCCTTTCAAAGGGAGAAAATATTTATATATTTTAAACACAATAATAATAAATTCTTCAGACTGGCACACCAATTCCCTAGTCCCAAACTAAGCTTATAAGCTTGTGCTATGGATACTACGGATACGAACGAATAGACATGCTTAAATACGTATAATATATATAATGTATAATGTATATAAACATCACACGAAATATTTGCCCTTGCGGGATTCGAACCCGCGACAGTTGGTTTCGTGGCGAGGGTCTGACCACTCGATCAACGGGCCAGTCGAAGTAGGTTACTTCTAATAATCACCGAAGGGGTAGGCAGAGTCCAAGGGGCAGCAGGCCCTTTAACCACATTTAACCAAAAAATAAAATTGGGTTAGGTTAGATGGAAAACTGAAAAAGTAAATATACCATTAGTCGGCATTTACGACACGCTAGGTAAGGAACACTGTTGGCATATCAATTTTAAGTCCCAGACCAACTTGGGATAATAATCTAATAATCATCTATTTCTTTAAGGGTTTATCGGTGCGAGCCGGTTTATACTGTAAACAGCGTCAATCATCTTCCTAGCGTTATGTCCCGTGCTTAGACGGGGTCCGCTTAGACCATGATCCAGGAATTAGCGAGTCTGATAATTACATTGCAGCGACTGCCGATCTGACCTTCGTAACCCTAAGATAGGGGAACCAGACAATTTTTGGATCATGGTTACAAATTCAAAGTTGTTTAAATTTGCAGGTTTCATCACGATGTTTTCCCTCACCGTCGAGCTAGTGGTATAAATATGTACATAGATTTTTTAAAAATCTAGAGGTACATGCCCGGGTTTGAACCCGCACTCCTCGGTTAAGAGGCGCGTGTCCTTACCATTAAGCTACCACCGCTCTCGTAAACAGCGTCAATATACTTTAAAAATAGATACTACATCTTGCTTTGTTTTGTTTTTATTTATTGTAAATTTTTAACGCAACTCATAAGTGAGTCTTAATCTTTGTAAAATTCCATCAGCGATGTCTTAATCGGCGGGGTCGTGCCCTCGGCCTGCTAATTAAAGTTAACGAACTCTGTATGCAAAGGAGGCCTCTCTTTATCGTTTTTGGGTAAAGGCATCTATTATACGACTTTATAAGGAGTCCCCGGTGCCGAGTGCCGTGTAGGGGTGGCGTGTACGCCGCACCTTTCTGATGTAATCTGTTACATTCAATTAACAGAAATGGTGCATCACATAGCAGTTACTTTTTGTGGGGCAACATGCAACATGATAATAATGGGTAACATTGCTATATCCTTGTAAGTGTTGTTTCGCGTATACGTTACTAGTTACCTTATCGTTAGTATAAAGCACGTTAAGCCGTTGGTCTTGCGCCAGACCTCTCTCCGGTCATGTCGAATTGCCGTCTCATCGGACTATGAGAGTGAAGGAACAGAGAGTGCACCTGTGTTTGCGTATACACTTGTACACTATAATATCTCCTGCGCAGTTGGCTAACCCTCGTTAAGATTGACCGCCGTGACCGATATCGGTTAGGAGGACATTATTTGTATAAAGAGACTTATTTTAGTTATTTAAAATAATACAAATAAGTAATAAGATACAGGCGTATACCGAAAATTAAAGTGCAAAGGCACACTTAACTCACACTGAACTTATTTATTTTAGGTTTTGCTACCCTTTGTATAACAGAGAAACAATATCTACTTACTTAAAGAGCGGGATTGTTAGTTTGATGCTTAGCTAGTTACTTTAAAAGTTTATCTATTCATTTCGAAGTCGTCACTGTCTTCCGTCATGTGTTGTCGAGTCGGTGACTTGAGTACGCTTGGGATATGTTATAAATTTGGCAAGGCTGGTAATTGCATTGAATCGATAACCACCGGAATCGAATCGTAATCATTGGATAGGGGAACCAAATCGTTAGATAATTGTTAAATACCTGTGTAAAGTTGCCTGAATGTGCCATTTCTTCATCATGTTTTCCCTTACAGCGTACAACCTATAGGGTTATGGTATAAATTAATTTGTTGATATTCGAAAATTCAGAGGCAAATGGATTAATGGTAACGCCATTCTTTGACTAGCTGCTTAAGCTACTTACCTCGGAGTTAGATCAATGTATGTGATGTAGTCTGATGTTTATTCTTAATTAATAATTTATTTAGCAAAATTGAAGCAAACTTTTTAATTTCTTTAACAAAAGTTACTTTACTAGTTAAATATGCAAAAGACAAAGCTCGCGTGCCATCCCTACGCTAATACACGATGGCTTCAATTTACAACGAAAGTTAATTTCAAGGGAAACCATAAGAGCTATAATGGCTAAGCCCCTCCAATAACAATTGGCCGGGAAGGTATATTTAAATTTAATTAATAAGCCGGCTCAAAGAGTGCCGCAACTCGGAGGCTTCACTCGGGGCCATTTTGGATTCCTGGAGGAGTTCCCGTTTTTTGTTCACTAATTAAGGGCTTTGAAAGGGTGGCTAGAGGCTCCGATGTGCGTTTGTGGTGTGACCTGGAACGTTTTAACTTGCTCAATCAGTATTCGGGTCAAATTTTTAATGGTCACCTTTGAAGTTTGGACCTTGAACTTTGTGTTTTTTAATTGAAAGTTAACTTTTAACTTTACCGAATCATATTGTTCTTCATAACACATCAGATAATTATAGGTCAAAGTATTGTTAAGCTATATTGAAGTCGCACATTAATCAAAATATACCAAATTGCACATCTAATATGTTCTAACCAACAATTGCAGATATTTTCCTTAAATCCGTAATAATATGAATATATTAAATAATATACAATGTATCTTCAACTAATATTATTTCTACATAGATTCAGATTTAGTTATTTAGCAAGTTTAATTATATTATTTATTGACGTTGTGTTAAAGTTAGCACATTCAATTTTGATTATTAATTTATGCATGTTTGTTTAGTAGATTTTCCAATAAATTAATTAAGAAAGCGGTGATTTATCATTTCGGACTTCTTCTAATTGCAGGAAGTCTGTAGTATCGCCCTCGCGTCTTAGCTTAGAACAGAGGTTTTTAACTGGTGGTATGCATCCGATGTGGACCACTTCAGGTCACCAAAGACATCCGAAAAGTGTTGGACATGGCAATGAGAGTGAAATACGGCAATAAGAGCGGTGGTAGCTCAATGGTAAGGACACGCGTGGACACGCGCCTATTAACCGAGGTTTGAGGCTTTAATGAGACTTAACTCTGGATTTTTTAAATCTATGTAGGTATTTATACCATTAGCTCGGCGGTGAGGGAAAACATCGTGATAAAACAACACGTTCCAACAGCAATAGATGTGTTACCATGATCCAAAAATTGTCTGGATCCCCTAACTAAGAGTTACGAAGGTCAGATTGGCAGTTGCTTTAACGTAAATACCAGACTCGCTAAATCCTGGATCACGGTCTAAGGCTTAGACTTAGACTCTAAACGGACCCCGCTTAAAGCACGGGACATAAGGCCAGGATAATGATGATGAATGAGAGTGAAACTACGATGCTACACGCTGATGTACGTATAGTATATATACTGCATACCTACCTAGCTAGCTAGCCTAGCTACCTAGTTTTGTAGGTACATGACATGCCATGCCGATCCTAGCATATAAAACCTAGCGACAAAGAATAATTTCCACTTTTGACACCATCACTTTCACAAATCCCTTCATTCCAACATTAGGTCCCGCTCACTCCAACACTAGGTCCCGCCAGAATACCAGCGCTTCTGCGGTGTTGACCCGATGCCGTAGCAGCATTATACTGAGGTTGGGACCTAGTTGGTAGCACATATACGTTTCTTTCTAATTCCATCTTTTTAATTTTTCCTATTTCTATTTGTCTATTGTTTGTCTGTTTAATTTTTGTGTATTTGTTGTCAATACATGTTTCTTTCTTTCTTTCTTTCATTCAGATCACTCGGCTCGGTACTTAACAAATGTATTTCTTCCGCTACGCAGGTGCTACCGCGCTTTAACTTGCGCGACACAAAGCGTTTCACGGCGGATTAATCCCGACGCGAAAACATTCGCAATTACCTCCTTTACATGTTTAATCGAGCGCAAAGCCAATAAACGACTAATTAGTACCGCGTCCCGTCCTGAGCTGCTTAACACAAAAAATGTTGATTTTATTGAGGACTTCGGATAGCAACGCTCTCTTATTAGCGTCAGTTGTTATAAGCCAGTGGTCTTTAAATATTTAGCGACGTAGCCCCACTTTTTAAAATACTAGTCGTGGCTGCGATTTCACCACCGTTTATGGTTTATATGTCGTAGCGTGATGTTATAAAGTCAATAGCCTTCCTCGAAAAGACTATTAAATACATTTTTTTATCAATTCGAACGAGTAGTTCTTGAGATTAGCGCATTCAACCAAACAAACAAACTCTTCAGCTTTACCTATTAGTGTTATGTATAGATGCGTCTTATTGTGGACCACTAAATGTTTGGAGGTAATTTATCTTTACCAGCGTATATCACTGCAGTGCCATTTTCCTTGCCACTTTTAATATTCTTTATGGGTTCATGGGCAATTCAGCTGCTGATTAGTGGTCTAAAGACCACAATCATTTAAGTTGGTACTTAAACCAAATTGGTATTGGGTTTTAAATCTCGAATCAAGTGCGAAACGAGCATGCGCTGCGCCATTCGTCGCCTTATAAATTAATTTGAGCATGCAACTGTGAGTGGCTGGCACCTTTGTTTGCGGCGCGCACGCCGCGTTCCGCAAACAATGCCCGTTGGCTGCCGCGGGGTGACCCCGCGCTCGGTGTTTTTCAGGACATTGTCTTCTTACCGTTCTGTCACGTGCTTAGTCCCAACTACCCGACGTTCAACGAATTCCTTTTGACCGATGTTACTGTTGGCAAGCACGTTTCGGTAAAACGTTGAATGTCCTCGTCGGGCTCCGCTTAGAGCATACATACATGTACATGATCATACATACATTATAAGATCCATATATATGTATATCACAACGCAATCTCCTAAGAGGCTCATCCCTTAGGAGATTGTTATGAATTGTTATAATCCATATGATCATATTAACATATGTTACTACATAAGTTAAAAGTCCTTGAATGGATACTACTGCTTGCTACGAAATACAGTACGCTGCTAGTGCTACGGTTTGTATTCGCGCGATCTTAGAGAACACACTGCTACAGCAATACGTAGCTAACTACGAAAAAAATATTTATAGTACGAATTAGTTAAATTGCGTTACAATTGGACACGGTTTTTAATTCCGAACGCAAACGATTATTTACCGGACATCAGATTTAAAATTTGTGAGATTTTCAAAATCAGGGATTCAAGTATATAGTTCTTATATACGTTTCTTTAAAAAGAAAGAAAGCCTAGGTGTTTTTTTTTAAATATATATTGAAGAAAGTTGAAAAATTTTAAAAGAGTAGTGACATGTGACTAGCTCATCGCCGAGATCATTCACACACCCAATCCTAACAATGGCGTCTAATGGGCAATACGACACGCTATTTTTATTATTTTATTAGTCCCATGTTGGTCTGGGACTTAAAAATATTCAGTTATATTTCATTCAGACAGTTTTTACAGTTAATGTCGCATTCATGACAGTAGCGTGATTGCTATTCTTATTTGCGTTCGTCTGTCTGTCGTAGAATTACACACCATTCATTTTTAAAAGATAATTTCAATATTGCGCTTTAAACCCACCTATTGAGCCAACCGATTTTTGAAATATTTATCTTAAATTAGTTTCAAAGACCTTTTACAGAGTTAATTTCTGGCAGAGATTAACTTATCTATATCAGAAAGATAAATACGACCTGAAATTCAAAGGTTTCTTTGAAATTAGTAAGCGCTAAAATTTACTTAAATTTAACAAGATCACACAGTTAATATCTTATTTTATCAGTAATTACCGAGAAAACTGTCTGTGTTAAGTGGATAATATCACATTTAGTAGTCACAATAAGTATTATAAATAGTTAGAAATAATACTGACGGGAATAAACGCCATATTCATTAAATAGTATGATTACATGAGTACTTACTGCTTGACGTTTCGGCCGTCACTGTTGCAACGACTGTGGTCACAAGCGGAGTGGTCAGTATTATTTCTAGTTATAAATAATGCAACGCGAAAGTTTAAAATCATATACTGTAAATAGAATATGTGACTCATCACATTGTGATTATGTTATGAGTTCATAGCATTCTAATGCATATGTGCATGCTATTCCTTCTCAAGAATCTAGATACATTATAACAAATTGTATAAGGTAGGTACGTGTGCCGTTGGTAGAATCATATTTCTTTATCTGTATTTGACGATTTATAAGTGTTCCTTCGAAAAGTTCTGCTACACAGTGATGTAAGTCAGATAAGAATAGGATTGTCTATCCTTTTTAAAACGCACCGTCACCCTACCCCGGGGGGCAGGGTGATGTGTGGGACGACTCCCGGGGGACCTTGAGTAGGGGTCCCCTGCTCCGGCCAAGATGGTAGTGGCCGGGGTATACCCACTAAAACACAGCGGTACCCCTCATCGCCGTATCGGAGGTGCTATGGGCAATGACATAGCCTTTACAGCTACGGCACCTCCGGCAGGAATGTATATCTTGGTTGTTCTACTGGTTTTTCAAAAAAATATTTCTAAAACAAAAATATACAAGTAAAATAAATTTAATTTAGCAGTTACCAGTTTCTTGATGACATAATGCATGATATTTTGTCCACTTTGGCCTATATACGTATAGTATATAAAACAGACGCAAAGGATGTTACCCATCTTGTAGGTTCAAATGTGACACTTTTATCCATCAATCTTAAAATGAGCGCTATTAGGTACACCTAATACTAGTGTTGCCGAAAAATCGATAGTTTATCGGCCGAATCGTCTATACGATCGATACTATCGATAGTATCGATGACTCTGTTAGTGCAATACTATCGGTAAATAGCAATACTATCGATAGTATCGGTACTATCGATAGTTTTGCTCTCCAATATCGTATAGACTATCGATATTAATCGATAGTTTTGTACTATCAATAGTCTATTCGGTATTGAAGTTTATTGTTTAGCAGTGATCGAAACTATCGATACGATCGACAGTATTGATCGATAGTATTGCTGTTCGCCGATAGTTTTCAGTATCGATTATCTATCGATAGACAATCGATATTGGCCTATCGAGCGGCAACACTACCTAATACTACCTTATAGTATAACTATTTAACTATGATCTTGCACGTTGTCTTTCATAGAGGAGAAATTTCAGGACAGTCCTAGATATGCCGGAGAGTGCGTCACCCTCTCTCACTGCAATATTTGCACTCATATTTATGTAACTTCAGAATTCCCTGCCATTGTTTTGATACTGCGAATGGACATAATGGTCGAATCTTGCTGCACCGCACAATTGATTCTATAAATGGCTTATTGTTTTATAAACAATGGCCAATGGACGGTTTGTGAGAACTGAATGGAAGCATATGAAGTTTCGTTATAATTTTTTTTTGTTAAGAACTTAGGTGCTTAACTAACACGCGCGTCCTAAGTTGGCCAAGTTGAAGTTAGTTACAAGTGGCTGTATAAATGTAAGTTTTTTGAACTTAAAACTGCGGTGAGCTGAAAATAAATTGGTAGCGTAATTGTTGTATGCTATTGACTGTTTTTTAACGGCCGTATTTTGCTAAAATTTTCTAGAGCTAATTCGGGCCGGTCAAGTAATAATGCGCGATTTGTTTTTATATAACGTTGAATTAGTATTCCAATTAAAACTATATTCGACATAAGTCCAAAATACCAGTAATATTTTACATAACATTCAGGACGAGGATTATTAGCCAGACAGGCGTTTGCTTTTAGAACAACTTAATTTGTATTTTTTGGTTACTCTTTAAGCTCTCCAATTACTAGACTAAGCTGTTTGGCTAATGAGCTATAATGAGAGGTGAGAACTATTAGGAAAAGCCAAGTTACTATAGTCTTCAAGGCGACTTTCAATGAAGAAAAGTCGGGAAGACAGCAGCAGTGTATTCCTTTGCCTTATTAAGCCGTGTACGCAAAATTTCATCTGGCCGGGACCCGGTGAGCTGAATAATATATTTTTACTTGGGCACCAATTGTCCTGGGCGGGACTTGATTCATCCGCGCTGTGAGCAGGATTGTTCGCGTGTCATTTGTCGTCTTTGAGTGTTTGTGCGAGAAATAATCAGTTTGTTGATTATTTTTTTGGGATTCAGTCGCATTTGTTGTCGTAAAATGGAATACAGATTCTCAGCTTTCGTACGGATCGTCAGCTATTTGTACGGATTTGTAATCGGCTCATTGGATTGCTGATGTAATGAGTGTTTCTGGCGGCAGAAAGTCTTATTTTAACATATGTTGATTTCTATTCTTGGATAATTAATTGAAATAGACTATTTATTATGATTTCATTGTAATTTGATTATGATTTTATGTAAAATATTAATAAGCCAACAGTAGATATATTGGAGTTGGCCTTGATGAAAAATGTAGTAACACAGTAATTAGCTCGATGTCTACACAATTTCAAACTCAGCACCCACACCATTAGTCGCCATTTAGGACATTAGACAAGAAACACTCTTAGGACCTTCTTCGCGTTCCAGACCAATATGGGACTAAAGTGAAGAGTTAGGTTAAGACTTTAAAAAGTATAGCATAGCATTTGCAGTGATGGTCAACCGGTATTGAACCCAAAAATCGAGGCACTTATCAAATAAAGCCACCCAGCGACAAAGTGAAGAGCCAACGCTCCTGAAGTCCCTGGGACTCCGTTTGGCGCCCCGGGCCGTCCGGAGTGATCCGTCTTCCCCGGCCACTCCGTCGCGTCGAGGGCACTCGCCTCCTGCCTTAATTGGATTGTTTTCGATCCGATGACTGCTATTGTTCAGATTTAGACATTCATTGCGTTTGAGGTAAGTGCGCAACATAGATGGTGTTGGTTGTTGGTGGATTTTTCTTTTTTTTCTAGAGGTTAAGAACTGCTGAGTGGGATAAGGGTCACAAAGATTTACTTGAGTGGTTTATTTTAGGATTGGTACTTCAAATTATGATGTGTCAAGAGTTTTCTTAGTTCTTACCAAAATAGTCGAAACGCGAATGCGAATGACCAATATATGAAACCTTTCAAACTGCCAACATTTAATTTGGTCATCTAGGTAATTACTTTCCTAGCGAATGCTTCAGTCATTATGTCACCTTAAAATGCTTCTAAGTATGTGTATGAAAATGCGCTGCAGCAGGGTAAAATCTAACATACGTATCGAATGACCCTAAAACAAGTATCGATTCATTTTCACAATAACTAAGACCGTCGAACTGCCTCGCCAAACTCACAAGGCGCAGAATTTGTATGTACATTGTAAAGTTGAAGTAGATAGCTATTCGAAGCATATTTCCATATCGGAGTGCAGTACGTGCATCAAGACTAAATGCAAAGCAAATCCCCAGTGCTTGTTCTTTGCCGTACATTTCACGCGACGTAAATCGATAGAAAACTTTGTATAAGACAGATACAGAGTTTATGTTGTCTAGAAGTGACAAGGCATGGACATTTTTTGTGTTAGAGGTGGTAAACGAATTATTGGGTCACCTAACTAACTAAACTTTATGCCACTTCCCTAGCGGAGTAGGCAGAGAGAACCGCATAGTTGGTCACCTAATGGAAAATAATCACCCCTGGATAACTGCTGCACTGGAGGGATTGCTTGTTGGCCTCCGACACTCCCACTCACTACTACATGAATAAAGACATTTTATTTAAAACTAGCTCTTTTCCGCGACATAGCCTGCGTAGACTAATATTTCTGTATCCTAAAGAAACTGTGCATTTTTCCGGTATAAAAAGTAGCCTATATGTTATTCCACACTGTAATATATCCCTGTGCCAAATTTCATCCATGTTCGTTCAGCAGATTTTGCGTAAAGAAATAACAAACACACACACACTCACAAATTTTCGCCTTTATAATATTATTGTAAATTAAAAATTTGTAATTATTTTGTTCGATTTGACAACGTTTAAAACATTTATTGGGACTTATTAAGTCTATGCTGTTCGCATTTAAGTATTCCTTTCTTTTAATATCTAAATAAATAAATTATCAGACTACATCACATACATTGATCTGACTCCGAGGTAAAGCTCCGAGCTTAAGCACTTGTGTTACGGATATCAGAATCAACAGTGGATTACAAATACATATTTAAATATTATATATTATGTTTTAACACCCCAGACACAAAACAAACACAAGTATTCATCATACGAATGTTTGTCCTGGGTGGGGATCGAACCCACCACTCTTGGCGCATGGGGCAGGCTCACAACCGAATTCGCCATAATGTTATTACTCATTTTATTTGGGCGATGGAAGTAAATAACTATTGTATTCTTTTTCTATTTACTGGAATCAATCTACCACATTTCCGGCGGGCAGATTTCCGGCGTTACTTACTTATCATTTTGCGGACGAAATACATTTGGGGCCATATAGAATATATATAGTATAATTGCAATGAATGGTTAGTAAAACAATAAGGTGAGCATATCCCATTCATGACTTGTTAACATAGCTCACATAGTTAAAATAAGAAAATTAAGCAGATAATTGTTTTTAAGTAAAATATATTACAATAGGTATGTTGTTCACAAAATATAAATACATTTGATAAATAATTCTTAAAGAAAGAAAATACGATGTCATACGAACAAGTTCATTAAAAGAAAAAATAAATTTTAATTCCTTAGTGTACTTGTCGATATGAACATAGTTCCACTATCTCTTTACAAGATAATATGAGGCATTATTGCGCATTTTATATATTCTCAATCATCATGGAATAGTAAAATAATTTTAGAGTGTAAAACATAACTCAAGACGCTTCTAGTTAAGTTACAGACTATCAGTGAATACTGCGGTATATCGTGCTAATATAATCGAGCAATTTCACTGAATTGTGTCGATCTCACGAGGCTTTTACAGTTCTTCGCTTTAATTTTAGCCGGCGCAGAAAAGACTGAAATCAAAATATGCTATACAAAGGGTTATATCTTACACAGATTATTACTTGTTACTATTCCTACATCTCCTTGTTTTGATAACGTGTGAATGATATCATTGCCATAGCGAGAACTCTCGCTTATCACGCGAATTCTTTCGGTACCACATTACTTGTCACAGAATATCCCAGTCTTAAAATTTGACTTTTATGTATAATGAGTAAATGCTGTAAGAGATCTACACTAGTACCAAAGATCCAATAAGGGTCCTTTCTAGTTATCTGCCCTATTTCTGCAATAGCTATGCTTTCGCAGTGTGAATTTGTGATAGCGCGAGACTACGTGACAAATCAATAGCTTGTCTCAGCACAACACGTGATTAAATTATTTTAAGAGTTAGGTAATACTAAAAGCCTTTTCTAGTTGTTTCTCCCAGAGCTATTTCCGTAGCAGCTGCGGTGTCGTAGCGTGAAATTGCGCCGATCTCGCGAGACGGCGAGACAGTTCTTTGCGCTAACACGCCGGCCGGCGGGACAGCGCCGCTCATCCCGCTCCCTCGGGTTTCGGTTGCTCAGCTTGTTATAAGTAAGTGAGCGTACGTCCCGTCTTTAAAAGGACAGACCCAATGTTTGGCTCTATTAAAAAGAAAGGAGATGCAAAATTTAGATCTATAGTATACTATATCTATACTTATAATAAATCTGTAGAGAGGTCAATTCTGTACATGAAATATATTTTCAAAATAACTATCAGGGGGTGATTAGTGATCGATACTGATGCCAAAAATGCAATCAGTAAAATTTTTGTCTGTCTGTCTGTCTGTCCGTCTGTCTGTATGTTCCATATAGAAACAAAAACTACTCGACGGATTTTATCGAAACTTGGTACAATTATTCTTCATACTCCTGGGCAGGTTATAGTATACTTTTCATCGCTACAATCAATAGGAGCAGAGTAGTGAAGTGAAATGTTGGGAAAAAGGGAGAAGTTACTCCATTTTTTAAGCTTCCGTCACGTGTGCAGCCTTAATGGTTAAAGTTACATAGAAATCATGCATGACGGAAATAGTCTTTATAATATTAACCATAAACGCGGGTGACACCGCTGGCACAGCTAGTTTTTCATATAATCCAAAAGTCTGATTTTAGCTGGAAATGTTAAAGGGGCTTGTTTGTTACTTCTGTGTCTTGCCGCATTTGGGATTGTGGGCGTTGTAGTATGTGCGTTTTTTATTTACCTAATATAATGTTTAGACATTAATGTCACTGATACTTTTTTTAGGAAGTAAGTAAGTAGTGGTTTGGCCTTTGGAAAGATGTAAACCTCGTTAGCCCAAATTGTCAAGGTTATAAGTTGACACAAAACCATACATATCTTCACTAAATTGTCTGATTGGATACTGAATTTAAGAGATCTAATTTTTGTAACGAAACTTTGTACAGAGTGAAGTAATTGAAAGCCATTTTGCTAATTAAGAAGTTCGATATTCCGCAAGGGCAACAGTCGTAGAAATAACTAGTGTCCGAGGTCGATTAATAGTGTCCGAAGTCGACTTTTAGTCGACATTATGCCGATTAATCGGTTTTTGCCGCAACTCTCGGCTGAACTCAGGCTGATAAGCCTAAAGTCGATTGGAGATTAGCAAAACGATTTTGGTATAGTTTAATAAATTTATTACTCAAAAATATGAGATTTTATTTATTTATTATACGTGTCCGTACTTGTAAGGTACGGTATAACTGCACTGTAAAACTAAAGTGTCATCAAGACAAAAGACAAAAAGACAGTTACCAACATTACCATCCTACCGTTGTGTCTCGTTCCTTGTCGGGTCCGTTTAGACTTCTATCCTGGATTTAGCGAGTTGCATTGAAGCCATTTCGTAAGCCTTAGACATGTGAACCAAAATGTTTTTGTTGTACTGGACCACCACCTCTGGACTTTCTTACATTGGTACAAAGTTGATATTCCACTTTCCTGATTACTCGAAATCCTTACCATTAAGTCGAAACATAAGTCTATTTTAACTAAAGTTGAAAATGTAGCCGAAGTTCTGGGGCCGAAAGTGGTCGGATCCGATGTCGAATATGACGGACACTAGAAATTAATTTGCGAACACTCTTTGTATGCAGGCTCAATGGAACCGTTTAGACCGAAATCGAGAGAGGGGTCCGACGTTATACTAATGATTTTAGAACGATACTTTTGATTTCCCATTTCTCACTGCCGCTCGTAAACATGAATGTTATGTGAATGATAAATGGTGGATGTAATTTAAACGCCGCTATTTATGGCGGCAAAATTGTAATGAGCTTTTAACATTACTACTGCATAAAAATATTTTTAAAGTCTTTCTTCTTTTTATAACTAGGTAAAATATTAGTCTAAGTAGTTACATTTCAGACTCACTTTGACCGTATTTTGATATTTAAAGATAACAGTAATTCCGTATTCGCAACATTAGCGCTATGTTTGGCAAGCTAATAAAATACAAGAATATTTATAAGGACATTTAGATATATATCTAAATGTGTAGATTCACTACACATTTAGACTAGGACTTAGAAAGAATGTGCCAACTGTGTTTCTTGCCTAGCATGTCGTAAAAGGCGACTAATGGTATTTCGGAATTTGGGTATGAAGGCGACAAGCTAGCCACTTGTCACTACTTTTTCACAATTTTCCATCTTACCCAGCCCAGTTTTATTTTTGGCTGAATGTGGTTAAAGGGGACCTACCCCTTCGGGGATTATGGGCGTAATGTTATGTATGTATGTATAACTAGGTAAAATATTAGTCGTTTTCAATGACACTGTGATCAATTTCAGACCCAGTTTGACCGTATTTTTATGTTTTGAGTTAACAGTAATTTCGTATTCGCAACATTACTTATACCGCTATGTTCAGTTAGTTAATAAAGAGAAAATACAAGAGAAATTGATTTATAAGGACATTTAGATAGACTGGCTCGATGGCGCATTCGGTAGTGCTAGTGACCCTGCCCCATGCGCCAAGAGTTGTGGGTTCGATTCCCACCCAGGACAAACATTCGTATGATGAATACTTGTGTTTGTTCTGTGTCTGGGTGTTAATATCCAATATTTAAGTATATATTTGTAATACCGCTGTTCATTCTGATATCTGTAACACAAGTGCTTAAGCTACTTACTTCGGAGTCAGATCAATGTATGTGAAGTAGTCGGATAATAATTATTTATATAGACAGAGTATGTTATAAAGAGTAGATGTTTTTTATATATATATCTAATTACATGATGGTTAATGTATACACCTTAAAGTTAATATAATATGATAACGGTTAAAAAAAAACATAAAAATGAGTTTAATAATCTCGACATTTATTGTTTACTTGCTGTGCCAGCGGTTTCACCCGCGTTTATGGTTAATGTTATATAGCTTATATACATATAGCCTTCTTCGATAAATGGGCTATCTAACACTGAAATAATTTTTCAAATCGGACTAGTAGTTCTTGCGATTAGCGCGTTCAAGCAAACAAACTCTTCAGATTTATATATTAGGTAGTATAGTATAGATTGCTTAGGAATGTAATGAAATTGTAGTTTAAATTATAATATACTTAATTTCAAATTCGATCCAACAAATAAAATATTGTATAAACCAACTCCTGATTTACAGTTATGTCTGATAAAATTTAAAACGCCAATACTACGGGGATTTTCCAATAATTAAAAGTCGTTATACCTAAACCCGACGATATTTTCGTCGAGATCGAGTTACGTAATTTAGTTAAAACGAGCCCAGCCCTTAACGACGTCCACTCATTACGGTACACCTGCGTGTTTATATATAAAAAAGGATTATCTTATAAATCGTCCGCAATTAATTGTGTTTGTATAAATAATACTAATGTAAATTATATACTGCGCTTGCGCACAAACATCAAATAAATTATAGAGTCGGTGCCTATTAGTGAAAGACCACAATTTTAAACGAATAAAGATTCGTGTAAAGTTCAAAATTAATATTACTATTTATAATTAGCAAATTCATTAAACATTTACAAAGAAATAATAAATAAATATCAATATATTTGATGTAGTCTGCTACATCACATACATTGATCTGACTCTGCGGTTAGTAGCTTAAGCACTTGTGTTACGGATATCAGAATCAACAATGGTATTACAAATATTTACTTAATTATTGGATATTAACACACAGAAACAGAACAAACACAAGTATTCATCGGGATCGAACTCTTGGCGCACGGGGCAGGGTCATTACCGAATGCACCATCGACCCAGTCTAGAAAGCATGATATTTCAAAATAAACTGAATAACAGGATATCACAAGTTTACCTCACAATGATAGTGGTATCGAAAATCTGGTTGTTACTTTAAAGCTACTGTCATCGGGCTGTCGTACCCCTTAAGAGACCAGATAAATTGACATGTACCACTAATATACAAACCTATTTCATCGACAAATACTGGTCCAGGCGCAGGAATATAACGCGTCTTTTTGCGTTCGACGCGAAATCACAACCATTACGACAACAGAGCTGTCGATTCTTATAAAAATTTATATAAACAACATTCAGGTTGTCATAATTTAAAACCCGTTTTCGTTAACGGCCGGTCTGCAAGTCCGTTAATTATTTACGGGGTGAATCAATACGGCGATACATTCGGTTAAACGCGCTCATTGCAGCTGGAGAGGCGCCAATTAATGCTGGTGTTCGCTGCGATTGCTGCGACGGAGGTGATTTGTGTTCCGAGATGAATAGGCAAGTGCAGAAGGGTCATTTCGTTCAATAAAGAGAAAAAAAGGGCCAAAAACAAAACTGGGCTGGGTTAGATGGAACATTCTGAAAATGTAGTGTCAAAAGAAAAACATTATCAATGTAATCTTTGCCTATGTAGACACAGACACTGCATTCATTAACTAACTATCCATTATTAAAATCGTTTGTGATACCTATTTACCGGAAAATTAAGTAAAATAAAATATCAGATACATTTTAAATCAGTGGGGTATTTTACTCAAAAAATTTTTTTACTCCGTAAGTTAAATTATTCAGTTTTAGTCCGTTATTAAAAAAAATTAATACGTATTTTTTGCTTTATCTGATACTCGAAAAATTACAAAGATACAGCGCTTCAAACATATGCAATTTAGCGCTTTACGTCACTTGGACGGTAAAATTTTACATACCCAGTGACGTCACGCGGTACTTTAACGCGCTATGTATTCATAATTTTTAGTATGTTGAACAAAATAAAAAATATGTAAGCAATATTTTTTTATAATCTAAACAGTGGACTGTATAGTCCACTGTTTGGCTATTTTACTCAAAAAAATGTATATTTTTTTGAGTAAAATAGCCTTTTATCTCTCTAAAGTATTTAAAACTTTAATGTAGGTAGCTGTTGTAATCACATTACTTACATAAAATAGTAAGAGAGAACTACTCGTAAAAAACAAAGCCTGCGTATTTGAATCCCCATTCCGAGGGTAATATTTCATGTAATTAACATGATCGTTGATATTAGCGGACCCCACAAAAATAATTTGTAGCATTCTTCCTTTTTCCTTATTTCTTCTCTGTATTTAGCTATTCTGTGTCCAACTCGTAGTTTATGCGTTAACTACGGCTTATGACCCCGCGGTTATAGATGGTGTTGTTTTTCGCTACTTTGTGTGCAAATGAACTTTTATGAAGATACTGTGCTGGTGAAAAATTGTGTGTTTATTTTTTGAACGTGTTGCTTGCTGAATAAAGTTTTACTTTACTTTACCGAGTCCGGTAGTTGATTGAAACGTATTTGTATTTTTTTTTTGTAGAAGCGAGGATTATTTTTGCGTTTTAGCTTCGCTTTCAGTAACCGACATTAGTACCTAACTTGGCATCAATAGAAATAGTATTACTCATATTAGACACTAACGTATTTCATATATAATTGAAATACATTACGTTAAATGCAACTCGTTTTATTTTATCCGCGGAAATGCTAATATGTAACTTGTAAAGTTACATATTTTAAAGATGGAAAATTATAATAGATGTTTATCAAAATTAAAAATAATTATTTAATTATTGCATACCATTTTTTCACTATCCAGTAAATTTTGTGTGAAAAACCAGCGGAGTAACCATTCATAGATATAGAATTAAAATAAGTAGGTAAATATAACTGCTTTTGGGTTCTTAATCGGTAAAGTAGCTAAAATGTTTAAACTGTATTATACTCAAAAAAGCCTACATGAAAACAGACAACACACATCCATTTTAATAACAATAAAAAAAGCTTTTTATAGGCTCTGCATTTAAACATAAACAGACACCTATCAAAGTCAAAGTCAAAGTCAAAATATTCTTTATTTATATAGGTTTCAAGGAAACACTTATAAATCGTCAAATACAGGCAAAGCCACAGCTATATGATTCTACCACCGGTTCGGAATGTTGTATCTACCGAGAAGAATCCTAGATCTTAAATAGGTTAATAATAGTATCTACCGAGGAGAATCCTATATAATATCTTAAAAGTAACACGAGAAAAGAACACGATTGGCGAAGTCAAAAGCCATGATACACTTCAGCGAACTCTAGTAATGCTCTTCAACAAACTCCACGCAACAAGTCCGGCACGTTTTCCGGAAAATTAGTTTTCACTGAAACGTGCCAGTTAAGGAAACTCGTTTAATAATTTTTTTCATCGCACATTAATGAAAGCTTGCATTTCGCGTTTGGCAATCAGTTCGTTAGCAAGTACGGTGCGCAGGAAAAGTTACTTTTTATTGTTCTTAGTTAGATACGTCCTATGAATGTAATTCAGCGTAATTCGTCAAGAATTCAGCGAGCCTGGGTGACAAAACTCTGATAATAGATATAATTTCATAAGCGTTTTTTGGTTCATGAGCATAGACAATTATGTCAGTGTCCACTTCATCTAAATTTCATCATTATCATTGTTATCATTAGCCCACTGCAGTACCCCTAGTGGATATAAGCATGTCCTATGGTGCAGGTATACAAGCGATAATATCCCTCACCGCCGAGCTATACCTACAATATTTCATTTCATTTCCACTGGCCCATTGGTCCAGTGGTCAGAGACCCTGGCCACGAAACTAAGGGGTTCGAATCCGGCTAGGGGCAAATGTTTCGTGTGATGAACATGGATATTTGTACTCGAGTCATGGATGTTTATAAACTTATTTAAGTATGTCTATCCGTTCACCTTGTATTCGTAGCACAAGCTTATAAACTTAGTTTGGTATTAGAGAATTGGTGTGTCAGTCTAAAGAATTTATTTATTTATGCTGAAAGCAATGTTAAAACGAAACATAGGTAAGGCTTAGCTTACTTTGGCATTCGAATTAAAGTAATTAAAAAAAGATTTTTGGAAAGCACCTGTATAGCCAGGTACTTTACTGGTATGGTTGTTCGATACTTCTGGTGATAATGAGATTCATGCTGCACGGTGACCATTTACCATCAGATAGACCGTATGCTAGTTGGTTACCTTCAATTGTATAAAAAGTGACCAATCAACGTGGACTGGCTCGATGGCTCATTCGGTAGTGACCCTGTCCCATGCGCCAAAGAGTTGTGGGTTCGATCCTCACCCAGGACAAACATTCGTGTGATAAACACTTATGTTTGTTATGTGTCTGGGTGTTAATATCCAATATTTAAGTATATATTTGTAATACCACTGTTGATTCTGATATCCGTAACACAAGTGCTTAAGCTACTTACCTCGGAGTCAGATCAATGTATGTGATGTGGTCTGATATTTAAAAAAATATAAAAACTTTTACTTACGTTTAGGTACAGGCGTCGTTTTCACAAAGTTTGAAAATTAAAAGTAACCTGCTAATCCTTAAGTTCTAATTTGTCTACTGTATTGAGACACTGAGGGATCGTTGCTCTTCGGAACCATCCACGTGAAAGCAGGAAGATCTTGTTGTTTTCATCAAGACAAGTCGAGGTAAATTAAATAAGTGTACGAGTTATTTGTCATTGAGACTTACACGTGTAGAATTCTAAGCTCCTGTGGCACGGGAAGGTCGCATCTATTTAATAATAGATACCAGAGCAATATGTTCATTGATTCGCTAACTAAGTACAACGCCCGCGTTCAAGGTTGGCGAACTTGACGGTATAGGGGTCCCGGCTTATAGTCTAGAGTCCCGGAGGCTTAGCATAACCTAGTGACACTACGAGGGGGTCGTAAAAGGTGATATTATAGTGTATTGGGTATTGAGATTGTGATTGTGTAGGCGACGTGTAAGCCACACTTTTTCTCTCTAAATCCAATATTTTTGGATAGTAATGTCTATTTTTTTATTTATATATATTGAGGTTTTATGTATATTGAGGTTTACCATCAATGAGAGTTTTTAAAAATACAAAATCCGCTAGGCGGCACAAGGGAGTCTCGTGGTCTTATCACTGTCACTATTTCCTCATTGTTGACAGAATGTCAGTTTGTTCTGACAACTAACGAATGAGGAGGGTGACAAGACCGCACGTCACAGTTACGCCATCATTTGGATGTTTTAATTTAAAAAAAACCCTCATTATTTATTTTATACATTACACAAAAAAAACTGTAATTCCAATCAATCAAAGGAGTTTCTATTCAGACCGCCTGGCTCTTCGTGGTGCGGGCGTGTTGGTATATACATATGTGTGTTCTTAAATCTATATCTTTACATATACACCTTTGCAGCAATTATTAATTGATGTGAAAAAAAAATAATCAGGTTTTGTGTTGCGGTCGGTCCTCAGCGCGTTGTAAATTAGCGTCAATATTCGCCGTGTCCGGCTGCGAGCGTTTGCGCGTGTAACTTGTCACAGGTCAGGTGCGTGGGATTCTCACCTCTAGCCTTGAAATGGTGTGTGTTCGTGGCGAAAGGAAGTGAATGAAGCGATATGAAAAGCGATGTATGACTTAACGCTCTGACATCTCAATAATGAATGAAGCAATACCTTAGAAGTTAACATAGTGAATCATACTGAAACTGTCAATAACAATGCACTTTCTGTTTAATTTTATGGTAAGAAAATGCTCAGCGGTTTGTTTATTTTCGAAATATATGTGATTCCGTTTTAAGTGTTAATGTTTTTAACACTTAAAATATGTATAATAATAAAAAATTACTAATAATTTAATATTGTTAGTACATGTGAGTAAGGAGTTGTATTGCGGACGGTCCTCAGCGCGTGTAATCAGCGTCAATGTTTGCCGTGTCCGGCTGCGAGCCCTCGCGCGTAACAGCGCTCACGGGCGGACAGGTGCGTGGCCAGTGTCACCTCTAGCCTTGAAATGGTGTGTGTTCGTGGCGAATATACGTGGAGTATAGTCACAATATTTATACCCCGATCCCTTTATTATGAAGATAGAAGTAATTAACAAGGTTATAATGAACGAAACTTAGAAGTGAAATTAGAGAACTGAAATTATTATTCATTCGGTGTTTTAGTTAAGTTAATTACGTTGAATATTTTATGATATTTATTCATCCTCCTAGCGTTATGTCCCGTGCTTAGACGGGGTCCGCTTAGACCATGGTCCAGGATTTAGCGAGTCTGGTAAATACATTGAAGCGACTGCCGATCTGACCTTCGTAACCCTGAGATAGGGGAACCAGACAATTTTTGGATCATGGTTGCAAATCCAAAGTTGTTTGAATTTGCAGGCATCACAATGTTTTCCCTTACCGACGAGGTATAAATACGTACATAGGTTTAAAAAATCGAGAGGTACGTGCGCGGGTGTGAACCCGCACTCCTCGGTTGAGAGGTGCGTATCCTGACCATTGAGCTACCACCGCTTCTACTCGCTCTTATGACACTTATTGTTAATCAATAATACGAATAATAGTTAACCTATTATAAACAAAGAAAAGTAGTTGTGAACTTTCGCGTTGCAATAATAATATTAATGAAATATAAGTAAATAGTGAAATGAAATAAAATTGGCATTTTATACCGAGGTTAGTAAATAGAATATTCGTAACATCAAAAACGTTTCCTTTTAATCATTTCTTTTTTTCTACACAAAAAGTTCATTGTCTAGATCATTCGAAACGTGGTCTGAATAAATATAGTCCTTAGTTCAGTAAGCTTACATCCGCATAAGAGCACTTATGGATAATATAAAATTCCGTATGCCCTAGTCGCTAAAAGCCGAATTCGCCGGTGTATTACGTACTTCTTTTGATTTTATTCGCAGAATTTACTACTTTGCCGGCAGCTTCGTTAGAAATTAATTTGGTCGGTTGCAGAAAGTGAAGTTGCATATTTTTGGGAGACGGATTATATCATACGTTTTAATTTGACTTTTCGATTGTTTTTTTTCTTTTATCACCGTGATAATGGTAGTTCCGTGCGATTTTTTCAATAGCTCGCTTAACTACTATGAGAGCCGATCTTTGATGTTATTTTTTTAGTTCGATGCAATCAAGGTACTTTCGAGTTTTTTGAGGAGTGAAAAGATGGAAGGAGTTCCATTCAAAGTTATTGTAGTATATGCAGACGCTTTAACCTACTTATTTAACTAATAGTATATATTCTAAGATACAAATTTTAGGGATTTTGAAAATTCAGCAAACATTTTTTTGTCCTTTCCATAAAAAAGCCTATCGGATGGCGATTTAGTATGAAAAGTAAAAATGTTTTTGTTTTGCTTATTTAAATTGGTTCCTTAGAATACTGAGTTAAACAAGGTTTGCATCTACTAAAAATAGCCTTGTATATTCAAAATGATCACTGTTCCTCGATATATGATGCTGTCCGCCAGGATACAATACCTAGAATAGTAACACAATAAATGAAAAAAAAAATTCAGTCGCATTGAGAACCTCCTCCTTTTTTTAAAGTCGGTTAAATAAATTCAACGTTTAGGTACCTTACAAATTTAAACAACTTTGTATTTGTAACCATGATCCAAAAACTGTCTGGTTCACCTATCTTAGGGTTACGAAGATCAGATCGGCACTCGCTTCAGTGTAATTACCAGTCTCGCTAAATCCTGGGTCATGGTCTAAGCGGACCCCGTTTAAATACAGGTCATAACGCTAAGAAGATAAAATGTGACGTTCACTAATAACGAGTAAAAGTAAATTGTAACTTACGACTAAGCCTTGACCTTACACGATTTCCTCATGCACTTGAACTTTAGCAGGCTCTGAAGGACGACAAGTGCCACCCTATTATCCCCTAGTACTGTAACTAAGGCCCTCGAGGTATCAGGATGCTGTTAAAGTAGTGTAGTTAAAGTCGAATTGTGGAAGGTCAAAAGTTCCTATTCACTTTACACATTTGATTATGATGATGACTCCAGTATTACTGCTTTATTTATACTACTCGTAATAATATTATTAAGAGGAAAGATTTGATTGTTTGTTTGTATCGAATAGGCTCCGAAACTACTAGACCGATTTATATTCTTCTTTAACCAATGGAAAGCTACTTTATCAGCAAGTAGCATAGGCTATATTTTATTCCCGAATCTCACGGGAACGGGAACTACGCAGGTGAAGCCGTGGGGCGCTGCTATGTTTTATATAGCAGCACCCCGCGGTTTCACCCACCTAGTTGCGTTTCCGTGAGAATACGAGGATAAAATATAGCCTATGCTACTCGCTGATAAAGTAGCTTTCTATTAGTGAAATAATTTTTCAAATCGGTCTAGTAATTTCGGAGACTGTTCAATTAAAACAAACAAATAATGAATAAATGATGAGATACATAGTTTAAAAAAAGAATTCTTAGAACAATGAATATATTCAAACTGAAAATAGATGTTTATAGAATAAAATTTATAAAATATTATTACGTTAATTACAATTATTATTGGACTGGCTAAATTAAGTTTTTTATCAGTGCAATAATAAGCAATAATAAGAGCGGTGGTAGCTCAATGGTAAGGACACGCGCCTCTTAACCGAGGAGTGCGGGTTCAAACCCGGGCATGTACCTCTAGATTTTAAAAAATCTATGTACATATTTATACCACTAGCTCGACGGTGAGGGAAAACATCGTGATGAAACCTGCAAATTCAAACAACTTTGAATTTGTAACCATGATCCAAAAATTGTCTGGTTCCCCTATCTTAGGGTTACGAAGGTCAGATCGGCAGTCGCTTCAATGTAATTACCAGACTCGCTAAATCCTGGATCATGGTCTAAGCGGACCCCGTCTAAGCACGGGACATAACGCTAGGAAGATGATGATGATCAGTGCAATAATAACTAATATTAAAGTTTTTTTTTCAATATTCGTAGCTTGTCTGTTTTAAAAATGATTTTTAATTTCTTTGAAAACGTTTTAAATATGTACGTCGTCACAATAGAAAGTGGAAGATGGATAATAGCGTTAGGAAGTCACTTTGTACCTTAATGCAGTATCTACGCACTGTTTTTTAGGTTTCCTAAGCCATGTCGTTTCATTATATTGTGAGGCCTGCCCTCCAATATCTAAATCATCATCACCGAAATTTGTCACTACCTGGACTCGGCCAATTTCGGTTTTCAGTAGATGAAATGTAAAAACTCCGGTTCAAACTCCGGTTCCAATAAGCTCTCCGCTACATCACTAAACGTCTACCTTGACCGTGAGCCTGTCAATTTCGGTTTCCAGTAAATCAAATTCCAAAACTCCGGTTCCGAAACTGTCCGCTACATCCCTACACGGAAGTTATACGTGTTGTGATAGGTAAGTGCGGTTCAGGTGCGGGCCAACCTTGATTCTGAGGTCTTGTTCTGGAAACAATCAATACCGGACATTTATCCGCCGGCTGTAATCACGCCCGCACTCAGGGCTGCAGATACACATTTTCCCTTCCCATAATTTTATAAAAGAAAATTTGTTATATTTAATTTTGGTAATCTTTCAACCCGAATTCGATAATTTTGGTAATCATTATAATTTTTCAACCTATTTCACAAAAAGGAAAAAAAACGCTGTTCAAAAATCTTTGACAGATATGGCGTACATGTAATCTATGGTAAAAATATTTCTCGGGTCTAAAAAAGGTAAAAACAAAAGAATAAATCTGTTCAGCTTATTTCAAGTTCTCTTTTTTGTCTAAATCCCGTAAAACTATACTTTACCATCGATTTAAGGCAAAATAAAACTGAAACGTATTACAGTAACGCATTACAGTAATAACGTGCCAGACAGCTACGTGTACGTGTAGTAACAACGTAAATACATAAATAAACGCACCATAAACTCTGCCATACATTATTACCCCTTCAATATCACGATTTCACAAATCAGCCGCGGCAGCCCTGCACCGCTTATTCCCCACACGCAACACACAATTCTAACGGAAAATACATTTCAATTCTTTATTGAATCCCCTTGTCCCGGCTCACCATAACTTAACTCCCCGGAGTTCCAGCCATTCGTGGTGACACCCGTATCGCCAGACGGACGAAACGATTTTTATTAAGAGGATAAAGTTAAAAATGCAAATAAAAATATTGAATTGATAGGTAGCTTCGATATATCAAATGAGTTTACATTTATTTCGACAGGCCCGTTGGTCGAGTGGTCAGAGACCCTGGCCACAAAGCCGACGGTCGCGGGTTCGAATCCCGCTAGGGGCAAATGTTTCGTGTGACGAACATGGACATTTGTACTCAAGTCATGGATGTTTATAAACGTATTTAAGTATGTCTATCCGTTCACCTAGTATCCATAGCACAAGCATGTGCTTAGTTTGGAACTAGGGAATTGGTGTGTCAGTCTGGCGAATTTATTATTATTTATTATTATTTATTTATTTATTTATTACGACAACCAACAAGATAAACACGAAAACAACATAACCAAACAGAGAAAGAAAGTACATAAAACTTATAGCTAAGTGCCACCTTAATAAGAGGTTACCACGGCTTGCTTTACTAAGAAATTAAGCTACTTCGTTAAATAATATGTGTTATAATAGATAATTAATTAAAATAATAATTAAGATAGAGTCTAATTTCATGATGATAATTGTTTTGTTATTATTTTAATTATCCATGTCAGCAATAATTAATTTAGTTCTACTATTATGTGCCTATATAAATATTAGTAAATTAGTTAACAATAATAATAAGAATATATGCATTTTTTTCTTACAAACTTGCCTATGTACATTGCTACTCCCTATCAGAGTCCAATGTAACTGCATTTCAAATTATTGTTGTAAGCAATTCTTATAATAAATTAACCAAATTATCTTTAGGTATTTACTCGTAAATAGTTTAGAAAAAAGGAGTTATAATTCGTCCGTATAAAGCAAAATTTATCACAGGATTCAGATAGTAGATTGATATTTAGATAGATTCTTAAACTACAATATGTTATTACATAAATGTAAAAAAAAATTATGTGCTTACCAATGGTCCTTTTCTGCAATACAAAAATTGTTTGTTGCAAATATAAATCTACGTATTCATATCGATTCGTCAAACTGAAAAGTTGGACTTCATAAAACGACAGCCGAATAAAACACTAACGATCTATACCATCCAAACGAATCCGAAGCGACAAGTAAAATCACCGGATATTTGGAATTGGAACCAAACAACTGCTGAAATCGGATATCCATAAACGGATTCCGAAATCTGAATTCGTACAAACATCCGTTTGTGTTCAATTACTCTATTCGCTAACTTGCAAGAGTTCACAGTAGACGTTATCTTATGTCTTCTATATAAATGAAAGGGAGTGGTGGTTGCTTAATGTTATGGACACGCGCCTCATCACCGAGAATGGCAGGTTCAACCTGAGCACCTCTGGATTTTTCAAAAATCTATGACCGTAATTCTACCACTAGCTCGGCGATGAGGAAAAACATCGTGATGAAACCTGCAAATTCAACAAATTTGGATTTGTAACCATGATCCAAAAAAATTGTCTGGTTCCCCTATTTTAGGGTTACGAAGGTCAGATCTGCAGTCGCTTCAATGTAATTAACAGACTCGCTAAATCCTGGATTATGGTCTAAGCGGACCCCGCCTAAGCACGGGACATAACGCTAGGAAGATGATGAATCATTGAAATGTATGTACGCGTATAACTCTAGAACGACAGTTCCAAATTGAATAATTATTTTTGTATCGTGTTTGTGATTGTCATGACCAGGTTTGTACGGGATCAACAGAATCGGGAAGTTTGTTTGGAAAAAATAATCACCTTATGTTTGTATGTATACATACGATGTATGATGGAAGGTGGTTTAAAGGTTAAGACAGGGATAGGCCCACCACCTCCCTTGCCCACGTTTAAAGGTTAGAGCAAATCCTAAATCACCACGAGTTATTTTCAAAAACCATCATCATCATCCTAGCGTTATGTCCCGTGCTTAGACGGGGTCCGCTTAGACCATGATCCAGGATTTAGCGAGTCTGGTAATTACATTGAAGCGACTGCCGATCTGACCTTCGTAACCCTAAGATAGGGGAACCAGACAATTTTTTTTGGATCATGGTTACAAATCCAAAGTGGTTTGAATTTGCAGGTTTCATCACGATGTTTTCCCTCACCGTCGAGCTAGTGGTATAAATACGTATATAGACTTGAAAAATCCAGAGGTACGTGCCCGGGTTTGAACCCGCACTCCTCGGTTAAGAAGCGCGTGTCCTAACCATTGAGCTACCACCGCTCTCAGTTATTTTCAAAAACCACTCTCTAAATATCCAGAAAACCTACTCCAGTGATTTGATAATATTTCCAAGCGCCAAGAGTACCATGCTCCATGCGCCAAGAGTTGTGGGTTTCGTTCCCCACTGAGGCAGAACAAACATTCATAACATAACATCACGCCCATAATCCCCGAAGGGGTGGGCAGAGTCAAAAAGGCAGCAGGCCCTTTTAACCACATTCAGGCAAAAATAAAACTGTGCTGGGTTAGATGGAAAATTGTGAAAAAGTGGTGACAAGTGGCTAGCCTGTCGCCCACACAATCACATACCCAAAAGCCGATACACCATTAGTCGTCTTCTACGACATGCTTGGCAAGACCCACAGTTGGCACATTTTTTTCAAGTTCAAGACCAACAAAAAAAAAGTAGTGACAAGTGGCTAGCTTGTCGCCTACACAATCACATACCCAAAACCCGATATACTGTGTCTGGGTGTTAATATCTAATATTTAAGTATCCTATCTGTAACACCAATGTTGATTCTGATATCCGTAACTCAAGTGCTTAAGCTACTTAACCTCGGAGTCAGATCGATGTAGGTATGTGATGTAGTCTGATATTTATTTATTTATTTTATTCATCGATACTGCCAACCGTTACAAATGAAAAAGGCAATAGTCTTGTGTCGTAGTTTTATAGTAAAGAAATAGTTTATGTCTCGGCAGAATGTTGACCCTTTGATAGCAAATCAAACATAAATTTACCCTCTGAAGGGCTTGGCGTGACGTCAAGATCCTTGCGACGTAAAACGGAATACGTTTTAGATTCTTTCTAGTTTCCTATGATCAATAAAGATTCAAAGGTTGTTAAGATATTTTTATCCTGTTAAGATTTCTAGCTTAGGTACTCATTCTAGCCTGTTTTTTTGATCTTAGAGGCAGAAGGCCGCCTAAAGACCGGGTTCAATTCTGGGTCGGGTCAAAAATTTGTAGCTGGGTATTTAAATATTGAATTTACTTAGTAACAGCCTGGAGTCAGGAAGTTGGCAGGTTTATCACCCCGTGCCTTAGAAAGCACGTTAAGCAGTTGGTTTTGCGCCTGACCCATCTCCGGTCATGTCGAATAGCCGTCTCACCGGACTATGAGAGTGAAGAAACAGAGAGTGCACCTGTGTATACGCAGAAATTTGTGCACTAATAATATCTGCTGCGAGGATTATTCGTTGAAATTAGCCGCCGTAACCGAAGTCGGTTGGGAGTACATTCTACTACTCATTCTAGATTATAGGGCAGTTAAGAATAGTTTTATTATGCATATCATTATTAGATGACTGGTTGATGATTGATTTACTTGTTCACGTTATGCCTTAAATTCTCCAATGTGCAGCGAAGTTTTACTCACTGCTAGCGTATATGCCTATCAACAAATTAAGATTTATTATTTGACCCTAGTCCTTGAGCGCACAACACCTACCTACCCAGTTAAAACGAAATACTTCCACTTTTATTACATACATATATTATATACTCTTAAACCATATTGTTTTCTAAAACGTAAACAAAGCTTAAAGCTACTTTCAATTTGATAGGAGCAGAGTTAATTACTTACAAGTAAACGAAGTACATTCAAGTCTCAATAACTTATACAATCCTCATGAACGAGATACTAACTCCAAGAGTTCTCGAAGTCGTTTCGTTATTTCGCTCACATCTATAAAACGTTATGTTAAGAATACATCTACATGGAATAAAAATAAAACGGTAACTGGCGAGTTTACAAGCGTTTTATTCTGGCATAGATAACGAAACAAGAAGATATTTTACTCGATTGCATCTAGAATGGAAGATCGAACACAATAAAATGGGCATGTGTCACACCGTGTAGTAACATTGAAGATTTAGACTTAACAATTTCGTTTTTTAATTGATTGTACAAAAATGTATTTTTATTTAGTTTTGTGCTTTTTTTTATATTACATATATTAAAATAAATAAAAAATTGTCCAGACTGACACACCAATTCCCTAGTTCCAAAATAAGCTTGTGCTTGTATTATGGATACAAAGCGAACGGATAGACATACTGAAATACGTTTATAAACATCCATAACTCGAGTACAAATGTCCATGTTTAACACACGAAACATTTGCTCCTAGCGCGTTCGAACCCACGGACCTTGGTTTCGTGGCCAGGGTCTTTGACCATTCGACCAACGGGCCAGTCAATTTAACTTAATGTAATATTAAAAGGCGTGTTCTGTTAGAGATACTTTATCGTGGATTCTGTATTAAGATTAGAATATATATATATATCCTTTTTGCAGGTTGAAGCTATACGCGTACAAAAAAAAACGCTATCCGTTATTAACGTTAAGGCATGGATAATATGTAACATATAGACAGTCTAACTTTCGTATTTATAATATCAGTAAAGACTTATTACACGTCCCATTCGCTCCTGTGTAGTAGGCGGCCGCGATCACGACCTCCCGAGTGAAATGGGGCGTGGGCACTAAGCCGCGTGTTTGTCTTCGCAACAGCACTCGCCAGTGCGCAGCCGCTTCGTGTTCGCGCGCGAGGCGGTCAGCGGCCGCCTCTAGTGCTTGCAGTCGAGGGCCCTCCAGCTACTGCGGTGCTTAGACTTACTCACTGTTATCTTATTTTGCCCTACTTCTGTGTGGTTGGGTGATATGTAGCAAATATTTTATCGCTGGGAATGTGTCACTATTTATATGAAAGCTCTGTAAATGTTTCTATGATGAAGCACGATTTGTGTGTATGTAAGCAATGTATTTATTCACAAGCTCTTGCCCACAGCTCCACCGATCTCTAATTCGGTCTGCTATGTAGACTACAGTATATTATGTGAGGTCTATCAATCATTGCGTGTTAAAAGTAGTCTATGTCTTTTTTCTGGGTTCAAACTTTAGACTTGACATATTTCATTGCAATAAATTTAGTAGTTTAGGCGTCAAGACGTTATAGACGAGCTGACAAGCTTACTTTCGTAATCGTAATAGATGTATTCATAGTTACATGTCTGGTTCGCTCCGGTGCGACAGGCGGTCGCGATCACGACCTCCCGAGTGAAATGGGGCGTGGGCACTTAGCCGCGTGTTTGTCTTCGCAACAGCACTCGCCAGTGCGCAGCCGCTTCGTGTTCGCGCGCGAGGCGGTCAGCGGCCGCCTCTAGTGCTTGCAGTCGAGGGCCCTCCGGCTACTGCGGTGCTTAGACTTACTTACTGTTATCTTATTTTGCTCTACTTTTGTGCGGTTGGGTGATATGTGGCAAATATTTGGCCGATGGCAATGGGTAATGTCGTGGTTAGATGAAGAAAATTTTGTATAGACATTTAATCATGATGTTGTCTATTTTCATTGTGAGGGATTATGCATAATAAAAGGGTCTGATTGTAAATTCCGTAGACGTGGAAGTTAAGAAATTATTGTCTTAAAGTTAAGACTTATGGTTTAAGTATATAATAGTAGAAAACTCTAATAAGAATATTAATATAAGGAATTAAAGCAAGCAATGATAAATTTAATTAATAACTTTCTAAAAATTGTAGGCTAGTAGTTGTACTTAGCTCTACAGCCGTAGCTATTATAAGGCTAAATGGTGTCTCGGCTGAGGCCCTTAAGGTTACACAAGAAAACTCATTCATTTATAAGGCAACAATTTTTTTCATATAGTGCCTTTTGTATGAACGAATTTTTCCTACTTATCTATTGCGAATATTTTGCGAGTCATCAATCAATATAATTAATACTGTTAATCAATAATTTGGGATTATTCCTTTCCACAAAATATGTTTTTTTTTAATATTTAATATTTATGGATTGATTTATTAATAAATACTAAAGCTAGGTCTTATAGTTAATTTCAGTCACTTTCGTCCCAAATATCACAAAAATGTGAGCTGATTGAACAATTTTGATAACGGGATCTGCATCAGCTGTTACAACTTTATCAAAAATGCAGTGAATTGATTGTGCCGCAAAAATACTGTTGACCGGATACATTTTAAATTAATCATCATAAAATGCTTTGCTCCTCAACAGTATTCATATTTTAAAACCCTTTTTAACCAAAGGTCCTAAGCTACCCAGCCATGTACTGATTCCTGCAACTTCACAGTACACAATAAGTACCTATTTATCGATAGAAGTTCTCAAAAGATCTACCCTTCGCCATCTATAGACGGAAGTAGTAGCGGTACACAACGCCAAACTTACACAATTTCAATACCCAATACATCCAGTTTGGCATTCCATAATCAGTAATACAAGACGACCGTCTATTACAAAGGATTCCATTTACATTTCGTGGCGAATGCCGTTTCAAAGCCGAAGAGCGAGATTGGGAAATGATTTCGCTTGGTGTTACAATTTTCAGTGCGTTGTGATTTGTGAGGGTCGTAATTTGGCAGTGTATTTGCGCTTTATGCTGGTGAAAGTGCTTTGAGAAGTACTTTTAAAAGAAAGGCTAGGCTTTTTTTTGTGCCATAAACCTGGATTCACTTAAAAGGCAGTGGGAACACTTATGTTAATCACGAGCGTATGTTATTAAATTTTAAATAAATAAATTTTCCAGACTAACACCAATTCCCTAGTTCCAAACTAAGCTTATGCTTGTGCTATAGATACTAGGTGAACGGATAAACATACTTAAGTACGTTTATAAACATCCACGACTCGAATACAAATGTCCACGTTCACCACACGAAACATTTGCCCCTAGCGGGATTCAAACCCGACCCATGGATTCGTGGCAAGGATTTCTGACCACTCGGCCAACTGGGCAGTCTAAAGGTTCTATTCAAATAGTAGTCAATTCTACGCCATCACCATCCTCGCTGGATCTAGGACGATGGTCTTAGAGTTCCTACTAGAAACTGGACTTATGCTGTTAAATATGCTGATGCGATATATCTACATATGATACCACTACAAACAATGTTAACTAAAAAAGCTGAGTTTTTAGGTATGTATTCCACAGTTATTCTATTTTAGAAACAAATCGAATCACATTACAATAATACATACCTAACACTATAAATAACGTTATGCATGCGTCCGCCACACAGACCACAAAAATACTCCGTGGTCCGCCATTTTATTTGTTTATCAGAAAAAAAAAATGGCCGCCTTTACCTACAAACCGTTTAAAATTACATTAATTCAAACAGATATAAATGCAATGTATGTATTTACTTAACCACTGTACCGTGTTCTAACTTTTGTAATTTCTATTTCCCCGAAAAGGCCACACACATAAATTCACCCTTCCCTTCGAAGTTGCGTAAAGAAAGCCGATGTGGGTGGCCAGCTTGCGCCGGGCGGCGAGGAACTCGACCGATAAATTACCTAATTTGTGGTTACAGTGGCCAGGCCATCTGGCGATCTTGAGATTCTAGGTTTGTTTCAGAGTTTTACAAAGTCTAAAAGTTCGCATCTCACTGTGATAACCATAGATTTAGGATGTACAAGATACACAATGACGGCTCGGAGACATGACCAAAATAAATTTAAACATGTGTTGGTTGACGTCTATGTGTGGGTTAAAAATAGTGTTGTCAAAGACGCACTTTTACATTACTTTTACTTCGACTGATTCAGTTGTATACCTACTAATAGTATAGGTATTTAAAACACTTTTTTATACTTTTGATTAATTATTAACGGCATTGATGAAATCAGCAGTTTTTTATATTAAGTAAATCGGAATTAGTCGGTAAGAAATCGCATTCTAAGCAGTTCTATAAACAATGAGATGGTAAAATGTATTCCTCGTATATTCAGCGTGTAAAAAATAAAAAGAAAAAAAGACATGACTTTTGCTTTGACTGATGAAATGAAATGAAACAAATAATATATTAGCAACTTTTAATTTGGTGACATTTAGTTATTTAAAAATAATATGTAGTGCAACATATTTTTTGTTGCCGTCATTTGCCGTCAAAATGTTTGCTGCAGATAGTAGAGTTCTTACTGGGAGTCTAATCTGGTCTGTCTATAGTCCGCATCCACTTTTTACACAATGCTGGGTTGCTTGGAAACCTAGAAAAAATATTAGTTACTTAACTAACAAATTTACGGAGATAATAAGTTGCCAATGTGAATATAATTATAATTCAATATAAATAAATAAATAACTTTGTATTCATGTCATGATGTCGCTAAAAGACGATTAAGTTTTTATCGATACTCGTGACGTCACCGCTTTGTCAAGCACTAGCGTAACCAAACTATTTACTATTTTACACAATATTTTCCCCAATTCTGTTTATAATCACGATGTTTACTTAGAAAGATCAATTATAATCAATATACTATTGTAAATATATTTTTCTAAACTGATTACTAGCAACAATTTGACAAAATGTGCTTTGAAAAAATCTAATGATAAAATCGTATTTACCTGTGAAAAGTGTATTTATTCGGATTATTCCGTCGTGTAACCTCACAATCACGTACAGAACAAGTCACCTTAATTGCACATTGAATATTCTCGATTATAATCCAAGGTTTAATACATAAATGCACAAATTTCACTGCGACGTAGAATAGACCGGGACGCTATGGCCTCTTACTCGCAAAAACATTGACATATAGGTACTTCATTCACTGTCTCTTTTTCTCTCGGGCGGTTTGGATTTCAGCAGGATTTCTCGCTCCCACGCTTTATGTATCTTTTGCGTAGTCAAAAAATTCTAAATCTATGGTGATAACTATCAGCAAGTAGGTCTCTTGCTTTTTTATGTGATTTTAATTCGTGATTAAACTTCAACTGATATTTTCTAAGAGTAGTTTGGGGGAAACAGTTGTTTAATAAATAAATAAAATTAATTAATATATAACTAGTATTTGTCCGCTGTTTTGTTGGATTATAAGTTATTATTCTATATCTGGAGAACTGTATATTTTTCAAGATGAAAGGTATATATGCTTTACTTTCTTAGGGATGTATCTCAGATCAAGGTTGTATGCAATATTATACTCCGGTCGCTCTGAGAATGCAATACTGACTCCTGGCAATTGGTCATGACTAGTGATGTGCAATTTGATATTATTTATTGCACTCATTAAGCATGCTTATTAAATTCAATATAGATTTTGTTATTTTTTATAGGAATTATATTTGAAACACAATGTAAATATTGAATGAATAAATGCATCGAATTGAATTGTAATTTCTTAATACATAGAGCGAAGGGAATGAAAATAAAAATGATTTATTTATATCGGAAAATGTATAACACAGCGGCGAAACACTTATGAATAAGAAGCGAATTGGAGTCTGGTTTAATTTTGATGTGACGTAGTCGTAGATTTAAGAAATATAATTGTAGAACTAAACGATATAGTTTTAAATACAATTACTTTACTTCAATAAGAGAAGCGAAAACTGGGATAATGTCGTTTTCATTGTAGATATACACATAAACACATTAGGATTTTTTTTCAAAATTTTGGTTTAAATATTGATCTCACTGATATCACGACAATTATTTTCGCAATATTTGTTGGGGCAACACTACAAAAACAAACAATTGACATAAACTTGAAACAGGTAAGTTCGGATTTTAAAAACTATTGAATTTTTATTTGTTTAACATTAAATATAGCCCAAAACTATTTTTCATAATAAATAAATTTATAACGTTTATTATAAGGCAAAATTAATTAGTTTTTAATGTCACTCATTAATAGATATTTAAAATTTTGCCGTAAATTGTTCGCCAGTTCAAAGTTACATCGCCCATTTGATCACGGCCTGTAAGTATTGCATTCTCAGAGTGACCGGAATTAACGATAATACTATAGGTACTATACAATATTATAAACAAACTTTCGTTAAATTGGTGCAGATTATTTAAAAAAATTATGTAAAGGCATAAAATAATCCAAAGATCCTATCTTTCATAGAATCTTCGAGGACTGAAATCAGCACTAGTTATATAAGATAATCATCTCACATGTCCTGATTTTCATTACTCGTATTGAACTACCACAGTAGCTGTGTACTTAGTTCATCAGTCTCTTATTAGCCCCAACACAGGATCAATAAGTCAGTTTGTGTGCGGCGTCCCGCGCTAATGAATCACTTAATCAGCCGAGCATGCTCGCGAGCGCGCTCGGCGCGTTTGCACGGCAATTACCGGACAACAGTTAGTTTGTGTCGAGCGAATGATTGGAAGCGTAATTTTGATGCTCTGTGATTCGATGGAACAGTCACTAAGGCAGCGTTTCGTGTAAAATATGTAGGTATAAACTAGTTGTTGTCCGTGATTTCGTCCAGGTTTAGTTTATTTCGTATTATAAGAAAAGCATTCTTATGCCCAAAGCGTAAACTTTAAAATAATCGTGATTAAGTCGTTGCGGACATTAGCCGGAACGAGTGACCGCTCAGCTTACCGTCTATATAGAATCACATATAAAAGAGATTACATAATACCAACATGTCCCACCTGTTTTTCATCTAACCCAGCCCAGTTTTGTTTTTGGCTGTGGTTAAAGGGGTCTGCTGCCCCTTTGACTCTGCCTATTGGGGATTGTGGGCGTGATGTTAGGTATGTATATATGTACATAACACCAACAACAACATATATAATTAAATAATGAGTTTGGTACTCATTAATATATATAATTTATGGCTATGGTTTAAGGAGCTTATTCCTTCTTGGACTCTTGTCCTTAATAGGATAGCGGGAGTTATGATATAAATAAATATTCAACGACATCACATACATTGATCTGACTCCGAAGTAAGTAGCTTAAGCACTTGTGTTACGGATATCAGAAACAACAGTGGTATTACAAATATATACTTAAATATTGGATATTAACACCCAGGCACAGAACAAACACAAGTATTCATCATACGAATGTTTGTCCTGGGTGGGGATCGAACCCACAACTCTGGCGCATGGGGCAGGGTCACTACCGAATGCGCTATCGAGCTTGTCATGTATTACATAACAGTCTATGAGTAGCGCTGGTCCTCACGGCGTAGGGGAGCGTCCCCCGGGTGGCGGATGGAGGAGTGGTCGGTAGTTCAGCTTAGCTTACCTGCTAAGTCCAATGGACTCGCTGACCGAACAGGATGTGGTCCTCCAGCATTTCGGAGGTGGTGCGGTAGGCTAACACCTCTCCCACGTTAAAAAAAGGAAACAAAATTTACGACATCAATTAATAAGTAAAACCTTTTATTATCTGAGGCCAAGACTCACTTTGGGTCGCTGAGCCATTTTAGTTAGTTAGTTATTATGAGAAACATACTCCCACATCCCACATGTATCAAAATTCCAATCTTGTATATTGTGCGAAGTGAACCGCCGGCGTCGTACACTCGTAATTAATTGTATTCCCCACCGCGTGCGGTCGCCAATTACCTTATTTATCGGCTCCGATTCTTGGCCATTAGTCGGACAACCGTTATTAGCTCTGCGGGGGACTGTGACAAATGTGACCTATTTAAATCAACATCGCCCACTTGGCTGTTGCTTGCCGTGATTGATTTTTGAGGAGCCCTTTGTGCCCTGTTAAAGGTTAGGTAATTAGGGTAAGTGCGTACGTAATATAGTCCTATTTAAGTGAACTGAGGTTGTCTTTAATGGTTGTCGTAGAGAATTGCTGTTCAATGTTTTTGGTCAAAGTCTATTCAACATTCAATTTTATGTCAGTTACACCCCTGGTTATTGAGAATGAACAACCTAACTATAGCATCGTACCGAGCGCAGCTGTTATCTATTGCACTTTCCTTTGTTCATTAATCTTGATATTGCTAAATGCTACGTAAGTGTCTTTAATTCCAGGCTCTTTTTTTGTTCTTGAGTTCCTTCCCAGCCACTCGAACCGAATAATAATTCTTTTTAGTCCGTCAGTTAAATTTAAAAAAAATATTGAACACGTATTTTTTTTATTTATTTGTCAAACAGACGTTGACGAAAATACATTGCATTCAAGTTGCGCGTGACGTCAAACTTTCGTAAAATTTTTACTAAATAGTGATGTCGCAAGCTAACATTTTAAAACTTTGATGCTCTTTATCTTTGTGATTATTTGTTAATTTGATTAAGCAAAAAATATGTGTCTAATATTTTTGTATAATTTAACTGACGGACTAAATAGAATTAATAGTTTTTTAATGGAGTCATCATCCCTATTGTCTGTCCATCTTGTGCGCTGACTTTCTACATTTCTTCGTCATGTACGTAGTCTCGTCTCCAGCAACTATTTTCTCTATCTTCCATCGGGCGTACGCGGTACGGCCCTCTTCCACTTCCTACACCTTCACCTTCACTATACTTATGGCTTTGGAGGTCGGAAACACGACCCTGATTCTCTTCAGTTTCAGCAAGATGGTGCCTAGTAATTCCCCATGGTTAAAAAGTGCCAGAACCAACAATATAAGACAGAATTTGACAAGCTCGAAGTTGTGGGTTCGATCCCCACCCAGGATATACATTCGTGTGATGAATACTTGTGTTTGTTCTGTGTCTGGGTGTTAATATCCAATATTTAAACATGGATTTGTAATACCACTGTTGATTCTGATATTCGTAACACAAGTGCTTAAGCTACTTACCTCGGAGTCCGATCAATGTATGTGATGTAGTCCGATATTTATTAATTTATTATTTATTTATTATATAACGGTAAACAACACATAGAAAAGGCGCTGCACAAGGTTTAGTGGTAGAGCTGGTTGCAACCTAGTTCCTAAATGGCACTGAATGGCCATTTGTTTTAGTGCAATGGATGTTTAGAACGGTATTTAAATAATATTTTTGTACGTCTATCCGTTATATGGTCTATTATTACGGGTATATTGGTCGTGCGGTCAGAGACCCTGGCCACGAAACCAAGGGTTCGGGTTCGAATCCCGCTAGGAGCAAATGTTTCATGTGATGAACATGGACATTTGTACTCGAGTCATGGATGTTTATAAACGTATTTAATTATGTCTATCCGTTCATATATCGGATTCATAGCACAAGCTTATAAGCTTAGTTTGGAACTAGGGAATTGGTTTGTCAGTCTGGATGATTTATTATTATTATATTTATTATTTATCCGTACATACATGGCTGTCAGCTTGGTAGACAATTGGTGTGAGTTTAAAGTCGGAATGCAACTCATGGACAAGCGTGTGTTGTCGTAAACTGAACGCAACAAATTCGTCCACAGTAATGGTGCGTGCAACTGGCGTCTGCAGTGGCAGCGCGTCGTGTCGCGCGCGTTTGTCGCTGTCGCACCGTGACGTATGCGCACCGCACCTGCCTCTGTGTACGATGGAACGTATAGGCTGCAAACACCTAACAAATTAGTTTACATACTGGTACAATACAACAGTAATTTGAAAAGCTGAAATGTTCGCTTAAGTTTGTGAATTCAAGCTATCAAGGTGAACAAATACAAAGTTATTACAGAAATTCCATTTGGATTAATGTAAATCGCAATATGTACTGATCAAATTGAAATATTAGAGTAGATTATATGTATTGATCATAAAATCTACTCTAAAAATGATAAGCATAACCTCGCCTCCACAGTCGTTTTCGGTCTGGCGAAGCCGTGTTCTCCGTTGAACATTACCACGTAAGACCCCAGTCATATACTCGTACCGTATTAAATTGACAGCGACATGACATTTTAACTATGTTAAGAAGCCACCAAACGAATAAAGACGAAACTACTCGCTAGCTTTACATACCCATATTTGCCTTCTGACAGTAAAAATAGAGGAGTTATAAATTATTTACTCTTTTTTTTCCTGTAAAAGAGGATACCAAAACTTGTTAATAACTAGACTTATTAATAAAGAGGCCTGACAGTTTGCTATCTCTGACCATTATTCCTGTTTCAATTAAATTCGCTAGACTGACACCAATTCCCTAGTTCCAAACTAAGCTTATGCTTGTGCTATGGATACTAGGCGAACGGATAGACATACTTAATAACGTTTATAAACATACATGACTCGAGTTCAAATGACCATGTTCATCACACGAAACATTTGCCCCTAGCGGGATTCGAACCCGCGACCCTCAGTTTCGTGGCCAGGGTACACCTTTTTTAAGAGAATAACTGAGTTGTGGGTTCGATCCCCACCCAGTACAAACATTCGTGTGAATACTTATGTTTGTTCTGTGTTTGGGTGTTAATATCTAATATTTAAGTAAATATTTGTATACTACTGTTGATTCTGACATCCGTAACACAAGTGCTTAAGCTACTTACCTCGGATACAGATCAATGTATGTGATATAGTTATTAGTAATGTCATGATGTCATGATGTAATCATAGGAGTGCATTATTTGTGCTCATGTTCATGGATTCAACTAAATGGAAAATGGAAGTGATATTATATATATACCTACGTATAAAATTTTCATTGAATAAAAAATTCGGTAAATTTTGCAAAAAATACTGAAAGCTACAAAAATTCGCAAATTGACATGAATGTTCAGCCATCCCATTCCTGCGAAACAAGTAAGTAGCCAATCGCTAATCGAACCAACAATTAGGTCAAAGTTCACATAAATGTTTTTTTTGTGTTTCTCAGCCAAATGGTAAGTTTTATTATAAAATTAATCAGACAAAAGATGTACATTAGGTATTTATGAAAAAAATTGCATTTTTCTTTCCTTAGTTTGTTTTTCTGAAATATATTGATTGAAAACGTTAAAAAAGTTTTGTAGGCATTTAGAATTCTTACTGGTGATTCCTCTCCTGTGGTTCTGACGTCACATGGCTGCATCCTACCTACCTAATATTCACCAATTGCACCGATCATGAATCCTGACCAACGTACGGCATGGTGCACACAACTGCTATTGTGTTGGAAGAGCCTGTTTTTTTTTTGTTTATAATTAAGTATAATGTTTGTGTTTTTGTAGTTTGTAGTCTCAATCTTATTTATGCTATAGTAAATTTGCTAACTCACATTAGCTGCGATCTGCGAAAAAATATCGTTCGCATAGCTACAATAGGGATGATGACTGCATTAAAAAACTATAATTCTATTTAGTCCGTTAGTTAGATTATACAAAAATACAAGACACATATTTTTCGCTTTATCAAATGAACAAAAAGATAAAGAGCATCAAAGTTTTGGAGTGGGGGTTTGCGACGTCATTATTTTGTAAAAATTGTACGGAAGCGTGACGTCACGTGATTTGAATGCATTCTATCTTCGTCAATGTTTGTTTGATAAATAAATAAAAAAATACGTGTTCAATATTTTTTTATAATCTAACTGACGGACTAATCATGAATTTTTAGGCATTTAGCCTATTACTATATAAGTATATTCAGTATTTTAATAAAGGTTGACAGTTCCCACGATACTTGTAAAAATAAACCAGAAATAAAACATTTGTACAAAAATAGCTACAAAAATTATAATAATCGTCTATGAGGAAGTAACAACCTGTTTTCATATTTGGTTCACTAATGAATCTATTGCCAACTGCTTTCAGTCAATCGTTAATCGTTAAAAGTTAATTCCACTAGTCATATCAAAGTATAATGCACCGCGCAAGTTGAAAATTTAACAAGCCATTCGCCCATCTATTCTCCTGCATCCAGCTTTAGCAGTCAAACCCATCGCACGAGATCGGAATCAGTTTAGTTCTCCTCGAAGCGAGAGCCATTTTTGAAATGGTCACTAGCAGCACAATGACCAATAGCTGGCGAGCATTAATCTTCGGAAATCTGCCGCCACTGAATCGTGTCAAAGAGCCATTGTGTCTAACTGATTACTACAGGTAATAGAAGCGAAAATACGACTTGTACAATGGGATGATCAGTGTTCGGCTTAGGCGCGACACACGGGCGGTGCAGATGGTGAATGTGTTAGATTTGACTGAGCGTAACGTGAATTCCTGGTATGTTCATAGTTCATCAAAATTAATTGCCCGATTCGATAGGAAAATTAAGCGCCCAAATTGATTGTATGAAACAAAACACGAAAACCTCGGTAGCTAATCTATTTTTAATCATGGTTTAAATTTGAGTCGTATCGTATTTGGAGTTATAAATTAGCTAATGTTTCTTTGGCCATAAACAACAGAATTTAGGTTAATTTACGTTGAAAATTCGATTTTTTGTCAATAAACTAAATCACATAACAGTTACACAATCACAATAGTAGAGTCATGTCTTCGTGTTGTACGACATTTCCTGAAAAGAACACGAGAGACAAAGAAGTTATCACAAGTTTAGTAAAACATCATACTAGCATATGGTAGGGATAACTAATATTTGTCTGGCTCGATGGCGCATTCGGTAGTGACCCTGCCCCATGCGCCAAGAGTTATGGGTTCGATTCCCACCCAGGACAAACATTCGTATGATGAATACTTGTGTTTGTTCTGTGTCTGGGTGTTAATATCCAATATTTAAGTATATATTTGTAATACCACTGTTGATTCTGATATCCGTAACACAAGTGCTTAAGCTACTTACCTCGGAGTCAGATCAATGTATGTGATGTAGTCGAATATTTATTTATTTAATATTAATACGGTAATTTAAATAATACTATTGTTTGGTGTTGGTAAACTATTTTTCTTTAACATTTAGTTATATTGTTGTGCGAACTACGCGCTCACACTAAAAGTGGAAGTACTTCTACCGAGCTAGGTGTTGCTTGCTCTTCATACATAACATCACGCTTATAATCCTCGAAGGGGTAAGCAGAGTCAGAGGACAGCAGGCCCCTTTAACCACTTTCAGCCAAAAATAATGGGCTGGGTTAGATGGAACATTGAGAAAAAGTAGTGACAAGTAGCTTGTCGCCTACACAATCAAATACCCAAAACCCGATATACCATTAGTCGTCTTTTACGCCTTGCTCGTCAAACGATAAGATAAGAAACGCAACGACTTGTTCACTCTACAATATCACATAAACGCAGTTTCTTGATGGAAACATTGCATCTCTGTATGTGCCGAAAGCTCGCCCAGGTTGGAAAGCGATTTCTGAATAACCTCACGCACGATTTGGGCAGGCAGAGGATTCAATTTGCCCGGAGACGAAGTCATTCCTCTAACACCCCTTTGGAACCCATTAAATCCCTAATATGACATAAATACATGTGCAGTCATACAGGATTATGAGATATTGCGGGTAGGCGTGGCGTTTTAACGGAGTGTAAGTCAGAAATGTCTACTTTAGAGGAGAACGAAACAGCTGTGTAAAATAATCTAGTAATATTTTCATAGCGTTATGTTCTGTACTTAGTCGTTGTCCGGTTAGCCAGGGGTTCTCAACCTTTTAGTGACTGCGGACCACTTTGATTTCATTATTGTTATCAGTTACCACTAGGACGAATTTGATTACGATACTGTGTTAATTTTAAAATAACCTTTTTTTTTCATTTAAAAGTAATGAAATTTTAGAACTTCCGCGGACCAAATGATAAGTCTTGTGGACCACCAGTGGTCCGCAGTCCACTGGTGGACCAATGGTTGGGAACCACTGAGTTAGACCATGATCCAGGATTTAACACGACTGGTAAAATTGGCGCGACATTAAAGCGACTGCATATCTAAATTATGTAAGATAAGTGAATCAGACAAACAACATGATACATACATACATACATAATGTAATGCCTTTTTCCCATGAGGGTGTGTTTAGTTATTTTGAGTGTGCAAGTTTTACCACTACTTTTTAAAAATGTTCTATCTAACCCAACAATGTTTTTGGCTAAGTGTGGTTTGAGCAGCTTGCTGCTTCTTGAACTCTGCCGACCCCTTCGGGTATTACGGGCGTGATGACATGTATTTAGGTACTTAAGTTTTTAACCGACTTCAAATAAAAAGGTGGAGGTTCTCAATTCGACTGTTTTTTTTTATCACAATGTTTTCCCTTCACATTCGAGCAAGTTATATAAATCCGTACTTAGTCTTTGTCCGTAGTACAGACGTACCCGTATTTGAACCAGCACTTTAGAGACGAGTTTTTACGAGTGTGCTACGCGATTTAACCCGCGTTTATGGCTAATGTTATATAGCCTGCCTAAATAAGTGGGCTATCTAACTGAAAGACTTTTTCAAATCGGAGGAGTAGTTCCTGAGATTAGCGCGTTCAAGCAAACAAACAAATTCTTCAGCTTTATAATATTAGTAAGTAGTGATTGACTGAAGGAAAGCGCACCGTTAACGTCTACACAGAAATGCCAAAAGTTGACTTACGCGCTCTTAGAGCTTTGTCGTTGGCATGTTGGTTAGATAGCATGACACATACTTGAGATCTATATGGCAATAATCCGGATGTTGACTGGTAAGTCAATTGAAGTTCTTTTTAGAAGCTGTCAAAACGCAGTCATTTAATAGATTTTGTATGGGCTTGTCAACATATGGCGTCACTAGTTCGTATACTCAACTGACTAAATAATAAGCAACTTTTGTAAAATTTTAAATCGAAGACTCAATATAAATAAGAGTCAATAAGGTTTTACAACATACTACGATTCCACAAAATTTACAACACTGTTAAAATTTTGCAACATTCTTTTACGGAATTGATATTACAAAATTAAATATAAATTATATAGATATTGGTAATAGAACATTGTGACGGGGATGAATACAAAGTAGCCTAAATTATAGCTTTAGATGTAACAAGCTTAAATAAATCCATATGATAATTAAAACGATATAACACGAAACTGATATTGCAATTGAATTTAGCCGGATTTAATCTACCAAAAATATGTGTTGAAGTACTGTTATAGAATATGATGTTAACATTAATATTTCAGTGTTATTACCGACGTTGTCATAATTACCTCTGTATTTCAAATTAGAAATACAATGTCAGCTGAAACATTAATAGCAGGACACTAATTTATTACATGTGTAATTTCAATAACGTTGGAAATGATGCCAATGATGTGAAATAATGAAGATTACATTGAAATATATTTACTAGCAAAATTATTGCCAATTTCATTCGTTTAATGATTTATTAGCTATAATGTTTATTGAGTTTGGTATAATTATTCAAATGGGAATAAATTTATTTGGCCTTGCGTACTTATAAGTAAGTATATTGTCTTACTAGCTTCTGCCCGCGTCTTCGTCTGCGTGGAATAGATACTTTGGGTGAACGCTAACTTTAACCCACGATTTGTTTACGTAGAAGGTGAAAGTATGTTTAAATAATACCTACGTTATGGAGCTGTTTTCGCGTAGAGACCCTTGTTAATTGATCGGGAATAAAAATTTGCGATTTGTTAATCTAGGTTTGCTTTGAGCATGATTACTAATTAAGCGAGCCTGGTTATTGTATTAAAGTTACTATAGTTTAATTTCTTTGCATTAGAGAGCAGAAAACCAGACAACACATAATCGTGGTTACATGATTAGAATAAATAAATAAATAATAAATAAACAAATATCCGACGACATCACATACATTGATCTGACTCCGAGGTAAGTAGCTTGAGCACTTGTGTTACGGATATCAGAATCAACAGTGGTATTACAAATATATACTTAAATATTGAATATTAACACCCAGACACAGAACAAACACAAGTATTCATCACACGAATGTTTGTCCTGGGTGGGGATCGAACCCATAACTCTTGGCGCATGGGGCAGGGTCACTACCGCATGCGCCATCGAGCTTGTCCGTATTAGACATTGTTACTTATGTCTAGCTTTAACGCGCGGCTCAAAGCGTGAAATATGTTCTTTTACAGAAACTTCCAATGTCCTGTGGGATCTATATTTTTTCCGGGATATACGGTAGCTTATATTTTTTCTCAACGTTCACACTTAAGGCGTGAAGACGTAACAGATATATAGATTTTCACATTTACATATTAATATTAGACGAAAAGTTATTTTTATTTCTTATTAGTCAGTCGGGGAGTCTTGTTAGTTGGTCAGGGACTAAAAAAGAATGTGCCAATTGTATTTCTTGCCTAGCATGTCGTAAAAGGCGACTAATGGTATATGGGGTTTTATGTATGTGATTGTGTAGGCGACGAGCTAGCCACTTGTCACTACTTTTCACAATTTTCTATCTAACCCAGCCCATTGTCCCATGTTGGTCTCGGAAATAAAACGAATGTGTCAACTGTGGTTCTTGCCTAGCATGTCGTAAAAGGCGACTAATGGTATATCGGATTTTGGGTATGTGCTTGTGTAGGCGACAAGCTAGCCACTTGACACTTTTTCACAATTTTCCATCTAACCCAGTTCAGCCTAGTTTAGTTTTTTGCTGAATGTGGTTAAAGGGGCCTGCTGACCCTTTGACTCTACCCCTTCGAGGATTATGGGCGTGATGATATGTATCTATGTATTTCTTATGAGTTGAGTATGAGTAAATATAAAAGCAACATTTTTACCTTTACAACAGATTCGCATAAAAATCAATACGACTGCAAAGTACGTGATTAGTGCTTCACGTAATCACTTGCCATTAGGGCGTTCCCGTGATTGATAGCTCACGTGGGCTAACGTGCCTGACGCCGAAGGTCAGGCGTCTGCTGATGAGCTAATAGCTCGAATTAGTCTCGGGGGTGTTATTCCACGTGAATCCATCAGTCTCCCTAAAGTATACATTGGTGGTGGATTTGGGTGCTTTAACATAACATATCTGGGTGTTGTTTTATCATTCTGGCTTTTGAACGTAATGGGTTGCATGAGTTGAGATTTGATACTAAGTTGATCGACTATCTGTTAGATAATTGTTTTTCTCTTTGAAACGGTACTTGTTCTAAATGAAACGCAACGACGCCTTTGACAACCTGTACACTGTGCCTGTACCTATGTAAAATTTCATGATGGTCATCTTATTTGCTAAGCTGAGAAAGCGTAGTAATATAAAATACATCATGCACTATTAATTTCGAGACATAAACTACTTCAAAAATAAATATTTAACATCATTAGTTGTTAATCGATAAAGAGCGGTGGTAGCTCAATGGTAAGGACACACGCTTCTTAAACGAGGAGGGCGGGTTCAAACCCCCGCACCTCTAGATTTTTCAAGTCGATGTACGTATTTATACCACTAGCTCGACGGTGAAGGAAAACATCGTGATAAAACCTGCAATTTCAAACAACTTTGGATTTGTAACCATGATCCAAAAATTGTCTGGTTACCCTATCTTAGGGTTACGAAGGTCAGATCGGCAGTCGCTTCAATGTAATTTTACCAGACTCGCTAAATCCTGGATCATGGTCTAAGCGGACCCCGTCTAAGCACGGGACATAACGCTAGGAAGATGAGTTGTTCATCGATTACAATTTTTACACAATCCGGATCCGTTACGTGACATAATGTCTATATGAAATCTACGGAATTTGCGTTCTTGAAGCTCATAGACAGTATATCAAATGGTTGGTCTCAGGCTCAGTTCAGCTAGTTCCATCAACAATCAGACAAAGGACGCAGAAAGAGGCACACACTAAGATTATCGGGTCGAACCGCTAGCTCAGAGGCACATTGTTGTGTCAGCTGACTGCTCGGCAACTCCCCCGTTATCCATCTTAAACGCAACTCCGTTTTCTTTCCGGACCAACTTTGTGAAAATATTGCGAGGGCGCTCGTTATTTTTGTTGCGCGTTGAACGGAGTGCATTAATTCACTGGGTGTGGAGTGGGCTTTTGTAGTTAAAGACGTGTAGGAATAATGTATTCGAAGTTATTATTGGCGATCCTGTAGTTGGAAGTGGTAAGTAGTATTGTGACGTTATGATATGAGACATTGTCTCCTTGTGATTTCTACGATTTGTAATACGGGATGTGTTCTAAGGTTTAGTATGATGATTGAGTCTGATTCTACCAGCGCATTGTTCATTTACGACAAGTGATTCATCATCACAACTTGCCACCGCATAATAGCATTATAGTCATCTAAATTTGCAAGTTTCTTATTAAAAGTACTGGCTAGTAATCTTATAAATCTGGATTTGATAAATTTATAAGAAGCAAAATAAATTTTATTTTTTTAAATCGTAAGGAATTTTTATATGTTTATTGCTATCTAAAAATAGATAGTTCAATCTGCATATGCGTTGTCAGCAAACATCCTTCTTGCTCTTGTGAATCTTGCGCTTGATGCGTTCAGTGTACGCCGCCACGATGTTGGAGAGGAGGGGCAGTGCAGAGGACTTCTCGTCATCCCTGACTCCCACCTCCACACAAAGCTCCGTTCGAGTCCGCTTGTCCTTTGGATAGGACAGATTTCAAAATATATCTTTACATAGTATTAAATAAAGTCGCGGATTCTGTTTGTTCGCTTAGATCTTTTAAAATACGCAAGGGATGTTGATGGGGTTTCACCAATAGATAGAGTGATTTAAGAGGAAGGTTTCGTTTCGTATTGTTTTGTCACCGTACGAAGCCGGGGCGGGTCGCTAGTAAATAATAAATTCTCCAGACTGACACACCAATTCCTAAGTTCCAAACTAAGATTTTATGCTTGTGCTATGGATACTAGATGAACGGATAGACCTATATACCTACTTAAATACCTTTATAAATATGCATGAGTTGAGTACAAATTTTCATGTTAAACACACGAAATATTTGCTTCTAGCAGGATTCGAACCCGCGACCCTTGGTATCGTGGCCAGGGTCTTTGACCAACGGGTATGTCGATGAATTGATTTATCATTTTGTTATACCTCCTCATTCATTTATTTCGATTTTGTTTTTTTTATTCATTCAAGCTTAAAGTTATCTGGGATTGTTATTGACGACAAATATTGCATGGTAATGTGTCTGTAATGGCCATTTATGCAATAAAAGATCTAGTTATTTAGGCAATTCATCATATTCTCGCCTTTAAGGTTAAATAAAATTAAAATAACCATAAACTTTTTCATATATATCCTTTAAAACCTTATCGCGTGTAAGACTCAGAGCCGTTTTACAATAAAGATAGTTTCTTTGCGAATTCCTCAAGCCGTGTTTGTAATAATCATAATGAAGTATATTTATGATAAGCAAATTTTTTAATATACCCGAGACACTTACACTTAACGTAAGCTGCAATTTAGAACCCGGCTGTAAAAAGAACACAAAATAGCGTACTCACTTTGGACATAGCGGCTTCTGACGTCATCACCGACGCTGTGTACAAGTACCCGTTCCACTCTAAGTACTCCCTGACCAGCTCGTTCACCAGCAGCACCTCCTCGGTGGGGGCGGGGATGAGGGTCTTCCTCTCACCAGCGTTCACAGCGAATTGTCTTTCTTGTAGTACTTCCGTCACTTTGGCTCGCATCTGTTGACATACAAGCATTCCTTCATCTTCTTAGCAATTCATAGCTAGCTGTGTTTAGTTGGAGGTCATTGTAGTATGAGACCAATAACCGTTTTCCTAAAGTTAAGAAAGTCAGAGCTTGCGATACAATTCAGTCCAGGAAACATTGCAAATGTCTTTGTGTATAATAAATATCATGCGCATTCATGAGTATTTCCCTAAGTCAAAGTTATTGATGTAGATCCACTTAGATCCATTTTGAAAATTGAATGGTTTGGATGTCGCTTAGTACCTACTTCATGCAACCGAACGCCATATATCCTTACACACCTCACTTGCTTCTACAACGTTCATGATCTAATAGAAACATTTATACTAAATCCAATATATAATATATATCCAATAATAAAGGCACAGCATCAAAGTGATCTTAGAGAGGCAATTCAAAGGAATTCTTATGCAATATCTAAACGGAATAGGTAAGACTGAATGGTATAAGTTCGTCGGAATGTTAATTACCTCTGCCTGCAATTTATTCAAATGGCCGCTTTTCTTGAGCAGATCTTTTATTGCGACTAAGAGCTCGTGCTCAGAAGTTACTTTGTTTTCGTTCATTATAATAATGGGAATAATAAGCTTCGGTATAACAGTTTGGAAGTGACAGACCGATTTACGGCTGCTAGGCAGGGTCGATAGTTGAGTATCGATAATTGTTATGGTAGAGTGTGAATCTCGAGTTTCAGCAAATTATATAAGTATGTAAAAAAGTTTAGGAATTAGCATAAACAGCCTTTGAATAATATTAAATCAGCATAGCTATTCGGAATGAAGGAAAATTTAAAATATTATGATAAAAAGGTGTAATTGTGCTCTTTGTAAAAAAATACATATTTTTGATATACATGTTTAAAAAAAAAATTCTTAATGCTAATGCCTTCTTTAATTTTAAAACAGATCATATCGTTTTTTGTTCCGTATTTATGTTATTCTAACTAGTCATGATTACACTAAGGAAAACAATAACGTAAGATTAACATATCAGCAAGAACATTTGTATAATGTGTTGATAATGTTATAATAATGAAAAATTGGAGAGCAAATGGAAATATGTGATCTCTGCCTACCCCCATGGGAAACAGCCGTGACATTAAGTATGTGTATATGTATGTATGGAGAGCAAAAAGATATTCCCGTAGATGACAACTGAATCACTATGAGTATTTATGCATTTACATATTTACTGACTCTAAATATTGAGTAAAACCGCATCACAAACAACGTTCGAACAATTATTAAATTTAATTATTGTAATGTTAAAAAAATAATTTGTACTGATACATATTTATCGATGATTGCCCATCACTTGGCATGTTTTAATAAATTATGTCACATTAATGCCGGAGTGATGTCTCATGTCAATTGCAACGCGTACTGCCAGTGTTGAGAAATTAAATGTGAACGAACCTTTTTAAACGTAACTTTTTAACAATTGATGAGCATTTCGACATTTATCTATATAAATAAAACAAAGTCGTGTTTGTTACACCACTTATAAGTCGAGAACGGCTGAACCGATTTACGTTGTTTTTGATTTGTTGGATTTGTCTTCGTCCAGAATAACAGAATAACTATTAAAAACATTGAAAAATTGACGATAAAACAAAATAAAAGCAAAAGTATTTTCTCATATAAAACGGTGGGATTCGTATCTGTCAATGTTAAATGTCAATTACAGGGCGATACGAAGTTCGCCGGGACAGCTAGTATCATATAAATTCTAATATACCTAATATAAAATTTTAAATGCTCATGCAGAATAAAGGTAAATAGTGTAGGTATTATTTCAGTAGTATTTCAGTATCGCTTACGTGTGGCTATATCTACTCAAGCAAGCTTAAATGTAAACTGAATTCCTCAACTTACGTAAAGTGGACACCATCTTGGGTCTGGACAATTATACAGGCGCTTCCTAGGGACAATTTGTTCACGGCTCACTAAACTAGATGTTAATTTAACCTAAAATCTACATTCAGGATCTGCTTTTGTTTTTACTAACAGGGGATGTGATAAAGTTTAACATTAGCTTAACTTATGTATCAAACCTCGAAGTTGTAGGCAACCGTCTTGTTAGCGTTTTGCCTTATGCAAAATTGTTATTAATGTGTTAATGAGCGTTTTAGTATTCGGGGTTTGGAGAGTTCTGTCAAAACGCGGGTTTAAAAATAAATAAATATAAATATCTGACGACATCACATACATTGATCTGACTCCGAGGTAAGTAGCTTAAGCACTTGTATTACGGATATCAGAATCAACAGTGGTATTACAAATATATACTTAAAAATTTGATATTAACACCCAGACACAGAACGATCACAAGTATTTATCACACGAACTCAGATCAAATTGATCTGAGCACACGAATGCTTGTCCTGGGTGGGGATCGAACCCACAACTCTTGGCGGATGGGGCAGGGTCACTACCGAATGCGTCATCGAGCCAGTCAAATTATCTAGTAGTAAGTGTTTTGTTGACACGGTAAGGAAGGATTTATTATATTTTTAATGACCATAACGGTCCACATCGTAGTTTATTTCTATTGGGCTACTTTTTGTATTATAAGTGTAATATTACAATCAAATAATTAGCGGTGGTAGCTCAATGGTAAGGACACGCGCCTCTTAACCGAGGAGTGAAGGTTCAAACCCGGGCACGTACCTCTGGATTTTTCAAATCTATGTACGTATTTATACCACTAGCTAGACGGTGAGGGAAAACATCGTGATGAAACCTGCAAATTCAAATAACTTTGGATTTGTAACCATGATCCAAAAATTGTCTGGTTCCCCTATCTTAGGGTTACGAAGGTCAGATAGGCAGTCGCTTCAATGTAATAACCAGACTCGCTACATCCTGGATCATGGTCTAAGCGGACCCCGTCTAAGCACGGGACATAACGCTAGGAAGATGATGATTACAATCAAATAATTATTTATTCATTCACTAGTGGTCGCCAACTTGTTGAAATTTGATCATAATTTGTTTATTTTTATTAATTTATTGTATGCATTTGTCCGATGTTGCTCTGGGACTTAAAAATAATGTGCCAACTGAGTTTCTTGCCGTAAAAGGCAACTAATGGTATATGGGGTTTTGGGTATGTGATTGTGTAGGCGACGAGCCAGCCTCTTGTCACTACTTTTTAACGATTTTCCATCTAACCACATTCAGCCAAAAACAAAACTGGGCTGCAGTTTCGTTTTTGGCTGAATGTGGTTAAAGGGGTCTACTTTGACTCTGCCTACCCCTTCGGATTATGGGCGTGATGCTATGTATGCATTATTTAATGTTTGATTTCTGCACTCTCTCTTCACATAAACTTTAATGTGCTAAGCGATATAAAGTATGTTCTGGCTTATTTATATAGGTAAATAATTCCAAATAAACCCAATGATTCCAAAAAACATCGATTCAAAGGTCGCTAGAACCTCAACTGATTCAATTCCTACTGTTGAAGGTCAAATTGGAAGACAATTTCGTTTTGGTAGAAGGCACAATCGCATCGCGTGTTGTGACGGCCGGTACCAAATTGTCTAGCCGCGGCCTATATTTCAAAATCGAATTGCTCCCAACGGCGTCAGTTTAAAGTAATAAATTGCCTCCTTAGGAACTCGATTCACCAAATCCTTCTGAAGGATTTTTAGTCGTGTCTTCGCGGTTTGAATGTCAGCTGATTGTATCTTGTTAAGTGGCGAAAGTTTTTCGGGCTTTCTTCTTCTTTCCTTTTGCTTTTTAATCTGGTGTCAGTATTTGAGCCGTTTTGGTTCTCTGGCTTAGCTTAGTTTGTAGGAATATTTTGGTTTGCGGGAATTAATCTGAGTGTCGGGAATATGATGCGTAATTTGGCGGGAGGTGGCTAGTAAATAACGTCTAAACTAATAGGTTGGCAGATTCAACTAATGTACCATTAGGTGAATAATAAAACATTTGGTATAAATTCAACGAAATTGTGATGGGCTCTCAACAAAAGTTACTTTTGACATAGTACCGAGGACAATTCTTATTTATTCGACCAAAAATTTACTAGGTAATACATATTTCCTTGAATTTTAATAAAAAATCTATTAACTCGTTCCTGTAAGTGAAAATTTTGGCTATCCCAGTGTAAGAAAGAAGAGGTCAAAAATGGGTCTTAAATGTTTATTTGTCTTTATAAACATGTCTGGTCGTAATTATAGCTAAATTCGTAGTCTTGTCAACTAAATTGGTCGTCGTCTTTTTATATATAATTTATATGTTAAACTACAAGTACTTACGCTTCAATTTGGTTTCCTGATCGCGACTGCCTACTGTAAATAATCAAAGCGCTTATTCAAATTGTATTCAAATGAACCCCAAATGTTATCCCCAAAATATTTTATTATCAATTTAGTCGAATCCATAATAATCCGACAGGTTTCTAGCTAATTGCTATAGGTACAGTCCGCTTCACAAAATATGAACGAAATATCTTCAATTTGATCAATTTGTGGCCAAAATGCTTTGATGTCAATTGGAATTATTTTGTGGTACCTGGGCTACGGGAAAAGCGTTGCTTTATGTAAATTACTGTTTATTCTGACCAGGACTGTAATCTTTGATCAAGATATGAAATTCTGAGGTATTATGTATATGTATTTTATACCTACAAGGTTTATTTTTAGAATCGAACACAAATATTTTTAGTTTCACAACAAAACAGTTAAATAACAAAAAGAAAGAAAGAAAGATATGTAAATAGATACATTTCAAACAAACAAAGGAATCGTCACATACATGCTGAAATGGTCACCACTCAGCTTATGTCGTGACATCAGGGATGCAATGGCGCTGGTATTCTGTGGCACCAGTTCTCACCAAAAACATTTAAGTAAATAAACAATTAGTTTGGACACAATGTTCACATTATTTTATTCGTATTTACCTAAGTACAGTATTCAGTAACTTTTAGTCAAGATTCAGACTTCGCCTAACATTTTTGTAGCAAGACTGCATGGTTACATTTATTTAATTTATATCTTAGTCTTCCATTATAATACTTATACTTAGATATTTAAAAGTTGCTCGAAGTTTTGATTAATTGATTTGATATATTGATAAAGAAGGAATGCTTGCTATGTTCGTAGCCGAGGCAGCTAGCTACCTATAAAATATTATTAATTTAAGTCGCCAGTCTGTTTTCTAATTTTAGAATATGTATGCGCCTTTAGCCTATAGATTAAAGAAGGTTCCCTTAATAAAATAGCCACCAGATGGCATCACTGTAAGGTTGAGTTTCAAACGACAGCCTCATTTCTAAAGTCAGTAGGTTATAACTTCCAAATTAATTATTGCGCGCGCTTTCTAAAACATGGACAAAAGACATTTTATCTCCAATTACATCAATTTGGCGATCAGAAGATCTTTGATGTAGCTTTCGGGTTTATTTTCGCGTAGTAACCGGATAGGAAATCCCACACCAATAATTATGGAGAGTAAAAGGGGGAGCGGAAATTCTGTGTGACAAATATCTATTAAAAAGCATTAAATAGGTGGCGCCACTTTACTTAGAGGGTAAACACAGCGTCATACTTTAGCTATTAGAGCAGGACACATATTAGGCATGATGATATCATTCTCAAGGAATTCCAAGGCAAAAACAAAACAAAAAAACATTATTTTTGACACTAGATTATTCATGAATGTATGGATTTGTGTATGTATTTTTTTGGCAAGCCAGTTGTGCTAAGCTAAGGTTAACTCAGCATCTGTAAATAAAATCTTTAGTAGCATTGCATTTTGACAGCTCATTAAAAGTATCTATAATAAATAATAATAATAAATTCAGACTACATCACATACATTGATCTGACTCCATGGTAAGTAGCTTAAGCACTTGTGTTACAGATATCAGAAACAACAGTGGTATTACAAATATATACTTAAATACTAAATATTAACACCCAGACACAGAACAAACACAAGTATTCATCACACAAATATTTGTCCTGGGTGGGGATCGAACCCACAACTCTTGGCGCATGGGGCAGGATCACTACCGAATGCGCCATCGAGCCAGTCATGCCATCCAGCCATCTGAAAAGAAAGGTGGCATCATTCACTGATAAACGAGTTATTATAACATTCATATCGTGTGTTGGCTTTGGATTTTTAATTGCGTATCAGTATGTTAAGAATTCTATAAATAGAAAGTCGTTTCTGTATTGTTTACAACATGTACTTAGAAATATGTAGCACAGTCTGTGCTATTTGTATTCATCACGCGAATGTGTATGTTTTATTTGCTGTTAAAACTATTATTTTCATACGACGACTTGTTACCGCATAACCACCTACAAAACTATAATTTTATTGACTAGAATTTGTTTCGTTTTCGCGTTAAGGTACTTTGATGATATGAGGAGGTTTGGTGAAAGACGTTCGATCGTGAAACTTGTTTTAGTTTGGTTTATGCGAGACAAATGCATTAAATGTAACCTGTTGTGAGGTTAAAAAGGATGTAGTAATTGTGTTCCTTGACAAGCATACCGTAAAATGCGCTTTTAGTGTATTAGGTATGTAATTGTATAAGTGAATGGGTAGGCAATTGACTATAGGTTTTCAAGGTTCTTAATCTAACCCAAACCAATATATAGATGGTTAAGAGTGGTTAAAGTAAATAAATAAATAATAAATAAATTCTCCAGACTGACACACCAATTCCCAAGTTTCAAACTAAGCTTATAAGCTTGTGCTATAGGTACTAGGTGAACGGATAGATTTACTTAAATACGTTTAACAACATTCGTGACTCAAGTACAAATGTCAATTTTAATTACACAAAAAATTTGCCTCTAGCGGGATCGAACCCGCGACACTTGGTTTAGTAGCTAGAGTCTCTGACTACTGGACCAACGGGCCTATCAAATAAATAAATAATAATAATAAATATCAGACTGCATCACATACATTGATCTGACACAGAGGCAAGTAGCTTAAGCACTTGTGTTACGGATGTCAGACTCAACACTGGTATTACAAATATATACTTAAATATTGGATATTTACGCCCAGACACAGAACAAACACAAGTATTCATTATACGAATGTTTGTGCTGGGCGGGGATCGAACCTACAACTCTTGGCGCATGGGGCAGGATCACTACCGATCACTATCGAGCTAGTAACTCGAGTCATATAGATAATTTAGGTATAGATATAGATTATATTCTTTGGGGCGTGCTTAAATAGGTAATGGTTTGTCAATCTTCTTTTTGTATATAAAATGAACATTTATTGCAAGCTAATACTTATGTATAAATACAGCTCTGCTTTAATTGTTTACAAAACCTGAAACTAGTCAATCAATTTATTTGTAAATATCACTGCATTTATTTAAACCCTGGTTTTATGTTTACATTTGCATTAGACATTTAATCCAAAAAGTTCTGACGAATTTGGAATAAAATAAAAAAAAAAATATGACATCTGATTCCTACTGCGAATCAGAATCAGAATCAGATGTCATATTTTGCTGGCTGGCTACTGGCTTTAGTGAAATATGCCAATCAGTACTTGTAATACCCAGTGGTGTATATAATAGAGTTAAAATAAAATAGTGTCTCGTTCCTAAAGTTATTAAGTAAATTAAAACCTTATATTGGTATAGGACTTAAAAAAAATACAGTGTTCCTTGCTTGGCATGTCGTAAAGGGCGACTAATGTTATATCGGGTTTTAGGTGTGTGATTGTGTAGGCAACGAGCTAGCCATTTGTCACTTCTTTTTAACAGTTTTCCATCTAACCCAGCCCAATTTTATTTTTTGGCTAGATGTGTTTAATGGCCCTTTGACTCGGCCTACCCCATCGGGGATTAATATGGTTCTTAGTAAAACGGTAATAAAAACAGTCACACAACAAATACTGTGATACTGTGACATAAATAAATCACTTCTATTTGTTTTTTTAAATCTGCACACACATACACATTGTTATCGTAAGGAATATTCATGTAATTCATGTAACATGGCTTCGTGTACGGAGTACATTTCCAACCGCTCTCAATTTACTATAATTTTTCCACGCGACTTATTTTAAAAGGAAAACTGCCGTAAGTCATAAGGAACTTAATTACTTTAACGAACGTCACGGAAAAGAACACTTAGGGGGAGATAAAAGAGCCAAGTGAGTCTGAAAAATTCTATGAATCGGGACAAAAGTTGAAAGGACTGGAGTTAGCATAAAGAGGGAGGTCGAACGTGAAACAGTGTTTGACCTTCTTTCTAATAAAAGAAGTTGGCGAATTTATCGCGTTTTAGCTCATTGGAATTTTAGCGATTGTGTTTGATTAATGCGGTAATTAGAAGCCGGAGCGACGCGGTTTGCAGCGTACGTGGGGTGCTTACGATGTGAGGTTCGATTGGGGTGTGCTAGATTTAGGATTCTAGGTTCGAGCGAGATGTAATGCAAATGTTTTAAGTACAAACCTATGTTTAAGTTTAGATGTATGCATTGCGTATAAGTTTATGGTTTGCAGTTATGATAGAAGACATCAAATTGAAATATTATAATATACTTTTACTTCTACAATTGGCATTGTCTATATTGATATATAGACATAAGCTTAATAAGCTTATAGTATAAGACTTAAAGGATGGTTACATGTGGAGGGATGGGAATAACCCAATTTGTAAAAAAATATTAGTTTTTTAACGTAAATCGATTAAGCTACAAAGTTTTAGTAGTTCCTAAAAAATTGGAACCCCCTTGGAATGTCACCCAGTATACAAAAAAAAAATACTTAAATCAAAAGACTTCACCGAGTTGAATAGTTAATTAAAATACGACAATCTACATAATCTCCGACTGCGATTAGTATACTTTCCATATCATTTTGATGATTCACCTGAGTGATACCATCTAGGTGAGTATGAATATTAGTGGATGGAGAGGAAGAGGAAAGCCAAATAAGAGATGGATGGATTGTGTGAAAGATGATATGAGTAAAATGGAAGTGGATAGCTTGATGACGGCTGACCGGGACGTATGGAAGAAGAAGACATGCTGCGCCGACCCCAGATGAACTGGGAGAAGGGCAAGACGATGATAATGATGATGATGATATAAGGAAATTAGAGGTTGAATTTTTTAATAAAGTAAACCCTTGTAAATATTGTCGACCCAGCAAAACATTGGAAGCTCAACATGCATCCTCAAGAAATTTTAGGGTATCCGATATGCTGAGTTTAGAGTGTAATAAGAACTTGGGGCAGCCATCCAAAAACTTTAGGTTTTTACTGACTCGATGGCGCATTCGGTAGTGACCCTGCCCCATGCGCTGTGGTTGTGGGTTCGATCCCCGCCCAGGACAAACATTCGTGTGATGAATACTTGTGTTTGTTTTATGTCTGGGTGTTTAATATCCAATATTTAAGTATATATTTGTAACTAGCTGTGCCAGCGGTGTCACCCGCTTTTATGGTTAATATTATAAAGACTATTTCCGTCATACATGATTTTTATGTAACTTTGACCATTAAGGCTGCACACGCGACGGAAGCTAAAAAAATGGAGTAACTTCTCCTGTTTTCCCAACATTTCCCTTCACTACTCTGCTCCTATTGATTGTAGCGTGATTAAAAGTTTACTATAACCTGCCCAGGAGTATGAAGAATAATTGTACCAAGTTTCGTTTAAATCCGTCGAGTAGTTTTTGTTTCTATAAGGAACATACAGACAGACAGACAAAAATTTTACTGATTGCATTTTTGGCATGAGTATCGATCACTAATTACTCCCTGATAGTTATTTTGAAAATATATTTTATGTACAGAATTGACCTCTCTACAGATTTATTATAAGTATAGATACCACTGGTAATTCTGATATCCGTAAGACAAGTGCTTAAGCTACTGACCTCGGAGTCAGATCAATGTATGTGATGTAGTCTGATATTTATACTTATATTTCAACTATATTGATATATACTTGATATTTAGGATGACCTCCCCCTCTCCCTCAACCTCCCAGTATGAGTCACAGTCACATATTTAAAAGTAATTTAATAAACCACTCAAGTTGCCATTGAATATTTCAGTTTATCCTTAATGCTGTCAATTTAGATACTATATGCAAAGTTATGCTAAAGTGTTGCGCCGCCTGACACCACAAATTAAGGCGAGATAGGCCCAGGTCGGAGTAATTTATACTAAAGTGCCTAGCTCGCTTAAACAGCACTAATTTTATATTTAAGACGGGAAACAGAGGGTTTTTGAATATAATTTTCATATTTTATTATAAATTTACATAGTTTGGTAACGCGGTAAATAGTGACGGAATCTTACTTGGCTGATGCTAATACCGGCTCAAGCTGGTTCATTATGATTTTTGAGAAATGTTGCCATGGAATTAAACAACACGATTGTATTTGGTTACGTATTTACATATATCAGATATCAGACTACATGATACATACATTGACCTGACTCCGAGGTAAGTAGCTTAAGCATATGTGTTACGGATATCAGTATCAACAGTGGTAATATAAATATATACTTAAATATTAGACTGGCTCGATGGCGCATTCGGTAGTGACCCTGCCCCATGCGCTAAGAGTTGTGGGTTCGATTCCCACCCAGGACAAACATTCGTGTGCTGAATACTTGTGTTTGTTCTGTGTCTGGGTGTTAATATCCAATAATTAAGTATATATTTGTAATGCCACTGTTGATTCTGATATCCGTAACACAAGTGCTTAAGCTACTTACCTCGGAGTCAGATCAATGTATGTGATGTAGTCGGATATTTATTATTATTTATTATTTATTTATTAGATATTAGCACCCAGACACAGAACAAACACAAGTATTCATCATCCGAGTGTTTGTCCTGGGTGGGGATCGAACCGACTTAAACGCATTTTTTGCTTCAGTAACGTGTAGTACAGGAAATTTTACAAAGGTACAGCTCATCATGACTGACGTTATTAACCTCTAAATAGGGTTATAGGGCTTAATAGCGTCACGCGAAATTTTTATTAATTTAATTATTCATATCTTCCTAGCGTTATGTCCCGTGCCAAGACGGGGTCCGCTTAGACCAGGAATCCAAAGTTGTTTGAATTTGCAGGTTTCATCACGATGTTTTCCCTCACCGCCCGGGTTTGAACCCGCACTCCTCGGTTAAGAAGCGCGTGTCCCTACCATTGAGCTACCACCGCTCTATTATTTATATTAATTTAATTATTATGCATTTAATTTATATATCCTCATAACAATAAACTTTACAATAAAAGAAAAAAAATTACGTATAATTCCTTTTAGCAATCAAACTGACATACTAGAAATATATTCATTTAGCTTATTAGCTTGGTGGTTATAAAAACGCCGAGAGGAAACCCTTAGGGTGCAATCATGATTCAATTTATCTGTTTCCTTGTGTACAGTCTAAAGATTACCAAATTCAAGTGAGAGTCGAATGAAATACTCGAATCCGGTCCGTAGTATATATGGCATACCTGCTTAGGAATAACTCTAGGGGTATTTAATTATTCAGATTCCGTTCATGGCATAATTCTCGTGCTGAATTCTTCGTCAAAATTATGGCGATGTTAGTCCGTGACTTCTCTGCTTGGACTTTAGGATTAAGCTAAACGTAATGAACAATTACGGTAACTCCTAAAGGATCTTCATTAGAATTAAATATATGATAGATAAACCTATTGATTGTGTAGCCAACGAGGTCACTTGTCACTACACTTTCGCAATTTATATTTTGTACATAAAAAAAGTATTTTTTCAATATGAGCTTATATTTTTAATACGCATCAAATACATATTTATATGCATCTAATCATTTAAAATAACATTGTAACGCATATTTTATCTGATATTAAGGCACTATTAGCATGTATTGGAACTCTAAACGGCCTTAAACGTAAAGACAATTCAACGAGATGACATTTCAACGACAATAGACCGATGAGAGCGTTAATCGGTGATCGTGATTTCTATAAAATTAAGAAATATATACCATTATTATCAAATACTTCGATCAAGTACTCTCTCTGGAATGTAGCAAAAACTGCCTGCCCTTAAACAGATATTCATTTTGTCATTAATTACTACAACGATCTCTTGACTTTCACTGTTAATTTATATGAGACTATTTGATGAAATACTTATCCAGATAAATGTATTGAGATCTAAGATTTCAATTTAACTGTTTGAGGGTTCTACGAATTTATCAAATGTAACGCTACGCTGACGACTACGTTTCGTAGCAACTCGTAGATGTGCTACGAAAATTAGTGTACTTATTTGGGCATACGATTCAGCTTAGCGTGGGAAACCTGTAAGAGTGCTTTAGCAATATTAACCTTATGTTATACGTTTAGCTAATTTAACGAGGTTTTTATCAATAATAATTACCGGATAACTTTATCTTAAGTGGGTTCTCAATCAATTATCTACTTCGTTAGTAATCCAGCGGCACTGATGATGAAGATTCGATAAATTGCAGTATAATTGAAAATCGTATTTTTACATATCATTTTATTGTCCTATGTTGGTCTGGGACTTACAAAGAATGTGTTAACTGTGGTTCGTACCTAGCATGTCGTAAAAGGTGACTAAGATTGTGTAGGCGACAAGTTAGTCATTTGTCACTACTTTTCCACAATTTCCATCTAACCCAGCCCAGTTTTATTTTTGGCTCAATACGGTTAAAGGGGCATGCTGCCCCTTTGATTTGTATATATGTAATATAGTATTTTGAAGCTGACATAATTCGCCCGTAAAAAAACGACCCTCATCAAAAATTACAATGAATACGTAAAAATGATATTACTGAGAAAAAATGGCAATAATTTAGAAAAACAAACAGTAGCTTTTAATAGAATACCCTTACTATTATTTCAGAATCATATAAGACTCGAAGTCGTCTACTTGACTACGAATTTGAATACTTTTTGTGATGCAATAGATTTTTCACCTTTCGCTTTAATACTCCTTAAAAGCCTGCCACGGCTTCACGTTTCTTCGCGATTCCCGAGTCATCAGCGTGAATTATTCACATACCAAAACAGGGTGTAATGCAAAAGATATGTAACTGCACCCCGTACGAGGATGGCCGAGGCGGGCCGATCTTGGGACCTTTGGGCGCCGAGGCTGAAACTCAGTGTGTCCGCAGGCTCGGAGCTGAGCGGTCGTGTGAAGAGCCGCAGGCTCCCGGTCGGTTGTGCAGTGCTATAGTCGTGTCTGGAAGTGTTGGACATGAGTGGCTTGGTTTTTGTCACGCGAACCTTATAGGATAGGAACAGGTTAGTTTTGAATATTTTTTTTTTATTAATCATAAGCATTTTTTTGAGAAAGTTCCGTACTTTGAGAATGGTTGACTTGTACTTTGAGAATAGGAGACTGTTGTTTAGTAGAAACTTTTTAACGATTCGAATTTCATATTACGATTCGTGGTTAAGTTTTTTAATGCTTTAATGCATTATAATATTGTACTTTAGTTAGAATTTAAGTAGCACTGCAAGACTAGCGTTATTTTTTTAATAACCTCGCCTCTAAAATGTTTTTTTTGGTAATATATGGTATTTATCGGACTGAAAATATTTTCAAATACTTTTCAACTATGCGCTAGAAAGGTCACTTTACCCTTAAATTATTTGTTTTTCTTACAATTACAATCGTATGAATAAAGTATTTTGAATATTTCTTACTGCAAAAAAGGGTTCTATTTATGTTATTAGGGAAATGCATTATACCTAAATAGTAACCAAACCGTATTTTTATTTTAAGACGTGTTCGGTTTATTTAATACTTAATAACATGAAAAATATAAAAAAAATCAAATCTTTAGTATCGAGTTCCGTGAAATGAAAGGAATATTTCGTGGCATTGTCCTTCTACGTGCCGACATGCCGCAACAGTTATAAGCAATCGATATTTATAAATGGGAATTTGTTTGATTATTTCTTGCTTAAATATGTAATCAGGCTAAGTCGAAGTTAGCGAATTAGACGGGTTACTATCAGCACAAATATTCTTCTTCGTTTTTTTTAACAGCAACCAAACCTTTATGCCTGGTTTACTTAAATCAATTTATTTAAAATATGAGTATTAGATTGGTGTTTCATGTATTCTGTCATGCGATTTTTCGTAGCCATTTTTTTTATTTTGGAACCACAGTCATAGTAAAAATAACTCCGTACATTTTGTTGTATTCTCAACTTAAGATTATTTGTGTCGTCAAATATCCAATTTTGTATCAAACACGTCGTTATGCTCGAATAATAAATACCATCTTCTGTAATAAAATAACTAATAAGACCGAATTAATATCTTGATAAAGCTGTATTCGTAATTATTATACAGGAAAACTACGCCAAAAGGTGGAAAATGAGTTTATTAAATATACTGATTTGGGCATTGTATAAAATAAAGATGTTAATAAGAGGTCTGAATCGAACGGGCATCCGTTTAGCATAGCATTATGATTATCGGCCCAAATTGGGTCCCTTGTAGGGGATAAGTACTTTGATTGGCTGGGTAAGAGGTAGAGCTATATTTAGAAATTGAAGAGACTTATTTTCTTACTGTCTGGTCCAGTACTATCAGGAAAAAGGTTGTATAAGGGTTTCTAAGGGACCATTTAGGTATTGCGGGAAATAATAATAAAATGTTCCTGGCATGTTTGTTGCCGTATATCGTAACTTATTGTGCTTAATACATTATAAAAGTGTATTTTATTAGTAAATGCGCTAGGGTCTGCTTGTTGCGTGACTGTTTGACTGCGAAAATTTTAAGTTAAATTTTGCACATAAAGACTCCATATAATGATTTAGATCATGATTTTTGGACGCTCAGCGGTGGTATGCGCTTAATTAGAAAAGAGGACAATAATACGTCGCTTAGTCGATTAATGTGAATATTTTATGAGATTTAATGGACCTGGATAAACATTCTTGTGATGAATACTTGTGTTTGTTCTGTGTCTGGGTGTTAATATCCAATATTTAAATATATATTTGTAATATGAAAAGACTTATGAATGTAGAAGAAGCGAAAGGTGTATGTCAGGATCGTAGCAAATGGAAGTACGTGATCTCTGCCTACCCCCATGGGAAAAAGGCGTGACATTATGTATGTATGTATGTATTTGTAATACCACTGTTGTTTCTGATTTCCGTAACACAAGTGCTTAAGCTACTTACCTCGGAGTCAGATCAATGTATGTGATGTAGTCTGATATTTGATATTTATTTTGAAAATGTTTTAATAAATTTCGATAGTAATTTAAATGTCTGTGGGTATTCAAAACGATACTACCGACTTGCCTTTAGATACGGATCTACAAAAATTTTACTGTTATATCGAAAATTTAGCGTGGAATGATATATTTCAGTTTTTTATGAAAAATGAACGTGGGAAAGTTAAAGCTCTTTTTTCATCGTTCAAAGAATATTAATGAAAGAATTTTGCGTGTGATGGGAATCAGTAAAACCATTTTGTGACCAAGATTTAATTATTATGCAAATGACTGTATAGTTTTAATGGTTTTTTATTACTTAAATCTTAACAGACATTTTATATTTCTTTTTTATTTTTTTATAATGGAACAACTCAATCTTTCTCGTAGATTCTCTCGTGTGGAATTTAATGTGCAAATCAAGTTTTACGCGTTCCTTCGGGGACTGTCCATTATTCCGGGATGCAAATTAGCATATGTTTTAATCCAGGTCAAGGCCGATGTAAGGCAAGGGTTAAAGAGTAACAACCATGTTTTCGCACAACTTTTGGGCTTATAATATTATAATATACAAGCTAAAGACAGGACTAATTAACAGTTATATTATGAGTTAGATAAATATTTACATGTGTGCACCAAACATAAGCCGATTGCGTTCTGTGATTCTTTCGCTTAGATCATTATGACTCTTGACTTATAAGTATATGCATTACAATCAGTATCATATGAACTTCTAAACCATTGAATAGAGGAATTAGAAAAAAAAATCATGGTTTGACAGTATACCTACGCGTTGCAATCAGTATTATATGAATTTCTTAACCATTGAATAGAGGAATTAGAAAAAAAAATCATGGTTGGACAATCATAAATTTTGCTTAACGATGATTTTCCTTACCACCAAGCAAGTGATATGAATCCTTTAAAAACATTACATTAAAAAACTATCCGATGTTGGTCTGGGACTTAAAAAGAGTGTGCCAACTGTATTTCTTGCCTAGCATGTCGTAAAAGGCGACTAATGGTAGGTATATCGGGTTTTGGGTATGTGATTGTGTAGGCGACAAGCTAGCCACTTATCACAATTTTTCACAATTTTTCATCTAGCCCAGCCCAGTTTTATTTTTGGCTGAATATGGTTAAAAGGGCCTACTGCCCCTTTGACTCTACCCCTTCGGGGATTATGGGCGTGATGTCATATATGTGTGTCCAAAAAAACTATTTGAACCAGAGTCTTAGAGAACCTCCCTCATAAGTGTTGCGTGTAACCATTAAGCTACCACGGCTCCCCTTCATAAATATTGTAACAAACTTCGAGATTGTTTTCTATACATCTACTGTCTCACTCACTCATCAACAATTAACAAACTTTCTCTCACCACGCCTTCCTTTTCTGTGATCAAAAGATTGTAATTGAGTTAAACAAATTGGGTAGTAGGAACGCCCGCCGGGGTTGAACGCACGACTTCACATGAGTAAGTAGCGCCTTTTCTTCCCTTGGGCTATCGCTAGGCAGGCACACAGGTGTCTGTGAAATTTGGTTTGTTTTTGAAAGTCCCTTGAGGTATACCAGTTTGCTCAAATAGGACTACTTTTTCTTGATTCCTTACTGAATTAGAATAGGTAAGAAATTTTAGACAGTATCAAAGAATATAAGAGCAGTAGTAACTCAATGGTAAGGACACACGCCTCTTAACCGAGGAGTGCGGGTTCAAACCCGGGAATGTACCTCTGGATTTTTCTAATCTATGTACGTATTTATACCACTAGCTCGACGGTGAGGGAAAACATCGTGATGAAACCTGCAAATTCAAACAGCTTGGATTTGTTACCATGATCTAATATTTGTCTGCTTCCCTTATAGAGTTACGAAGGTCAGATCGGCAGTTCCTTCAATGTAATTACCAGACTCGCTAAATCCTGGATCATGGTCTAAGCGGACCCCGTCTAAGCACGGGACATAACGCTAGGAAGATGATAATGATCAAAGAATATCGAAATTAAGTTGTTGTAATGAAATTTGACTCACCTATAGGAAAATTGAGAGAGAGTGAGAGATAGTGAGAAAATAATATAATTTTGCTAGTAATATCAAATACCTATATATTTCTTAGCCCGTCTAATGCCTGATATTTCCAGGCACGATAAAAGATAACAATCTAATAAATTACAATGCGGATGATTTTAAACTGCCATCGTTTGTTTCCTTTGTAAAATACCGAATGACAACTACAAATTGGTGACATTATACTTTACCAGGCGTATTTTTTATCTGACGTTGAAAAATAAGGCCTAAGTAGCACCAAATAGCTGTTCATCGGGAAAAAACGTTGAGAGAACCTGTTAACGGTGAAATCATTTATGTTGTCGCGTCGGGTACTAAAATTATACTAAAATAAACAGTTTGTGAATGTAACTAGAGCCGATCGTTGTTTCTGATACATCCTTTTATTAAGTATATTGCTTTTCTTGCGGTGCGCTATTCGGCGACCGAAACTTTTATACTCTTTGGAAGCCACTTTGCTTTACTTTTTCCGTTCGTGCCGTAATCTCTTTGAGCCATGTGTCCTGCTCATTTCCATTTTAATCTCGTTGCTTCAGTGAAAAAGCCAAACGTGCTTTGGTGTGCGCATCGTCTGCGATCAATGCGCAATCGGGGAGTGTGGAGGCGAGTGTAATCCGAATTTGACAGGCCCGTTGGTCGAGTGGTCAGAGACCCTGGCCATGAAACCAAGAGTCGCGGGTTCGAATCCCGCTAGGGGCAAATGTTCCGTGTGATGAACATGGACATTTGTACTCGAGTCATGGATGTTTATAAACGTATTCAAGTATTTCTATCCGTTCGCTTAGTATCGATAGCACAAGCTTACGCTTAGTTTGGAACTAGGGAATTGATGTGTCAGTCTGGAAAATGTATTTATTATTTATTTCTTTATTTAATCGAAAGATCAAAATTAACGTCTTACATTTGTGCGTATTTTATAAAATACCTACATGAATGAGAATCTGAATCATGATTTGATTTTAAAGTTAAACTTTACTGCGTCATTTGAGGAATTAACATTAATTTCACATTTTGAATAGTTAGTTATTACTTTTACGCTTTTTGGTCGGGACTATATATAAGGAAATACTCATGTAGGTATTAACGCAAGATCACTCTCAATACAGAAATTCGATAGTCCTGGTGTTAACTTATAGCCAAGTTTAATGAGATTTTTGTAGCTTGCACGGGTTAAGTACATAAGTTTGAGGATTTAACATTTTGAAATCTTAATTCGAGGTCCTGATAGTATTCGACCACATTACTGAGGAGTAGAAGACAATTAATAAGCCACACTTAAAGTTTGAATTGCCGGTGAATATCTCCTTACATACATAACATCACTCCCATAGTCCCCGAAGGGATAGGCAGAAGAGTCAAAGGGGCAGCAGGATTCTTTGACCACATTCAGCCAAAAATAAAACTGGACTGGGTTAGATGGAAAATTGTGAGAAAGTAGTAATAAGTGGTTATCTTGTCGCCTACACAATCAGATACACAAAACCCGATATACCATTAGACGCTTTTTACGACAGCTAGGCAAGAAACATAGTTGGCACATTATTTAAGTCGCAGAGTTCAAAAGCGTCTTCTCCGTTGTAATGTTATAATTAGATACCGTTTGACCTTGTATTCTCAGACAAGACAACTAGAAAATATTGATCTCACCAAATATATCCCAGATTTTCTTGTGAATTAAGGGATTTCCCACAAGGCTTACCCTCTTCAGTGAGCGAGTAGCATACATTATGTATGTAAATAGTTTTAATCTAGACTACTAAGTACCTACTTACTAAGGTTTGAAAACTAAAGTTCTCGTCCTGATTAATCTAGGAGGTCCAATATATGTAGTTGACTCAATTTGTAATAGATTTCATTACAATTTCTTTGTTAGCTTTTTTTAAAGTAAGTAAATGTACAGAATGGCGTGTTTTGAAGTAAATCAATATTGAGTATTTGTATACCTATCAATCAAGTATAGCTAAATGATATAAAATTTCAATTTTGTGCTCCAATTTTCAGCTCATGAAGCTTAAATTCTATTCAATGTTTAATTCTAGTCTTTAGTTTGAAAATTACTTTACTTTGAAAGAGTACTTATACTCCTTTGCGAAACTTGTTAATTAGTACTTACTATATACTATTAGTGAAAGCATAATGTTACCCCGCGTTTCTCGTAGATAGCTGAAATTAATGAGCATAATTTCAGCTATCTACAAAAAATATATGAAACGTGGCAGGGATAAACTAGAGACGAACTCCAAAAATCTTGGTCAGTGGCGTTTATAATGTGATTATTTGAACTTGAAAAATATATATTTGTATGTATCTTAAAGTATATCTTATGCTATCGAATTGCGCTAACTTGCAAGTTACTGATAACTATTAAGTTTTTATAATCAGAGTAGTATGCAAGATTATCGGTAACATTTTACTTTTATTTGATTGCTAAGTAGACCAATAACATGTTCCCATGTACCTTACATGTTCAATCAGGATATATAACTAAGAAATAATATAAGAAAAAAGTCGACAAGTCTGTCTGTTGCAACAGTGCCGAAACGTCAATCTATAAATACTCATGTTCTACATAATGTATATCACGTTTACTATTGCTATATTTATTTCTAAGACGTAATAGCGATCAAAACCTTGAACGGAAATTAAAGATTGTATTATACTTACACACAAGTCCAACCACGTAGCCACAAGATGGGAAACTTGTTAAATAATTTGTCTCTATTAGGCTCATCTCTTCCTGTTCCATATTCATACAGGACTCTTAGGCTTCATACATATTTATTGGGTTGCCTAAAAGAAAAATGACGGAATTAATTTAACAGAAACTTTGATACTGTTGGGTCTGTTGAAGTTTCTCGGGGTAGTTTTGTTGGAATATCGGAGACGGCTAGAGTAAATCCTTTATTGAGCTCTGAGCCAAACTATTTTAGTCCTTAAATGTCGTAGTTTTTGTACGTATGTATCTAATAGTTGTCCTTGTCTAGGGGTCACAAAGGTCAGATGGTTTGCTATGATAATAAACTGTACTATATTGGACAGGCTCGTTGGTCGAGTGATCAGAGACCCTGGTCACAAAACCAAGGGTCGTGGGTTCGAAACCCGCTATTGGAAAATGATTCGTGTGGACATTTGTACTCGAGTCATGGATGTTTATAAACGTATTGAAGTATGTCTATCCGTTCACCTAGTATCCATAGGACAAGCTTATAGCTTAGTTTGGAACTAGGGAAGTGGTGTGTCAGTCTGGAGAATTTATTTATTTATTTATTTATATTGGCGACTTGAATCGCTAAATCTACGTTCAACCTTAAAATATTTAACCTATTCAATACTAATATTATAAAGAGGAAAGATTTGGTTGTCTGTGTGTGTTTATTAAGTAGGCTCCGGAACTAGTGGACCGATATGAGAAATTCTTTCACCAATAAAAGCTTCTTATTTTAACTACTATATTTTGTCTCCGTATTCCCACGGGAACAGAAATGACGCGAATAAAACCGAAGGGCGCTGCTATGCGCAATGTAGACCGGGAATGATAAAGAAAAAAACTAACAAGGATAGTGATGTTCTCTTGATGCATAAAATGTCAAATTTGATGAATGTGTGCAATCTGAATTGCTAACTATGATTTGAATGCAACAATTTGAGCTGCATATATGTATATGAATTTATTTGTCGATTGTTAAATTCAAATAACTAGTAAATTGTAAATATTGTGTACTTAGAAACAGGCAAGTGTGTCCGCTTACCATCATGATAAATACAACACTGTGGTAATTGTTACAAATTACTGCTTAAATATACTAGTACATATGTGTTTTATTATTACAAAATAATAACTAAGATAATATATTGATTATTGTCAGATCTCAGACCAAATGGTCTGAGTGTCTAGATATTTTATTTCCAAATGTATGAGTGGCAGCAAATGACGTAAGAGGCTAGCGTTCTGTTCTGAGCCACACACCGCCAAATTAGTATTATAATTATAAACTTAGTATCAGAAAATCCAGAGGGACGTCCCTCAATTTGACAGATACCTCCCTAAAGTAAGCCGCGTATTGTATATTGAGATTCATGTTTAACAATTTTGTCACTTTCTTGTGAAAGCCTAATGATTGTCGACCTCGATATAGGAATCCCTATTTTATACGAGATTTAGCCTTCTAAATCGAAAAGAAAAATAAGCCTCTATTTGCTATAAAACAGCTTTACGGCGCACAGACCTCGCGTCGATATTCACAGCTGAAGTCACAGATACGAGGAATTACGCGACTACGAAACGCGAATTATTTCACTGCTATAGAAAAGGATCCGCAACCGTCAGTTTATTATTATAAGCAAACAGATAGTTCGCATATTTTAACGCAATGCCGATATTGAACCTTAGGTTACATGGTGAGCAGATTAAGAATTTGTTTCACTTGGTGAATTTCCCGACGCCCAGTCTCCCTGTACCTAATGTTAGCAACACAGTTGTGAAACCTCTGGTTTCGGAAATGTCAAAACGCTAAGTTGTTTATTAGCCATCAAGCAGAACACATGTTTGTAAGCCACCTTTCTTATTATAAAAATGTATATCAAATCAGTTATATTTTATGCAACAATTAAGTTTTCTGCTTAATTTAATATGCAAAAAGATTTATTAAAAAGCCTTATTGAACGTATTCTTAGATGATGTTTGTATCAACAATGAAAAAAGTTAATGATATACCTATCTTAAAATATCCTTTAAGGATATTTTGATATTAATAGTAAAATTAAATTAGTATAATAAGTAAAATTAAAACAAAGCCAATCGCTTCTATTAAGAAAATTTCATTAACCAGAACTCCTTAAGTGCCTCCTACGTAAAACAATAAAAGTTGTAGGCAGTGATCACAGTAAAACACTGTTCATTCCAAATGCTATTTTTCAGCATTCAATATCTGCGACTATAAATATCGAAACAGTAGTCTTGGCGAAGATACGTGTCGTGTAAATCGTTTTTATGGGAAGATAGAAGCCTGTTTGAGCAAGTCTTCCTTCGAATAATGTAAGTTATTGACCTCCTAACATAAACGAACTTGGGAGTCATGATAACAGTAACTTACTACTTGTTTTGTAGACTGCTATCTCGCTGGAAACGATACCTTTAGCTGTAAGTACTGATGTGTGGCGTAAACCGTTTTATGGCAAACATAGTGGGTTTTTACGATATACCACTTCTAATTCAGAGTAAGATTCTCATTGAGTGAGGCCCTGAGAAATTGAATTTTACTGGAGGAGTTTTATTTTCAGTTTGTGGATCCCATTTCTCTCTACTTAACCATCTGTGCGTTTAAGATTAGAAATCTATCTTCATTAATGGATTTTAGTCTGTCGTTTTTGAGACAGATTAAAAGCCTTCCTTAATGAAGACATATGAATGACAAAATGTTATAGCTTTTGACTGCGGTTTCGTATAAAAGTAGATTTTTTTCAATCCAAATAGGTAGTTTGGTGAACCGTATAACTAATAGTTTAATCTCCTATTGGTTTCTTTTTTAGAGAACACATAGTTTGATACTTTCGTAATGTTAACCACACAATTGCTGTGCAACCAACTAGAACTTGGTAAATTCTCGGAATCAGATCGATGTATTATCCCATAAAGTAGCCAAATGCCGTAAGATAACGAGCTCGGAAACATACATAACTTGAGTTATCACCCAGTCCATTCACGTTAGTCGGTGGAAGCACGCGAGTCCTCCCATAAAACCGTTAACGCTACACATATCTTCGCGGAGTGTCATGTCGATATTTACAGGCGACTTACTGAATAGCGAAAACAAAAACTCCCAAAACAGACTGTTTTCATTGCCACGACGACTTACATAGCTCTCGCCATTTTCTTTTACAAGATAAATAAACATTTTAGACTACATCACATGCATTGATCTGACTCCGAGGTACGTAGCTTAAGCACTTGTGTTACGGATATCAAAATCAACAGTGGTATTACAAATATGTACTTAAATATTGGATATTAACACCCAGATACAGAACAAACACAAGTATTCATCACACGAATGTTTGTCCTGAGTGGGGATAGAAACCCACAACTCTTGGCGCATGGCGCAGGGTCACCAGCAGGGTCGCCATCTAGCCAGTCAGAAGATGCCTACCCCTTATGGGACTATGGGCGTGATTTTATGTATACAATGTATCTTCTTATAGAAGCGGTGATAACTCAATGGTAAAGACACGCGCTTCTCGTACAATTCTCAACTACTTCACTAATCCGAGTATGCTCCAATGGTTTTCTTAATATTTTCATATATATACTTACTCTTATATGATGTTTAAGTAAGTTATATCTAGTTTAAGTGTAGATTAATTAAGTTAACAAAATTGTCTAATTGGCATTTAAAAGAGTAGCTATATAGTTTCTTGCCGGTTTCTTCTCGATATAATCTACCTTCCGAATCGGTGGTAGTATTATTATCGGTGGTAATTTTTGTTTTTGTATATTGACTATTTATAAGTGCTTTCTAGAAGCCTTTATAAATAAAGATATTTTGAATTTGAATTTGAACTAAATCATAGTAAAATTTTTCTTGTTCCCCTATTTGAGATGTACGAAAAACACCGTTGCAATTGTCGCAATTGGTTCTAAGCAGACATGCTGTCCTTTTTATAATTTTAAGTGACTGTGTACCGTCAAGTAGCCGAATGGTTGTATGCCACTTATCGTGATACGAAACGTTCAAATAATCGTGTAAAAAGTTCGGATATGTGGAATAAGTGGATGACGAAAGATTGACGTAACAGATATACAATGGGAAAGTGGAAGGATGTAGGAGCCGCGGAAGGCCCACGCTCACCTACCACGACCATATTGGTCGTGTATTAACAGAAGGTCGAGTCATAAAAACCGTAGAGCTTGTATGAAAAGGATCATGACTGTTGAAGAGGCGAGTGAGGTGTGTAAGGATCGTGCCATATGGCGTTCGGTTCTCTCTGCCTACCCCGCTAGGGAAGTGGCGTGAAGTTTAGTTAGTTAGTGTGAAAAGTTAAGACATTACACGCATTACACCGAAAGACTCAGAAGAGTTGGTATTTAAAAAGAAACTGTATAAATAAAATGCGTGACGTATCTATATATGGGACAAAATCTGATGATTCCGATGCTTCGCTCAAAACAAGCAGTATTTTACAAGCCGTTATCGCGTCGGGCACTGCTCTGAATATCGGATTCTTGTCAAGGAGCTCGTGTGGCGATGTAAAGGGGTTGCCGCGTTGACAACAGTAGTTAAAAAAGAAAAGACGACTGTTTCTGTTCATGTTTATTTCTGTTTTGTGTGAAATAATCTACGACTAATGGTATATCGTGTTTTGGGTATGTAATTGTACTGTCGACGAGCTAGCCACTTGTTACTACTTTTTCACAGTTTTCCATGTAAACCAGCCCGGTTTTATTTTTGGCTGTATGTAGTCAAAGGGACTGCCGATCTGACCTTCGTAACCCTGAGATAGGGGAACGAGACAATTTTTGGATCACAAATCCAAAGTGGTTTTAATTTGCAGGTTTCATCACGATGTTTTCCCTCACCGTCGAGCTAGTAGTATAAATGCGTACATAGATTTGAAAAATCCAGAGGTTAAGTGTCCTTACCATTGAGCTACCACCGCTCTTCAGTATAAATTACTAACAGTCAATAATACAGTTTATATAAGAGTGTCAAAATATGGAGTCATTTGACCTATTCACGTGACGTCAATATATGTACAATATATCAATGCAGTGTACAGACTTAGGTCTTTCAATACACTACACCTAGCTCGGCAAAAGTACTTCCAATCTAGATACCAACTTGTATGTCCTCACAAAAGCATAACGCACGCAACAGAATTTGCTAAAGAGCAAAAGCCTCGATCCCTCGGGCTCGCCCAACAAAGCCTTTCACATCACATCGAACACCTCCATTCACCGCGATAGCCACACCAGTTCACGATACGTTAGTGCTTGTAAAACATTTCATTATCTATGGAATTGATGTCATATCCACCTCAAACGAGGTTAACTTGCTAACTCTGCCTAATATTTAAACGGATACCTAAACTAAGTAATAGTATTCGTATAGTTAACTAGTAGGTATTGTCAAGACATATAAAAGACTGACTCGTAAATGCAAGAAAAAAATTCTTCAATATAGATGATAGTAATTTTAATGTGTAACTCAATATCATAGTACGGCAGTGAAAACCTCGTAAATGTTTTGGACAAAACTTTACAAGAGGAAGAAAAAAACTGCCTCCTGAAAGTAATTTTAAGGATCGGAATAGTACTGCTTTTTATTTTATTTAGGAATTATATTGTACCTAATCAATGGTACATAACCGTGAGAATTCAAATGTCTCGTGGCTGAATAAGTCTGATGTGACCTACAAAACAAATAAAATAAAAAAAAAGCAAATGCGACTTCGGAGGTTTTCATTGCCGAACGACGGTATAGAACTGTTTTCAAGACGTTCATTCAAATTCGTTAGTCTTTACATTGTTGAAGGTAAAAATAGGGGTATAAGGTAACTTTTTTACAGAAAAAGGACTGTACTACTATAGTAGACTACTTTATATGTATACTGTACATTTGTATTTCCATTTAATAGAAATAAAATTTCAGACACACAGGAAATCGACTCGAATTATCAACATTAGCACGGGCAAATTCTAATTGTTAAACACACGACTTATTATTTGTTTTTTTACACTAAAACTACTAGTATAAACAACTTATTTTCCGTACATTAGATCACCTAGTTTTTGCACCGGAACAGCTATTCCGTTCCTCTCTTATTTTTACTCTGGCTGTAAATATCGGTACCGCATTCACCGCGAGATTTGTGAACCGTAAACACGTGGTTTTACGGTGCTCACTGCGAAGAGCAGGCTGTTCCACTCTTTAGGGCTGACTGTAAGCAGGAACATTTATGATGTCTTTGACATTTCTCTATGTTATATCCGTCTTTGACCTGAAATGATTTGATGACCTTATTTAAGCCCTGTCCCATGTTAGTCTGGGACTTAAAATAATGTGCTAACTATCTTTCTTGCTTAGCATGTCGTAAAAAGCGACTAATGGTATATAGGGTTGTGGGTATGTGGTTGTGTAGGCGACGAGCTAGCCACTTGTCACTACTTTGTCACAATTTTGAATCTAACCCAACCCAGTTTTTGGCTGAATGTGGTCAAAGGGGCCTACTGCCCCTTTGACTCTACCTCTTCGGGGACTTCGGCAGCAGGTCCCTTTACCTGCTGCCTCTTTGACTCTGCCTACCCCTTCAGGGATTATGGGCGTGATGTTAGGTTATGTTTTAAGCTCTGTATGATGATTGAGGACCAGCGATCAGGACTAATAACTGATTTGACTGGTCGTTGCAAGCGTATCTACTGTAATAATACTGTTAGCGCGTGTTTAGTCTGCTACGTTGCTTTACTATCATCAATAGGAGAATGTACCAACTGCCTTATCTAGAATATCGTAAAAATGTGACTAATAGTATCTTGGATTTGTGACTGTGGAGGTGATAAACTAGTCAGTTGTAACTACTTTTTCACAATTTTCCATCTTAGTTAACTCGATTTTAACTAACTTACTTTAATTTCTTTAAAGTGTATTGCCGCATAGACTGTTCTTGTGGTGGAATACGGTGCAACACAGGAATAGATTTGAAAGTGCCGCTCAGACAAAAATAAAACTGGGCTGGGTCAGATGGACAATTCATAAAAAGTAAGTTGAGTACTTTTTATGAATTTTCCATCAGACCCAGCCCAGTTTTATTTTTGTCTGAATGTGGTTGAAGGAGCTTGCTGTCCCTTTGACTCTGCTTACCTCTTCGGGGATCAAGGGCGTGATGTTATGTATGTATGTATATACGATTCTCACTTAATGCATCTCAGGGTTCGATGCGTTTTTTATTGTGCTATGACGCAATTGTGACGTAACTCAGAGAGGTGGCGCAGTAAATTACGCCTGATTTATTATTATTATATTGACGCAAATATTTATTACTGAGTCAAAAGCAGTGGTAGCTCAATGGTAAGGACACGTGCCTCATAGCCAAGGGTTGTGGGTACAAATCCGAGCACGTACCTCTGCATTTTTTAAATCTATTAACGTATTTATACCACTAGCGATAAAGGAAAACATCGTGATGAAACCTGCAAATTTAAACAACTTTGGATTTGTAATCATGATCCAAAAATTGTCTGTTTCTACCTTAGGGTTACGAAAGTCAGATCGGCAGACGCTTGAATGTAGTTACCAGACTCACTTAATTCTGGATCATGCGTTAGGTTATTTTTATTTTACTACAGTTTATAGTGAGTGTTTTGTATAATGTTTTATTTTAACACGTTTTAATATGACAACACTGTGTGTACGGGATTGGTAGAAATTATGGCGGGAAAAACGAGAACGCTTAACGATTGGACCGCATCACCAATATCACGCGATGACGCGAGCCAATCGGAGAGCTGGAGGTTCCCGCCATAATGATCGTCGGTTGGCCGAGGAGCTGCGCTCAGGGGCATTCTTTCTTGAGTCGTGAACGACAAGAGTAGTGAGCTTAGTAACTAGTCGATAGTTGTGCTGTAATAATTATAATTAATTATAGAATAAATCCAATTATATTCTGATTTCGAGTTTCTCTTCTAAAGCTACCGTCCTGAAGATAGGGTGTTTTACACATGGTATAAGCGGACCCCGTCTACATAACGCTAGGAGAATGTGTTTTATAACTGAGTCGCCCATCTAGCGGTAAGACGCTAGTAGCACCCGTTAGATGGGATATTTTATTTTTATTCCAGTTGTAAATACCGTAACCTCATTCCCGTGGAAATTTGAAGCATAAACACGTGGCTTTATGGTGCTCACCGGCAAAAAGTGGCTTGTTCCAGTTTTTAGTGTTCCAATAGAGTTGGAACATTTATTGAGAGAATCTATGGCTTGACTTACTCATTTAGATGGTTATTTATTGGATAGTGAATGCAGTTTCACTCGCGCAGCATTTAGTCTGTTATATAAGGTTTAACATCTGATTTGGTCAAATTCCCATATGTTATGACTATATATTAGTTAATCTGAATTACCCACAGTTTTAATGCTAAATAATAAATCTAATCTATTCATGACTCTATCAGACTACAAGAAAATCCACAAGCTTGAGTTCCGCTTTAATAATAACAAAGAATTTAAAAAGTTAATCTATTATCATTTAAATTGGGTTTACATCAACAATTCAATCAACATCATGTCAAATTGGTTTTAATCCATATGTTTAAATATCTGTAATAGACAACAACTTACATTTTACTTTATCGTCCATACATTTTCCGCTAGCCAACTTAAAATATCAGTATTAATGCACGTTAAATATGCATGTTGTTTGCGCAACTTCACCAAGTTCCCTGATTACTTTTGTATCTGTCTAGCGCCAATGCCGCCTCTAAAAAGAAAGTCAAATATTTTCCTTTCGCGTCCCCGTATTCGGACGGAACAACTTGGCAAACATTTAATTTTGTATTCCTTAAAATCCACGTCCGCTTTATTTATCTGTATTATATAGCCTTCGGCCCAAAATCCCGTTTTTATCTCAGTCCTGGTGCAAACACGATTTCCATTTCAAATTTAAATGTAAGAAAATATCCGGTTCGGTTGTGACTCGGAACCGATTGAGTGGACGTTTTGACCAAATTTAGGCACTTAACAATATTACCTAAAGCTTCTTAAGTTGGTCTGAACCTTAAAAATAGTGTAGGTACCTAACTATTATCCCTTTCTATTATTATTATGATTAGATGGGTTATTATGATTAGATGGGACAATGGGCTGGATACTTCCCATCTTGGTCTGGGACTTAAAAAGAATGTGCTATCTGTGTTTTTTTGCCTAGCATGTCGTAAAGGGCGACTGATGGTATATAGGCTTTTGGGGATGTGATTGTGTAGGCGACGAGCTAGCCACTTGTCACTGCTTTTTAACAGTTTTCCATCTAACCCAGCGCAGTTTTGTTTTTGGCTGAATGTGGTTATAGGGGCCTGCTGCCTCTGCTTGACTCTGTTTATGTTTGTTACTAACTATGTTTCTTGCTGAGCATTTCATAAAAGACGACTAATAGTGACTTTTGGGTTCATCATGCCACTACTTTTTTACAAATTTTTTTCATCTAAACCAATTAAGTTATATTTTTTGACTGCCCCTTGGTCGTGTGTTCAGAGACTCACGAAACTAAGGGTCGCGGCTTAGAATCCCGCTAGTTATGTTTTGTGTGATGAATATGGACATTTGTACTCGAGTCATGCATGTTTATAAACGTATTTAAGTATATATCTATCCGTTCGCCTAGTATCCATAGTACAAGCATAAGCTTAGTTTGAAACTAGAGATTTAGTGTCTGTCTGGGGAATTTATATATTTATTATTTATTTTTTGCTGAATGTTGTTTAGGGAGCTTATTGTTCCAGGTAGGTAAGCTTTATTACGTCATATTTTATTTAAATCCGTTTAGTAATTTATGTGAGAAAAAATCTTTCCTTAAATCTATCTTCACAAGCTATCGATGTTATATTACGTACTAACTCTTGACCGCGGCTTTCTACTCATGGAATACAGTCTGTTATACATAGTATTGAGCAATTACCTGTATTTGTAAATTTTTCTTTATAAAATTTAGGGGTATCTTCTCCTCCTCGCGTCGTGTTCCTCATTACTGAGGGTCGTGACTCCTAAATCACCTTCTCTCTGACCATTCTCTTCTAGTTGTTCCGGTCATTAGCTATGTGGAGAGACCTATGAAGCATAGTGTTTAAAGATGATCTGATTTGATCTAACCATCGCGTGGAGCTGCGCCCTTTTGATCGTTTGCCATCAGTTGTATAATTTTCTGTTCAAAATATAGGCGTATCTAGTTACATGAAAATTCTAACTTGATGATCAAAACAGAGTGAATTCTGCATTTATGATGTTACTAAAAAGCAGGAATTATACTTCCCCAATCAAATCGATGCCAGCAATGCTTAACGATTCCGTTACCAAAAGTTTATCGTCCAGACATAAAAATAAACTTAACTAATTACACACTAACGACCCTCACACAATTAATGTATTCGCTGGTCGTCTTTCGAAGTAATAACCATAAAAATTAATAATCTTACGAACATCGGGGGTTAGGGACTATTAATTATTTGCGCGCTAATCCAAGTTCTCTGCTGGTTTAATTACAGTACATGAACTTATACAAGTGACGGAAATTTGTGATGTACATGTAAAGCATTGTCTTCAGTAAAGAGATGACATGAGATAATTAAGGACTCTTTGATAATACTGGTCATAGACCTAAGTTAAATAAATTAAATTCTACAGACTGACACACCAATTCTTTAGTTCCAAATTAAGCTTGTATGTTTGTGCTATGGATACTAGGTGAAAGGATAGACATATTTAAATACGCTTATTTTTAAACATCACGCATTTACAAATGTCCATGTTCATTACACAAACATTTGTTCCTAACGGGATTCGAACCTGCGACCCTTGATTTCGTGGAAAAAAGCGAAAATACGTGTCTAGTATTTTTGTATAATCTAACTGACGGATTGAATAGAATTATAGTTTTTTAATGCAGTCATCATCCCTATTCTCAAAAAAGAAAAAAATACAAATTGTATTCATAGTTTATATACATACACTAACCCTCTAACTCCAAACTAAGCATTAATACCTGTGCCTTAAACTATAAATAACGGATAGCATCCTTTTATTTTGTTACTCTACAACAGGCCCACACTAAAACGTGGTTCAAAGTTAATTATGATTCATACACCTTGTATAAATTGTATTGAAAAGAGTAACTACCGAGTTTCTTGCCGGATTCTTCTCGGTAGATACAACATTCCGAACCGGTGGTAGAATCATATAGCTGTGGCTTTACCTGTATTTGACGATTTATAAGTGTTTCCTTGAAACCTATGTAAATAAAAAATATTTTGACTTTGACTTTGACTTTGACTTTGACTTTAAGGACTTTCAATTAAACACTTGTATGACTCAAACTGTGTACCTACTCTGTCATTTTATCGATGTTTCATAGTAACTCCGTGACTACACAGCTTTGTAACTACATCTTTCGTTTGTCCCTGTAATAGTAAAAAGGCCTAACACTTTCAATGCTCCCAACTTTAGTCATTAATAGAACTTATAGCTATTATTATTATACTCATATTACTCGACCGTCTTATCACGATCCGAAATCCATTTGGCGGAACTTTTAATCGAATTTCAGTAACAATGCGTCAAAGTGGTAAGTAATTTTCGCTACGGAGGAGTTGGTGCCACGTTATTGTAGTGATTGTGATGCTTTATTAGGCCTTTAAGTCTTTTAAAGGTTAGTGTTTGTATAAAAGCGGTAGTAGCCCAATGGTAAGGAAACCCGCCTCTTAACCGAGGAGTGTGGGTTCAAATTCGGGCACGTAGGTACCTCTGGATTTTTCAAATCTATGTACGCATTAATACCACTCAGCGGTGAGGGTAAGTCTGTTCAAATGGTGCTAATTCGTATATTAAAAATAAGTTAAAATCTGTAAGTCATTATTAAATATCTTTTTCACTATTTTCCGTCTAACCCAGCCCAGTTTTATTTTTGGCTGAATGTGGTTAAAGGGGCTTGCTCTCCCTTTGACTCTGCTCACACTCTGTTTGTCCTGGGTGGGAATCGAACCCACAACTTTTGGCGCATGGGCCAGGGTTTATCAAAAAATAAAACAAATATACTAGGGAGTGCAATGCTGATTCCAGCAATTTAGCTAAGCCCATCTCAATTTTAGTTGTACTGGATGTGTGCCGCTGGATTTCAATCCCTTCTAGAAATTGGAATGTTGGATTAAGCAATCTAGCTGGAACCAGCACGTTTTTAGCTCTGCTGGACCCAGCAGTCTGGGTTAAGCAATAAATGCTGCTTGATTAAAATCCCTAATATATACCTAAAGTATGGTCTATATGCATATACGAATACAAAAAATACACTTTAAAATAATCTGTGCGCAACTGATAGTATTAAAATCTTTGCTCAGGTTAAATAACATTATCCGTTTACATCCAGTCCTTTTTACGGCTTAACAGATTTTTCTGCGACTGAAACCAGCTAAGCTTAAGTCTTTTAATCAAATTTTAGTCCTCAATCAAACGACTCCGCAATTCTTGGGAATAAATTGGATGCTTTTCTTACACAGTTACGAATAAATTAATTCTAGGACTATCTGCAGAATCTGTCTGCAGAGGTATGGAAATAATCTGAGGATCAGAGAGGTCAACGAAGTAAAATACTTCTTTAAATCTTGTAGTTGAATTGAAAAAGCGTTGGCTATTTCAAATAAACTGATGAGTGGTACATAATTCGAACTAGTTATATGTGACTATAATTAATTTTATATACGAAAATATATCTATATTTGATCGGATAAAGGCATTGATATTTTATTGATTGAATAAAGGAAATATGATTTACAAGCTAGTCTTTAATTATAATAAGATTTCATTGTGTTTTATTCAGTTTAAAGTATACATTAATATTATTTTAACAAAAAAAAATATGGATTGATAGATAGATAGATATTCTTTATTGCACGAACAACTGCAGAAATAATGATACAGACAAATACAACACAATTTAGGCGGTCTTATCGCTAAAGCAATCTCTTCCAGACAACCTTCAGGTAGAGGAAAATAAGCTAATGAAAAGAGAGGGGTAGGGCCGTGCAGTAAATCATACTAATAAAATAAAAAAGGGGATAGAAAAATAAAGACGATTATAAAACACTTATATAACATATAAACATACATATAAACACAAATTCATAACTAAATATAATACGTAAATATAAATTATCATAAAAAATATGTATTTTATTTTAAATTAAATTTTAAAGTCACAAATAACTATTGATAATCCAGATTAAGGTGAAGTAAAAGATTGCATAGTGACGATATATCAGATATCTGTCTACTAAGCAACAGATTAATAAATAGTTAGACTAAGCTGCGCCAAAAACCAGTCAGGATTTTGTTTCCATCAAGGGCCGATTTATCAACAGTCAGGTAAAGGATAACAATCGAATAAATCACAATCCGGATGAATGTAAAATGTCATTGCTTGTTTCCTATGTAAAATATCGTATGACATCCGCAAATTGGTGACTTTATACTTTATCAGTCGGTTAATTCTTAACTGGCCATTATCTAAATCGGCCCTTAGTGTGTCAACAGATGACGTCGACATGTCGACGAACTGCTATATATTCTATGAAACAATTAAAAAGTTATACTCGCGTCTAAAATTAAACTATAAACCAAGACAGTTAATTGGGCCTTAGCTCCTGAGCACGCTACTACAAAGTAGCAAGGAGCACTTCCACTTTTAATACAAACATGTACCCTTTTACACCCTGGTAGGTAATATTCTTTAACTTATAACCCTGCAAAAAGGTATAACCGCCTGCTAATGTTGCATGGAAGTTCTACCGCAAAAACTGCCTCCCAAAATATGAAAAAGAAAGTAGCGCGAAATCTTTTTAGTTTTACTTTTAGCAGAAAAGAAAGTAATTTTGTCCCCATTCCGACTACTCCGTCGCGTTGAAACAGAAGTGTCATTTGGGATTGGATACAAACCTTGCCAGTCGGTGATGGATGCGAATCGATCAAAACTTTTTATTATATCTGGAAATGTATCTCGGCAGGATCTTGGGAGCGGATTTTCAGAAGACGCTTTAAGTTGGCCTGTTTGCAAGAAGAACAACGGATGAGGCGGAATTGGTGTAATTCGTTTTTATAAAGGTTTATAATAATTTCTTGTCCCGTGTTGGTCTGGGACTACAAAAGAATTGTCCAACTTTTTTTTTTGCCTAGCATGTCGTAAAAAGGCGACTAATGGTTTATGGCCTTTTGGGTATGTGACTGAGTAGGCGACGAGCTAGCCACTTGTCACTACTTTTTCGCAATTTTCCATCTAACCCAGCCCATTGTCCCGTGTTGGTCTGGGACTTAAAAATAATGTGCCAACTGTGTTTCTTGCCTAGCATGTCGTAATGTAATGGTATAACGGGTTTTGGGTATGTGATTGTGTAGGCGACAAGCTAGCCACTTGTCACTACTTTTTCACAATTTTCCATTTAACCAAAAACCAAATTCAGCCAACAATAAAACTGGGCTGAGTTTGGCTTTTTTATTATTGGCTGAATTTGGTTAAAGGGGACTACTGTCCCTTTGACTCTACCCATTCAGGGATTACGGGCGTGATGTTATATTATGTTTTTAATAATTTTTTAGGGAAAGCTTTTTGGCATTAAAATTTTTCCTCGTTTCTGTGTTGTCGAAAATATTAATATAATAATTATAGGTCTAAACTGGGTCAAACCGTAATGTTAGGGATATAAATGTAATAAGTTTCGTCTGTTGTGAATAATAAATTATCTAACGTAATTCTTTTTATGTCAAGGTGGTGGGTAGAGAGGTAATAAGGCGATAAGTAATTCAAGTTATACGACGCCAGTAGGTACTGCTATTCTATGAGTTTGGGTTTCCAGTACTCTGTCACTGAACATAACTTAACATCCTAAGAACTGCTATATTATGTCAGTTTTCTTTCAGAAGGTCCCACCCCAGTCGATTAAGTTCAGACTTTTGAGGAAACATAAAATTTAATATTTACGATTACGAAGCACATCGCCAAAGAAATACTAACACAAAGACATAAAAAACCGAGTAATAACTCAAAATTAGAATTGCTGTGCGCAACTTAACAACGGGCGGAGAGAAAACCCAACTTCTGATGATATCCGAACAAAAGTTACACAATGGTGAACAACGCGGGAGGGGAGTTCGTCTCTCAAACTCGAATCTGGCCAATTCGCGATAGGATGACGCCAAATAAAATATGAAAAAGCAGGAAACGATCCTGTAACAAGGACAGCTGATGGCCAACCGTGAAGAATCGGCGATCCATTAAAAGTTTTAAAACGCCATTCTAGAGGGCGCTTTATTAAATTGCGTATCATTACTGTCGCCGACATCATTACTGGGCGGACGATCGTAAAAGTTTCGTGTTCCGTAATGCACTACATTTATCAGCCGGCCAAATTAATGTCGAGTCCAAAGCCGCGTGTGTATCTGCCGAACAGTGTTACGGATACAAAGTTGCTTCGAGTTCCTGGTGTGCTTACCTAAGGATCGGAATCGATGGAAGCCACATTATAGAAACAAAGCATTTTGGATCTATATCAAAATTCAATGTCTATCATCATCTTCCTAGCGTTATGTCCAATGCTTAGACGGGGTCCGCTTAGACCATGATCCAGGATATAGCGAGTCTGGTAATTACATTGAAGCGACTGCCGATCTGACTTTCGTAACCCTAAGATAGGGGAACCAGACAATTTTTGGATCATGGTTATTTGAATTTGCAGGTTTCATCACGATGTTTTCCCTCACCATCGAGCTAGTGGTATAAATACGTAGGTACATAGATTTAAAAAATCCAGAGGTACGTGCCCGGGTTTGAACCCGCACTCCTCGGTTAAGAGGCATGTGTCCTTACCATTGAGCTACCACCGCTCCTATCCAATGTCTATACATAACTGAAATTCCAATCTCATTCTTTGGCTACAATTTTTTCTACGCTTCTTACGTTCTACGTAGGTATATGAAGATACAAACATACAATCAATTAATACGAAGAGAAATAAGCCAAAATAAATATGAGCAAGTTTAGCAGATTTTTTTTAAGTAAAATAAGTAGGAAGTAAGCAATCAAGAAAATGTTTCACCCAAATCATGTACAAAGAATACTACAGTGTTATATTGAAACTATTGTTATATTCTAACGTATATATTTCCACATAATTTTGTTAACCAACTTCAAAAAAAAAGTAGGAGGTTCTCAATTCGACTGAATTTTTTTTTAAATGAGCAGCAAAATAAAACAATTTTCAAACGTTTTAGTTTATAAAAACAATATTTAATATTATAAAAGGTATACAAAATACCACACGCTACATGTATTAAATACTTCAGAAATATCAACTTGGAGTATATTTTTAACTACAGTGGCTTGCTCATTGAAAAACAATTCATTTTCAGTGAGTTCTTGGAATCTCATTAATGTTTGAGTTTATGAGAGCAAGCTATATTTTTTTTATTATTTCTTAGAGAGTTTCTAAATGTGGTAGGCGTTTATTATAGTCAGTTTTGTTTGATCCTCGTGAAAAATATTTTATTTCTTGTTATAACAAAGACTAGAAAAAGTTGACGTTTTCCCAGGACTAGTATGGCTTAGACAGGTTACTTATTTTTACGCCGAAACGATTGGGAATACGGGATAGATCGAATTTCCCGCGGGTAAAGTAAAATATTCGCTCTTTGAAGAGATGATCTTTAGAAAGTATTTTCATAGCCACATAGAAATATCCAAACTAAATATTTCTAGTCATACTACACACTGGAATTAATAATTCTTATATGTTTATATGCCATTATTCTATTTTTTTAAAGCTATCTAATACAGATGATTTCATTTTGATAATAATTATGGATTTTGATTAATGAAAGAAATTTTACAATGGATTAATAAAATTATTGAGAAGGAAAGACAAACTACGAAGGGGTAAGTAGAGTCCATGGCTTAGATGGCAAATTAAACCACTTCTTACTAATATTATAAACGCAAAAGTTTGTATGGATGGATGGATGGATAAGTGGATGTTTGTTTCTCTTTCACGCAAAAAATCCTTCATGGATTTTAATGAAACTTTACAATAGTATACACATTAGAATAACACATAAGCTATGTTTCGTCGATGTACCACGCGAGCAACGCCGCGGGCAGAAGCTAGTCACCCTATATAACAGCTACCGTGCTCGGAATATCTTCGTGGGCTGTGATGTCCCACGGCGAAGGAAATGCCTAACATACAGTTAATTGGCCCTCATTACAGCGGCCAGCATTATCGTGAAGACGGGCATCGTAAAAGTTTCGTGTTCCCTTAATGCACTTACATTTATCAGAGGACGCAAATGAATAATAAGTAAGGCGCTGTCCTACGAGAGCGATGATCGTGATGATGCGATGGGAAGCGATGCGATGCGATATTTTATGATTACAATGTGACAAGGCTATAGCAAAGAGTCCGTAAGTTCGAATTAAATAAAATTTGGAATGCGTATTTTTCGCTACAAAGATCTAGAGTGAGGCGCTTTTACGTCACCTGTTCGGAAAAAAATTACGAACCTAGTGACGTCACGCGGAACTTTAGCGTGTTTTCATAATTTTTGTCATCAACAAAAGAAAAATACGTAAGCAATATTTTTTATAGTCTCAATAATATAATTAAAAACAAAAAATTCAACTAGCCTTTTACATAGTGGTAAATTAAATATTTCGGTCTAAATAAAAAAAGGCAGACTCGGCCTTTGCCTTGGAACTTTGCCTTGGGGATTGCAGGCGTGACGTTATGTATGTATAAAAAAAATATATAGACCGAAATACAATCTTCGCTTTTAATGAAGTTACATACATACATATCTCGCTGGATGGTTGGACAGACTCCAAGGATCAATCAAGCTTCTCAATCATATTTAGTCAAAAAAATAATGAAGTTACAATTTTGGTTATTTTCAATAACAATGCAGCACGTTAATCATTGGTACTAGTGTATTCTGATAGTCCATCAATCAAATACAACACATAATATGGAGCTTACCACATGTAAGATTGTATTTTAGCCCGTAATTACTAATGTCACCTCGCTTCTTAAATGATCGCCTTCCTCGCTTACATAGGACAAAAAGGCTGAGCTGTTAAGGAGCTCCGTGATACGCCTATTAATATTTTGTAAAGGCTTTTGCTCTCATTAATTTTCGAGTGTGTGGGTGTATCATTATATTTTTGCTAATCGCGTCAGAGGGAACCGAGACGGACTGCTAATGAACCCACGAACCGAGTAATCAGTTTTCTAAGGATGTTATAATCTTGCCGAAGGTTATGAATAATAATGCTTATGCTGAGGTTGAATGACCTGAGTTATACAGCTTTTGTTTTAGAATTTCTTGACTTATAATAAAATATCAGACCCTTTTCCTATACGTATATGTGCTAATTTGCCATTTTTATCGGTGCGATTTTATGAGTGCGTGAGTACAATATATCTACTTGACTAGTTTATAGAACCGGTATATACATACATATATGTAAAATAATATAAAAAGGGTTTAAATCAAATATGTGTTATTAGTCAGCTGTACTTGTGATTTATCTAAAAAGTTGGCGTCAGTGTGATGACGTATTGATGTAAAGAGTTTACTTTTGCCACGTTTCATCTGTTATTTATGTAGAAGTTATTAACTTTTATTAAAGCGTTCTTAACTTTTATTCTACGCATAAATAAATAAACAGTGTTTATAGCTAGTCGATTAAACGGTTTTAATAAAACTATAGATTCTTCTTAAATTGCATAACCAAACGTACTTGAATCCATTACTTTACCTCTTAACGCATGTCCTAACTTTATCCGCAGTTATGAAATCTCTTGGCGAACCTAGCAGACAGTGAGTTTTAAATAAAATTGTGTGCTGCGACCAACGACAGGGTTATGGAAGATACTTGTTACCGCGCGGCAATAGAATAAAATGTTTACGATAGATCTTAGCGATAGGAGCTGAAAGGATTTTCTTATTCAAATACTGCCAGTATTTTGTTACACGTTTCGTTAAGGTTTGCTTTGTTGAACCTGTTTATATTGTAGCTTTTGTTTGCCCGCCCGCGTGTATTTTGGTCTGCTACTGATAAGAGCTTTTATTGTGTATCCAGTGGAATCCATAATTTTTTTATTGATATAAGGAGGTTATGTGTGACCTTTTACAGGTTTCAAAGTTAAAGCGTAGCAAATTTCATGTCCTAGAAGACATAATAGACAGACAGAGATCTCAATTATGTATCAAAGTTTGTTTAACTCTGACGATAGTGTAGATAGGTTATTCTGAGCTTTTCTTAAATATATAATTTGAATGTAGAGCTTACTGACCAGTATTCCATTTTTTTACTTGTGAAATACCCTTACACATTGTCACATGGAGGAGATTAGACCACTAATGCCCATAATCACCAAAGGCAGAGTCGTAGGGGCAGCAGGCCCCTTTAACCATATTCAGCCAAATATAAAACTGGGCAGGGTTAGATGGAAAATTGTGAAAAAGTAGTAATAAGTGGCTAGCTCGTCGCCTACACAACACCCAAAACCCGGTTTACCATTAGTCCCTTTTCACGATATCTTAGGCAAGGCATTCAGCTGGCGCATTCTTTTTAAGTCCTAGACCAACATGGGAGTAATAATAATATAATAGTAATATATGATTTCTACTTTTGTTTTAAGGTCAGGAATGCCCACCAATCACCGAGGCGCTCTATGCACCCAAGTGGTGTGATTCCATAGGTTCTGGATCAATCTTGGACTCCCACAGAACCGTTTCCGGTCAAGAGCCTGTCTAGGAGAGTAGACAATGATATTTTAATATCAGAAACCCATCCGGGTTTGAACGTTTTGTCCGCCGCCACGTAATGTTATAATACACGCGTTTAATACACCCATAATTTAATACAAATATAGTATTATATTTGCGGATCGGGTGCACGGAGAATTTATTCAATTTTCCCTCCTCATACCCTTTGTCGTGGAAATGAACATAGGGATCAAATCAATTTCCTGTGGGACGCATCAACTTTGCGGACTTCAGCGAAAAATTTTATGGTAAAAGCCTCATGGCCGCTACGGGATATATATACGTAATATGATGTACATCGTCATAGCTTCAATATGTCGGGCGGTAGATGATCGAGTTACATGACCTACCCTGCATCATCATAATATTTTATTATTATTTTCTTTGCTATAAGTTGGTGAATAAGTTAGAAATGTTGCATATTTCATTCATTGGCTATAGGTGTTTAGGAATGGCTGACGTCGTCTATATCTGATATATCTATATCTGATTATCCGAGGACTAATAATTCCTTTTGGCATTAGTCTTTTTGTAGGGTAGATTATTTTTGACGATGATATAAAATTTAATATCGAACTCATAATCATGAGCATTGCACGGCGTTACCCCTTATATCCCCCATTGCGCATAGATAATTATATTTGAATAGGATTAATTATTTTTGACATTGGAAATTTATTTTCGTTTGATCGATGCGATCGAGTGCGATCCCCTTATAACTATAATAGGAAAGTGTCTTTTGAGCTTTTTTTGAATATCATATTTAAATATATGATATTCAAAAAAAGCTCAAAAGACACGTCACAAGAGCTTTAAGGTGCAAATAGAAGTATTGGAGAAAATCAAAACAGAAAAAGTTATGGCCGAAATAGTGATATAAAATTATTTTTTTCTGATTTTTATTATTTTGGCGCTCGATATTTTGAAAACGAAGAATGATATCAAAAATTTGAGAATAACTCCGCTGGAAAATTCAGTCAGCTACAATTTAAGCCTTAAAACCAAGACGATCGAGTAAAGAAAAAAGCAAAAAAGTCAAATTCCGTAGATTTATTTCTAATGTGCTCGATAGTCGTGTGAGGCACGAAATCTGTGAATTTTATTTTATCATAATGTTTAATATCGACTGTAACAAATGAGCATAAAATTCTGAGGGACACACAAGAAATTATGTTGCTGTGTTCAACGTAGCGGAAATCGGAGTCAAAATCACAAAAACCACAAAATTTTTAATTGAATTTAACTTGGATACTTTTATTAGCTAATAACTATAAAACGCTTACTTAAGTTTGCAGAAACATTAAAGATGAGGTGTTCACAGCAAAACCTTTGATAAAGATATCTGGACACGAAGCCATCGGTTGAACACACGGGCTCGCCTCAGAGTCAGTGTGCATCATATCAGATGTTATCGCTTACGCTAGGTCGGAGACCGGTCAAATCTCAAAAACAGTGCTTGTGAAAGCACCTTCCGATGCATTTTCCAATACGTGGTCTCCATTCGAACTTTTCCCCATTGGTTATCGATTCAGCGACCTATATGGATTTCCTCGTTTGAGATTCTATCACGTAGCGAAATCCCGAACATAGCTCCCCTCTCACGGTAGCTTTTAGTTTGTGTATGGTGGCAATATAAAAGGTCCACACGATTCGGTTACATACTTATGTATCACATATGTATTTCTAGAATTTACTTGGGTTTTCCGCAGTGGCTTATTTTAATAACACATTCTTTAGAATGTTGAATGGTGATCGTAGGAATTTTGCTATTGTGGTTGCTGTCTGATGGATGAAATGATAATGGAAACGCCGAAAAATAATTTCCTTTACCATTTGTTGTGTTATATACATACATACATACATACATAATGTCACGCCTTTTTCCCATGGGGGTAGGCAGAGATCACGTACGTGTTATATACAGTTGTTACTATTACGTTCTATTATATCTTTATAAGATTTTTCTTTGTCCGATGTTGGTCTGGGACTTAAAAAGAATATGCCAACTGTATTTCTTGCCTAGCATGTCGTAAAAGGCGACTAATGGTATATGGGGTTGTGGGTATGTGATTGTGTGGGCGGCGGGCTAGCCGCGTGTCACTACTTTTTCACAGTTTTCCATCTAACCCAACCCAGTTTTGTTTTTGGCTGAATGTGGTTGAGGGGGCCTGCTGCCCCTTTGACTCTGCCTACCCCTTCGGGGATTGTGGGCGTGATGTTATGTATGTATGTATGTGTGATTTTTATTTTTAATACAGTAGGGAATGATTTTACTAATTATTATTATGACATATACATACATTGTCCGTCGGTTTATGTGATTCGAGTAATAAGGTATTAGTCACATTCATTATCTTATGTCCCATGCTTAGTAGGCATAGGCAAGAAGCCTACTTGCCACTTGTTTTCACAATTTTCCATCTGATCTAGCCCAGTTTAATTTTTATTTTAGGCAAAACGTGGTTAAAACGCTAGCTGCCCATTTAGTTCTGCCTACCCCTTCGGGGATAACGGGCGTGATGATATGTATGTAATACATACTAAGAATGTATGTAGAAACTTTCCGTTAATAAATTATGAAAAATTTAACCGCAATTTAAAAATCTATACAGAGCTCTCGGTGACAGCACGCGAGACACCCGCAGAAGTAATCACAGTAAAACGCGCATAAATCGAGATGCAAACCCAACGCAAACACTTGATCGGAACATAAATGGAAAGGCACTTTTTCATCGCGCCCCGGCGCCGCTCTGGCGATCTTACACCCTTTACACACTGCGATTTTTTAACGCACAACTGAATTTATATGCAATAATATAGAATTTGGCAAAATAAATGTTATGTTATTTTCTTTGCTGTCGCTGCGATTAAAACGAAATTTAAAGCATTGAAAGGTTATTTTGATGCATACGCACGTTAGTAACGATGCTTATCGAAAATGATGTCGGCAGGAAAAATAATTGGTACATTTGAATTCAAATGTTTGATGTTGTACTATTAAACAATAAAAAAATAAAGATAAGATAGGAAAATAGAATATATAATAGTTAAGTTTACATCGATTTAGTATATCACATTAACATCGATCCTGCACGATTATATCATTAATGATGAAATTTTGCACCCATTTGTTAAGGGTCAGTAGTAAACGTTCGTATCATGTTAGCATCGTTGCTAAAACTCGCAGGGTGTAAAGGCCCAGCCTTATGTAAAACGCTCGGTCAATACGTCAGTTACCCAATGCCATCGCGTACTATTCTGTGGATTTTTACACAGGAAATTGGATTCTTCTAGAGTCCGAACCGGCAGTGCTGAGCTGTGTTAGTTTGTGAGAAATGCTAGTTCTATATTTGCTTGCGAACACATTTTCAGATGCCGGGGTGGACGCTTGGATTTCGAATCAAAGATAACTTGGAGCTGGTTAAAAATGTACGCTTCATGAATATTTGTTGGTGTTATTTTGGATCTTTGGTGAAGGAGTGGTAGCGTGAAAATGTTTTGAAAATGACGTCATCTTTATGCTCAGTACTTGAAGCTTCCGGACTCACCATCATCATAATTACATACAACGTCCAATCTTAAAAAAAAATGGTATTTGTACCACAAAAATTGATGGCGATTTAAGTTTCAGTTTCATCTTCCGAATCAGTTGAAGGTATTTAGGTAATTCATTTGTTTTAGCCTTTTGAACGACCACCTTAGTCATACCAATAACACAATATCAAATTGGAATAGTCTATGAACGGACAATAGGTAATTATATATTATACATATATATTCAAATATAAGTCTGAAGTCAGGTAAATTTCTATGAAAGTGAATAAAGGGTCGGTATTGAAAATGCGATAAATCCCCACTGCCATTGAGTCCCACTCAAGGTTTTGGGACGTCAACACTCGTATTATTATTCGTATGAAACGGATTGTTGAGTATTCAACAAGCCACCTTATAAGGTAGCTTGTTGAATGCTCAATCGATAGATATCTATGTGTGCCGTAAACTGGATTACAATAAAAACTTATTTATAGGTAAGTTCAATGTTAAATACATACCTACATAGCATCACGCCCATAATCCCGGAAGGGGTAGGCAGAGTTAAAGGGGCAGCAGGCCCCTTTAACCACATGCAGCCAAAAACAAAACTGGGCTGGGTTAGATGGAAAATTGTGTAAAGTTGTGTACCTCGTCGCCTACACAATCACATACCCAAAACCCCATATACCATTAGTCGCCCTTTACGACATGTTCGGCAAGAAACACAGTTGGCGCATTATTTTTTTTAAGTCCCAGACCAACATCGAACTAAATATTTATGTTAGATAACTTTCTAATAATAATTGTACAAACGAGGACATCATCATCTTCCTAGCGTTATGTCCCGTGCTTAGACGGGGTCCGCTTAGACCATGATCCAGGATTTAGCGAGTCTGGTAATTACATTGAAGCGACTGCCGATCTGACCTTCGTAACCCTAAGATAGGGGAACCAGACAATTTTTGGATCATGGTTACAAATTCAAAGTTGTTTGAATTTGCAGGTTTCATCACGATGTTTTCCCTCACCGTCGAGCTAGTGGTATAAATATGTACATAGATTTTTTAAAATCTAGATGTACATGCCCGGGTTTGAACCCGCACTCCTCGGTTAAGAGGCGCGTGTCCTTACCATTGAGCTACCACCGCTCCTATGTACATTCATTTTCCATCTAACCCAGCCCAGTTTTATTTTTGGCTGAATGTGGTTAAATGGGCCTGCTGCCTTTTTAACTCTGCCTACTTTCTCGGAGATTATGGACGTGATGTAATTATATGTATGTCAACTACATTCAACTAAAAACAAAATGATGGGAGATGGGAGATCGGTTGGATGAAAAAAATTTAAAAAGTACTGACAAGTGTGTTGTAATAAGCTCGTTGTTTACAATGATGGCCTATTACAACACGCTAGGCAAGGAACATAGTTTAAAAATCATTTTTAATAATAGTTCATGTTATGAGATAACTGCTACAAATAAACGAGAGCTTATTAGTTATAATCAAGTAACGGTATTTAATAAATAAAGTATCTAAGATTTAATACTTGTTGCTCAGAAATACTTTTCTTAAGTTATTTTGTTACAGTTTAGATAATAGAGAATCTATTATCTTCTATCCTAAAATTTAAGCTCTCGTCTGTAGTTCCGCTAGGTTCATTTCATATTTCATATACGTACAAGCTGTGCCCGCGGTTTCACCTGCGTTTAATTGTTAATGTTATATAGCTTATATATAATTAACCATTAAACTATATTAAATAAATAACGTTTAAATTCGACGACAGTATGTGGATTTCGTAGCATTTTTGTAGCAAGTATTCGTAGCACATTAACTCCGATCTATGTGCTACGAACATGCTATGACACCGTTACGAGCGCATTTTTTATTTTTAAAATGGCGATTTTACATATTAATATACTTATTTGAAATTCAGTAGTTTGTTAAAACAAAGATTTATTTTCAGTCAGTATTGTTGTAGTTTGTCAGTATGGTTAGAACGACGTTGCTTGCTCTAAAAAAATATTTCACTAATCAACGTCTCTAGTCAAGTTCAAATCAGTACTTAATACTAAAACTCTGCATACAACTCCTCAATTTATGTCGCAAAAAAAAATCATTTTAAACACACAAATCGACTGTCGTTTCCGAAGTGATTTCCAGAAAAAACAATTTTTATCGTAACTCTTCGAACGTCCAACGCAGTCAGACATCGTTTTCGAAAACACTTTGCCAGCCTCAGTCCGGATATACCTATGCTGCAAAATAAACATTGTGAGCAATTTTTTGCTATGTCTGTCGACAGGCAGTTATGAATTTTTTGGTAGTTAAACAGAAGTAAAAGTAAATAGATAAATGGGATAATGAGAATGTTAGACCAGGTCTTGTACAAATCATGATTGGCTTTGACAACGACATAAATATGTAAAGTAAATATTAAGCATACTTATTTGATTTATCTTATTAAAGTGATAGCTATAGTTTCAACTTGAAGAACTATTTCTGGTATATTTATGCTTTTATCATCATCCTAGCGTCGTATTTCATTCGTAGACTTGTTTTACTTGGACTTAATATAATAATGATATTAAACCTTTTTGGTCAAGCTGGCGGGAAATGTATTTTATGTTTTCTTTTTGATGAAAAAAAAAATTATAATTGTAAAAATCGGTGTAAAAACAGCGGGAATTGTATAATTGCATCGGTTTAATAAATAATATTATAAAAATAAAAATACGCAGCGGTCATAATTAGAAATTCTGGGTTTACTTAAAAGTTACCATCTGGTAATTCATTTATTGGTCTTAGTATTAAAATGTTCAATAAACTACCACAAAGTATTTTAACATTACCCTTACATAGATTCAAATTATGCATTAAATCATTTTTAATGAGTAAGGGCTATTACAAGATCGAAGAATTCCTCAATGACAAAGATTTATGGTTAACTTTATAATGAATTGTTCATCTGCAGTGATATCTAGTCTTAAGTGTGGATTAATTAAGTTTACAAAATTGTATAATTGGCATTTAAAAGAGTAACTATCGAGTTTCTTGCCGGTTTCTTCTCGATAGATTCTACCTTCCGAACCGGTGGTAGTATTATGTGCTCTTTTTTTTTGTATATTGACTATTTATAAGTGCTTTCTTGAAGCCTATATAAATAAAGATATTTTGAATTTGAATTTGAATTTGAATTTGATCATAGTCTTTGGACAGAGAAACCAAACAAATTTGAAAGTGAAATTAAAGTGCAGTGCATTACATAATTTTTATGCTTCCACAACCGCAAAATGCGCTGATTCAACTAAGTATTTCATCAAATTAAAACCATTTCGCTTCCATTAAAAAAATCAAGCCGCAAATAAAATATGTGCATGTTATATGAAAAACGGATTACGGCGCTTAAGTTTAAATCGTGTGGAAATTAATGAAAGGCTTAATGTCATAATTATATGACTCCGTTTTATTAGGGACGAGCTGTGGAATTAATATGCGCATTAATTAATGTGCAGTATCTACCTACTAGAATTTAGCCTCGGCGAACTTCGTAATTGAAACCGGCAATGAAAATTGTTGAAATGTTTATGAAACACTTTGTGTGCATGTGGGAAAAAGTGGAGGGAATTAAATGGTACGATTTAATTTAATTTGCTAAGTGGTAGCTGAAATTGGGCACTTATCAAAAACGGTTTTTGAGTGAGGTTTAGCTTGGTAATATTTGATACATTCATAACATCGCGCCTTCTTGAAGGGGTAGGTAGAATCAAAAAGGCAGCAACAACATTTAAACAAAAATAGAGCTGGACTGGGTTAGATGGGAAATTGTAAAAAAGTAGTGACAAGTGGCTAGCTCGTCGCCTACACAATTACCCAAATAATTGTGATATACCAATAGACGCCTTTTACGATATGATAGGCAAGAAACACAGTGGGGACATTCTTTTGAAGTTCCATGTTATGTAGGATGTTTATATAAAACAAAACATTAAGAGTGATTGTTTCATTCACCAGCACAAGGATTAAGACCCAATTATTTTTATCCAAAGCAACATCACCTTTTATTTTGCCTTAATTATTTATGGTTGTTTGCTGCTTTCCTTGCACAATTACCATTTGTTTACCAATTGAGCCTTCTTTGTTCTATCGTACTAGCACGCTGTAAATATCCGTTGCAATATCCCGACGATTTTATTCTATTCATTACTGCACGCCTTCCGAGGTGGGGCGTGCCGAGTTTCCTTTCACAAATTAAATTTCCGATGCTACACACTGTTAGCATTACTCCGGTGTAGTTGTTTTCCTTAAAAAGGCTTAAAGATTCACCAACTATTTCGAAATTGCCTGTAGTATTTACTTTGTTCACGTTAGCATGTATTTTTCTTAGCTTAAAAATGTATATATGATTTTTCGGGAAAAAAATTAAGCTACATACATCAATCCCCGAGTTCGAGGAACAACTCCTTTATTGGGCAAAAATCAAATTTAGCTAAGATGGGAAATTGTAAGTAGTGACATGTGGCTAGCTCCTATCTAACATTATCAGTAATCACACACCCAATACCTGATAAGTACGACATTAGTCGGCTTTGCCACATGTTTTGCAAGGAACACAGTACCAACATTCTTTTTGAGTACCCGCTCAGCATGGAAAGATTAAAGTTAACGTCTTCACATGTGCTTTGGTTGACAGAATTTATTAGTTATTAGTCTTTTTAGTAATAAGTTACGTGTCGAAAAAGTAACGATTTTTTATTTTATTTTAACGGTTAAATTGATTTGATTTATTTTGTTCATCGGCTACATCAAGTGTATACCCATTAGGATGTAAAAACCTTCAAAATTAAAATGTTTTTCCGTGTTTCAGGCGATATTTTAAATGGCGACGTTGGCGGTAAGATCTTTATTAAAGATCCGACCGTAATGATATTTCCCACTCTTTTAAAAACACGAATTGATAAAAAGGAAAAAGATAATTGGATTTTACACGGAGAACATAAAAGTGGGACGTGTTACCAGGAGAGAGTCGGAACCACTTCGATTCCCTGGACGGTTCCATGTTCCCTCGTTTTAATTTATTTAACATAGTGTTAATAATTGAAATTAAATGCGGTTTGCTTTTAAAGATTGTAAGATAGGAACTACATATTTAATAACTGAAATAAATTTATTTTCCGGTTAAAATTTCATTTTAATTATTTGGTGTACAATGAAGTTGTCTAATAAATATATGAAATCAAAGGAAATTGTCTTTATTTACATAGGCTTCAATAAAGCACCTTGTCAGAATAAGATCTACTGGTTTAAAAAGTCAATTCTACCGAGAAGAACTGGTAAGAAACTCGATAGTTACGATTGATACAAAAATACGATAAATGATCACACCATGATTCATTGTCCGATTTTCTAGTCTAAGCCTTAGTATGTCCTATGGATTTCTACATAAATAATATCTAGACTTGCTTAATTCAGGTACAAGATAAGACTACGCCAGAGTATAAAATATTTTTCTTTCGTGTTTAAATTTTCATGGGTGAATTCTTACATATTTTCTCGTTTTAAAATTTGATTTATTTATACCTAAAATGATGTTTATGCTTTCTCATAATACTAAGAAAGATCTGATCCGCTTGTTTGCATTTAATAGGGCCCGAAACTTGGACCGATTTGAAAAAATCTTTCACTAATGGAAAGCTACTTTATCAGAGAGTAACATAAGCTACATATATTTTATCCCCGTATACCCACGGTAACGGAAACTACGCGAGTGAAACCGCGGGGCGCTACTACTAGCTAATAATTGTTGTTATTACACACATAATTTAATGATAAACTCGATTCCAACACGTGATGCCCTAAAAAAGAACAGTTAACCCACAACGAATTATAGCGAGCCAAAAACCCGCCTCCAACCGTCGTTGTCACGCAGGAAAACTTCAGCCGAAAAAATGCTATTTATTTCAAGTTGTTAAACGTTCAGATGCCAGAGCCTTAAAGGACAACGTGAAGGCAATTAAATAAACTTCCCAAAGTCCCACCACAGCCTTCGGGCCCGTTATTTCGTGAAAAAACTCGGCTTCGCGCCGCCTTAAAAACGAAGCAAAAACCCCCGATGGAAGGCAGGGACGGATTCGCAGCGAAATATTTGCGATGGAGGAATGCTAACCCTTTTAAATACTTATTACCGTTAAGCTTCTTACATTGAGGAATGTTCGAAATCTGCGGGGCTCGATGGCATTCGCTGGACGTATGTGAATAAGGATTTGCCCTTGTTACCTTTTTTTTACCGATTGTCCCCATTTGCCTTTTTTTGGCAGCTTTGTTTCTAATTTGGGATTAATTAGGCTAAATTATCCTATCTTAGAAATGCTGAGATAGTCTTCTGATTTATTCTATTTACGTATTGTTGTTTTTAAGGTAAGTAATAATACATTATACAGTATCTTTATTTGTACTCTAAAATAATTCCTATTTCTTTTTTTAAGTCAAATACGTTTATCTAAACAAATGTTTAGATTTACATAGTTGAATACCAATTCGACCATGCAAAAATAAATTTCTTATCTGCTTAGATCCCATGTCCCATGTTGGTCGGGGACTAAAAAAAGAATAACTCAACTGTGTCTCTTGCCTAGCATGTCGTAAAAGGCGACTAATGGAATATGGGGTTTTGGGTATGTGATTGTGTAGGCGACGAGCTAGCCACTTATTACTACTTTTTCACAACTCTCCATCTAACCCAGCCCTGTTTAATTTTTGGCTGAATGTAGTTAAAGGGGCTGCCCCTTTGACTCTGCCTACCCCTTCGGGGATTATGGACGTGATGTTATGTATGTATGTATCTGCTTGTATCTTTCCCCGAGTAGTCGCATTTACCACCAAGGGCCTAAATCCGCCACTGTATAAACGGTCAGGATCCAGGCATAAAACGAAGGCACAGCCGTCTGGATCCCTTGTAATAGGTCTGTCACGGCTTTTCAATCTCTTTAGGTATTATGTCCTAGTATTATTGGGGACGGAATATGCAGAGGAAATATATTCGGCGCCGCCCGGGATGTAATACAGAGAAATTGTAGATCGCGAACAGATATGCGTGCAGCGAGAGCCCTTGGCATATTTTGACATTAATGAACGTTTCCTTTGCCGGTGTATTGGGAAACTGTTGCGGATAAAAATGTTGGTGTATTTAAGTGAGGTACAGGATTTTGAGTCTTAATGATATTCAACATGATGAGGTGTGTTGAGATAAACTCAACAACAAATTTATGAATTATGACCGATAGTCTGAATTATTAATCGGTAAAATCTCTTTTGACTGCAAAAAAAGGTCAAAACTGTTTTTGACTAAGGGTATCGGTCAAAACCACTTTTGCCTGATTTTTGTAGTTATAAGTGGTTTTGACCGGTTATGAGTTTTGACTGTAACATGTATACTGGTATAAAAAGCCTTTCCTAGCCATAGTAAGCCATTAGGTGGAATCGAATAAAAATCTGTGATAATACATAGGTTTATAAAGTAGACTCGCTCGAATATCAAACTTATAGGACCAGTCCACCGGTAAGTTTCAAACCATTACCGTTACGGAAGGAAGTTTTTACTATTTAAACTCGACTGCAGAACTTTGTATTATACTACTCACTTACTTGCTTCTTTCATTCTGTATGAAGTTATAACTGAAGTTCGCATTCAATGAATATATTATGTTGATTAGAGCCGCGGACTTGTGATTGCGGGGATAACGGGTGAAGTGAGAATAAGATTGGTTATTTTCTAGCCGAGGGATTTCAATTGTTGAATCCAAGAAAGGTTATTGAGGCAGATAGGGTACAATTGGAGTGTTCTTTTTATTTTACTGGCTCGACGGCGCATTCGGTAGTGATCCTGCCCCATGCGCCAAGAGTAGTTGGTTCGATCCCCACCCAGGACAAATATTCGTGTGATGAATACTTGTGTTTGTTCTGTAATTGTAATTTGTAATATCACTGTTGTTTCTGATATCCGTAACACAAATGCTTAAGCTACTTACCTCGTAGTTAGGCAATGTATGTAATGTCGTCAGATATTTATTTATTTTCGAATAAAACATAGGACAATCGATTGTCGGCTATATAGAACAAATAAGTTTTGGCGGTAGATTATACTTATTTACAAAGAAACATACATACTGAAATAAAGTTTTTCCTTTTTGCCTTTTATGTATAAGCAGAGATCACATTTTCAACAGATTTGCAATGATCCTAGTTGATATTCCGCTTGTTAGAATGTTTTTACTTCAGCTTTTATCAATACGCGATATTTTAATAATAATATCGTAGATATACAAATACATTAGTAGTCATTGACAAAACTTGAAGAATTGAATTATTACCTTTCTATCTACATTTATCATAAAAAGTTTGTATATTACAATTAATATATTGAAATGTTTGTTATAATAAAATGATTCAGTAAGATTTAGCAGGAGTAAAGAGAGTCCTAAGGGGCAAGAAATATATAAACATTATCTCCAAAAAAATTTTTTTCCTTTTATATTCGAAAGTGCGTTGTTTCTAAGCAACTCATCCGTTTCACAAAGAGAACAAACCTTCACTTAAGCGAGAGATACAAACAACACCAAAAATATGTTTTAATCTTCCTCAAAGCGTATCAAGTTTAGCAGTGCGTAAATTTCAGGCAGTCAAAATTAACATTTCTAGTTCTAGCGAGTTATTTAACGGCTAAAAGATGAAGTTTGCGACCAGCTAGACAGACGCGGGCGAGAAGTTGCGGCTGAAGTTTTTGGGCTAGATTTACTCCCGACACTTGCAGGGGACGTTTCGTTTCAAGCGTTAATAATGCTTCATATATTTTTTTCTTTAAAAAGTTGGTTTGCATGTTGTAAGTTGGCGTTTTGTGTGTAATCCTAATGTTAATATAAAAAAGACAGTCGCTTATTAAAATTGAGATTGATTTTCAAGTCCCATGCTGATGTGGGATTAAAAAATAATGTATCCATATGCACCCATAACATTTTTTTTTTGGCTTAGTGTGGTTTAATAAACTTGTAGCTCTTTGGACTCTGCCTACCCTTTGGGGTAATATTAAATAATTATACATACAGCTACATTATTAAATATGTATATGAATTTTCATGTTGATTTTTTATACTTCATTCAGATTTAAATACTCTGATATAGTCACAAACGCAAGCCGTGTACGTACAAAAGTCCAAATCTCCAAGATAATATCGCTAACAGGCGAATGAATTATTAAAAACACCAGAAAGTCGACTGAAAATGTCACGTCATCTCCCGCGTAAACGGCCCTTTACATGACTCGGCGCGTTTTCTGTCCCGTCACGAAGTAGTATGTCATTTCCTTAGTCGTACTACGCGATATACGATATTTTATCATCATCATCTTCTTAGTGTTATGTCGTGTTTAGCGGGGTCCGCTTAGACCACGATTCCAGTTTAATGAATAGGTGTAGTAATTGCGTGAAGCGACTGTTTATGACCTCGTAACCCTTTCACAGTGGGACCAGACAAATTGAATCATGGTTGTACATCTTGTGACCTGTATATATAGGCTACCTCACGATGTTTCAATGACCTAAGTGAAAAGTGTATAAGAATTTGCATTTAGATTTAACAAATTGAGAGGTCAGTGTCCGTGTTTAAGCTAGCATCCCTTGTATTAGGTATCAGAGGCTCATTAGGCTACCTATTAGACAAATAAATTACTTTCAATTTATGCAAATACTGAGATAGATCTTATTTTTAGTTCATACTTGTGTTTGTTCTGTGTCTGGGTGTTAATATTGAATATTTAAGTATATATTTGTAATACCACTGTTGATTCTGATATCCGTAATACAAGTGCTTAAGCTACTTACCTAGGAGTCAGATCAATGTTTGTGATGTAGTCTGATATTTATATTTTAAAGCTGTGTATATTTTCAATTCAAATATGCTGCTATAAATTAGTTAAATGTAGCCAATCAGAGCGCATCTGTAAAATCTTTGTAGCGACACACAGTAGCGACATTATCCGCAAATTTAATCATAAATTATCACTCTATTGGTTGTAGACTCGTATTAAGTATTCTATGATGACACATTTTCTGGTTGTCAGGCAGCGATGCGTCATTTCCGCGCGTCGCCTCGCCGCCGCCGAACTACACTTTACGTCATTTCCGTAGGGTGTGACATTCGTACCGCACAATCGTTACTTTGATATTCATATTTGGAGATAAGAGGGAGATTTATGATCATCTGAATGTGCTTTAAGAGTTATTCGTACGTGATATTTGGGTGTCGCGAAACATATTTCTGCCGGTACATTTATAACGGGTGGGTTTAGGTTTCTTTACGTTATTGAATAGAATGTATTGAATAGGCTCTTGTAGTATCTAGTGGAAGGTTGGAAGTGCGTGATAGATGTTTACATGTCAACTGTTCGAAGTTCAATAGAAGTCATTATGATCGATGTTATACGTGCTGTTATTTGGAATAAAAGATTTTTGCTTGTGTAGGCAAGAAGGGTATGGCACCATTTATCATTTGAAATACTTTTTGTGGGTCAAAACGCAATGCTTATATAGATTTTATATATTTGAACTGGCTTGATGGCGCATTTGGTAGTGACCCTCTCCTATGCGCCAAGAGTTGTAGGTTCGATCCCCACCCAGGACAAACATTCGTATGACGAATACTTGTGTTTGTTCTGTGTCTTGGTGTTAATATTTAAGCATATATTTTTTGTACCACTGTTGATTCTGATATCCGTAATACAAGTGCTTAAGCTACTTAGCTTGGAGTCTGATCAATTAATGTGATGTTGTGGGATATTTATTTATTTATATAGAAATACCAACTTGAACAAGGCATTATTCGCCATTTGGCTTTTACGGTGGAGACCAAACATGTTAGGTATTAAATAAGATATCTATTACTGACCAGACAGTTTTTAGTACACTAGTATCTGTAAAACATTAGTTTCTGTGTTGCGGACTCAACACGTAAACATGCTTAGCAATAAATGTGTATTTACGACATTTCGTACTTCTAGACTGAATCGTGACCTAACTCAAAAATATTTAGTCCTCATTTGTGGAAAATAAGGTAGAAAGATTTGACAATCTCGTTGTTTTATTCGGTAGTGATCCTGCCCCATGCGCCAAGAGTTGTGGGTTCGATCCCCACCCATTGGATCAACATTGGTGTGATGAATACTTGTGTATGTTCTGCGTCTGGGTGTTAATATCCAATATATAATAAATAAATAAATAAATTCTCCAGACTGACACACCAATTCCCTAGTTCCAAACTAAGCTTATGCTTGTACTATGGATACTAGGCGAACGGATAGACATACTTAAATACGTTTATAAACATCCATGACTCGAGTACAAATGTCCATGTTCATCACACGAAACATTTGCCCTTAGCGGGATTCGAACCCGCGACCCTTGGTTTCGTGGCCAGGATCTCTAACCACTCGACCAACGGGCCAGTCATATTTGTAATACCACTATTGATTCTGATATCCGTAATACAAGTGCTTAAGCTACTTACTTCGGAGTCGGATATTGTATGTGATGTAGTCTGATATTTATTTATTTAAAGTCTTATAAGTAATGCGTTTAACATGAAATCTTTAATTGTTCGTTACTTTTATTATTTGAGTCATGTCAGTCATGTCCAAATAATAAAAGTAAGCAAAAATATTTTGAGCTAAGTCCACTTCTTCTTAGGACTAAGCAACCATAATTTGACAACATACCGATTCCACATACATTAAGGAACAGAAAAAAAATACTCGCTCGTAAAAGATTTCAGAGGAGTCCAATTACTAAAATGAACTGACTTTGTATTAAAAGTGGGGCGGACCACTTTGTAGGAAACCGAAATCCACTTTCGACCGATGCGGGGAGGGGGAAGTAATTAATTTAAAGATTAGATTGACTATAACTTGATGCTGATGCGGCGATTGTTGGGAGAGCGGGTTTTTAATGGGAACATCGGAAAATGTAGGTACACCGGGATCCCTTCCATTTAATTTAATATTTTGTTCACTTGTTTAATGTAAATTTAATTTGTGGTAGTGGGCGAGCCTCGTTTGTGATTTATTATGAAAGATGTCTAATAACAATATGTAGGCTATCCGAGAGGACACAAGTAAATATTCAGAGTATTTAATATCTTCCTCATACGAATAAGTAGGTCGCTTCATTGTAAGAATAAGATTTTCTGAATCTGAGTTATAATAGAAGCCGACTAAACACGGAAGATCTTTCCAATAAATATCTAATCTATTGTAACATACTTACATCTTAATTTTTAATAGACATCGCGTCTATTCGAATTTGGCGCCATAATTTGTATAATCATACGTTTTTATATTATTTTCTTAACAACCATCTATCTCAGTTGACTTAACAGTCAATGCTCCTGTTTACTTCAACCAGTTATCGAGTGCAGCCCTTCATAAGGACCGATGAAAAGCATCCAACCGAGTAGATTACGTGACAAAAGCTATACCTTCATAGGGCTCGACAGGCCTGCATCATCACGCACGGCCCATTGTGAGGGCCGCTCTTTTGTCTAGCCATTATTTTGTAACAGAAAATTAGACGGTATTCTTTTACTACATTGTTCCATTTCATTAAATTATTACGTTTAATTGAATCTTTCCGTTACGCTTTTTTTATTTCATTCCATTAAACTATATATAAGTATTATAGCCATATTGCGTTCGGTTCGCACCGCTTACCCCGTTAGGGAAGTGGCGTGAAGTTTAGTTAGTTAAGATAAATACAATATGTCGGTTTTAAGAAGACATAGTCTTATATGTCCCATGTTAGTCGGGGACTTAAAAATAATGTGCCAACTGTTTTTCTTGCCTAGCATGTCGTAAAAGGCAACTAATGGTGTATAGGGTTTTACGTGATTGTGTAGGCGACGAGCTAGCCACTTGTCACTTGTCACTTGCCACTTGTCACTTGTAATTTTTCACAATTTTCCATCTAACCCAGCCCAGTTTTGTTTTTGGCTCAATGTGGTTAAAGGGGCCTGCTCTTCCTTTGACTCGGCCTACCCCTTCGGGGATTATGGGCGTGATGCTACGTACGTACCTACATAGTCTAATATGAAAAGTGGAATGAAAACAATATTAGTTCATTCAGCCAGCTGTTTTGAAGCTGTCTTATTTATGAAAAGATCTACGTGTATAATATAAATCTACATATTAATGTTGACATGATTTTGTGTAGAGGACGAACTAGCGACTTGTCTCTACTTTTTCACAATTTTTCTTCCAAATCAGCCCAGATTTATCTTTGGCTGAATGTGGTTAAAGGGGCTCGCCCCTACCTACCCTTTCGGGAAATACGGGCGTGATATTACAATATACAAATATATAAGAGCGGTGGTAGCTCAATGGTAAGGACACGCGCCTCTAAACCGAGGAGTGCGGGTTCAAACCCCGGCACGTACCTCTGGATTTTTCAAAACCTATGTACGTATTTATACCACTAGCTCGACAGTGAGGAAAAACATCGTGATGAAACCTGCAAATTCAAATAACTTTGGATTTGTAACCATGATCCAAAAATTGACTAGTTCCCCTATCTTAGGGTTACGAAGGTCAGATCGGCAGTCGCTTTAATGTAATTATCAGACTCGCTAAATCCTGGATCATGGTCTAAGGGGACCTCGTCTAAGCACGGGACATGGCGCTAGGAAGATGATGATTACAATATACTAACATGTATTGATGCTTGTTAACTAAACAACTTTTCTTTCTTTCCAGTTCTCCTCAGTGTCGCAGTGAAAATGCAAGTGACTTAAGTGTTGTGCTTACGATGGAGATCGCAAACCTGGTGTTGACGCTCATTAGTGTCATCTCATTCACATGCACGCACGCCAAAATTGGTGAGTCCCCTTTTTTGCTACATGGAGATGCCTCAGCTGTTTAGGCAAACAGGAACGTTTCAATTGGCCGCGGTATTTACCAGATATTTTGGTAAAATACTGCTGATTTATTTTTATGAAAAATTTGTAGTATCATGAGAAATATCAACGATTTATTTCTTTTAACATTTATTCGATACATTTATTTGTTCATAACACCATATCACCATATCTTCAGTAATAGAATCTGTCAAATACAAAGGTGTTTTTTTTTTACAACATCACGCCTGTAATTCCCGAAGGGGTAGGCAGCGCCAGAATCAGAGTTTGTGTAATAAAGTATAATTATATTGTTTATTATAATGAATTATTCATGCAAGAACAGATATACAGATTGATATTTTTTTTTTATATAAAGTAAGAAAAAGAGAGATAGTAAAAAATAATAATCTTTACTAAAGAAATTCATATCATCTTTCTCTATCTTTAATAATCTGGATTTTGAACAACAACAAAAATTTTTACAACTTGTTATCCAAGGAAAATGTATTTGATCTGCTCACGCTGAACTGCTGATTTCTCTGAATTCACTGCTGAATTCCACACGGATGGAGTAGTTACCAAAAGCTATACTTGATAATTTTCTCCATGCCAGTCTCAGTAAATCCAATATCCAGTCTAACCTTTTCAAAGCGTAACACAATCAAAGCAAGTCAGCGACCGACGCCCCACAATACGCCCTCCCGTGGCGTTTTTCCCCGCCATCGAACAAGCGGTATCACCGAAACTTATTTGCTTATTCAAACTAAACCCGCATTTATATTCGGACCACCGTCAACTTCTTTGCTAGGACAGAGGGACACGGCGCGCCGCAAATTGAAACTAGGAGAAGGGACGCCCTCCCACGGGAAATCTAATCTGTCTTGAAACACGCAATGAATTTAATCAGACATAAAAATCCAGGTGTAACGGTAATCCTGGAATGGGACACACGATTGCTACAATTGGGTCTCAAAGCGTATATGCTGCTTGTATTATGATTGCGAAAGTTTGTGAGGAAGACGTGCCTGGAAGGAAATTATTTCATTTTTGTGTTATTGCAGTGAAAACGGCGTGATATAAGATTAGTTTATTTATTTTATCAAGGAAGTGAGAATACAAGCCTAGTATTTTATTTTTTTAATTTTAAGTTCTAGTATTTTATGTTTTTACATGTCATTTTTATTCATTTTTTTACAAGCAAGCCTAAATATATAAAGTGAAAGGTATAATTGTTGATAAGTTTCCAAGGACTGGAGAATTCGCTCTTATGTTACACTAACAAAAGATTAGGAAAAGTAGCTGTCTGATGTTTGTTGCTAGTTATGAACAATTTGTAATACATCATATTGTGCTGGTTAATGCCGTGATCTGGATTAATTGTAATTCGCAAACATATTGCTGAATATCATAATAATAAGCTCAAAAACGCTAAACAATTAAAAAAAAAAAAAAAAAATATATATAATATAAAATATATATAATTATAATAATATATATATATATATATATATATATATATATATATATATATATATATATATATTATATATATATATATGTATATATATATATATATATATATTATTATAATTTTAAATGGTCTCTGAGTAACATGTAATAAATAATAATAAATAAATAAATTCTCCAGACTAACACACCAATTCCCTAGTTCCAAAATAAGCTTATGCTTGTGCTATGGATACTAGGTGAACGGATTACTACTTAAATACATTTATAAACATCCATGACTCGAGTACAAATGTCCATGTTCATCACACGAAACATTTGCCCCTAGCGGGATTCAAACCCACGACTCTTGGTTTCGTGGCCAGGGTCTCTAACCACTCGACCAACGGGCCAGTCGATGTGTCGACATGTGCTATATTACTAGAAAAATGGAGCCGGGACGGGCCGCTATAAACTATATAGTTACAGACAAAAAACAGAGTACCATCTCAATATCAAATCTTATTCTAAACCGGTCTAACCAAACCTTATTGTGCACAATACTGTGTGTGTGACTTATCTGAACCAAAGCAAACGAACTTTTTCAACCAGCCAATTATACGTTCTGTTAAATCGCCAGCTGAGTGTATCAAACTTTCAGGGTTGGGGCAAACGGGGATTCCTGTATTAACGAACCCCTGTGGTGTAAATCCATGCCTTTGTGTGAAATTCCCATGGGATCAGTGCTGTACGGTCGCCGTGGACTATCTCGTGTGTCGTGTAAGCCACCGTAAAAGCCCCTGACATGGTTTATTTTACGACAGCAATCTTAGTAAAGCACTCGGGACCAATAATTTCTGGGAGATTCAAGTTGATGATATTTGAAATTTGGTTGTCTTCAGTTAGTTTGTAGTTTGTACTTGCATTAATTTTGCCGAAAACGACAAAAAATTATGCATAAATTTATATTTTTTCTAATGATATCAAATGTCTTTATGGAACTCCAAGGTCCAATTTAGGTTTCTATATGCCACAGGAGATATAATAATAATATACTATGAATTTCATGTAATCTATTCCGTTGTTCAATTTTATTTTATTAAGACCTATCTTTTCAAAGTCTGGTAAACAGTAGTATAAATTACTATATTCATTTGTTTCCTAATTAAAATACCCAATAACAACCACAAATATATGACTTCACACATAAACATTGAAAAGTCAGGTCTCTAAGGAATTTTCTTTTTAAACGAACATTTTAATGCTTCACAAACTAGTTTACGAAACATTGGCGGCGATCCAGCGTTATCACCACCGCGGCCATCAGTCACCGCCGTCGGCCCCAGTTCGATTCCCGGCGAGATTACGGCACCTATGTTCACTTACAATCGTCAAGCAGCCGTGGCGCGTGACTGGAATGCCTGCCCCGTTCGGGCACATTAGTCGACACCTGTGAAAATGAAACGATGTTATTGTGCAAAAACCGATAGGTGGAAACGTGACATTATTTCCTGGCTGCGTTCGGTTTAGGGGTCCTTAGGCTGAATCACTAACAACTAGAGGCGGTTTCAAATTACAAAATGTTATTATCATCGTGTGATTGTGTGGGCGACAGGCTAGCCACTTGTCGCCACATTTTTACAATATTCCATCCCAGCCCAGTTTTGTTTCTGGCTGAATGTGGTTAAAAGGGCCTGCTGCCTCTTTGACTCTGCCTACCCCTTCGGAGATTATGGGTGTGATGTTATGTACGTATGTATGTAATATCGTCGTATTCTTAAATGTAACATATAACTAAGCTTTCATTTAACTTGTAACTCAACAAATAAGTTCGCTCTATTTTTAAAGCTGAAATGTTCATAAGCCCCATCTTAGCTGATGAATACAATATAAAAATACAAGATTTATTTAAATAAAAATTAAAATCTAGTTAAGTAAAGGAAGACATTCTCAGAAAAGTAAGCAATTTTATGAAGACACGAATATTAAGAAGTCCCTTCATAGTAGAGATATTCGCATAAAAATACTAGCTATGTTTTTTTTAAGTATATTTATTGCTCGTAAATTCAATAGATTAGCATATAGAACAACTTGTTTATGTATTACAAAAAAGCTAAAGGCCGGGCTTGTGTTTATCTTTAACAACTGTGATAACTTGGAGACTAGGTCTAGATATCATATTTACTCTCTCCCAAATATATAAGTAGTATAGGTATTTATATATACGTCGTGTTCAGTCTCACATGTTAGTAAACACACAGTATGCCCTATTCTTACGCTGATGTACAACAACGTTAGCATACCGAACATACTTCGCTAGCTTAGTCCTTAATACTAAGTCTTTCCTTTTTAGAAACACAAGCTAAATTACGCTCTATTGCAAAGAGTTTAGAGTTCCTAAATTATAAAAAGTATTTTGTGATGTGATCTTCTTGTGTTTTATTCTGTTAGTTCACGTGAGTTTACAGCAGGATTATAAACTGTGACTGTGATGGGACAAGGTAGTTAACCCTACCAATATTAGTTTTAAAGCATTTACAAAGCATTTACGTGTTGTGACGTCACAAAGTGCCACACTTAACGGACTATTTGTAATGGTAGAAAAATAATAATGGAATGTATAATCGACATGTAAATTGAAAATATCGACGAAAGGCAGTTTTTTTTAATAAGGTGTGATTTTTAATTAATAAAAAAAATAAAAATCAAATTATAACATTAGAAATATGTATAAAACTGTTTGTTGATGACAAAATTGCATTTTTCTGTATTTGTTAGGGCTGTTAGTGATCTTAAATAAAAGTTATTTCTACTAAAGCTCATTTCCTTAGTAACAGATTATATTGGCTTAGAAATGACGGATTTTGTATCAAAATTATACAATTTTACCTGACTTGACCTGAATTTTACTGACCCAAATATAACTATACAGTTATATTATTGGGTAATAATATAACTATACAGTTATATTATTGGGTCCATATTAGTTTTAACGAAAGCTTGCACGTTAAAACTTATTGTTTTCAAATTAAGGGTGTCTCAATCCAAGATTCACATAAAAATAGATTAAGACGTACACGATGAACGTTTGCAATAACCTATTTTGGTCTGGTTTTAGAACTAAGCTTGTGTTTCATGTATTCATACACGTCAGATTATTATCAAGCTTACCAGCTGATAATGCTCTTAGTATAGTTAGAGCCCTGCCTATGAGCTTTGTGCTTGAGTAAGCGGTCATCTGTATATTAATGCACTATCGGGTCCACACATCCTGATCTGAGTACCTACATGTATAACTTTAATTATACTACTTCAACCCAACTATGTGATACAAGAATGTATTTTCAAATTGATTTAATAATAAATACGAGTAGCGCGGAAGTAACAAATAAACTCTCCGATATATGTATTTATAAAATGTAATATGTTATACTTATTATAACCAATTGATCCAGAATTCGGAGAGCGGTTGCTGTCAAACATAGACGTTGTCAATATTGTTTTGATAAATTAGGGCTGATTTTTCAACAGTCAGATAAATTATAACAAAAGAATAAATCACAATCTGGATGATTGTCTGTTTTCTAAGTGAAATACCGTATGACATCCGCAAATCGGTGACTTTATACTTTATCAGTTGGTTAATTCATACCCGACCATAAAAAAATCGGCCCTTAGCGATTTAAAAATATGTGCCTGTCGTTTTGTTTAATGTGCCACGCGTGCCAATAGTTGACCATCCCTACCCTAGGTCAACAACTATCTAATTAATGATTTTCTTAAAGTACAGACGACGTCGCAACCAGTTTACAATATTATGATTGATATTATATATTCAAGATTCTCGCGGGCATAAAACAGTTTTCAACACGATCATGATATTTTTAACACTACAGAACCCCGCCTGTCCAACAGGTTCGAGTCGGCTTTTTCTATGATATTCCGATTTGAATTCAGTGCGCGCCGTTGAAGGACGGGTGATTTTTATTTGCATCCATTTTAGTATTTGCGCTTTGCATATTTAGGAGCAGGTGGCCAGTCCGAAGGCCGGTAGGAAACAGCTGTAATGGGGCACACTTGCGAAGGTGTTAGGAAAATCGCCTCTATTGGATACAGGCTGAATAGTCCCAATTTGTATGTTAAAGGTTTCTTAACGTAAAGTCGTAGTACTACTACATATAAATGAAGGTTCCTTAACATTAAATTTGTTTAGGTAAAGGCTTGTACATTTACAAGCCTGTTGTTGTTCCATACAAGCATCACTATGCTTGTATGGAACAGTTGCTTTAATAAGTATAACGTGGTGAAGCCAAAATTTCTATCAGTGTTGCAGACTGCATAGATTGTAGAAGTACCTAATTGATCTTTAGTAGGCAGAGGCAAATGGGCAGCAGGCCCCTTTAACCACATTGAGCCAAAATAAAACTGGGCTGGGTTAGATGGAAAATTGTAAGAAAGTTGTGACAAGTGCCTAGCTTGTCGCCTACACAATCACAAACCCAACCCGATATACTATTAGTCGCCTTTTACGACATGCTGGGCAAAAACCACAGTTGGCACATTATTTTTAAGTCCCAGACCAACATGGGATAATGGGCTGGGTTAGATGGAAAATTGTGAAAAAGTAGTGAGAAGTGGCTAGCTTGTCACCTACATTATCACATACCCGAAACCCCATATACCATTAGTCACCATTTACGACAAGGTAGGCAAGAAAACCAGTTGGCAGATTCTTTTCAAGTCCCAGACCAATATCGGACAAAAAAGTTGTTCAGAAAATATAGGCTACTCGTTAGTCAGGGAATTAATGCTCAACAAATACATATGCCTATATATTTAAGTACATGAAAAATTCATTGAAATACATCTAATTGTTAATAGCGGCATATATGCTAAACTTAGTATAAATAAAGAACACAATAATTAGTCAAACGTTTAAAAAACCTTTAAAAAAGAGCAAACATATTCCGCAGTTTATTATACAAAGATTTCCAGTTGAAGAAACGCTACAGGCTTTTAAACACACCAGTTGCTCCTCAAACATAGCCGGGAAACGCTTCTCACAACCCATTTGCTCTTCAGAGCAAATCGCTGCCGTCTATTTATCTAGGAGCACACGTGACTTCTCAGAATACTTTGTAACTCAATTAAATAGTTAGCGCAGTTGAAGCTGCGCTGATAGAGACAGTTAATCAGGAAGTACTCCTGGGCTCACATCCAGGGGATTTAGTCGCCGAATAATTAATCCTGTACAAATATCCGGATGGGAAGTTTGCGCGGGCGATTTTAGTTTGTCGGTAAGTCCTGTCTTTGATAGGTTGCGGTGCAGATGGGGGTTATTGCCCTCAATATTATATTGGCATTTTGTGATATGACATTTAGGTATTTGTTTATTTTATGTTTGTTTGGGACTTAAGAATAATGTATTAATTGTGTTCCTTGTCTAGCATGTCGTAAAATGTATTAGGTATTGGGCATTGTATTTGTGATTATGTAGGCGACGAGCTAACCACTTTTTTTTAAATTTCTATCTAACCTAACTTTTTATTTTTGGGTAAATGTGGTTAAAAGAGCTGAGATACCTTCAGGGATCAGAGGCGTGATGGTATGTAGGTATGTGTGTGTGATTATTGATAGCAAAAGTAAATAAATAAATAAGTTATGTTAAACATAGATAATAGGTATATCCTATATTTGGAAAACCATCTGTTTTTAAAACCCAGTTCATAAGTGATAATTAGTTGTAAATTAACTCTAAGGTTACAGAATGGGTAAAATTTCCATACGTATGCTTTTGACGAAATATGCATTTGGATAAGTTGTTTATTGACTTGACTGAATGCGTGTACTCGTAGAAATCGCCGGCAATCTTGGTTTCTTCATTTTTAGATTCCTAAAACCATCAACCAACCAGTATGACAAGCTCGATGGCGCATTCGGTAGTGACCCTGCCCCATGCGCCAAGAGTTGTGGGTTCGATCCCCACCCAGGACAAATATTCGCATGATGAATACTTGTGTTTGTTCTGTGTCTGGGTGTTAATATTCAATATTTAAGTATATATTTGTAATACCACTGTTGTTTCTGATATCCGTAACACAAGTGCTTAAGCTACTTACTTCGGAGTCAGATCAATGTATGTGATGTAATGTGATATTTATTATTTATTATTTATTATTATTATTATTATTATTATTATTATCTGTGTAGTGAAGGATTCTCTAAGTACAGGATTATATGGGCACTAAACGGGATGTAACAACGAACCTCTTACAGTGTTAATCTAGATTAACACAAGGGTTACTAACAGCCGAATCCGGTGGGGCAGGCGTAGGTATAATATGATAAATAACAAGTTTGCGACAGTGACGATTTAAGTTTATGTACTTACAACATGCTTAAACCAGGGAAGGATTTGGTGAAGGATAGTTTTCTGGGTCTACTTAGAACTTAATCTTGGATGGATACAAAATTTGTCTTATTTAAATTCTCCAGACTGACACACCAATTCCCTATTCCCAAGCTAAGCTTATGCTTGTGCTATGGATACTAGGTGAACGGATAGACATACTTAAATACATTTATAAACATCCATGACTTGAGTACAAATGTCCATGTTCATCACACGAAAAATTTGCCCCTAGCGGGATTCGAACCCACGACCCTTGGTTTTGTAGCCAGGGTCTCTAAACACTCGACCAACGGGCCAGTCACTTTAGTTTTTTAAGCCATCATGCTCCTAGCGTTATCTTCCGTGCTTAGAGATCTTGATTCAGAATTCAGCGATTCTAGTAATTTTATGACTGGCCTGACCTGATCTTCGTAACCCATAGGGACACAAGACAATTTGGATCATGGTTTGAAGTGACGAAGATAAAATATTAAGACATGCTTTTGAAATAAGCATAACTTGCTTCGGATACTACTAACTACGACGACGTCGTAAAAATAAAAGCAGGACTTATTATTAGTGTTGCCGCTCGATAGTCCACTATCGATAGTCTATCGATAGACTATCGATAGTTGGGCAAAAGCAATAGTATCGATAGCCTCGTGAGTGGCAATACTAACGACACTCGGCAATACTATCGATAGTATCGATACTATCGAAGCTCAATTTTGAATGCACTATCAATAGTATCGATACTATCGATAGTATTGCTACTGAATATTGCAACACCAATCGATACTATCGATAGTATCGATACTATCGATAGTTTTATCCTATCCATAGTGACATTTTCCTCAATAGTATTGCTAATACAATAATTGTTAAGTGGATAACAGAAAATCGACCGCGCAAACATATTGATACTATCAATACTATCGATAGTATCAATTATTATTACAATCGTCATGACCGATACTATCGATAATATCGATATTAATTTCGATATTGAGCTTCAATACTATCGATACTATCGATAGTATTGCAGTATACTGATACTATTGTACCAAACTGAGCTGTCGATATTATAGATGTTGTTCGAGGTCAACTATCGATAGTCAAACTATGATGAAAAATTATATTTGTTTCTGCCAATGCCGTAGTTTATGTTTCAGCGAAACAACCTTGCAAAGAAGTCTTGGTTCCATTACCAAAACAAAAAGGCTAAGACCGTTCAGGCTAAATCGTTAAAGCTAAATTACATCAGGAGTTCGCAGCGATATTTCACGATATCCCCAAAACAGGCCACGACCAACCATTTTGGAGATAAAAGTTTTTTGATGACTGGCACACCGAACCCGTTGGCGAATTTTGTTAATTTTGCAATATTCGGTCTTACGTAACTTGTTCAACTATTCTAGGAAGAGATTTCGCGTTTTTTTACCCGTTTCTTCAATAGCGTTAGTGAGGTCAAACATAAATAAGATATAGACATAATAAGACATAGACTGTTATTTTTACGAAATCATATCTCATAGATATGATTAAGTAAAAATAGCTGTCTACACGCGTCACAGTTTCTCTTAGAATGCCGTAGTTTATAGATATATGTAACTATAATAATAAAATATATATATCAGACTACATCACATACATTGTTCTGACTCCGAGGTAAGTAGGTTAAGCACTTGTGTTACGGATATCAGAATCAACAGTACTGTCATCAGGCCCATAATCCCCGAAGGAGTAGGCAGAGTCAAAGTGGCAGCATGCCCCTTCAACCACATTCAGCCAAAAATAAAGCCGGGCTGGGTTAGATGGACAATTGTAAAAAAGCAGTGACAAGGGGCTAACCTGTCGCCTACACAATTACACACCCAAAACCCGATATACCATTAGTCGCCTTTTACGATATGCTAGGCAAGAACCACAGTTGGCATATTCTTTTTAAGTCCCAGACCAACACGGGATAGAAAACTGTGAAAAAGGAGTGACAAGTGGCTAGCTCGTCGCCTATTCAGACACATACCCAAAAGCCCGTAAACCATTAGTCGCTTTTTACGACATGCTAGGCAAGAACCACAGTTGGCACATTTTTTTTGTCCCAGATGAACATGGGCCAAGTCCCAGACCAACGTGGGACAAATCAATCAACAGAATCAACAGTGATATTACAAATATATATATATTCAATATTAACACCCAGAAACAGAACAAACACAAGTATTCATCATATGAGTGTTTGTCCTGAGTGGATATCGAACCCACATCTCTTGGCGCATAGGGCAGGGTCACAACTGAATGAACCATCGAGTTACTTATATAATAGATAACGTAAATCTTTTTAAGTATCTCGTTATCAGTTTCAACTAAAAGCCTTACCAAACACAAGGTCGGGCGGGAAACTATAATGTATGAATGAAAGTTAGAATTATACTGGCTTTGAAATCACTGAATATTCATTTTCAAATATGTAGTAAAATACAACATCAGTTGAGTTTTATTTAACGAAACGAAGCGAGACTAATCAGATGAAAGATTTATATTTTGACAGGAAATCGTTTTTGGTTGGTGGTGTATGTGTGTTAATATATTGTATTTAAGATACTGGTAAAGTTTAAAGTTTAAGTATTATTCGTATTTAAGACACTGTTAAAGTTAAAACGAATTACAAAAAAATTTACATATATATTGAAGTAGTTTTGAATTCGGAATATATTTTTACATTTAAACATATACTACTTATTCTTATTGTCACTACTTTGAGCTACTTCTCCCAATTTTCCATCTAACCCAGCCCCGTTTTATTTTTGGCCGAATGTAGTTAAAGGGGCTTGCTGTCACACTGACAGACTCTGGCTACCCATTCGGGAATTACGGACGTAATGTTATAGTACATCAACGAGATACTATATAAAGTGTTATTCAGCTGAAACTTTATTTTTAAGTTCATTATATCCCCGTCAATATAGTTTCGCCGATAAAACACGAGTGAAGTCGCGATCTGAGATAGAGCACGCCCCTTGTTAACCTTTGCAACGGAGGTCCAAGGTTATAGTTTGAGTGTAGTATCGGCTGGCTTTAGTAGTTGCAGTTGAGGACTTTCGGTTCATCTTTTCTGCTACTCTTTAATAGTTATTCTTACTTTTTTACTTCATAGAATTGGGATTTTTTACATTTGTAATGAGTATAGAAAATATTAAAAACTGTTATCAGAATAGATATTATCAAAACTGAAAAAAAATCCTAATTCTAAAAGTAAGAGAAGATAATTAATTCATCGATTTAACTATATCACTTATAGCAGCATCAGCTTGCGGTAAATAAGTTCTCATAATAAAAAATATACTGATGAAATTGTGAACTATTGAGGTGACTATTTGACCTTAAAATGAATGAGACAACTTATCAATAAGCGTCCCAATAATTATTTATTTGGGACATAACACTAAACCCGTATGTTCAGCACAGTCCGGGACATCTTTTCGGAATAAGTTTATTCTCAGTGCTTCTTTTGCATCTCAGGGTTTTAGGTAAAGAAAGTTTAATTTAAAAGAGGCAGGCAACGATATCGACTGCCATACGGCAAAGTCCTTGGACATCTCACTCGCTTCTTTAACATTCATAATCCTTTTCATACAAGCTCTACGGTTATTATGGCTCCAAACGTAAAGTACTAAAAATATGTTACAATTTCACAACAAATAAACTTCAGTACGAGCTCCTATTTTAGTTCTTTTGAAATATTCACATACTTTTAATCCAGGCGCTGACAGAGTTACAAAAATAACTATAGAATGAATTTAGTTGCGTTCCAAAATACTTTTATCTCAGATAGTTTTAAGGGAGATTCTATGTAATTTAAATAAATATAAATATTTCACATCATCACATATATTGATCTGTTTCCAAAGCAAGTACATACTATAAGCACTTTTATTGCGGAAATCAGAATTAATGAAGGTACCACAAACACCTAGTTCCAGGGTCAACATATGTTTTTTTTTTTACGTTTTGACGCCTATAAAATAAAAAAAAAAAAATTATCCCGGTAAATTTGACAGCTTTCACAGTAAGGAAAAAAAGATTCTGTAACTATTAAAATTTTAACACTTTTAGTAAAAAATATAACAAGTTCGGATAGAAAGTTTCGAAAAAGTTTTTGACATAATATGTTTCATCAACAATTATTTGTCCCGGTGAAGGGTCCATCAAACCCAACAACCAGCACCAACGGGGCTGTTGAAATGAAAGTACTTCAATTTTTTTAGAAACAATCGCTACTCGAATTGTTTAAAAATAAAACTTTATCAATAGTAAAAAAAAATAGGTAAAACGTACTCTTAGTAGACACATGTAACGAACCAGATTGATTGGTGACATGGACGTTAGAGTTAACAAATGCTGGAACTGTGTAGTTGGTGTGCGCAACGGTATTAATAAATAACGCAAATATCTGACTGGTGTTGATAGATCGAGAGTTGAAATTTTCGGGACAATGGACTAACTATATGATTTGCTAAGCATGTCGTAGAAGGCGATAAAAGTTAGGATTGTGATGTAGGCGTGATCTCATCATCATCTTCCTAGCGTTATGTCCCGTGCTTAGACGGGGTCCGCTTAGACCATGATCCAGGATTTAGCGAGTCTGTTAATTACATTGAAGCGACTGACGATCTGATCTTCGTAACCCTAAGATAGGGGAACCAGACAATTTTTGGATCATGGTTACAAATCCAAAGTTGTTTGAATTTGCAGGTTTCATCACGCTGTTTTGCTTCACCGTCGAGCTAGTGGTATAAATACGTACAAAGATTTGAAAAATCTAGAGGTACGTGCCCGGGTTTGAACCCGCACTCCTCGGTTAAGAAGCGCGTGTCCTTACCATTGAGCTACCACCGCTCTCAGGCGTGATCTAATCCAACTTTTTATTGACTAATATCTGCAATGCTCATTATTAAATGACAGTTGTATTAAATCCGAGATCAGCGATCGAACAGCAAAATTAAAATTAGTACTTTCATTGACAACGACAAAAACACTAATAGGTTACTATCATTATTTGAGGTTGTAATAAATAACTCATCAATCAGCGTGTCCCAATTAGGGAAATGCCACTAAGCCTTTGCAAGGATGTCCCGCATAATACAGGACATCTGGCAACACTACCGCTAACTAACGTTCTGGCACACTAAAAAGGCATGAGAAATAGTTCGCGTTAATTGAATAAATATTGAAAATTGCGAACCGTTATACTGCATGACAGTTTTGACAGAAACTAGAGAGCTAAATGCAAAAACTGTGGATTTTACTTTGTCCATGAAGTAAAAATTGCTAGATTGGTCTGGGGTAAATGGCATAATATAAACAAATATACATAATTCTTGGTTAAAAGCTTTAACAACAAAAAAAATAATTGAGCTAGGTCACATAGAAAATTGTGGAAAATGGCTAGCTTCTTGTTTATTAAATGACATGACCAATACCTTTAAATGCACCGTTGGTGGAACACGATATAACAGTTGGCGCTTTTAAACTCTTAAAGGAGCGATGTAGTTTGTAAACAACATAAGATTTAAATCTGTGAAGTTCAAGACAAACATGGGACGATCAAAATTGGTGTAGCTGTTTAACCAAAGTTAACCAAACAGAGGAGTATTCGAATACACAAGATTATACAGTGTAGAATAACGGTAACTGTCGCCATACAATTAGTCCAACCGTGAGGTTATTCTACGTCCAATTATACTTTAAATTCAAGGACATATCAATTAGTTTCGTCTACGTTGTTTTGAACTATGCTTAATTAACCATAGAATACGTTTGAGCTTTTAATTTAATAGAACTCAACTATACAGTTTTTACGTCGATACATTGTCTGAAGATATGAATATAACGCGCGTGGTGTCATCATCATCCTAGCGTTATGTCCCGTGCTTGGTCGGGGTCTACTTAGACCATGATCCAGGATTTAGCGAGTCTGGTAATTACATTGAAGCGGCCGTTATTAGAAAATTGAAATATTTTTTATGTCATTAGAATACAGCTTAAAGGTAGCTCAAATCCAAAGTGCTCTCATGAGAAATATTTTTAGCTAAGGTGGTTGGTGGAAATTAGTGGTATTTGGAAAGGTCCAAGTACCAATAATTTCCGTTAATACAACATTCATGTCCCCTTTATAATAAACATTAAAACATATAGAACATTAGTATTAGTCATTCTGTATATAAATGTGGTGCAGGCAATAAGCTACCTACGTCTGTACACTGTGGCAGATTTGCAATCTTGGCCGCCCTAGGCCCCAGGCCATAATTCTCAGAATTAAAGCGTCATCACTTATTTTTTTTCATGATTGGCCGCCTTTAATATCTGGCCGCCCTAGGCCCGGGCCTTAGGGTGAATCCGCCACTGTCTGTACACCTAAGAAGATTCCCGTGACAGGTGTCAATACTCCTTTTCGTGCATCGTAATTTTACGAATCAAATTATTCAGTTTTAAACATATTTGACTTTATACGTTAACATCGTTGTTAAAAATAATTAAGTATCTCAATTTATTAATGTAAACACGGCTTACCAATTTTCTTCATAATTTTATTACTTATTTAAATTTAGAAAAAATACCGTATGATTTGCATACTAAGGGAATCGGAAAGTTTACTTATAGAGATTGACAACTACTATTCACGTCACATCATTAATCGATATGGCCGGCATCTTGTCATCAAGGTAGAATATTTTACTAAAGATATTTCGTACATTTATTGCGTACATTTCAAGCGAAAAATGTTCCGAACCCAGTGACAACAAAGAAGTGTCCCCCAAGACACAAATAAAAACAAACCATCCTTGTTTGGATGATTCCAGGTCTTCCAATTGCGTGGGCTTAAGACATATCTACGTGTGTATATTATTTACGTGAGAATACCAGTATTCATATAAAAATAAATGATAGTTTTTAAACAATTTTATCAGGATTAAAAATAAAATAAACAAAAAGTAGATTTAACTGCCCTAGAACTTTATATCGTATTAAAAAAAAACCAAATGTCTTTCATACAGATGCATAACTATTAACGTCAAATTCAAAGTGTCATGGAACTTTTCACAATTGCCACCTGATCCATTCCAGTTTGAAATTCTTTTTGCTAAATATGGTCAAAGCTGTATCTTTGACTTTCCTTATCATTTTAAGAATTGAGGGCGTAGTGGAATATAACATGACCTGAATACCTAGCATGTTATTCGGTTAATTCAAGTTCCATTGAGGAGCTGCCCATATAAATTATTCTCGCTTTTAATAGGGCTAATTAAGTAATTAGTATATAATTAGCATAGTTACCTAATTGAACCCAATTAGGCTTTGCGTATTGTCCATCAAATGCAGCCTCTAAGCTACTGGTAGTGAGTACATATTTTATAAGCAATAGCTTTTAGGCAGAATGTATAGGATTGCATAACGAGATGGTAGACTGTATCTCGTTATGCAATCTACTGCTATTTACTGCAATATACCTCTGCACCATAAAACTTTTTCAATAATGTCTTTACCAAATAACTATTATTCTAAGAAGTGGCATAAGTCGGTCGATTAAGTGGTTTAAGCGTGAAATTGTCACCGACAGACACAAGTCGCATTTCTTGTATTAGTAACATAACATAACATAACATAACATCACGCCCATAATCTCCGAAGGGGTAGGCAGAGTCAAAGAGGCAGCAGGCCCCTTTAACCACATTCAGCCAGGAACAAAACTGGGCTGGTATTAATAAGTTTTTAATAAGGCTACATTAGTATGTACATCCTAAACTAATGGTATATCGGGTTTCGGGTATGTGATTGTGTAGGCAACGACCTAGCCACTTGTCACTACTTTTTACCAAATTTTGGTACATCTAACCCAGCCCAGTTTTATTTTAGGCTGAATGTGGCTAAAGGGGCTTGATACCCCTTTGACTCTGCCTATCTCTCTCTTCAGGGATATCAGGTGTAATGTTATAGTAAGATTTTTGTATTTCCTTATCTTATTTTTTTCTACTCTTCCCTTACATTCGGACCAATGCTCTGCGATGTATTTCTACTCCTTTTATTAGGCTAACCTTTAATAATTTACGTATAAACAAAGCAGAAGGCACAAAGCCTAAGTAAATGACTTATCGATTGGCTATAAGCAGACGTGGGCTCGTCCTCTGATTATGTATGCATGAGCCCGATGCAATGAACAGACTTTGGGGAAAAATGCCCCGGCTTCCTGACAAACGTTGTTTGCCGACATTTGTTTTACTTTGCAACTTTACTTTGTTGCTGATCCGTTAACAGCTGTCTTGTTGCTAAGTAAAATCGGGGCTTAGTGTGAACGGGGGTTAATGTCATTAAAATGTTAACATGTGTGATTTTAGGTATCTGTTAGACCTGTAGGATCGAACTTGGAGTACAGGGAAAACATTTACTCTAATAAATTGTCTTTGTTACCTTTGATAAAATAATTACATGCTGCTGCGGTATATCTGTAATGATAAATGTGTTCAAATGGCATCATTGTTTGGATATAAACATAGCTGAACTATCTAAATCAGTCATATAAATTTTACTTCAACGAAATTTTGGTCTCACCAAATGATTCATTACTTAATGATGTGATTTGATGAAAGGGACATAGAATAAAATAGTGTTTATTAAAGCACCAAAAATAAACTATATTATATATATTTTATGTGATTGTGTAGGCGACAAGCTAGCCACTTGTCGCTACTTATTCAAAAAAATCATCTTACCCAGCCCAGTTTTTTCTTTGGCTGAATGTTGTTAAAGGGGCCTACTGTCCCTTTGACTCAGCCTACCCCTTAGGGGTTTATAAGTTAATCTATTTTGTCTAATTTTAAAATGACTCAGTTCAATGAGATGATCCATGCAGTTACCTGAATGGCTTTAAGCAACAGTTCATAAATAAGTCACGTTATGGAATATGATATATGTGGTTGATGGAAGCCCTGCACAAATGACTATTACTCTACAAAGATGGATTTAAAGCTAATAAATTTCTCTTCGTTGCTACATTAATACATAGTAGTATGCGTTGGAAATGTGTATTCATGAACGGGAGGTGTGGTCGTAAAATCTATGTTATGAAAAGACTTCTTCTGGAATGTTGGGAAACAAAGTATAATTAAAATTTCTTTATTTTTCTTGGTTCGTCTTTTTCTTGCTTCTGTTTTTGACAATATTAGGTACAAGTATCCAAAACGTCATTAGTAATGTTTTGGTTTAACATGAAGTTTCATTGAAGACAATATGTTCTTTTATAACCTAAAATAAAACGCCATTTCAGCCATTATTTACATTGGCATTCAAAAGTAATACGAAATTTGAATTTGAATATACGGAATATAACAATAAGTCATTCCACGTGTACACTCTGTCCATCCCGATCTTGTTGATTTATGTATGATTCCACAAAAAGACTGCTCAGCAGGCCGTCCGAGCCGCGGATAAAATCTTTTTAAAGGAAATATCGCTTTAGTTCCCAAGCCGTGGGAGTTTCTGAGGATTTTATCTGGAACAAGTTTGCTCCTTTATTGGTTTTCAAAGGTTAGAAATACTGCCGGACCAGAAGTCACTGGTAGTGGCAAAAATTGCTGTCCATTTTCGAAATTGACTTGAAAATTGTTCGAAAGCCTTGGTGCGTGACTAACAGTTTGTTGTTGGAAGTTTGTTGAAAACAACTATTCTTTTGTGGAAAGACGTGTTTAATTGTTAGTGAAAGTGGTTGTAACTTTTAAAGTGTTTGAAATAAAATCCTTTTATGTTGACAAGGCATGCGGCTAGCAGAGACAATTAAACGTCAATCTATATAGTGATAAATCGATAGTATTAAAGAGTCATTGTATTGCCACATAACTTGATAATGAAAGCGTCAGAATGTATGCAATGATATTTTTTACATTTTATCCGAAAGCATTAACAGGTAGATATATGATCTTATTCAAAAATTAATGAGACAATTGTAAAGGAACTAAGATCTGATACAATCTGCTGCTACTACCGACTGCTACCGACTTAACATGCCAATTAATGCAACTTCAAAAGTAAAACCATCAAGCCGCATTCTCGTGTCCCCTGATCTTCATAACACAAGAATTGCGAAAAAAAAAATACCTCGTAAAATGTGTAACGTGTTTACTTTCGCAATAATCGAGTGACATCCATAAAGTTTCGATCTGCCGATGGAACCCAACGTCGTAAACACGGAACGCATGAGCAGATAAAACGAGAAATGCGAAGGGCGACAAAGGAATCTGATAGAGGTAGTGAGGACGCCTGGATTCGATAAGTTCGATAATCCTATAACGTAGGCTATTGGTGGCTAGGTATATACAAGTCTCATAATGTAGAAAAAGTATGGATGCATTTTACGTTGATGTTTCGGATAAAACGCGTTTGTATTTTAAAAATGGTTTTGACGACAAGTTGTTCGAAAGGTTGTAGTTTGTTTCTGTATAGGTAGGATTTTTTAACCCATGATAATTTATGCCGTGTGTATTGTACACGTGAAATCTATAAATGATTACGAATTAATCTTAATCCGGTTGATAACGTCGAAAACAGCAAGATATTCGGAATGTGTTATATGTCTAGAATACAATAACATAATTCATAGACGCAATCTTCTAACGACACGACAATTATCAAAATTTACTACTATGAAAGAGATAGAAGGATAAACAAAATCCTCTCTCTGCTTGTGAGTAGTTTCTGTTTGTTATTGTAAACATAGAATTTACTTTCAATTAAATATCAACATTTGCTTAAAAACTTAAAAATGGGTATAAACTTTTTGGAAATAAAATGATACCTATGCAGAAGCAGGCAATCAGCTTGACAATGCTTTTTTTATGAAGTCTATGAATACAATTTCCATTTAAAGGTTAAACGTAGTTCCTACACATGCTGTGCTGTGCTATGCTGTTATGGAAATTTCTGGAAGCAGTTTCTTCTTGGTAGAAGCGACATTCTCAACCGGTGGAAGATTCAAATCGTTCTGTTTTATATTACTTGCCGATTTATAAGTGCTTTTTGAGGCCTATAAAGATATTTTGATCAACAATATAATTCGTTTTCTGACAACTAACCCCTTACAATATTAATCAAGCAGTTTGGAAGATGTCTTGAAGGACAACATCGCGGCGAAACTCGACATGAACTTTGTTTGAATTTGCACACGCCGTCGAGAGGACTGACAGTGACTGACGTGATTTTTATCTCAGAAAAAGCTTCCAACAGATAACAGAAAAAAATATTCTAGTGATTTTCACGCTTATAGAGTTACTAGTAGTCATTATCATCTTTCTTGTGTTATGTCCCGGGCTTATCTGGGGTTCGCTTAGAACATTATCCAGAATTTAGCGAGTCTGCTAATTACGTTGAAGCGACTGCCGATATGATCTTTGTAATCCGTAGAAAAGCTATTCAGACAATTTGGATTATGGTTATAAAGTCATAACTGTTTAAATATATAAATAAATAGCGGTGGTAGCTCAATGGTAAGGACACGCGCCTCTTAACCGAGGAGTGCGGGTTCAAACCCGGCACGTACCTCTGGATTTTTCAAATCTATGTACGTATTTATACCTACCACTAGCTCGGCGGTGAGGGAAAACATCGTGATGAAACCTGCAAATTCAAACAACTTTGGATTTGTAACCATGATCCAAAAATTGTCTGGTTCCCCTATCTTAGGGTTGCGAAGGTCAGATCGGCAGTCGCTTCAATGTAATTACCAGACTCGCTAAATCCTGGATCATGGCTACGCGGACCCCGTCTAAACACGGGACATAACGCTAGGAAGATGATGAACTGTTTAAATATATAGGTATTAACATGATGTTTTCGCTCACTGCCGAGCTGGAAATATACACAGAGATTTGAGAAATCCAGGGGTAACTACGTGCCCGGGTTTGATCCCGAGCACGTACATGAGGCGCGTGTCTTTACCATTGAGTTACCACCCTGATCTCCCAGGAGAGGTACCAGTGAAGATATAAAACAATACCAGCTAAACTAATAGATAAAGATATTTATTTATTTTCCACTTACGCGGCGTCTGTTCTTGAATTTTAACGTCCTTTTGAATTTTAAAGTCGCTTTCATAAATTCGAAAACCGATAAAACCCTCGCAAGCGGCTGCAATAATTGAGTGACATCCATAAAAGCAAACCCGTCTCGCGACAGCGTCCCGTCGTAAACGCGTCGCGCGATAAAACGGGACGGGACATATGACGGACGACATATTTCCATGGACGGGCGACCAGTTAGGACGTTGAATTTCGTCACATACAGCGATTCCTAAATAGGATGCCGTAAAAGCTGATTCAAAGGATAAATAGCAAATTCGTAACACATACTATTTTGTATTAAAACTAGCCTGCTACACTTGCAATGACAAGCAATATAGTTTGGAATGATAAAATGTATTTAACCTACCTAGCGGTAATCAAAATGTTGGAATTTTGGTTAAAGTCTAATTTGTTACATATATGTATGTACGTGGATATGTATACATGGATTCGTAAATTAGCTCTTAAAAAAAAATGTATTAGACAATCCTAACATATGTAACTATGATGTTTTATATTAAGTATTTCTTTATATATTGTATCTCAATACATTGAATGGTTTTATCTAATAATATAGATCCAATGTAGTGACAATTGGCTTAGGGTAGGTATTTTTAACAATAAAATGTCGTAAAAGTCTTACAAATTAGAGCAAAAAACATGTCCATAGACAGGATAACAAAAAGATAATCACTGTGTTTTGTAGATGACATATTGTAAACGGAAATCCGTATACGAACGTCCAGTAAATATATGTATCCAAGAGCACGTATTTTATGATCCGATATACCGAAGGGCACGCAGCGACATAGCACCGCCGCCGACACAAGGCAATTCCGAAGAGCTAGCGAGAATGCCCGGATTCTAGCACCTGCGTCGCCCGCTAGTATTACGAGGAGCCCTTAGCTGTACGTCTATCGATCTTAGGTGATATCGGCTGGAGAATGTGGTATCTCGGGAAATACATAACGGGCCTTGTGAGTCGGGCGCGTGCAGTGAAGGGTTAAGATTGTATTTATCAGCGCTGTATCAATAATTACTTTTTGTTACTAACAATAGCATTTATTGACGTTCGTTACCGATGGTATGTGAATGTGTTACCTTTTTAATACATTTTGTAACTTCGTTCATAATATTAGTCAAGCTTACTGAATTATAAATAAATAAATATCAGACTACATCACATACATTGATCGGACTCCGAGGTAAGTAGCTTAAGCACTTGTGTTACGGATATCAGAAACAACAGTGGTATTACAAATATATACTTAAATATTAAATATTAACACCCAGACACAGAACAAACACGAGTATTCATCATACGAATATTTGTCCTGGGGGGGATCGAACCCACAACTCTTGGCGCATGAGGCAGGGTAGTACCCTATTCGGTAGTGACCGAATGCGCCATCGAGCTTGTAATTGTTCACTATGTGTGATTTCAAAGTCAAAGTCAAAAGTCAAGAAAAATATCACAAAGCTTAGATTCGTAAAAAGAATTTGACAATGTAACGTACATCTACCTTTCACCCTTATATAAAAAAAGCTTTTCCCGCTTTATATTTGAATAGGCAGTCCATAATTACTCAACAAAACGAAAGCGTATTTGCATTACGCATTTTGTCTTAGCGCGCATTTTCCGTCATTTAATGCGACAGAGTAATCAATTGGAACAACCTGATGGGATTAAAAAACGCAATATCTTGGAGCCGTCTCGCTGATGACCTCATTTCACGGTGAGCGGGCAGCCGTGTGCTGTTTTCAATTTCAATTTCCTTTGTCCAAATTGAATATCATTTATTTACAAGGTTAATGCAAATGGGTTGAGAATTTGGTTGGAAGTTTCATGCGTTTGCTGTTGGGTATAAAGAAAATGGTTAGTAAAAAATGAATTCGTCGACTTACACAATTCAATTCAAATTCTAGTTCAAAACTAAGCATTATACTTGTGTTGTTCATACTAAGTAACGGTTAGACGTACTTCATCACTTCATCTTATTATTAATATTATAAAAAGAAAACATTTGATTGTTTGTTTCAATTGAATAGGCTCCTATAATACCGGACCGATTAAAAAAAAAAATCACCAATGTAAAGCTACTTCATCAGCGAGTAACATAGGCTATATTTTATTCCCGTATTCCCACGGGAAAGGGAGCTACGCGGGTAAAACCCCGGGGCGCTGCTAGTAGGTTAAAAACATTCATGACTCGAATACAGATGTCCATGTTCATCACACGGAACATTTGGAGTAGTACAATACTATTCACAACTAAACACTGTAACAAATAAAATAAAAGTAATTTCTTTGTCATAATTATGACACATACTATTTTGTAAAGAATTCTTTAAAATAATGTACCTATATTTTCTGGAAGAGATTGCTTTTAGCAATAAGACCGTCTAAATTGTATTGTATTGGTCTGTATGCTTATTACTTTAGGTATTTGTTTTGCTTGCAATAAAAAATAACTACGTATCGATCTTTACTGTTAGAGCGGTGGTAGCTCAATGGTAAGGACACGCGCCTCTTAACCGAGGAGTGCGGGTTCAAACCCGGCACGTACCTCTGGATTTTTCAAATCTATGTACGTATTTATACCACTAGCTCGACGGTGAGGGAAAACATCGTGATGAAACCTGCAAATTCAAACCACTTTGGATTTGTAACCATGATCCAAAAATTGTCTGGTTCCCCTATCTTAGGGTTACGAAGGTCAGATCGGCAGTCGCTTCAATGTAATTACCAGACTCGCTAAATCCTGGATCATGGTCTAAGCGGACCCCGTCTAAGCACGGGACATAACGCTAGAAAGATGATGAACGATCTTTACTGTTAAAATTGTCATTCTTGACTTAGACTACGGCGGATAATTAATACCCTTTGAGGGAGTAGGTTGCTATTGCTATACATATTCAACTACGGTTGATAGTGGCTCCAATATTTCTATTGTATAGTAGTAGAAATGTTCTACTTGTATGGTAAAATTTCCATATAAAAAAAATATAATAAAACCATGTCACGGTTCAATTAACATTTTTAAAGCTTCCACCGTGATATTAAGCTATCACCAGAATAATCTATTGACTTTTAATTATCCACACTGTCGTTAGCATTCCGTATGTGGCCCTACAACGGCCCTATGTCATTGCTTTGTTTGTATTTCACACGCGAGATTGACACGAGATAGCCAATAAAATAGGAGCAGTAAATACAGGCTGCCCTTTTTGTTGGACCCTTCGATTGAAGCGCACTAGGGTTAGGGCACCCTCTAACACTTTGTTACTCGACTGAAGAAAATGCTTTAGTTTAAGAATTTAATAGTACTCGAATGAAAAACATGGCTGTAGTTAGAGAATCTAGATACGGAGAGAATTGTATTAGGATACTTTCAAATACCAAAAAATTCAAATTCAAAGTACTTTTATCGCATAACATTTTTGGTATAAAGTAGCGGTGGTAGCTCAATGGTAAGGACACGCGCCTCTTAACCGAGGAGTGCGGGTTCAAACCGGGACAAGTACCTCTGGATTTTAAAAATCTATGTACGTATTTATACCTAGCTCGACGGCGAGGCAAAACATCGTGCAAATTCAAACAACTTTGGATTTGTAACCATGATCCAAAAATTGTCTGGTTCCCCTATCATAGGGTTACGAAGATCAGATCGGCAGTCGCTTCAATGTAATTACCAGACTCGCAAAATCCTGGATCATGGTCTAAGAGGACCCCGTCTAAGCACAGGACATAACGTTAGGCAGATGATGAATATTTTTGGTATAATTTTGATATACTCGGAGCTAATGACCAGGCTACAACTTTGCCTTCTAGCGAGTAAGGCGCGTGTCATCATTGCGCTATCACTGCTCTAATATCACATTCGATGTATAAAACCTTATTATAACTTTATGAATAATCCGAACTGATTTTCTGGCCATAAGGTTTAAGTCAGAAAAGCGGTTCTTTTGAAAGGAATCCTTTAAGAAGAAGATTTATAAATGAACGTGGAGCATTGATCAAATTCTGTTTGTGCTGAGTCGCTAAGCGCGCGGAAGCCCTTATACAGCACACACGCACGGAGGTAGATAATTTAGGCGCGCTAATCACAGGCTGGCCTCCTTTGTTGAAGGGTAAGGCTTGATTGATGATCCGACTTTGCCGATGTGGAGTTAATCTTCAAAAGGCCCGGCAGTACTGGGAGGCAGGGTCGGTAACGGTGGCCGATGAAAAGCCATTTTGTATTTTGTAAATTGCTGGTTGTGAAGGCAGAAATTAGGTGTTATTCAAGAAGGTCTAAGGTGAAATGTCCATGTTTCCTCTAGTAAGGTACGTAGGTATTTGAGTTTCAGTCAAAATACTTGGATATTTACTAGAGTTGTCGAACCTACTAAGTACTAACTTCTAGTTATATTAAACACAACTAGAACAGGCTACAATTAGGCTACATTTAGGCTATTTATTATACTTATGTGCTCATCTCTAGGTTTTCAACATACAAAAAAGAATCTATACATGAATCGATATAATTGCAGTATTATTTTTAGGTGAATATAGTTAAAGAGGCCTGCTGCCGCTATGACTCTGCCTACCCCTTCGGGGATTGCGGGCGTTATGTATGTATTTTTATAATTGCATTGGCTGTGAGACAAATATCTTGAGAAAAAGTACGTTCAGATAAATTTGACTTTGAATTATGATCACACTCTTGGGACTAATCTTATCTGGCTCTTAACTAGCCTTAGTGTGATTACATCATACCGGGGCTCAGATGAACTCAGTCCTCAGCAGTGGGAGATATATTTACTATATTCGATTCCTATTCTGAGTAACCTGAGTAACAGCAGGCAAATTAGTTGAGTGGTCCTCTGACCACTTGGTTTCATGGGCAGGGTCTCTACCCTGCCCATGAAACCAAGGGTCGCAAGTTCGAATCCTGTTAGGGGAAAATGTTTTGTGTGATAAAAATGGACATTTGTACTCGAGTCATGGATGTTTATAAACGTATTTAATGTCTATCCGTTCACCTAGTATCCATAGCAATCCGTTCACCAAGTACCCATCCATAGCTAAGATTAGTTAGGAGCTAGGGAATTGGTTTCAGTCTGAAAATATTTATTAATTTTGGAGAATTGTGGATACTTTAGCATGGCTTCACACCGCCTTCTGAGTGTAATAGGGCCCGACGGCACTATACAGGGTGTTCTCCCTATAAAGAGCGTGTTTGCAGCAAGCCTAATAGGGCTTTTTGCATTAACCTGTCAAGAGTTAGACATTCATGATGTTGTTCTGCGACGACAAGTGAGTAATTGCGCTCGTCTGTCTACGTACGCTTTACCGTTCAATCAAGTTTATCGATGGAGTATGTGATGTGCGATATTGGGACCGCGATCATATCGAAGTTTTGCTAAAAGCTTTTACCCTGAATGTATAAAGAATTGCCAGGGTAAGCTGGGTAATATTTCTGGAGCTGTTTGTTTTAAGTGTAAAGTATTTCGTCTACACGAAATAACCTCATTTATTTTAAGGTTAACTGCCATTAGTTTTTTTTTATGTAATTCAATACAATTATATTTAATCAATTGGCTTAGCTTCCTTTTCAATAAATGATATAGATAGACATCTAGTTTTTTTTTTTAAATTACAATTGGTGGATTTAAATCCCCCCTTTATATACGACCGTTAGATACGTTACCTTCCCCTTCTAAGTGAAAAGTGTGAAAGTTACGCCCAAACTGAAGATCCGTATATAAGCTATGCATGTCTATGATTATACCTTCGAAAATTGTGTAATAGAAGCAAAAACAAAATGATCCTTAACTAAAGTAGATTACAGCACCATAGATCATCATGATCAATCTAAACTCATCCTCTACTGGACATACGCCTCTCCCAATGGTTGCCACATAGTAGTGTTCATACTAATACCAAACATACATACACAACATCATACCTGTTATCCCCGAAGGGGTAGGCAGAGTCAAAGGGGCATCGAGCTCCTTTAACCACATTCAGCCAAAAATGAGCTGGGTTAGTGAAAAATTGTGAGAAAGTACCTAGTGACAAGTGGCTAGCTCGTCGCCTACACAATCACACACCCAAAACCCGATAAACAAACATAACAAACATAGTATCACGCCCACAATCCCCGAAGGGGTAGGCAGAGTCAAACGGGCAGCAGGCCCTTTTAACCACATTTAGCCAAAAAACAAAACTGGGCTGGGTTAGATGGAAAATTGTGAAAAAGTAGTGACAAGTGGCTAGCTCGTCGCCTACACAATTATATACCCAAAACCCCATATACAATTAGTCGCCTTTTGTTGTAAAAGGCGACTAATTGTATGATGCTAGACAAGAAACACACTTGGAACATTTTTTTACAACATGGGACTACTTCTATCTACTAATAGCAATTTTTTATAAAGTCCTTATCGATGTTAATACAGGCAGGGAATTTTTATGAGACGATTCTCGTCATACCTATCGATCGACACTGATGTTCATACCTCAAACTTTACTGTCTCAACATATTGATGGACAAGATGATCTGCTCGCATGCACAGTGAAATTTTTAGTCATGTTATTTTAATGTACCACATATTAGAGATATGTAAAACATGTTTTTAAAAAAAAAGGCTATCTGTTGAGTTTCTTGCGGCACCTCTTCTCACCAGGCCATTCACGTCGAGGTGCTGGTAGGGTAAAAAAGTGTGACGTGCAAAAGAATTTGTTACAAATCTACTTGCAGAAATAAATAATTTCATTTCATTTCATTTCATTTCATTTCATTTCATTTCATTTCAAATAATTTCATTTCATTTCATTTCATTTCATTTCATTCATGATAGAAATTTTGGGTGCGACGTAAAAAAGTCGGTACGGCGTGTGAATACCAAGTGATATTGCCCCAGCTAGTGGCACAAATGGGAGGGTCTTTGCACTTCCATGTATGTATAGTTTGCCATAGAGAGTGTAATAAAAAGCTAGAGTGTAGGTGTATAGAAGGTTTGAGGGAAAATGTATGTAAGTCCAATGTATATATAATGACTGGCCCGTTGGTCGAGTGGTTAGAGACCCTGACCACGAAACCGAGGGTCGAATTCGAATCCCGCTAGAGGCAAATGTTTCGTGTGATGAACATGGACATTTGTATTCGAGTCATGGATGTTTATAAACTTATTTAAGTATCCGTTCCGTATCAGTTCATCTAGTATCCATAGCACAAGCATAAGCTTAGTTTGGAACAAATTTATTATTTATAATTGATTTATTATATATGACAATTTAGGTGGTGTCTACGAGTCTATGCTCCGGGTTCGAATCCCAATAGGGGCAAATGTTTCGTGTTGAACATGGACATTTGCACTCGAGTCATTGATTTTTATATGCGTATTTAAGTATGTCTATCCGTTCACCTAGTATTCATAGTAGGTACAGGCTTAAGCTTAGTTTGGAACTAGGAAATTGGCGTGTGCTTTTATTTCATTCTAAAAATTATCGAGAAATAATAATAAAATAAATCTTGAGACTAAGGTAAAGTGCATGTAACGTTTATTACGTAAAAAGTAGCACAGCGCATTTCACCTTTCAGTAGCCGTCGACTGAACAAAGGCACAATTACCAGTCGTAGCATGAAATACCTGCCAGTCCCAGACCTACCTATATCCGAAACTAAATACCCTGTATTTAAACTCACAACCCGACAATTAAGATATAACAGGTCTCCGATACAATCACACAAATGAGTACAGTCACGGAAAAACGCGCACCGACATTTCGCTTTAAAAGGCTTAACGTGTAAATAATTCTGTGGTGAAAAGTGACGTTGGTGTCATTGTGTGGGTGAAAGTAATAAGTACCTTTGAATGAAAGTTCGCGCGGTGCGTCTGTATTTAAAACTGTTGGTGTTGGGCTGATGGTTGATTGGCTAATTGTACTGGTGAGATACAGTTATATTGTGTCGATATTTAGTTTTGTCCCCGGAGATAACAATTGAGGTTTTTGTTTCAAATAGATTGTTTTCATTTTATGCAATTTGTTTTAAGATACTTAAAATAAATTAAATAAATTATCCAGGCTGACACACCAATTCCCTAATCCCAAACAATGGAGAAAAATGGAGTCTATTATAACTTCGTCGTTATCGTTATGAAGTGTTTACATGTAAAAAAATATTAACTTTTTCATATTTTATGTAAAGAAACCCGCAAACGTCCTAGAATTTGTTCCGCTGTTAATACGAGGATAACAGTCTTAATCCATTAAAAACTTTTCCGTCATTCGAATCTACTTCCAAGTCTAGTACGTGGTTCTGTACCAGACACGTTTCATTTTAATAAATTTCAATGAATTATAGTATCTCCTGAGTTACGATGGACGGTGAATCTTGGTTGGAATAAATCAGTAGATATTAATGTTACCTTTGCATTGTCTGTGGTTGAATGAATGGGTAAGGACGTGGGTTGAGGACAGGCTGTGTAGTGGTTTAGACAAGTGGGGCAGGATTGGAAACGCAATTGTCTCGTCGAGGTGGATTAAATAGGATTTGTACGATTACTGATAAAGGTATTAATCTTCGTTTATGCTTCGCCTGACGGACTAATTGGCTTGTGTTTGCATCATAATTGTAAATGTTAATAAAAAAAGAAACATAATTTATTTAATGACATATAAAATCATACAAAAAATCACAATCGTAAGAAACAAACCCGTAAGTTTTACTTAAAATGACAATTTTTTTTCTGCAAAAATGAACAACGGATGTTCAGTTTTCTGTTCTTTCGCGAACACTGAAAAGATAACCATGCCAGTTATAGCGTCATCGGCTATGGCAAGTAATCCTTCTAGATTTAAAATATACCCCTAAAACACAGTTTCTTAGGAAAGTTTCCATTGATGAATTGTGATATGCAATCAATTCCTTAGTCAGGAAACTAGTATTAAAAATAACCAAGATGAATAAGCCCCTTCTTCCATTCTGCACTCCCTGTAGTTAGCGTTCCTTTGAAAGTGGCTCGCCGTCGCGTGATGATGGCCAGCTGTTTAAACACATAATAACCCGCGTGATTGATGAACATATCCCCGATGCGGCTCCGACGTTTATCGAGCCCGTCCGTTAACGTGAAGGAGGAATTGCAAATCGATTTGAAATACGCAATGCATGTCGTTATGTGCATGCGGTGTGCGTTAAGTTTTATATATTGAGAGCTTTAAAGCTTTGTGGTAGCTCAATAGGAAGAACACACGGTTCATATGATAGGGTTTTATATGCAATAATAAGGGGGACCGCGAGTTACGATTATGCCCGTAATAACAGGCTTTAGAAGCCATCAGATTCACGCCGAGAGATCCATTTAGATAAAAAAAAAAACCAAAAGCATTGTTTTGTCACCATTTTATATAGGTATTCAACAACCATTTTAAACCCACCTTCAAAAACGAGAACTTTTATTTCAACTCTTTGTACGGTGAATCTCCTAATGGTGTGTGATTAGAAAGAGAGTTTCTATCCCTAAAGGGGTAACACCCTAGGCTAAGGCCTAAGATATATCGCGCCCGTATTCCCCGAAGAAGTACGCAAAGTCAAAGGGGCACCATCAACCACATTCAGCCAAAAAAATAAAACTGGGCTGGGCTAAATGGAAAATTGTGAAAAAGTAGTGACAAGTGGCTAGCTCGCCTACACAATCACACACGCAAAATCCGATTACCATTAGTCGCTTTTTGGGACATGCTAGACAAGAAACACAGCTGCCTCATTCCTCTTTAAGTCCCAGACCAAAATGGGACTATGAGACCACTTCAATGAGAATAATGTTAGGTGTTAGTAAAAATACGTTTTTCGGACAACCGGAGCCATTATTGTACAAAAATCTATCAAAAAGATTTTTGACTATAACCATTTGTGGATTGAAGTCATAGCCATCTAAATACTGTCACACAATATAGCATTCATGACGATTGCAAGTTATATCTTGAATATTGCACATTATTGTCTCAAATGTGTTTGCGTAAAGTGTTAAAATAAAGTACTTTGTTTTACAAAGACCAAAATCTATGCAGAGAGTTCTCCGTTGCTTTTTCACGTCAGCAAAACTAAGTTGTATCTTAGTCACACTCAAGTACTTTTCTTTGTTTTTAGCTTCCACTTACAAACTGCTGAAAATCAAAATCACAAAGTCCCATTTGTGATTGTCATACAACCAACGGATACATTACACAGATAATATTTCTATTTATATTCAGTAGTATACACATATTTAGTACAGGTATGATTCTCACACAAAGAAAGTCATCTTGCATACAATGTCCTAATATAAAAGCTGTGCTATAAGTGAAGAAAGTGATGAATAAATGAATAAATAAATGTCAGTATATTACAGTATTTACAGTAAAACCCCATTAGAGTTAATTAACCTAAAATAAATAAAATTTCAAACCATCAGTTATGTTTTTACGAAAAAGTTTGCATTAATTATAATGCAAAAACGCAACTTTAATTATGATTTGCATGTTCTGTAAGGTTTAAAATAATATGACAAATTGTTAGTTATGTAAACACCAAATTGTAAACACAAATTTAAATACGAAACGTAAACACGAAACTAAACACTTGTTTCCAATTAAATGTAAAAGCGCAATTAAATTTTACTGCGCCTCAATTAATTTTTATCAAAATAGAATTCACGCGAGACAGATATGGATTTAGGGGTTGCGAGATTGGGCACTTAAAGGGACAATAGAATATGAAAAGCTCATAAGGAGCACTTAAGCCACTTCTTTAAGTCTAATCCTAACAGAAACGAACACGGTAGACCGTAGATTTTGTAGATACTGGTCTTCGAACTAATACTAAATATTTAGCTTGACCATATTTACAGTGATGCAATGTCTAAACATAGAGAACATAAAAAAAACCTAGATGAACTTCACACTTTTATTGAGAACATACATTATTGTCGATATTAGTGTGTGTTTAATTTAATGATGTCGGTAAACCGTTTGTTTTTTTTTTTAAATAAAGTTTTTATGTCATTAACTAAAGACAATTTCATATTTTGCGATGTCGATCCGTCTGTCACTGCGTTTACGTACCTATATTAAATATTTTGTAGCTTTGTACGACAGATTTCATTAATCGAAATGATAATGTCAAATATAATTTGCGTAGTGCAGTAATCTTGAAGCCGGCTCTGGTGAAAAGATTAAGCCAAAACTAACATTTTCTATTTTAGCCCGCAATTATATCCGCGAACATAATTATTGCGCACAAACTGTGAGGGTCTGGCTAATGGTTTATATAAATTGTTACTCCGGTTTAATTGTCTGCAGTTGAAGCAACCGAGTAACTGAATAGGTCAAGGTAAAATTCAAATTATAAGGGTTAACGCCACGTGTAAAGTATAATGTCGTGCCATGATGTGGGACGCGGTTGAGGTTTGAGCGTCGACAATTTGTGGGTGAGAAGTTTAACACAAACAAGCATATTGTTAAGTGTTCATAACTCCGTGCTATGGAGTATACATACTGTTGTAGTTGAAGTATGGCGTAGCGGGCTGCCAAATGCGGGCAACGTTTGCCGCCGTTTAATATTTGATGTACTAATAAGTTAACCAAGGTGAGGGCATGTGTAATTTATGTTTTCTTTACGGGGATTTCTATTGTCTTCACGGAGGATTAAATCTCTAGAAGAGTTTTGCTCGTCGTACGTGGTGTATTTGCAAAAAAATTAATATGATAATAAAATCTCGATTTTTGGTTTCATTAGACAACATCTGTTACACAATAGTAGACACTCTAAGCTATTTTTATTTAATCTAAGACTCTAAGTAAATTCTAGGAAAGATTTAGACGTGATGACAGCTTGAGTCAAACAATCCTGTCAAGTCTAATTGACAGCCGCTTAAACCGTGACGACTTCCCACCAGCACCACACGCCATTTTAAATATGTATCTATATATATATATATATATATATAAGTTGGTACATACATATATGTGTGCAATTTCCATTGCATACATTACGTAGCAACAACGTTTTAATCCAAGCCCCGTCTTTTCATTTAAATGTAGCGGCACCCGCTATTATAAGGGCCATCTAATAAATTAAGACAATTTAATCCGGTGGCTATACAAATCGCTTGTCTAATTTATTTTGCGAGTTGAATTCCGCTGGATCCACCAACTTTCCTCCCGCGAGACTCCACCCGCGACTGGCAACCACGATTACTGTATCACGTCGCTTTTTCATGCGCATAACGTGTCGTATTTGTGCGCATATACTGAGTAATGCGTATTTGCGCGCATTCGATGCGTAGTGCAATCTTTTTTCGAGGTTATTAATGTTTGTTTAAATATCCTATATAGTTGACATGCCGCTCTCTAAATTTTTTACGGCTGTGTATATTCATTGATTCATAATGAAATAATTAAAAACTTTGTACCAAGCGTAAAAGATTTTGTTTTTGCTCGTTAAGGTGACTACAGAATAAACAGTGTAACGATAAAATAAATATTTTATGTGTAAAAGACTTTATTTTTGGCCGATACTACAGAATAAAAAAAAAGTTTTACACAAGCTTTCCTCTATACTGCCAATTAATTAACAAGATTGTAGTGTTTTTCATACCAAAAATTAATACTGAATGGCTGCTGTGAATTCATGCAAACATAAATGCACGGAGTGCAACTGCAGTGGCAGATGAGTTTTGTTATGACGAGCAATTTAATAAGCGTTATTTTTGCATTGCATATTTACATGCGACGGATGAAATTAAAAACATCATGTGAAAAATTTGCCGCGGGCCAGATTGAATGGGTAGTTTGAAGTTTTTTTTTGTTTCTCGTAGAATTGTGTATAAGTAAATGTCCTGGTTTAGATAAGGGTTGATACATTTAAGTATATTATGCTTTTGTGAAAAATAATGTTGTCGAAAACTTATCATTTTATTACCCTTAAACCGAAAATTTTACAGTAAATCAGGGCATTAACATACAAGTTTACTCTTATTATTTTTCGTCGAAGTAATATAAAGCCCTAATACTACTTTTATAAAACCTATACCCATTCTTCAAATTGAATTAGCATTTCAGGCATATAAATAAAAATAAATTTAAATTCTCCAGACTGACACACCAATTCCCTACTTCCAAACTAAGCTTATGCTTGTACTATGGATACTAGGTGAACGGATAGACATACTTAAATACGTTTATAAACATCCATGACTCGAGTACAAATATCCATGTTCATCACACGAAACATTTGCCCTAGCGGGATTCGAACCCGCGACCCTTGGTTTCGTGGCCAGAGTCTCTGACCACTCGACTAACGGGCCAGTCTATGATGCGTTATTCCATTTAGTTTTCTGGTTAACTAAGCCATATAGGACACATACAAGAAATAAGCACACTGAATAAAACAGTAGGTATATTCCCCACAACAAAACATCTGCCTAAAGATATCCAGCCATTACATATCCGAGAGTCTCACTTAAACTACTTAACGCGAACATTAGCGTTTACTACATACAAGTTTCACGCATAAAGCGGTATATTTGGCACAATAATTAACGCGTTAGACGCCAGAGCGACTATTACGTAAATATGAAGCAAAATTAAAAGCACATGTCTAGAAAAACGACTTGACAAAGAGCCAGGTCTAAATGTGGCATCGTTAATCAAGTTCTTGCGCCGCTCGTAAAGAGGAAATAACTCGTACGAATTTTAACGATAAGGGTGGGTTTCCACTGAAGTTGGAGGAGACGAGAAATATTACGGAATTGTGGAAGGTTAGTTATACTATGTATGTTAAAAATGATAAAATATTTTTATTTCTTGTTGTTATTATTCTTCAAAATACATCACGTATTGATATATTCGAAAGGTAAAGCTTAAGCCCTTGTATCTTCATCAAGCATCAATATTAGCTGGAGTCAAACTTGCAGTCTTCGAAACGTGATTGAATCGACGGAGCTAACTGTTCTGGCGTTTCCAAATAATGATGATGGAATGATATTGTGTTGAGTTGACTTTGTTGTTATGATTGTGAAGATGACGAGCTAGTCATTTAAATAAAATAAATAAATAAATTCTCCAGACTGACACACCAATTCCCTAGTTCCAAACTAAGCTTATGCTTGTACTATGGATACTAGGCGAACGGATAGACATACTTAAATACGTTTATAAACATCCATGACTCAAGTACAAATGTCCATGTTCATCACACGAAACATTTGCCCCTAGCGGGATTCGAACCCGCGACCCTTGGTTTCGTGGCCAGGGTCTCTGACCACTCGACCAACGGGCCAGTCACTTTGTAATTAAACTTTTTACGATGATCTAACAAGGCAAAACCAAATTTACTTTTAGGTAAAAGTGGGTTAAGAACCTTACTATTCTTTGGACTGGTCTACTTTTTCGGGGATTACGGGTGTGGGAGCATTTGTCTCCGGACAACCCCACTAGGAAAACACCTTCAAACTTCTTTGCGCAAAAACGCCAGTTTATTTGGAAGCGTCGTTAAACTAAGCGACCCATGAAATGCTTTTTATTTGTAAATTTTAGTATAATTGGATCTGTGAATTTTGATAACTGTACTTTATCATGCTTGAAATATTTCTGCAAATAATTGAAAAGCGAGATGGAAACTTAAATATAAATATCCGACGACATCACATTGATCTGACTCCGAGCCAAGTAACTTAAGCACTTGTGTTACGGATGTCAGAAACAACAGTGGTATTATAAGTATATACTTAAATATTGTATATTACCACCCAGACAGAGAAAAAACACAAGTATTCATCACATGAATGTTTGTCCTGGGTGGGGATCGAACCCACAACTCTTGGCGTATGGGGCAGGGTGACTACCGAATGCGACATCGAGCCAGTCGAATTGATCATCTGACTTCAATTATAATTATTATGTTAATAGATTAATTCGATATACTCCATAGTATCGACTATTTAAAATAGTATATAATCATAAATAAAGATATGTGTGAATTTTTACATGCAATATTTATGCTGCATACCATAAAAGTACCATATAATATTAGGGAGGCAATTATGGGATTACAAGAAGGCTCAAAATCAAAAGATGAATAAAAATTGACACTAGCCGACCAGAAAACAGGAGAAAAAAGTGATAGCTACAACTTTGACAGATCAATAAAAAAGTTAAAAAAAAAACAACTCTTAAAAGAGGTTGCATTACGAACTGGCCGACTACTGCTTTGTCGGCTAGAGTTTATGTATACGTATGTATACATATCACCCTGACCGTATACCGTACGGGCACCACATGGTGAGATTTGTACGTTTTGTATCCACATTCTCCGCGCGTAGCAGTCGGGTGTGAGCATGACTGTAAACACCTACGTGAATACTTGGCGTGCCGTGAAGATGCCGACGAAAAATACGGCTGCTCTTTTTTAAATATCTGTACATCTTAGCGTGCGTCCTACTAATATTTTAAATGTGAAACGCAGAAATTACAAAGTGGAGTTAGCTGATATATACATACTTAGCTATCGTTCAACTTAAGACATAGAATGCTCCATATATGTGGAAATTAATTTTTAATATCTAATCACCGTCCCGGGGTAGTATTACAAAATCGAGAGAGAGGTAATCTATTCCCAGAATACCTTCAAGGTATGTACGACAACATAGACAGCTGAATCACCTGTATCTTAGCAAACGGGGTGACATTAGAGTATCTGACTGGCCGGTTGGTCGAGTGGTCAGTGGCTCTGGCCTCGAAACCAAGGGTCGCGGGTTCGAATCCCGCTAGGGGCAAATGTCTCGTGTGATGAACATAAACATTTGTACTCGAGCTATGGATGTTTATGAAAGTATTTAAGTATGTCTATCCGTTCACCTAGTGTCCATAGCACAAGCATAAGCTTAGTTTGGAACTAGGGAATTGGTGTATCAGTCTGGAGAATTTATTTATTTATTATCAGAGTATAGATAGAGTCATTTTTTCGACTCTAATTTAGTGAGTACAAGCAGGCCCTGACACCGGCATGACACTATCACAAGTGACCTTTTATCACTGCCTAGAACAGGCCACCGCAGAAATATTTAGTGCCCCTCTGCATGACGCACCGGTATTCAATGCCTAACACAACCGGCGGTAAACTGCGGACTCCACAAACGCATGCGCATTGAAAAGAAACATTTAACACACGTTGCGGGCAGAAACTGCGTTGTGTAATTTTCACGTTCTTTTTTCACATTCTATGCTCGTCACAGTCCGCAGGCATGTAAACAGCTACGTGAATTCTGAAAGTGTTGAGAATATACCTACCTTATTGAGATAATGAGCGGTATTATAAATGCTAACCGTTTTTGTTCCAATTTAGGTAATATATGTATTGTTTTTTTCTTTATAAAGTTACAACCAGGTTACTTGTTACCCATCATGAATATGGTGAAGGTCTTGTTTATTATTTATGAGAAAATCAACATTCATTCCTATTGTGTCACATGAAAAGTGTCTATTGTCATATGGTGGCAAGATAAGGCATCTCTATTGAGCTGTGTAGTAAATGTTTTATTTAAACGTATTATGTATATTATGTATACGTTTAAATAAAACATCTACTACACAGCTCAATAGAGATGCCTTATCTTGCCACAATAATTATGACAATAGACACTTTTCATATACAAATGTATATGCTTGAACGGGGCACTAGTACCAAGCATGGGATACTAAAGATCTAACTAATGGGCGTTCCATGTTGGTCTGGGACTAAAAAAGAAGGTGCCGACTATTTGTCTGGTTTAGCATGTCGCGAAAGGCGACTGGTATTGGTTGTTAGGATTTTGTCAGTGTTATTGTAGGCGATGAGCTAGCCACTCGCAACTTCCTCACTTTTTTTTTTTCAACTAAATGTGGTTTGAGTAGTTTTTAGATTCTTGAACTGTGCTAACTCCTTTGGGATTTGCGGTCATGATGGCATTTATGCTAATATATAAAGCTGGCGAGTATGTTCGTTTGTTTGATCGGACTACTGGTCCGAATTGAAAAATATTTGTATTGTTCATTTGACATTAACTGTAGATAAAACTGTGGTCGCAGCTATTGAATGTATTCTAGTGTAGTCAACAGATTGGGTGTTTGTTAACTAACACAATCAGTGGACTGTGGGCATCTAATACAATTCTCTGTGTACGCTCCAGAAAAGAATCGCTACATTCGCCGCCTTTTCCGATTTTCGCGTTGTTCTCGCATTCCGCGCGTGTCCCACTCGGGTATGGGCATGACTTTGAACGGCCATGTGAATTTTTAGCTATCGAATGTGATGTCATCAATCAGGTCCTTGCGTCACGGACGGCGTAACTCGTCCAATTTGCTGCGGTTACATTTCTTCCAAGAAAGTAGGTGTGCCTCAAATTTTAATATAATTGAATGAAACAATGAAACAATAACTTTACCTCAAAATATATTAAATGCAATAAATATGTATTACATAAATTTGTCAGTTATGAGCATAGTATACAAATTCGTCAATATTTCGATATGCGACAATATTACATACATAACATCACGCCGGAATTAGACGGAAAGTTGTAAAAAAGTAGTGACAAGTGGCTTGCCTGTTGTCCACACAATCACATACCCAAAACCCGATATACTATTAGCCTTAAACGACATGCTAGGCAAGAACCACAGTTGGCACATTCTTTTAAGTTCCAGACCGTGGGACAATATTCTTTGTTATAAGTTAAAGTTCACGAGGTTAAAATAAAAACTAGTACACCATTTCAAAGGTCTTTTCACATATAATTTGGGGCTGAAGAGGTAATAGAAAGCTTTATTGAAAATCCCAAGAAACGCGCATGCAAAGGACATTAAAATTTCCCCGTCGTAAAAATATAAGGGTCATGGAGTCATAAAATAAAAAAGTTAGTACGTAGTTTTTCTTCATTTAACCAGGACTTTCAGTTAAGCTTAGGTGTTAAATATAGTCATAAATAACACCAAAATCATGAGCGGACTACATGAAAAATATTTTCTGTCTAAAATAGACTTCGTAACTGTGATATGCGTTCTAATTGATTGTTATTACTTAGTGTCAGTGTCTAGATTTACAAAATGAAGACGTAAAGAGCTTTAAATCAAAAGGCACGGTTTTTATTACACAGTCAACACTTATTACCTCCGATTTTTGTTTCGCTTAAATACCTAAGAGTCTGAGATACCTAAGCCATCTATTTCATATTTCGTTTACTTATATATATATATATTTATATATATATATATATATATATATATAAGTATATATATATATATATATATATATATATATACAGTTTGCTTACACAGGATACAAACCGTGTACATTAACCTTAATTTTTATTTAACAATTTCCGTTGCGAAAAAAGAGCAACGCACCCAGCAGTCTCAGTAAACCTGTTAAAAGGCCAAGTTTGAATGTGACGTCATTAATCAAGGACGAAATAACTCGTACGAATTACAACGCGACGTTTTCTTTGGGCGCACAAAAACGAGTGTGGCGCGAAAGTTGGGAGGGGTCGCAAATACGGATTTGCGACTTTTGCTTTACACTCATGAGTGGTGGAAGGTCGCTTTTTTGACAGGGAAGTTAACGTTAAGTTGTTGTAAATTGTGCGAATTTTGGTGCGTGGCGTTTGAGTTGCTTATTACTGGCTTAGGTGCGTGGATTGCTAAATATGTTCTTTTTTCCTTTCCTTTTTAAATACATAATATCACTAAGAGCAGACAAGCACAGTCCAATAAAAAACAAGACTTTTAAACGCTTATTATTCAAAAAAAAAAGGAAAACGGAATTGGGTTAAATTGTAAGTAGTAAAAAGTGGATAGCTCGGCGCTTACACAATTACAAACCCAACACCCATTAGTCACCTTTTGGCACATTATCTTTAAGTTCAGATTAACATGAATAGAATAGAATAGAATAGAAAAAAATAAATAACACATACACAAGGGATACCTACAGATAAAATAAAAAAAAGTGTAAAAAAAAAGTAATAACAAAAAGAAAGAATAAAACGTACAAAAACAAGGTATTATTTGTTTTTTTTTAAGTTACAGTCTGACGTGTGTATGAATAAAATATTTTGCTTAATTTTTTACATTTTTTTAACGAGTATTTGTTATTTGTTCCAGGTTACTTCTGGCACATCACGGACTTCCATTATGACCCGCTCTACACACCACAAGGCGACACTAGAAGACGTAGGTATAAAATATGTAACATTTATCATTGTCAATAACATCAACTCTAATATCTATAAGCATCCACCACCCATGTATTATGAGGTAAGTAGGTATATATATACCAACGTGAAATATAAATAAATAATAAATATCCGACTACATCACATACATTGATCTGACTATCAGTAATAAATAATTAAATTACAATTTTACATATTGCGTTATCTACACTTTGTAAAATACATATTTTTATATTAAAATGCACGTTCTAGGAAGAACTTATCCAGAAAATATAACATAGAAAATTAATTTAAATTAAATGAACAGTTTGTTTTCTGTTTCGTTGAAATGGTACTTACTCATAGCTTAAATCATGATGGTTCACCGAAAAAAAAAACTGTTGTAAAAAATAAATTCACTTGAGTTGAAACAGTTTTTTGCAGCTCGAAGTATATGCATATATTTATAAAAAAATACAAAGAGTGCTCTTTGTACGCTTTTAAAAATAAAACCTTAAAACTATCCCGATTGGTTTCAAAGGATAAAAGATCGGAATTGTTTTAAAATAAACGTTTTTTTTTCATCTGGAATTGCATTGGTATGTGTCGGAACTCTTTGTGTGCGGTATAAATATAGTGAAAACAATTAGTCCGTACGTTTATCTTAACGACATAAATATTATGAAGTCCGAAGTTGGAGAGGTAGTAAATGAATTGTGCTATTATTTGTTTTTATTACTATGTGCACAACAATGTACCTCAATATTATACGTTCTTTATATGCTGAAACAGATAACAGACATACAACAGGTGAAAGTCCGAAATCATAAAAAAGTCCTATATATAGAAAGAAAGAAAGAAATACATTTATATATAAAACGTAGGTAACGCTAATTAAGGCGAAAATTTAAAATTCTTTTAAAATGAAATATTTTTAGTTTCAGAATAGAAAAATAGGTTTATTGTCAAAACAAGCGATATATATCATAAACTACATAACTATTTTAGGAAAAAAAAAATAATATCAGACTTAACTACATCACATATTTATATATACCTAGGTATATTTGATCTCATACGAATGTAAGTACAGCGTAAGCTCTTTTATTATGCAAATCAGAATCAAAGAAGGTACCACTTTACTACGCAAATCATTTTATGAACGGAATCCGTAGCTTGCTTTTCATTTTGATATTATAAATTGCAAAAAAGTTATTTGTCTGTATGTTACGCTATTCCTCCAGAAGAACTTTATTTTTAAATTAAAATTAAAATTAGACGTGGCACTTTATTAGTCTTATTAACCCTAAGAAGACTATTAGTCATATTTTATCCTGTAATGTTAATAGGTCCCGCGAGACGCTAAATAACGTCTTTGAAACCGATTTAATACAACGCGGGTAAATCCACAAACAGATGCTAGTTTTAAACAGGTAAATGGGTCTTTTTAATAAATAAATAAAAAAGATGTCAAACTACATCACATACACTGAAGAAGTAGCTTAAGCACTTGTGTTACGGATATCGGAATCAACAGCAGTATTACAAATATATACAAAAGTATTGGGTGTTAACATCCAGAGACAGAACAAACACAAGTATTCATCACACGAAATTTGTTTTGTGTTTATCGAACCAACAACTTTTGGCGCTTGGGGCAGGGTCACTACCGAATGCGGCATCGCCAGTAATAATCATACATACAAAAAAAGTCAAATAACATTCATAATATTATTACGCAATTTCCGAAGACTTTGGCAAACCCCAAGGAGCTATATGTTAGTTAAGCCACATTTAGCCTACGTCGAGTTGGATTAGATGGAAAGAATATATTAAAAAGTCAATACACAAACTCAATACTTAATCAGTCACCTTAACGACATGCTAAGCAAGAAACACAGGTGGTTCATTTTTTTTAAGTCCAACTTCAACATTATCATCATCCTCTTGCCCTTCTCCCAGTTCATCTGGGGTCGGCGCAGCATGTCTTCATTTTCCATACGTCCCGGTCAGCCGTCATCAAGCTATCCACTCCCATTTCTCTCATATCATCTTTCACACAATCCAACCAAGTCCAACATCAACATGGAGCTAAAATAAAATCGTCTGGGGAGACGGGTGTATGCATCCAGTCGTCTCCACCGTTGGCGCGGGCACCCGGTAGCGGGCTGACGTTGAGGTCTAGCGGACGATTCCATAAGGGCACCCGCAACGCCTCAGTCGGCGTAAAAGATGCATCCCAGAGTTTTAGTGGGTATACCCTGGCTACTACCATCTTGGCCGGAGAGGGGGTCTCCTGTTGTAGAGGCCCCTGGGAGTCCCACATAACCAAGAATAGTGGTATGCGTAACGCATATCTCCGGATTAAAAAAAAAGCGCTAAAATTAAATAAAAACTTATGGAAAAAAAAAAACGCGGAGTCCAAATAAAAAGCAAACGATATCTTTCGTATTTCCCGCGTTACTTGCGCCCCATAACTCGTAAGGAACTGTAGATAAGTACTTAAGTAGATTAAACGGTAATAGGATTAAAGTTCTGAGCATTGGAAATACGATTTATAACATCAAACGGAATAAAATATAGACTTGGCTCCGCTAAACATAGATTACCCGAGAAAGACATTCGTATGTTTTCTTTGAGATACGCATTTAATTTTAAGTGTTATCGTAACGATATATATATTGACTGCATTACGAGTGTTTTATTGGTGATTCATAGGTATATTTAATGTTAGGCTGTAAGTAATTTTCGAGGGTCAATTGATATTAAAAACTCTGACCAAAGACTCCAACTACTATTTCACGTTTTGGAAAAAAACAATTATATCACAAAACGGACAAATGAGGCGATATTGCAGCAAAAAGCGATCGAAAACGCAATTCGAGAGCTGGTTGATCAGGAAATTTCTATAGGTCATTGTCGTGAAAAATTAAAATAGTGAAGAGAATTTGAGGAAAATTAAAAACAAATAAATTCATTTTTTTTTTTTAAGTTAGTATATAGAGAAATTGTTAAGAGTACAAATTAAAACTATTTAGTAGTATTAATTGTAATATTTTTTACTTAGGAGTATTGTTTTGTTTTATTGATTTTTGTAGCTGTTATTAAACCGTTTTACATTTGTTTTAGTTTGACTTTGACATTGTTTCCCTAAAAGAGTGTGCGATATAACAATATTTTCAGTCTGGGTGAACGGACGATGCCGAAACTTTGGAATAGTTGTCTCACCCACAATCGGCTAAAGTATTGGGTGAAATGACCACTAATAATATAAAAAAGTAGAAACTCACCCACTGGGTGAGTTTGTAGTGGGTGAGTAGCTAAGCCCGTGTTTTAGTTTTTTAATTTATTTTTATAAATACTAGTACATACTGTAACGCCTTTCCGTGGGGGTAGGCAGTAATCACATCCTTCCATTCTAAGATCTGTGTAAAACCTATTTTACTTAACCTCTTCGAGAATTGCGGGCGTGATGCCATAGAATTACTTGTGAATGGTGTGTTAGCTTAAGCTTAGAAGCTTAGCTTTTTTGAACTAAGGTTAAGCAAAGGTAAGGTAAGATTATTGGTAAGCTTTATTCAATACTAGCTAGCTGACCCCGCGCACTTCGTGGCAGCCCGTTCGGATTTTGAATAGGATCCCCCTTTTTTTAAGTGCAACTATTTTATTTTTTTCTTTCATAAGAACCTTAACCTGATAATAACAAACACAACTAAAGAATAATTGACGAAATCGGTTCAGCTGTTCTCGAGATTTGCGCTTAGCAACACATTCAGCGTTACATTTAAATTATAGATTTACTGTACTTGAGGTTTATCAGTTTTCAAGTATTTCTTATTTATATTTTATAACCAACACAAGCCATATGCACCAACAGCAAATCTTCTACCAGAACTAGTCATATCATAAAAGTTGCAAATAAAATGAATACGAACTAAAATAAACGACATCATGCCGGATTAAAGTTATATGACGCGATGCACATGTAAAAGCGTATTTATTCTACTTCATAAACAGACTGCAGAGAAGTTATGTAAATGGGTTTACTGCGAAACGTATGAGTAACAACATTTAACATTTTAACTCACAACTTTATTTGGGCACGAACTGTGCCGCCGACTATGTATGCGGTAAATCATTCATTGTATTTAGTGCCGATGGCATAGATAACTCCCAAAAGATACCGCATGTTCATTTTGGTTCTAATTTCAATGCACAATTTTAGAAGGGGTAGCAACGAGGTGCGGGCGACGTAACTGCAGCGATTTTATTGGCTATATCAAGGTCACTCATTCATCTAGTGATGTACAATTGTATTGTGCAATGTCGATAGTTTTATCGATAAATGTATAATTATGTTACGGCAAATTAGAATTTATTCTAATTTTATCTCACTAAATAGATTATTCAAATTCTAATTAATAATAATAGGATTATTAGTAGGTATGATTGTAAATAAATGTTTCTATAAAAAAAAGTACATTCAATACTCTAACAATACATATACTCCATACTCCCAGCTCTTAGTAAGATATTTGAAAAAATTATATTTATGCAACTGTTATCCCATTTTGAAAATAACAACTTGTTACATGACAGTCAATTTGGGTTCTCAAAAGGTAAATCCACTACTGATGCGGGCGTAGCTCTCATCGAACATATATTTGATGCTTGGGAGAACAAGCGGGACGCTATTGGAGTCTTCTGCGATCTGTCTAAAGCTTTTGATTGCGTTGATCACCAGACGCTGCTGATGAAATTACGGCATTACGGTGTTACGGGTAGGTCACTTGATCTACTCCGATCATATTTATCTGACAGGATTCAAAGGGATAATATCAATGGAACTGACTCTTCTGGTGCTTCTTTATCCATGGGGGTGCCACAGGGCTCAATATTAGGACCTTTACTTTTTTAATTTATATAAATGATCTTCCGTACTATACGAAAGATCTGTGTGAGATAGTGTTGTTTGCTGATGACACCTCTCTGATTTTCAAAGTTGACAGAAAACACCCTAATGTTGACGACGTAAATAATGCTCTCTCTCGCGTACTACATTGGTTCACGATTAATAACCTACTTTTAAATGCTGGTAAAACTAAATGTGTTAAGTTCACAATGCCTAATGTTAAGCAATCAAATATTAATTTAAACATGGGTGATGAACCTATTGAAATAGTTCAATCAACAGTATTTCTGGGCATTACCATTGATTCTAAACTGCAATGGGGCCCTCATAATGCTGCTCTAGCGGGAAGACTTAGTTCCGCAGCATATGCCGTAACAAAAATACGGAAATTGACTGATGTTGGAATGGCAAGATTGGTTTATTTTGGCTACTTTCAAAGCGTAATGTCGTACGGCCTTCTGATGTAGGGGTCTGCTGCTGACATACAAAATATCTTTGTATTGCAGAAGCGGGCTATCCGCGCCATATATGGCCTTAAACCACGGGATTCGCTTAGGGAGGTATTTATAGAAGCCAATATATTAACCGTAGCATCGCAATACATGTTTGATTGTATTATGTATGTACGCAAGAACTTTAATCTCTTTTCCAAAAAATCTGACCATCATAGTTTGAATACCAGGAATAAACACAAGCTTGTCGTTCCACATCTAAGACTTCATAAAAGCAGTAATTCTTTTTTGGGGCTTAGCATTAAGTTATTTAATAAGTTACCAGATAAGGTAATTCAAATGCCTGTTCATAAATTCAAATCACATATGAAAACATTTTTCATGAAAAAGGGCTATTATAGAATTGAAGACTTTTTCAATGACAGGAATATGCAGTCTGCGCTCTAATTCTTGCATGGTCTACTCTCCTATTGTAATGTAGTACATTAATTATATTTGAATTATATAAATTTGTAGAAGTAGATATAAAGTAGCTTTGTTATTGTATACATGGCGATTTAAAAGAGTAACTACCGAGTTTCTTGCCGGTTCTTTTCGGTAGAATCAACGTTCCGAACCTGGCGGTAGAATGTTTATTTTGTATTATTATGACTATTCATAAGTGCTTTTGTGGAGCCTACATGAATAAAGATATTTCTATTTCTATTTCTATACATATATAACCAAATGAAGACTGTATTTGTGCTATTTGAAAAAATGCAGTAAATAAAGTTTTCCTTTGATCTCGGGTAATGGTTGAACAATTATTGGTTCCTTTGAAATGAATGACAGATAAGTAGGCTTCCTTCAATAATAATAGATACTGTCATGCGCCTTTTAAAGAACATTTTTTCTATCAAAGTGAACCAGTGATTAACTGCTAAACAATTAATGCGGCATTTATTTTATTCTAGCAGTCATACCTCGCTTATTTTATTATCCATTTCCTGACCTATGAGCTGTCGTATTTTTTCGTAATTTATGAGACCGAGCCAAAAATGTGTGGCTGGGTATTTCAATATCGATACTCAGTAACAGCCCGGAGTCAGGAAGTTGGCCGTTTTATCACCCCCGTGCCTCGGAAAGCACGTTAAGCCGTTGGTCCTGCGCCTGACCTCTCCGGTCATGTCGAGTTGCCGTCTCACCGGACTATGAGAGTGAAGGAATAGAGAGTGCACCTGTGTTTGCGCACACACTTGCACACACTTGTGCACTATAATATCTCTTGCGCAGATTGCTAATCCTCGTTGAGACTGGCCGCCGGAACCGATATCGGTTAGGAGGACATTATTAATTTATGAGGAAATGAATAAGCATTTTACTTACGTTACGTTTACGTTACTTTGATTCGAGGAAATAAAATCTCTATCATAAACCTGAGCGTATCACTTATCTTTTCACTCTGAATCTGGGTAAAAGTTCAAAATAATATTTAGAAGTTGAAAAACAGAAAAGTGTACTTTCCCAGACTTTCCTGGTTGATAAATTAAATTAAATATGAATTAAATTAACGATTTTTTTTGGGTTTTTAGCGTCGTTAGCGAGGTTAGTAACTAGTTTGATGACATATTTGCCAGTGACCCTGTCCCATGGCTCTAGAGGTGGCCTTGAATCCCATCCAGTACAACCACTCATGTGGTGCATAGCTACTTGTGTTTGTTCCGTATCTGTGTGTCTATATTTCATGATAGCAGCGCCCAGCTGTTTCACCCGCGTAATTCAGTAAGAATACGGGGATAAAATATAGCCGTGAAAGAATTATTCAAATCGGTTCAGTAGTTTCGGAGCCTATTCAATACAAACAAATAATCAAAACTTACCTCGTTATAATATTAGTATAGATTTAAGTCTATATTCGTGATATCACTGTAAAGACTGGCCTGTTGGTCGAGTGGTCAGAGACCTTAACCACGCAACCAAGGGTCGCGGGTTCGAAATCCGCTAGGGGTAAACGTTTCGTGTGATGAACATGGATATTTGTACTCGAGTCATGGATGTTTATAAACGTATTTAAGTATGTCTATCCGTTCACCTAGTATCCGTAGCACAAGCTTATAAGCTTAGTTTGGGACTAGGGAATTGGTGTGTCTGTCTGGAGATTTAAAGGGTTGATTTTGATATCTCTAACACAAGTGCTTAAGCTAGTTAGGTACCTCGGAATCAGATCAATGGATATGTAGTTATCTGATTATCTGATATATTATTAATGTAAATAGATGGTTTGAGTTTTAAATATCGTTTTTTTTCTGAGAGCTTCGAATGGATTTGTAAATGAAAATTTTACACTTGTTTATTTCTCATTCTAACCGCCGAAATAAATTTGAAATCGAATACAGTCCTTTACCTAAAATATTGTATTTTGCTTCACTAAGTATGTCCCTAGGAAAGCACGTGTTTTGTAGACCTTGTCTGCGGTTTATACCATATCTAAGTCACAACCTTGCTTTCCAGCAGTTATAATGACGATCGTTTATAATCTATTTATACAATAGTCGAGACAATATTTCGTTTTGGAACCAGCATAATTTCCATTCATTATGGAGCATCGGAATCGAAATCGGTATTTGCCTAAAGAATACCATTACAGCCCTCAATTTATGGAATATTAATGCGAACTCATTCTCATTCAACAAGTCTTGTTGCTGGATCGTATTCCTACTACCGCCATTATCAGACCAGGAGTTCATTGAAATCTTTTTTGTACCTAAACCTGTCTTGAATGAGAAAATTATTCTTGCTTCCAAATTACTCGCTTAAATTTTGGCTTAGGTACGGTATTCAGTTAAAGTAATGAGATCTAATAAGAGGCTGTCTTTAGTTAATTTTGTAAGTTTAATTAATTCCGAGAAATATTTCGCCTATAGCGTTGGGACAGAGTTTAAAATTTTATTATAATTACCCGAAATGTCGTAAGTTGATAAAATACCTACTATATAAATTAATTTTCATAATTATGTTTAGGTATTCATGGAGTCAAGTCAATATGAAAACGGTTATTTATGAATCCAGTTAGCAATATTGCAACAAAAGCGGGTCGAGCTACAATTTAGAGGACAAAATTAGGGAATTTGGTGTTTTTTTTAAATTAACCATAATATTGTCGAGGGTATATTACGTCGGAAATCTCAATAATGTTGTTTAAACGTCTCATAATACCACACTACTTTGTATGTAAGAAGACAACCTTTGACAATTTCATGGGAAGGGATAATAATTAAATATTTTTTTAACAGATATCTGTTATAATATTGTTATAATTTTGAGACTAATGGGTATGTGATTGTGTATATGGCGACAAGCTAGCCACTTGTTACTACTTTTTACAATTTTCCATATAACCAAGCCCAGTTTTATTTTTGGCTGAATGTGGTTAGAGGGGCCTGCTGCCCCTTTGATTCTGCCTACCCCTTCGAGGATTATGGGCGTGATGTTATGTATGTTTAAATGTAGGTACAGATAATATTGATAGTCGTATCGAGTCAGCTAGTAGTTGATATTCGATAACGGAACTTAAATCTTTCTTCTCACTAATATTATAAAGGCGAAATAGATACAGCTATACAATAAATTGCCTGATCACATTAAAAATTGCGATAGTAAAAACATTTTTAAAGCAAAATTAAAAGAATATGAATGTTCAATATAACTTCAGAATTTGAGTACCATAAGTTAGAAAGATATGTATATTACTTTTGCTATGAATCTCATTTTAAGTGAACACTATGTTTTTTATGAGAAATAAATTCTTTAAACCTAAAGTTTGTAAGTTTGGATGTTTGTTGCTCTTTCACGGCAAAACAGAACAGAGCTGAACCGGCTGAAAGTTGAAATGAAAAAATTCAAAGTTCCCACGGGAACCATTTTCGAACTCCACGCGGGCAAAGCCGCGGGCAACAGCTAGTATGTTTATAAATATCCATGACTCGAGTATCCATGTTCATCACAATCTGAGCCTTCATTTCACGACCAGGGTCTCTCCTCTCAAGAGGTCTGTCAAATAGTAAACCACTTGTTTTCACAGACTGTCGGAGAGCAGACGAGCGAGGCAGCTCGGGCCACCACCGAGCGCTGGGCCGCTTCGGCGACTACTCGTGCGACAGCTCGCTCGAGCTCATCGAGTCGGCTGCGCGGTACATGCGCACGCGCCACTCGGAGAACGTTGAATTTGTGCTGTGGACTGGGTGAGGATAAGATAAGTTTTGATAGCAGGGTATTTTATTTAATCCTCTTCTAGAGGCAAAAAAAAATGCGAAAATTTAAATTTCATTTGGATTTTTTGGCACTGTTACACAAACTTACGTTTGTGGCCATTCCTACCTAAAGAGAAAAAGTACCTAAGTACTTTTAACTATATGGTTTACCAAAATTGTGTGATGGGTTATTTACTACTGGTACTACCCGTAAGAAAATAAGAGACCTTGTTAAATCATCTAAGCAGTCAAATCGAGCTGAAGTGCGGTTACTCCTGTTGTTTAGGAATTCTTGGTCTAAGATATTAATATAATCATAATTGAAAGTGTGACCAGATGTAAAATATTTTTTAAATGCCTGACTTTTATCTTTTTGAAAAAGATATTTCGTCAGTTTGTTTATTCCTTGTTGATCTCTCATGATCTGTTTTGTGATCACGGACTAGTAAAAAAAGAAGGACTCCACGCTATCATAATAAAGCGTGAAGTCACGTTTATGCATGTGTGAGTGAAATACTTATGAATACCAGATATCGGATATCTGTCATTTGGAGCACTTATTATGTCAATGTGTGACGACTTACGTCACATATTGACATAATAAGTGCTTGTCAAGGTGGAGCACCGAGGAGCTTCAATGTCTAGTTAGTGGCGCGGAGTCCTTCTTTTTTTACTAGTCCGTGTTTGTAATAAAGGTATTTTACATACATAACATCACGCCCGCAATTCCCGGTGGGCAGAGTCAAAGGGACATCAGGCCTCTTTAACTGCATTATGCCCCTGCCGCTTTATTATGAAGAGTATATAAATAACTTTTGCCTTCTTTTCAGAGACATCATAGCAGCCCGTTATACAGGCAACGAAGATGCCAAGAACCAGGCGATCAGAAATATGACGGAGTTGCTGAGCCAGACCTTCAGCTCTCACTTCGTGTTTCCCGTCCTGGGTCACTTGGACCCCGCGCCGTCAGCTAGTCTCACCAATTTGTGGATGCATTGGCTTCCGTTAGAGGCGTTGCAGACATTTCAGAATGGTGAGCAAATTTATTCAAGTCTTGTTTATCTGTCATTGTCTATTTGTCTTTTGTAGTCGTCGATAGTCTGCCCAGAATGTATCTGGACTTCTTCATAGTCTGATGGTTAATCATCTCTTAGGGTATTGCAGCTGGGTATTGTTGTAGGCAGAGTCAAAGGGGCCTGCTGCCCTTTTGACTCTGCCTTACCTTTTGGGGAATAAGGGCGTAATGTTATGTGTGTATGGTATTGTATTTTACTTGTTTTTTAAGATTGATAAGTTTCTTTCAAAAAAAATTTAATAGTATCGTAGCTATCGTAAAGCCAAATTGCTTCTGTTATTGTTTTCAAATTTATAACTTCCAAGAAATAGTCAAAGCATTGTTACAAAACATGTTAATTTTGTAAGACCTTACTAGACATTTAAAATTTATAAATCTACTAACGTTAGAACGGTAAACAATTCCATTATTTTGTCTAATACTCAAATATGCCGTTAGTTTTCAAGAAAAATATTGCTTTTAAGACAAAAAAAAGTATTCGTCATTGGGATTTGAAACTTGAGTGAAATGAGCGAGCAACAAAAATGTTATTGAAACCAAAAATATCATTCCCGTTCAGTCCCATTTAGTCCTTCGGGATTTTAATCTAATTGCTGTTGGAAAACTCTCTTCAAAGAGCTTCCAGCGAATTCTTACATTTAAAATCAACCAGTGGGAGTTACCTACAATTATTTGTCAATGTTCTTAAATTTATTTAAAGAAATTTTGTTTGCGAGATGGTTATTTATTATCTATCTTATAAAACAATTTGGAACTGTCTAATTAAGTGCTTAACGAAAAATATATTTGGTTTTTGTGGTAAATTTACCCATTTTAGGTTTTCATCATCCGGTTGTCAATCTATTTAGTATATTGATGGTTTGTTTAAACGGTATTGTACAGGCACGATGCAACTTGCGATCCTATCTGGTATAAGGCTTGGAAAATAAAAAAAAAATGATCAAAAGACATCCTTTCTCAAACGCGAAAACAAAAGTTATACGCTCCATTTGTCTTGGCTCACAAACATACACTACCTTATACAATCGCGTTCTTTCCATTCAAATATCAAGAGTCTGATTTTTTGTTCCCAGGTGGATACTACACAATAGAACAATCTTATAGCAAGCTTAGGATAGTTGCTCTGAACACGAACTTGTTCAGCGTGAGGGAGTCCAGCAGTGCGCAGGCCAAGAACCAGTGGGAGTGGCTGGACGCCGTTCTGGACAAAGCCACGGCGAATAAGGAAATGGTGAGCAATTATACTTATTAAAGCACTTATGTAATATATTTGGCCTTACATTTTGATTTGAGACAAAATAAAGATTCAGAGGTAAATGAAGAGTCAAGTCCAAAATCGTAAACTACAAATGTAAACAATACTAAATGTATTGTTACCATTTAACTCGCCCGTTGGTCGAGTGGTCGGAGACCCTGGCCACGAAACCAAGGGTCGCGGGTTCGAATCCCGCTAGGGGCAAATATTTCGTGTGATCAACATGGATATTTGTACTCGAGTCATGGATGTTTATAAACGTATTTAAGTATATCTATCCGTTCACCTAGTATCCATAGCACAAGCATAAGCTTAGTTTGGGACTAGGGAATGTGTGTGCCTTTTTAGTGGGTACACCCCGGCCACTACCATCTTTGGCCGGAGCAGGGGCCCCCACTCAAGGGCCCCCGGGAGTCCCACACGTCACCCTGCCCCCCCCGGGTAGGGTGACAGTGCGTAACGCATTTCTTCGCGATATGAAAAAAAAAAAAGAGAATTGGTGTGCCAGTCTGAAGAATTTATTTATTTTTTTATTATTTATTTAATGTAACGCTAAGAAAAAGATTTTTATTTTGGACGAGCCTAAACTACAGGTAGCGAAACTAGGCCAATTGAATTACGTCTTTTCATACGTACTAGTTTGAACAGGCATGCAAACACATAGCTTTTGGGTACATAAATACTTAATGATATTAATTAAAATTTAGGGATGTATGTGTTATATTAAGTACGATGCAAGTTACTGAATTGTAGTTTTTCCTCCTTCTTCGTTCTTTCCATTACCCAAAACCAGCTTTACTATATTCCCTGCCGTTGAAGAGCGTATACGTTACAAGCGGGCAGTAACGTGACCTCGTAACTAACGCCAAATCGGGGCTGGAGAAATTCCATCGCCGCCGCTGTAATAAACTACAGATTACACATTGGTTAATCCAAGTTCTTGTGAAAATTACCACTTGACAGCATACGTATGTGTGACATTGATATTGTTCAATCGTTTTGAGTAGTAGAAAGAATTGACATTAATTTAACATCGGACTATTTTGGGATGACCACAAGAAAAGAAAAATTACGATACATTCGTCTTACATTGGACTGTTTGCGCAAGGCCATAGAGGAAGTTCTGTTAGGGTAAAACCAAGAACTGACATTCGTTTTTAACAAAAATGTCCATGTTTAATCTCTCTCTTGTGCCAATTAGGTTTATTATTTTATTTTAGAAAACACCCATGAAGGTCAATGAAGATCCATTGTTCTAAATTATTAGCATACACCTCTTTTACAGCTGAAATCGAACATGAGTTCATAACATACAGGCAGTAACGCGGACTCGTTACTAGCGCGACGGAACAAGCGGAGGAAATCCGCCGCCGCCGACGTTGTAATAAATTACAGATTAGGAACTCGTTCATCTAATCGCCCTCAAATAGCTGCTGATAGTAATTTAGTCTGGTTAAACATTGCTGTTGAATTTGAACACTATTGCTTTTTGAATTCCTAATGAATTGCAATGATATTTGTATAGACTTTGTACTACCTATTGTTTGAGTTATGATATTTGACGGTATAAGAACTGTTCTTTGTTTTTGGCTTGAAATATAAATAGCCTGCTTACCTCAAGCTACTCAACGTGAGTTATTTCTGTCCCTTTTACATCATTGCCTCTGAGGTTTCTAATAGATGAATCCAGCACCAAACCAAACATTACTATTTTGGCCACTGAGGTCGAGAATACCTAACTAGCGGGCAGTAGCGCTGCCGTAACTAATGCGCCTGAACGTAGCGGAGGAAATCCGCCGCCACAGTAATAAATTACAGATTAGGAACTGGTTCATTTCATAGCCTTAAATAACTGGCGAAAAAAAAATTGTCTGATTACGCATTGCTATTGAATGTTTACATTCACACTGCTGTCTTTTGTTAATTTGTAGTATCACTATTTTGGAGACTGAGGTCGAATGTAGGTACATAACAAGTGGGCAGTAGCCGTAACTAGCGCGCCGGAACGGAGAGGAACTCGTTAATTTAATTGCTTTTTAACACGAGGCAAAAAATTTGGTCATCATTGCTATTGTAAACACCGTTGTCTTTTGTTTGTTTGTAGAATTACTATTGGCGACTTAAAGCGATAAGAAGCGCTGCCGTAACTACGGCGCCGGAGCGGAGCGGAGGAAATCCGCCGCCGCCGCTCTAATAAATTACAGATTAGGAACTCGTTAATCTTATCAGATTCAAATAGGAACAACTCCGATTCTATTAAATTGCATTGCGTTCATCTCGATATACCAAAATATTCTAAAAAAATACGTTATTAAAAAAAATTTGTTGCTATCAATTACTATCAAGATCATGTGATCAGAGATTGCTGCTAGATGCTGCCAACAAGCCAGCTGCTTGTAAAGGGATATCTTGTATCAGGACTGTTTAAAGATGAAGGTATATAAACAAATAAAGATTTATATAGTCAATAGATGAACGCAGCATTATAACAAAGATTACTTACTCACTATTTTGGCCACTGAGGTCGAATGTACGTAACAAGCGGGCAGTAGCGCTGCCGTAACTACCGCGCCGGAACGGAGCGGAGGAAATCCGCCGCCGCCGCCGCTCTAATAAATTACAGATTAGGAACTCGTTAATCTAATCGCTTCCAAATAGCTGGCGAAAGTAATTTTTAAAAGCGAGCTGACGGGCTCGTGAATATTTTGTTTGACTTTTATTTGGATACTCGAAGTCGAGTGGAAGATTTATTGCACTTCTTCGGTTCGGCTGAGATGGTGCTGGTTGGTCTGAGGTGTTACACTTTACTCATTGATTGAATGATGTGTTAAATTCGAATGTTGATATTTAAAAGTTACAATTAAACTATATTATTATACACATATTTATATTGTATAGTAATTTAATTTAATTTTAATTATACTTAATTTTTATTTTGTGTTTAAATAAATTTGCAAGCCGATTAGGCATAATTTTTGAATTGTAGATTTTTATTAGCAAACATGACTACTGCTTAAGTCTAATAGTTTTCCGAAGAGTAATTTTTAGGTGTATAATATAATTTGTCCAATTCACGGGAGAGGTTGTATCTTTGTAATTATAACTACACTCCGTAACCAGAATTTTCTATGTAAGGTAGGTGCGCCTAACAAGGGCCGGTTCCAAATAAAGTCCATCTTTTTAAACTTCCCGTACTTAATACTTAAACCAAAACGAATTATGCGCGGCCCCTCTCCAGTAACCTATCTTAAAAGCGCACCGACGTACGCTGCTTTCGCGCGCGCATTTTTGACAGTAGCTCTGTGTGTAACCTCAGGTGCAGTCGAAGTGACCTAATGAATAAAATATTCTGATCAATTTTGCGTTATTTTAGTAATAAAATCCGGTCACTTTGCAATAATTCTGCAATAGTAATGTTAAAATACTTTCAGAACGTGGATTGATGGGGAAAGTCACTATAATTACTGCTTTTTATTTCGATTTTGTTTAGTTTTCTCAGGACATATATAAGTGCCTAAGAAGGTCCACTATGTTGTCTTCAAAAAAGGGCCGGCCCTTATTTGATGGACAAATTATTAGCTGAAAAGGTGCCATTGTTTAATTTATTACGTTTATTATGTTTACTAAATAGAAAATATATAGGTACTTATAATAAGAGTAAGTGAACGTACACACTGAATATACGTGCATATTTATTTTATAACCTTAGTTGCAGTGGTTGCCATGTTTGTTATTGTGAACCGCTTAATAAGGTCCAGACTAGGACTAAACAAGTGTAATACCTAATAAGGCCCAAGGATTAAAATCGAAAAAATTACTGATTTGTAACATTTTGTGATTATCTTTAATAGAATTAATAAAAATTAGCACAAACCTACAATTTGTTCCATTTATAGCTACAATACACATAAGTTAAAACTTATATACATATCGGAAGACTTTATAAGGGCCACGATACTAATTTATATGAATTTCCATTTTATTATTCGAAAAGCCATTAACTTGAAAGTAGTTTTAAGCCGTTGCTTTCTAAACATGTAATTTTTGTAATACTCATCTTCGAAAATCTTGTAGTTCAATTATGGACCTTATTTAGAGCCCTAGTACCTAATAAAGACCATAGACAAGCTTTTAAAAAACCTTTTTTTGTAAATAACTGGCCATTCGTATCTCATTTTGGTACAACATTTTCTTTTCAAATAAAAACAGTTTATTTGATCATGATGTCTTACAAATTAACACACTTCCCAAAATTGATTTATAACGATTTCCAAAAACCTGGCCCTTATTAGATGCAATTACCTTATAAAATCTAATGATATTCAAATTCCTATTAATTTTATAATTGAAAAACAGACCACAACTTATCAGCATTTCTAGTTATTAAATCGGTCTCTCGCTACTGTATCCTAGAATCACTTTAAGCTATTCACATCATTAAAATTATTCCTGATTGTTTTCTCACATAACTGGTTAGAATCCTGCAACTTTTTCTAGAACTAATTTTAAATGCCATGTTCGCCATCTAAAATCAGTTAAACATTTTTCAACTCGATTGGTTAACATTAACACTTAATTGGATTAATGGATAGATCCATCATCTACGCTTATCTCCAATAAACATTCCCAAGAGGCCCAACAGTTGTAACTGAATGTTCTTACATACGGCTCATTTGTTTCGTCTTTATTGTTCGTGTCTGGAAGGTTTTGCTTTGTATTACATTAGATTCAGCCACTACCGCCGCGAGTTTCCGTATCCACAATTATGAATTATTTCAATAGCGCGCCGCTAACTCAGGCTAACAAATGCTCGCGAATAGTGACGGGGAAGTAACGTTTTGTTTCGTAACCGAAATGTGGATCATTTCGGTTCCAACAAAACGTTGGATGTTAGTCTAAGTTGTACAAATGAACTGAAGAAACTGTTTCATAAACATAAAAAGATGTTTACTTTTATTTTAACTGATTAATGCCATTTATTATTAATTGTATTTTGGATGTTTTTCTTCGAGTTGTCTAAACAATTCTAAATAAACTATTAAAGATGTCAATATTTCGCATTATACAGTCTAAAACATTTTTACACTCTTTTTGTAGATAAACAAAATATATTGTTCAGTCAGGAGCACGGATGTCCATACTAAGATGTCTCGCTCATATTTTCAAAGAAGCTTCGTGCATGAAGCAGACATCGTGTATTATATACATATTTTATATATATAACGAGGTCCATATTCGAGGCCAAAGACCGAGCGTTCACAAGCCAAGCTCGGGATGTCCCAAGCGAACAAACAAACTCACATTCATATCCTAATATAATAGCAATAATATTCTTACTAACTTACTTACTAATAGTAAATAACTTACTATATATTATAGTAAGAATATTATTGCTATTATACTAACTTACTTACTTTAACAAAACAAGTTGAGTAGTTGAAAAAACTATTTCAACAATAATTTGTCAAACTGATAAATCAAAATGTTTATTACGTTCGAGTTTTGGTTTCAGTTTCAGGCTAGCACTAAACTACTTTGCCATTGAAAACTGATAAATAAAAAAACTTGTTTTAAATACCCAAAACCGAAACCGAAGACCGAAATTTCATTTGTACTCTAACCAAGACATAGAGTAGATAAAAACGGTGCGCAAGAACGCGGTAATGTATTCTCCACGTGACTCAAATAAACATTGCCGTAATATCTACAAATCATAGAAAAAGCTATAAAAGAACTTTGTAGTCTAGACACAAAAAGAGAAAGAATGCGTCTGACTATTGTTTGAATATATTAACAAAAACTTTGTAGAACTATTACTTTTTTGCGCAAGAAGGAATTATTAACGATGGGACATAGTTTTTAAGAATTTGTAAAAATTACCAAAATTGTTTCGTATTTTGGTGCATCCTAGGTCTAGCCTATTATGATGTTGTAATGTAACGACATATTTGATAGTAAGTCGGCATTCTTTTAATGTTTTTACATTTAATATAAAATGTATTAAACACCAAAATTAGAAACTGAGTCATTAGATGAAAAACTGATCAGTTTAGGATAATATAGCGGCTATATTAATTCATTATATGTATATAATTGTTACTTTTATTCAAAACTAGCTGTGCCAGCGGTGTCACCCGCGTTTATGGTTAATATTATAAAGACTATTTCCGTCATACATCATTTTTTTGTAACTTTAACCATTAAGGCTGCACACGCGACGGAAGCTTAAAAAATGGAGTAACTTTTCCCGTTTTCCCAACATTTCCCTTCACTACTCTGCTCTTATTGATTGTAGCGTGATGAAAAGTATACTATAACCTGCCCAGGAGTATAAAGAATAATTGTACTAAGTTTCGTTAAAATCCGTCGGGTAGTTTTTGTTTCTATAAGGAACATACAGACAGACAGACAGACAGACAGGCAAAAGTTTTACTGATTGCATTTTTGGCATCAGTATCGATCACTAATCACCCCCTGATAGTTATTTTGAAAATATATTTCATGTACAGAATTGACCTCTCTCCAGATTTATTATAAGTAAGTATAGATGAAATCTTTGATATTACGAGTATTAATTTCAAAAACACTTAAATTGAGGCTTACATAATTTTAAAGTCATTTTAACGAACCCTCTACTCATGTTGCGTCAAATCAGTCTTTACTTAGCTTAACAATAAAGTGTTTGTTAGTTACACTGTGTTATGGTAATGTCTACCGCTAACACAACTATACTAATTACAATTATACGTTTGCGTGCTCCGCACCACGTCTCATTCGCGATGTAATCTCGACTACTGATTATTCTACACTGTACTACGAACGGAAATAAAGTAATTTGATACAGCGAAAAGTACAATGACTAGGAAGAAAGTATGCGTGTTCCGTACTCTGCGGTAACAATGCATTTTCGCGTTATACCTATACATCACACTCGTAACAACAAAGTTTGTGAGATATTGCTTCACTTCCGCGAGCACAATTGAATAAAAAATTGAGATGAGTTGCAAATGTTCATGTTCCTGCTTTCATTTTGGATTTGAATATTTTATCGAGACGGTGCGTTTCGGCGAATTAGAAATATTGTTGAGAGCCGCGATGGATGGACGTCACGGTCGGGTTTCTGTCTGTCAGTCATTTATTTTCTCTGGAGTTTTGCGATCGGAGAGCCTTTTTGGCTTATTGATCAATGGAATACAGCGAGTTGACTTTGTTTGGTAGCTTTGCATAAAGTGCTACTTTGATTTCAGTTTAAGTTAAGTCTTTTCTTAAAATCAATCACTGTATAGATTTCGGTGCTATAGCGGAACATAATGAAAAAACTTTTATATTTGAAACTTTTTTGTATTTATCTAAACCTAAATACCTATGTCATTAGAAAGAATACTGACGGGACTAAGCGCGACATGCATTATGTAGTACGTAAGTACTGACCACGGTATTGACAGTTGCTTTAGTCCACTTGTGATCACGATTGTTGTAACACTGCTGAAGCGTCAAGCTGTAAGTACTCATGTAACTACAATGTAATGAATATGACGTTTAGTCCCGTCAGTATGATTTGTAATGATAATGGAAGGGAAGGCAAAATTTAAAAAACTAAAACTGACAATAATTAATTTTAAAGTTTACTCCTTTTTTTAACATTTGCCCTTCATTGTTATACCTATAGGTAAACAACGTAGAAACAAATAAAGGTTTCATGTAAATGGAAAATCCTGTAAATCTAGTTTAAAACAACACTGTTATGTTCGGTATGGATGCGGTGACGTCACGGGGCGATACGGGTCGAGTGCAAAAATTCAATTTGTTCTCCCCAGTAAATACCCTGCGCAAATCTGGGGATTTAAATTCAATTTATTTGCTTGCGCGAATTTTAATGTACAGTTTGTATGATAAATTAGCAGCGTTTGTTTCGGCGTGGATTCGTCATTGGCTGGGAATCGACAGCAACCTATACCGTTCAATCAAGTTTGTCATGGTATTGCAGTGACATTTTGAGTATTTTGTAATGCGGCACATATAAAATCTTGAAAAGCTTTATAATATTGATTTTCCAGACGGTTTTGTTCGCGTTAATGTCATATTTTGTAGCTCCTAGGAACAGTACTTTTTTCTACATGCCTAGGAAGATACCTTTAAATAGAAGTACCTATATTTTTTTTATGTATTCTCTTCAACAATTTTGTTACAAAAAAGAGCCGTCAATGTTTATAATGATCAATTCGAAAGATGTGTTAATTTTGTTTTATTTAGCTTAACAGCGACAATATTTCAAATTGGCCGAACGGTAGACCGATTTTAAACCGATATTTTTTTTGCAATACCGAAAGAGTTGAAGGCCAATATATTTTTCGCCAGTTGAATTTTTATCTGCAGCAGGTTATAAAATGAATAATTAAACACTTTCCAGTGAAAGCCACTAGCCTGCAGCACTTAACAGGGCCATCGTAAATAACCGCGCAGTATGACGCTCGGGCGGAGAGGAATGCAGCGCGCGTGCATATTGCACTGTTTGCCCCTAGAGTATCCGTGATCGTTCTACATAGATAGCTAGATACATCGATACATATATATCACTGGCCCGTTGGTTGAGTGGTCAGAGACCCTGGCCACGAAACCGAGGGTTGTGGGTTCGAATCCCGTTAGGGGCAAATGTTTCGTGTGATGAGCATGGACATTTGTACTTGAGTATAAGTTTAAGTATGTCTATCCGTTCACCTAGTATCCATAGCGCAAGCACAAGCTTAGTTTGGGACTAGGGAATTAGTGTGTCAGTCTGGAGAATTTATGATTTATTATTATTATTTATGATTATATCACGCCTGACATCTCCGAAAGGGTAGGCGGAGTTCGAGAAGCGAAAAGCTCTTCGAACCATTTTCAACCGAAAACAAGAAAGAGTTTGGTTAGATGGAAATTTGTGAAAAAGTATTGGCAAGTTGCTAACTCCTTGCCTTTATAATCACTTTATAATCCAATATACCATTAGTCCACTTTTGCGACATGCTATAAAAGGAACACAGTTGGTACGTGATATTTTATTTCTAGGTTAGGTTCCCGTGTTGGTCTAGGACTTAAAGGATCTACCGACTGTATTTCTTGCGACTAATGATGTATTGAATATGTGATTGTGTAGGTTAACTGAATATCTGACACAGTTTTCCTTGCTCTATGCAGGTCCTCTATTCAGGTCAGAAGTGAGACCTTATTTTGTAGCTACTTCGTCTATATTACATTCTCATTCGAAATTTAGGACATGTCTTCCAAGGCTGAATCACACAGTCCCGAGATTTTATCGGAATAAATCGAATTCGACGGTCTAATCTAAGATAAAAATAAGGTTACAGTCTGTTCTTGAAGCCGACGCCAGGGACTAATAAATTATAAATGAAATTATCAAGGTTGATTAGATGGTAAATTATGGCAAAATGGCTCAATCACAATTTAATCTCTTTGTATAAAGTTGTCACTTATCATTAATTAAATATGAAACGAAACCAGTTGCAATCCAATAAATGTTTATGTTCTCTTAAAATTTACAGTGAAATATAACATTCGATAATGATTACATCGAATAATTTTAACCATTAATATTAAAATGACTCATGATCCATGATGAGGTCTATACGAAAAATCAAGTACGTAACTTTCTGTGCTGACCCCAAATGTAAATTTTTCATTTAACCTAACTAAATATTTGGCTGAACGTGGTTTAAGGCTCATATTGCTTTATGGACCCTGCCTACTCCTTCCGAGATTGCAGGAATTAATGTTATGTAAGTAACATATCCTAAAACCGTTTCATCTTTCCTAGGTTTACATAGTGGGTCACGCAGCCCCAGGGTCTGACTCCCGGTACGCTTACGACACGTCCCCGGATGCGAACGCGAAGTACCTCCGCACGGTGAGGAGGCACGCTCGCATCATCGCCGGACAGTTCTTTGGCCACCTCCACGCTGATACTTTCCGCGTCATTTATGACAATGGTGAGTATTTCTATTTTTATGGTTATTATTTGGTAAATACGAAGTTGGCAAATAAGCGACCGAAAGGCCTTATGAAGGCTATAGTGGCTATTTTTAAAGGTGGCAGTCAAAATTTTTGACCAGTCCGATGAAAACATTTGCCATAGTTTTCAAGCGCTAGCAACATAAAGAGTGTCACACACATATAACCGGCTATCACAAAGCTGGCAACCAAAAATATGACTGATTTCATGAAAGCGGTTACCATAGATTTTAGGCGTTTGCAACACAAGGAATGTCACTTACCCGTAGCCAACCTTTTGTGGGTTTGGTTAAGGATTAAAGGCTGCGGCAGCAAAAGGGACATCCTAGGTCTCTTGTAGTTGGCGCTTCAGAGTACGAGAGAGAGATCCTCTGATACTTCCTGTTAAAAAACAAAACACTGTAGGTATTTAGCGAGCGGCTAGTTTACACCATTTTTTGGAGCCAAAATCAATGCGGTTTCATAGTGGATCTGCTTACAAAAATAATTTGAATAGGAGCGAAAAATTATTTATTAATCTTCTATTTTCAGATTTATTTTGTAACTTACAATTTGTCTTCTTGTCCAGATCGACCGGTGTCATGGGCGCTCCTGGCTCCGTCCGTGAGTCCTCATCGCGACCCCGGTGGCTCGTCCAACCCTGGCCTTAGGCTTTACAAGTTTGATACCAACAATGGAAAAGTGAGTAATTAAAAAATTAGTATTATAATACTTTTTTAAAATAGACTTGATTATTAACTTGAATTTTTTCTAACATTTTGTTTGTAAATTTAAAAAACACTTTAAAAAAACTTAAAGACTTTAAATTTCCCATTTTTGTCAGTTCACGCAAAGTTTTATGAAATAAATATTTATAGTTAAGACTCGACAACGTTTGTCCGGTCAGCTAGTTTATATTTATGACTCTAATATTAGCTTTTATATTTGTAAATAGTGTTGTTATGGGTGAATTAATGAGTGCTTTTCACATTTTTACGCGAAAAAAATCTAAACACACTTTAACGCACATAAACTTAATGACATCAAGCATCACATAAGCCATAAGCTACAAAGATGTCGTGTAGATGACGTGACTAGGGCTATTTATTTACAAGCATTATCATTCAGGTACTAGACTACACGCAGTACTACCTGGACCTGGCGGCTGCGAACCGCAACGCAGGCGCAGCGGAGTGGACGGCGGAATACAACCTGACGCAGTACTATGGGCTCCACGAGGTCTCCGCGGTGTCGCTGCACAACTTAGCCGATAAGCTGAGGATAGGGGCTCCGCATGAGACGACTGTGTTCTACAAGTAAGTGCCACTTCATAACATAGTCTTCTTCGCTTTCAGAAACCAAAGTAATCTCGGAAAATAAGTTCATCATACAAAACTTATTTTCGAAGGTTTGTGTCTTTTAAAGTTTAATTCTCCATAAAAGGTAATCCATTTAAGAGCTCTTTTAAGAGTTGATCTTAAATTCAGTATCTACTTATCGCTATTATTTGGAATGATCTAAATATAATTAAATTTATTTACAGTAATTTTACGCTCAAATGCTAGAGCATTTTTAAATGTATGTTAAATGTTTAGTATGCACCGTAAACTCGGAGACATGTGTAATGTGTATTATATTGACTTGTATATTTTCAACCATAACATAACTATATAAGCGAGTTGAAGGATGACATCAAAACAGTCAATGATACTGAGACTTTATAGATCATTTACTACCTGGTGGATATTTTAACTACTCTTTCTTTACTAGGTACCTTCGGGCGTACACTGTCAGATACGACAACAACGAGAACTGCGACGGCGCCTGCGCTCACCAGCACTTCTGCGCGATCACGTGTCTAGAACACCTTGCGTACAGGCAATGCGTGGAGGCGGCTGCGAGCGCCCTAGCTGCTGCCGGGGACTCGGCGTCGCTCGCCGCATCGAGTGCGATCAACGCGGTCACCTTACTCGTCATCGCGCTGATTCGTCTTTCGGCTTAAAAAACATTGAGTCGATGAATGTAGAATCTAGGTGGAAGACTGGTTATAAAATCGCGGTAAAAGGTTGCGGCTAATTTTGTACGGCATCTGTATTTGGGAGAGAAACGTGGGAGTGATTTGATGCAGTGAGACTAAATAGAGTTACGCCTGAAGAAAGCTATGGCTATTCATTTGTGAATTGACTTAGATGCAGTTTTTATAGATTGTTGTAATGTTGTCAGGATATCTGAATTCTTAAATTGTTGGAATGATATCTAGATTATGATTATGACGATGTTATGATATTGTCAACATGGTACTACATTCTATCAACTCATTTGTATTTTCCTCATGTAAATTGTTGCTGTCAGCTCATGTGCTTTTCTTTGGAAAATATTTTAGGTTTTCGTCTACCTAAGTTAAGTAAGCACAAATAATTCTTGTGGCAAAAATGTAATCTTTCTATAGTATCAACATTAAAATAAAAATTTCGATTTTTTCTCAATTTTTTTGTAATCCCTGGTAAAAATGTATAAAGATTGTATAGTAGTCAGGTTTTATAATAATAATCTAGTTCGACTAGAAAACTTATTTTTAGAATTAATCATTTTGTGCTTCAATTAAATGTAACAAAATAGTGTGATTAAGAAATATGTTATTGCTAGTTATAAACGCGTTTGTGATATAGCTTGCTACCACGTGGTAGATAATATTAGGTATGTTGCGGTAATTTATTATGAAGTATAAATAACAACTGAGTAACAGCTCTTTGTAACTGTAAATATTTTATTACAATGGAACTCTAATTCAAAAGTATTTCTAAGGGTAAAACAAAATAAATTGTAGAAGCAATTACTAAAAAAATATTTTAGGCGCCCAAATAATTTATTATGTGTTCCATCACACCTGACGATCGAACAGCGCTATTAGTATAACATAAAATGTTGTATTGGTTAATTATTATATATATTTTAATGAATTTGATGCTTTGGTGAATATATTTGAGTATTCATTTAATAGTGAAACGTTAGATAAATATACTATCATATTACGGCTTTTTTGAATGTAGCAGAAGCACTTATTAAACAGCTATGAATTGGTGAGTCACAAATCAGAGTGTGAATAAATGTCAGCCATCTTCAGTAATTGAATAACCATGAAAACTGTTATTAAAATAAAACTTTGGATATGGTAAATTTGTCTAGTTTGATATTAAAATAACAGCAAAGCATTTCTTAAGCTTTTTCTTGTACAAACACAAAGTTGAGTGAACATTATTAATATTAATTTAACTTTTACAGAAACTTCAAGAAAGAACCATGATTTAAATTAAGTATACTAATATTATAAAGAGGAAAGATTTTATTGTTGATAGATTCGACTACTGGACCGATTTGAAAAATTATTTCACCAATAGAAAACTACTTTATCAGCGAGTAACATAGGCTATGTTTTATCTCCGTATTCCCACGGGAACGGGAGCTACGCGGGTGAAACCGTGTGGCGCTGCTAGTGTAAAATAATCAGTAACCATAGTCATATTCTTTTGAACATACCATAGCGTGTAAATCGATGCGAAAATGAATATATGCTTTGGAACTGTTTCATTGTTTCGGCTTGCCATTTGATTAATTAATTTCAGTTTTAATTGCCCACACTTGTATCAGCTTGCATTGAAACGGAATAAAAAATATTGAAAAAGATAATAGGTTAACTTTTTATTATAGTTTAAAGAACTATTGTTAAAAATATATATAGAAAAAAAAAACGGTAACTAGAAAAATTTAGCACTACAACAAGCTTTTAAAAGGGAATGTGATTTTGTAATTATCTACCTAAGTAGGTATAACTGTAAAACTGGAATTGTCTATAATTGAACTTAAATAACTTGTATTACAATTAGCAAAATTATATTAATTGTATTGTAAATACTGCATGTAACCTAAGTTTCAGATTGTAAATGAGGAACAATTAGAATAAGACCTTAAAGTAAAACTTGCTTTTCGTGTTTCGGTTTGAAGAGACCAAATGTCTATGTAAAATAACTGTATTGTCTATGGTATCGCAAGAGCGTTTGTGTGTAAAAATAAATATGTAATGATAATTAAAAACTACGAGTATGTCCCATTTGGCTCTCTACTGTAACGTATTGTAAAAATATAATTTCTATTGCATTATAAATGTTCCCGTATCTGTAATGAAATGGATGTTTGAATTCATTTTTAATAAAGAGTTGTATTTCAATACATTGTTTTATTTTAAATCGGTTCCGCTCCGGTTATGTCTCGAAACATTACTGCTGGTAAGCTATGGATCAGTTTAAATAATAAATTCGTACTGAAAATACCACTAATTAAAATTAATAAGGTAATTATATCATCAATAATTTGACATACTTTTTATGAACTGTCATACGATTTTTACAATAGCAATACTAACATATGACGTAATACGATCTTTTGCCCTGATTTATTAATGAACTTTTACAAGTTTATAAAGCAATAAAAAATACAAATAATTGGAATTCATAAATTATTTTCATACATACATAACATCACGCCCACGATCCCCGAAGGGGTAGGCAGAGTCGAAGGAGCAGCAAGCCCCTTCAACCACATTCAGGCAAAAATAAAGCCGGGCTGGGTCAGATGGAAAATTGTGAAAAAGCAGTGACAAGCGGCTAACCTGTCGCCTACACAATCACACACCCAAAACCCGATATACCATTAGTCGCCTTTTACGACATGCTAGGCAAGAACCACAGTTGGCATATTCTTTTTAAGTCCCAGACCAACACACATGGGACAGTGGGCTGGGTTGGATGGAAAGCTGTGAAAAAGGAGTGACAAGTGGCTAGCTCGTCGCCTACTCAGTCACATACCCAAAAGCCCGTAAACCATTAGTCGCCTCTTACGACATGCTAGGCAAGAACTACAGATAGCAAATTCTTTTTTTTTGTCCCAGATCAACATGGGCCAAGTCCCAGACCAACATGAGACGAATTATTTTCGGTCGTAAATTTGGAGTAAATAATGTATAGGAACTCGTACAATGTGGGATCATCCCAATAAGCAAGCTTTAAAAATGTATTACCATTGCTAGCTGTCTAAAAAATTAAAAGTTGGTGTAATACAATGCTGCTGTATAAACACAAGGAAAGTATTCATACATACATACATATCATATCGCTCGTAATCTCCAAAGGGGGGGTTCAAGGAACAGCAAGCTCCATTAAATAAATTTAGCCAAAACTAAATTCGAGTCAACCAGATGGAAAACTTGTGAAAAACAGTGGCAAGTGGGTAACTCGTCGTTTATTTAATCACAAACTTAATAATATTATTTAGTTGGCTTTACGACATACTAGGTAAAGAACAGAGTTGTCACATTCTTTTTAATCTCAGACTAATATTATATGGGATTATTTTTAATGGGTAGTATTCCTTTAAATCAAAGTCTTCTCCGAGTACGAGAAGTTGATGCAGTCAACAGAGTAGTGGTGGAAAAAAAATCAGTCGAATTGAGAACCTCCTCTTTTTTTTTTAAGTCGATAAAAAAATGCGAGGCACTTTGCCTTGGTCTTGGATCGAAAGGTTAAAAAAAAGTAATATAGTTTTAGTATATTAAAGTAAAAACAAATATTACCATACTCTTTAGAAATAAAATATGTTGTTGAAACCACAAATACAATAGCGATATATTGTACTAAAATAAATATTGCCAAAAAAATACTTTATTTTGAATGTCAACAGGATAATATGCAGACCTTTTTTTTATTTCAATGATTAAATATAGTGCAAATATTCCTGTTTTGTATCATTCCGTATCATACATGAAGTTTTACAAAAACATATTATGTTTTTGTAAAACTTGATGTATGAATTAATGAAATTATGAATCAATTGTATCCGAACGCATGAAAAATTAAAAGGCATTAATTAGCGAACCTTTCATATCACTTTGGTAAACATTATGTTTAATATTTCACTATAGTATAGGCGTCACCAGAAAACTGTATATAAATATGTTATAATGTACTCGTATAAGTATTAGTTAGGAGTAATTCGTACAAGTTATATTGTAATCTATATTAAATCTCAATTCAATCTAATAAATATTTATATGTCTCAAGTTGGACTGGGACTTAAAATAACGTACCAACTGTGCTCTTTACCGGGCATGTCGTAACATGCGCATGCGTCATGTGGAAATATGCGCCGCCAAGAAATCCCGGGTTCAAATCCCGGATCGGTCCAAAAATCGGTGACAGTATTTCAATATTGAAATTACTCAGTAACAGTCCGGTGTCTGGAAGTTTGTGGTTTAATCATGCCTCGGAGAGCACGTTAAGCCGTTGGTCCTGCGCCTGACCGCTCTCCGGTCATGTCAGGTTACCGTCTTACCGGACTATGAGAGTAAAGTAACAGAGAGTGCATCTGTGTTTGCGCAGACATGTGTGCACTGTAATATTTCCTGCGTATCGGGCTAATCCTCGTTGGGGTTGGCCGCCGTGACCGAAGTCGGTTAGGAGGATGTTATTATTATGATGAAACACTGTTGTATTTTCTATTTCGAAGGAAACTTGCAGCCGGAATACCCACTATTCCGGTATTACCACAAATATCGCAGTAAGGATGTTAAACCTGGGTCGGTATACTCTACATAGGACACGTCGCTTCAAATCCCGGAGGATTCGGCAAGATCACGTTCATTGCATATGAGCCGGCTCAGCGTCCGCGACTGTTGACGCAAGCTGATAATAATTACGATTAATACTCTGAGCTTATTTTTAATTATTAGCGATTACACTTCGAAAATGTAGTTGCCGTTTTTTTTTGTTTACATAACCGTGCAACGGTGTTACGAATTATCCGGGGTGATGTGTAAATTTATTTAGCTGATTAGTTTTCGTACAAAATTGTATGTTTTATTTTTATTTTTATTGAATTGAATGATTTTTTTAAACATACCTACGTTCTTTAAAATATTGGTCTGATAACAATATATAATTTACTATATTAGCTTTACTTGTAATATGTAATCTAATTTACTTCACTACGTGAAATTAATTTTCTAAATCCACGTAGGAATTAAGAAGTCAGGAGCCTATTTATATTTTTTATTATTATATTTTTATATGATTATATTTTTATTTTTGGATAAAATTCCCAATGTTATTGTTTACTTTTAATGCGCAACTTTATTAATAATAATATTTGAGACATAAAACATTTGGTGCGTTTTAATGTTTCATATAGCTTTCGCCGACTATTCTGGCGGGCAATAAAAGTTGTAATGGCGACGATACGAAAATTACCGCAGCCCCAGTGAAATTGATATCAGCGAACCAGCTCATATTTTATAATAATTATTATTCAAAAAATTTAAAGTACCTCTTTTCTGCAAACTATTTCTTGTCATTATAACATTTAAACTCCCCTTTTAATTGCCTAAGTGTGACTGGTCCATCTGACCTATAAAAAAAAACATAAAAAAATCAATTAAATCTGGAACCTCCTTCTTATTTTTTGAAATCGGTTAAAAATCACAGGCTTGTGGGAGAGTGTTTATGAAATAAAAAAATATGTTTCTGTATTAAATATAAAAAATCTTGTCGTGTATAAAAATTTGGTTAAATATAAGACATTTCTCAAGAAGTACCTCGACTAAGATATTTGGTGAAGTGGTCTGGTATAAATAAAAAGTATAAGTGATGTCCTGACATAGTGTCGGATTGTATAAAGGCTTTGTTTTCTTTTAACGTAGCGTTTTTATTTTCTATTATTATTGTTTTCAATTAAATTGTAATAGCATATTAAGTAACGCAACTCATGTACAAATTAATACCTAAATATACATCTACGTTTAAAAGCACCGCTACAGTTACCTTACCGTCATTGCGCAGTACCCCATAAAACGTAGCCTACTTAGAAAAAATACCAACATCTACTTTATTGGACAAAGCGAGTTCACGCGACGACCTTATACCCACGATATTATCGGGCGCATACCCACACATAATAAAAACAAAATGAGCTTGCTTTGTGCTAATAAAATATTCGAGAAATGGCACCTAACTCACTTTCATCGCTTCAAAGTAATTATGGAAGTAAAAGGGTATATACTTTTTTATAACGTAAAAGGCAAAAAATTCAGTCGAATTGAGAACCTCCTCCTTTTTTTTGAAGTCGGTTAAAAATTGTGACAAAATTGTGTTAGTAAAAATAGGTGCTTACATTAGGTAAAGTGTGTTCGTATTTGTATTTAATTTATGTAGGACATACTTTCACGGTAGCACTTTTTTGATATGAAAATAGACTTTCACAAAGAGGATAAAAAATATATATCTAATCTTCATGAGTGAATGCCGTTATATGTTGGTGTTTACACAAAGGAAGTGTTTGAGAAGTTTATATACTCGACTATTAAATACCGCTGACGAAATATATTAATGTATTGAGAAATAACCCAACTTTTTAGATTATTTTGGATCGTTTTTAATTCATTGATGTACACAATGGAGAAGGAATATTGTCTTTGCTACCTTTTCAAAGATGAATGCTCAAAAGAAAAGAGAAATTACTCAAGAAAACCAGTACTAGTTCACAGCAAATACATTGTGAAAATAATCTGAAAGATAAAGTATGTTTGTTACTAGATATTTTAACTTTTGAATCAACTGTCACGAATATTTTTATTCATAATTCTAGAGGTAGAGGAAAGGGTCCCAAATGCATAAAAGTACTCATTTTCAAGAATTAAAGAACCTCCATTACTGCGAAACCGCAAGAAAAGTAAGCAAACATATATTTATAAACCTATTGCATGATATTCACATGAAAACATTACAACAAACTCGCGCTAAATAAAGTATTTAAGACTTCAGACATATTTCAGCCATTTCTAAAACAGTACGAGAGACCAGTTTAATTCCTAATTTACTCGCTCATAAGAAAAATAAATCCAGCAGCAGACCAACTTATCCGCTAAAGCTAATAGGCCGTTAGCAATAACTCCAATATCTAAGCTCGAGCGTGGACGAACTCCTCACAAAGTTAACCGAGCAACCAGCAAGTTACAACTTAGCAGTACTCGTACGATTTACGCTGATTCATAAATAAGTAGTTAACTTTCAAGCGGTTCCGTGGGTATTAAAACTGCTTACACAGCTCTCTGAACTCAACACACTTACACGGCTATTATACGGAGTCTGAAGCTACTGTAATACGGAGGCGCCGAGACACAATGACTAGATGGAACAAAGGCAGGCACAAATGTAAAAGAACAGAACCTGAAAAGAGAAATAAACAGAACATAAAAACAAAAGACGATGAATGCTGCCGTTACACTTATTTTAAAAGGGACTGTTAGCAATGTTCGTTAATTGGCACTGCCTGTTTTTATTAATCAGCTAAATAACTATTTATTTAGCCTCTGGTTCATTATAAGTTTAAATATAGAACAATACCTTTAATCTTCTAGTAATTTTTAAAACAGGATTTTTCAAATATATGTACGTATTTATGTACGTACGTGCAGTTATAAAACTTTACACAATAGTTGCAGTCTTCGAATACAAATTCAACTGCAACTATTAAAGAATGTAAACACAACTTTAGTATCCCAATGAGGCAGTGCCCTAAAAGACATGTACTGGCAAGATGCTAGTCCTGTTTTATCAAGAGACCGCGTATCGACTTTCGTGCTTTGCATAAATTTGCATGCAAAGATGTACACTGAACCAGCCAAGTCCTTTATCAGTCTTTATCTAAATTTAATCTTGCTCTAAGGGCCCCAAAGAAATTTAGCTAAACAGAAACGGCAATTCAGTGAATTAGCGTTGGGTCGAGTCCGGACAAATTTTATTACATTTTCTCATAGTTTTTTTGCAAATTCTTTTCGGCCGAAACAATTGGAATGATATGATAACAATCCTTGGTTAATTCGATAGTCAGACATGTTATTTAAATAAGACGGCCTTGGACCAAACACTTGATATGTTAATAAACATAACCCATATGTTTACATAGTATGTAGAATAATTTTTACATAGTAAGATTTTTTTTTGGTTTGGAATCATAGGGGAAGAAAGGGTGAATCTCTTTGATGTTTTTTGGCCAATTGTATGAATGACAAAGAGTTCTATTGATTACTCGCAGACTTGAGACAAAAGAGGAGGCACCAAAGACTATGAATAATACCTTTCTTCTTTCGAAGTCAAATTCAAAATATCTTTATTCATATAGGCTCCAAAATATACAGAAGATATAACCTGATTCAAAGTGATTCTAACGAGAAGAAGTATGATATATGATAATAGTTGACTCTTAATTTAAAGATTCTGGCCCGTTGGTCGAGTGGTTTGAGACCCTGGCCACGAAACTCAGAGTCGCGGGTTCGAATCCCGCTAGGGGCAAATTTTTCGTGTGATGAACGTAGACATTTGTACTCGAGTCATGGATGTTTATAAACGTATTTAAGTATATCTATCCGTGCACCTAGTATCCAAAGCACAATCATTAGCTTAGTTTGGAACTAGGGAATTGGTGTGTCAGTCTGTAAAATTTATTTATTATTTATTTATTATTCATGTAATGAATACGTGTGTTTTTTCTGTGTCTGGGTGTTTATATCCAAAATTTAAGTATATATCTGTAATACCACTGTTAATTCTGATATACGGATAACAACACAAGTGCTTAAGCTACTTACCTCGTAGTCAGATCAATGTATGTGATGCCGTCGAATATTTATTTGTTTATTTATTATTCTAACTACATTATTTGACTACGTCTAACACGTATGCTATAGAGCTAAACGCGGTCAACACTATGCAGTTGGGCTACGTCGTAGTAGTTCGTAGTAATCTGTCGGAGTCATGCTACGTCGTAATATTATGTTTAACGTAGGGCCCAGATCGTACATTGTCGTGTATAAACTACGTTTTTTGTTACCATTTTAAATTATTGCGATTATCTTAAATTCTTTCATTCAAGTCAAAACTGAATGAAAACTTATAGTAAATTAATTTAAATAATATTTTTACTTCTTTTTTGGTTTTTAAATGTTAAATTCCACAGAGAGATTCATACATTTACAATAAATTGGTATACAGATATTGCGGTTAGCTTTTTCATTTTTGTTTTATAGGTGTAAGTGCCAAGAAATAGAATAGCCTATGAAAAAACAGTATGCGCATTAGTTCGATTGTTTCAAAAATTTGTAAAATTTCTTCTAATTTACAATATATAAGCCGAAGTCAAACAATAAAACATGTAAGTATGTAAATAAAAAGGAAACCTTACTATTATTAATACCAACAATGGAACTAGTCTTAAAAAACAAATGAATCTACCTTGAAACGTAAAATTGAAAATGGCCTCACCGAAATACTCCGAAGCACTTTTTAGATGGAGTGTACTAAGCGCCACTTGTTTATGCGGAAAACATGATACCCCCTCCGGTACATTACCCAGCCATGTATCATAAAATTTATCAGGCATTCTGTGGAAATAACAAGAGTATAATGTCACGGCGTCTACTCTATGAAGGGGAAAAAATAAATCTTCACAGCCCATTGTCTCCCAACGCAATTGAAAACCTATCACCGATCGATACGGCTTAAAATTCCTCGGCAACCGGTGTTTATAATATCAAACGTATTTATTTGATGTAGTTTTGGTTGCCTTGTTATAATTGCAATAACTGCCAATCGAATTGAAAGGTAGGCTCGGTTCTATTAGGCATAATTGGAAGCATTTAGCTGGAGGCAGAAGCGAATCAATATCGGAGTTATTAAATGTGATATCGTATAAAGCAATTAACGTTTATGGTTTAGTATTGAATGGCGAGGCTGAAACACAACAATGTGGGTAAAATGTTACCTTCATTGATAACTTTGGATTTCATTTAATAATGTTACAAACTCACTGTTTCATATATACAAGTTTTCTTAATTAAACAAGGTAATTTTTGAAACATACAAAATCTCAAAACTGTTTGGATAGAATCGTTAATACAATAAATTTTTCGTGATGTTGAATTATATTGATTTTTAAATAAAAATATTTGACCCGTGTTTGGGTTTTCGAGATCAGACTAGACTACAAATCTTATAACCTTCAAACTGGATTATGAAAAAAAATGCGATCTAATTTAAGCATTAGGTATTACAAACAAGAAAATCATCAAAAAATAGATGAAAGATAGCTTATGTATTATTCTAATGTATAAGCTATACTATTGTAAAGTTTCATTAAAATACATGCAGTAGATTTTGCGTGAAAGAGAAACAAACATCCACACATTCATCCATCAATACAAATTTTCGCGTTTATAATATTAGTGAGATTATTCGTTCTCTCCAACACTTGTTTACTCCACACATTTAATTTTCCAACGTCGCTGTAAATAATTAACTGAAAGTTGAAGTTTTACTTCATAAGCGATACTATCTTAATTAAAATGGGTGCTTATTCCAAGAAACTTTTTATTTGTGACTGAACTGAGAGATTTGGTACAGCCAAACTTATTTTCATGTACAGTTATACGAAGAACAGTAAGACAACTGAGGTTTGTCATGAAACTGAGAGATTTATTAAATCTGTTATTGACTATTTTGGATTTTACAAAGATTGCACATTGTTATGTCAAGGTGCGTTTGATTTTATCAAACGCAAAATATGTCTTAGGAAATAAGTAAATAAATATAAAAAAATTCTAGACTGACACACCAATTCCCTAGTTCCAAACTAAGCTTATGCTTGTGCTATGAATGTAAATGACCATGTTCATCACACGAAACATTTGCCTCTAGCAGGATTCGAACCCGCGACCCTTGGTTTCGTGGCCAGTGTCTCTTACCACTCGACCAACGGGCCAGTCATAAGTATCAGATTCGATAATGTCAATTCATATTATGGTTTTGCCACTAGTTCTAAATGTTCAAAATGAAACATCCCGAGGGGATTCCGACAACAAGAACGGGACTTACCTATTTCTCACACAAAACAAACATTGAAAATGCTAATGAGACAACCAAACGAATTAAGCTGAAATCTTTTGCGATGCGTATAGTCTGATTTCCTTCCTAGACGTACCTGCTATCATAGATACAGATATAATATACACAATAGAGGTTTACTCTACTTTTTTATACTGTTCCTGTTTCCATCTCACAAATAAGTAACGCGTGAGACTCATTTTCAGACTTGAACAAAAGAAAACTTCTGCTTCGAATTTGTTCTAAAGCTTTTGCGAGTTGTAAATAAATTATTTAAGCCGTATGTGTTATGCTTTGTTAACATTTTATTAATTATGTTTCGCAGAATGAAAATAACTCTCTTAAAAATAATATTTAAATATTTACTATTTTAATTACATGTCGGAAACGTATTCGCATATGAAAAATAATTTATAATGACTAAACATTATAAAAAAGAGGGCTGAACTTCATCTGTATCTCTAAGCGCGATAAACTTAAAAATGAGTGAACAGATTTTTATGTAATTTGCACCAATGAAAGGAGCAATTCATAAGGAAGGCTTAGGCGTATCTGAGTGCTTAGCCAAATGCGCGCCAGCGATTCCATAACGAACTTCGCTACCGCTCATATCGCGCCACAAACTTGTTTACTAAGAACTAATAGTGCTGAACTCGGAGTTAGTTCCCGATTTGTCCACCCGAATAAGTTTGTGGCGCGATACGAGCGTTAGCGAAGTTCGTTATGGAATCGCTCGCGCGCATTTGGCTAAGAATCCTGCTGCTAAGAACCATGTGAAGCAAGGGCGGGACGCCATATAAAATTATATGTTGGTATTTATCTTCACAGAAGAACAACTGGGGGATAAAGATCGGTACAAGGTACAGAGTGTCTGATTTTTTTTTATCTAGATACACTTTTTAACGTAGGATATTATCAAACGATCAGTCAATGTTAACATCTAAGTGATTAAGTATAGAACCGAATCAGCTGACTGTTAGTCGACCCCACATAAGTTAAAGCTTCATCCGTGAAAACCTTCATTGATCTATTAGGGGTCCGCCATCAAAAAGCCCACTAAAAGCTCAATGGCCAACCGTTAGCCCTTTACCTTTCAATTTATGGCGTCTATAGAAAAATATGGTCATTCATTTTGAATTATTACTCTTTGTATTGAACCCTCTGCGTGATATGAATCATCCGCTTTGAAATATTTTGAGAGCGTAGTCAAATGACGAAACTATGTAGGACCATAGACAGCAGAATACAATAGCTATGAAAGAACACTAGAAATTTCTGCAATACAATACAGGGAAAGTTTTATTTGTCCAATGTTCATTAAATTGCACTGTTCCGTTGTAACTATTGTTTTAGTTATTTGAAGAGCGGTTGAGTAACTGAGGGTTAGCGAGATCGTATGCAGTACTTTCGTCATTGTTAGTTAAAAATTTTGATATTTGAAACTTTGAAAAAACTGACTGTAAAACCGATTTAAAAGTTGCATGGCTTACGTATTGGCTCGTAAAATTTGTTTTAAAATTCAAAGATGAGTTGTACTATCTTGTACTTGTTTTGTTGGCTATTAGGCATGTATAGCAATCAATGCGACAACAGCCTATCAAATTTTAATAAAATTTTATGGTGTAATTATTAGTGTGGTAATTTATGTAAATTTAAAGTCTACAGCTTAGACATCCGTTCAAAAATTGTACATAACAAGGCAGAAGCAACAACCACGATACTTAAAAGGGAAGGAAATATTGACACTATCGACAACGTCCCGCAAGGTCCATTGATAAACCGTCAAAGCATTAGAGAGGGCAATTTCTGGCGAATATTTCAAAGCAAATAGCATCGGTTTGAGGAGGGTATGACAAGAGGGTGCGGAGTGCCAATTATAATGGCGCGAAAGGTTACGCGCACCTGATGTATGGAAGAGGTGAGCCTGGCTTTTGGACGAATGAGGTTTGGAGGCAAACGCCGAAATACCCTAGTTTCTATGGGCAGGTATGTCAGAGTTGTGTAAGTCTCACAACACGTGAACATACTCCAGTTTCTATGGTCATGAATGTCAGAATCTTGAAGTAGCTGAATCTTTATTGCTCGTGAATAATTAATTATTAATATTCCCAGTGCCATTACTTCCGATTTTTAGTCAAGGTTCGCATGCACTACGATGCAAGACTGTAATAGTCTAGTTAAACACATTGAAGCAATTGTCTTTTGATCTGTGCAATCTTTACACAAAAATAGACGAACTTAAACATTAAATACATAAAAGTTTAAATGTATATGTTGCTGTAATAGCTCGAAATATGGTTAATTCTAAGATTTTCCAGTAAAACCTAAGATTTACCAACTCTTAACGGTAAAAGTCCGAATAGGTGTAAAATTCGAACTTTTACCACCATTTACTTAGTAAATCTTAGGATTCTTTACTTGGAAAATTTTACCTAACCAAACCTAACTAAGATTAGATTATATTATAGGTTAGGTTAGGTAAGGTATTTTTTTAATCAGGTTAATAAACCTAACCTAACTAACCCATAATATAACCTAACCTAGAAATGTTTACATTTACCAACTCATGTCGGTAAATCCTAAGATTTACTAGTAAAACTTAAGATTGACCAATATACGGGCTTTTACAGTAACATTATACACACTAAAAATAATACTGACGGGTCGGGAACGTGGTCTCAAGCAGACTCTTCTTGTTACCACATTACATACATGTTTCATAGTCAATGTCAAAATACTCTTTAATAATATAGGTTTGAAACAAACACTTATAAATCGTCAATTCAACACGAAAATTACTAATAATATGAATCTATCACCGGTTCGGAATGTTGCTTCTACCGAGAAGAAAGCGGCAAGAACAACATCTTTTACAAGGGTGAATAGATCATATTTGCCTCTGAACCATGTCATGTAGTCGGCTTGTCAGACACCAAAATATAAAATAACGATGTTTACAAAATTAAGCATAAATGAACCAGACCAGAGCAGTTTAGTCCAATCAATATTTTTGTAGTGATAATGCAACGTGAAAGTTTAAAGTCATATAAAAGTACGAATCTACTACTCACAATCCTACTAATATTATAAATGCGAAAGTTTGTATGTATGGATAGATGTTTTTTACTCTTACCCAAAAAAAAATCTACTAAATAGATTTTAATAAAACTTTAGAATAATATAGTTTATACACCCGAATAACATATAGTGTTTCATCGATGTACCATGCGAGCGAAGCCGCGGGCAGAAGCTAGTGTTAAGTAAACATACTTCTCAAAGCACGACAAATATGAAAGATTCGACATTTTATATATATTAAAGTTTGTACGTTTACCAAATAACCGATAAAATATAACTCCTGAATGAAATCCCCTGAAATGTTGGGCACAACTTGTACATTTAACGGTTCTAATTTCTATATACCCATAGGATAATTAGGTCACGTCTTAATTACTTTTCCCGGACATTTATTGACATAAGGTAGTTCTAAAATATTTGCAGAACCAGAGGCAAGGTAATAGAATTTCTGAGCCCCATTTCAAAATCTAAGCTGTGAAAACATTTTATATGTATAAGGATAATGAAGCGTATTATGTCAGAATATGCCGATGTGACTTGAAAGGAATTATGTTGGATTTGATTTACCTTCTACTCATAAATCGTTTTTTGTACAAATTTTGCTTACTCTCGCAATTTAACAGTAAATTAAGTTTCATAAAATTCTTTATTAACATTTCTGAATTTGATGCCTCGTTAAGGTAGAAATCAATTATTTCGTTGCTTTTATATAAAGAAATTCAGAAGCAGATGTTTTGAAAATTTAATATAACTTTCAATGTGATAGATTTAAATGGTCAAAATTATTAGTGCTCTTTAGATGGATATGAAATAAAAATACCTTTTATTATATACTTAAAAATAGACAGAACTCCATTTGATTTTAAAAGATGAAAATTCCTATTCCACCAAGCAAAAAAAATATTGTTAATTTTTATACTAGTTTTCAGTAGAGTTGTATATGGTTTCTAGATCGTAAAAGTAGGTCAAAGAACTAATGCATTAACGCTGTCAAAAATATGTTTTTGACTATTTTATTGACGTGACAATCGTCTTCGTCTTCATTTCTTTGAGTTCGGGTTCACTTTATAAATACATTTACAGACATACGCCACACCCAAACCCAAAATGTCATACGCAATGGCCTCCACCGTGCTCAAACGCTCAAGTTGTTTGTTTATCCAAGCACTATATTGTATTTTCGTTTGACAATACATTTCCCATATTACAGGTTGGATACACAAATGTCGAGGTGGGTAGGGAAATTTATTCTATTAAGGAAAATAGTTCCGCATCACTGGCATACGGGGTAAGTGGCTATTTTAATACGATGCTTATTTTCAATACGAGAGGGTTCGATCGCTTTTGTACAGTCGACTTCAATACCAGCTTAACATAATATTTAGAGGAATCCGCTTTTCTGAATTGGCGAGTACCGAATCGTTCGTAAATATGTGAACGAGGTAATTAAAATAAATTAACTAAACTTCACGCCACTTCTCTAGCGGGGTAGGCAGAGAAAACCGAACGCCGTATGGCAATTAAATGCCTTTTATTTTAGTTTTGTCGTTGCATTATACTGTAGTTTAAATTTACTTGAATATTTTAAAAGAAAAACACAATGACACAATTTTAGTTCCAAATGAATTTTGAAAATGGGTTGAACGGATAATAATAGGTAACGAATACTATGAATATGGATATAAACAAAAGCTTTTATCAGCTCTCGAATTGATTTTAACGTAGAAAGACTAAACCTGACATGTAAAATAGTTTATAATATTCTTCATCAAAAAAAACCAAACAGTACAGTTTTAATAGAATTTACAAGATATTCCACAGCGCAGTTTGTGTATAAGCAGTTGCGTGTCCAGAACGCATTAAAACTATCACGAGCGGACTCTATACACCTGTAAAGCATTTTCTAAAACGGTTTCACGGCAAAATCTCGGTCCAATATCGCCGTTAGAATTACACCCACTGTCCTCGTAAAGATAAATTATTGGGTCCATTCACACCGAAGTGAATTTTGACTAAACATTGTCTAAATATGAAGCGAACATTGATCGATTGGAATACAGTTTCTCAACTTAGCAATTGAAGTTCAAAGCCAAAGGTCTGGCGTGAACCAAAACGCATCGAATGTAAATAGGGGATAATACTGGGTCAAAAAACTATCATTCTAATTAGTCCGTTCTTATCACCTTTGGGCTACTATTGCTTTTAAATAGAACAATGAATTTTAACTTTGAAAGATGTCTTTAAAAGACGAATCTTTTGGCCGAACTTCGGTGTCGTGGTTAAAAAATCACTTAAAATTTACATAAATTAATTTATATGCAGTTTTATTCACATCAAAGGCTTTTTAAAAGTTTTAACTTCCATTTTGCATTTATTAATTTTTTATTTACATCTAAACAAAATACAAAAGAGGCCTCTTAACAGTTCCATAGTTGGTATTTGTCCTTCTACCATCGATACCAACGTTCAAGCCTCGTTTCGGTGTGAGTGTCCCCGCTCATAGATAGCAAGCGGGACCTGGCAGCGGGCCCAATGGAGCGTCGGTTACCCGAATATAGGCGCCCAAGACGCGTCTTTCTAGATTGCTTAAGTGAAATCTAAGCAACGAAAAATTACCTACTACATATAACGTCCTCCATCTATAAGTATCTCCTCTTTACCTATATCACCACAACGTTCCCACTTCCCGGTATATTAAAAAAAAAGGGAACACTAAACAGAGATGCGTGTGAGCTGGCTCCACCATTTCCTCAGTAATTCGTGTGACGGCAAAGGACGGATTAACCGTGGCCTCCGAGGAAAAATGCTGGAGAGGGCTCTGGGAGGGCAATTAGTAACCGCGGGGCATGATAATGATGGAGTGTGCGCTTATGGGATACATTGGATGCCGAATTTTTGGGTAAACATTGTGGCTTTTTTGTGTCTTTATGGCTGGGTGTAGGAAAAACCGCTTGGTTGAGTTTAAGCCTTTTGAATTATTGATTTAAAAACTTGAAGACAGGACTGTTTGAGAATGTCTTGTCTATTCTACAATATTTACAATATTAATACTGTTTTAAGTTTAATACCTGAAAACAGTATTAATATTGTAAATATTTTATGAAATAATATTGTCTACTAGTTAATTTAATTAATTTTACGTCTATGGATGCAGTAATATCTATATGTTAATTATACCTATTAGTGCTTAAAATAAAATTAACCAATGGTAGTAATTAAACATTTCCAAAAACCTGAAAGACATACTTAAATATCATATCATACTCAAGCCCCTTTAACCACATTCATCCAAAAACAAAACTGGGCTGGGTTAGATGGAAAATTGTGAAAAAGTAGTTACAAGTGGCTAACTGGTTGTCTACACAATCACATACCCAAAACCCCATATACCAGTAGTCGCCTTTTACGACATGCTAGGTAAGAAACACAGTTGGCACATTATTATTTTTTTCAGTCCCAGACCAACATGGGACAACTTGGAACGATTTACACCTTTTTAAACAATTTCATATTCAAAATTGAGAATAAACCTGAAATCCTCTATCATTTAGTAATAAATGGATGAATATTATCATCTTGTATCACTGAAGCTGAAACAGATACTGTTATGGTTTTGAAAGAACTATATACCGTATAGGAAAGAACTATATACAGTTGACAAGCTCGATGGCGCATTCGGTAGTGATCCTGCCCCATGCGCCAAGAGTTGTCGGTTCGATCCCCACCCAGGACAAACATTCGTGTGATGAATACTTGTGTTTGTTCTGTGTCTGGGTGTTAATATCCAATATTTAAGTATATATTTGTAATACCATTGTTGTTTCTGATATCCGTAACACAAGTGCTTAAGCTACTTACTTCGGAGTCAGATCAATGTATGTGATGTCGTTGAATATTTAGAATATTTATATATTTGGAATTTTATTTATTTATTTACCATAAAAAAAGGTGTAACCGAAATGAATACCTACTGAGGTATTCATACCACCATAACTGGTAAACCTCAGTAGGTTTACCCGTTTCTCCACTTATGACGCTATTTAACAAAGTTACCGCCAAGTTAGAATGAGCTTTGCAAGCTTAAAATAGCATTATTCCGAATTCACCCGACATTGTTTCACCTGAAGAATTTACGTTTATCTCTTGTCAAAAAGTTAACTCTCAATTAAGCCATTATCTAAGTTGGGACAACAAACAATTCGTTCGTAATTAGGTAGATTCGTGTTGACAACTTGGGCCGGTGCCTTTTAGATTCGATGGGGCTTTCGGAAGAGCAACTTTGTAATGAGGTTTTTGAGTATTAAACAGATGACGAGTCCGGTGGTATATTGGTTAGATTGTTATATATATTTGTATGTAATATTCTGTGGTAAATTATATACGAATATAACTATACGTGGAAATATTCTTTATTCAAAATCGTATCGAGTGATATTGAGATGATATAAATATCTCATTTTGCTAATCTTCTTTTTACATTGGTTATTTTTTTTTTCTAAATTGCAAACTAGCGTTTGTTTCCGGTTCCACCCACGTGTAATTCTGTTAGAGACTATCATGTAAAGCATAGACTTTCTAAGAATTTAAACTTGCCAAGTGCCAAATTTCATGGCAATCAGTTAAATAGTTTAGAGATGAAAACGTAACAGACCGACACAGACAGACTTACATAGCATTTATAATATTAAGTAAGGATAATGCATAATTTGATTGTTACTAGTTAACCGACTTCAAAAAAAAGGAGGAGGTTCTCAATTCGATTGATTTTTTTTTCAGTTACTGTTGAAGCAAGGGAGGTGTGTATGGATCGTGCCATATGGCGTTCGGTTTTCTCTGCCTTAGTCACTAGTTTCAGTACAACTTCGAAATTTGAAATTGATAATTCTATAAATAGTATTTAAGACCTTGAAACAGTGACCTGAAGGGGTTTGATTAAAAACGGTATTATTTTACGGTAAACATTTCGAGCATTCCAGTCGAGCCAAGAGCAGTCGAGTCGAGTGGCACAAAGTTTTGTCTAAATACGGGAAAACGGCTCTTTTGGAGATTTGAGCGGAGTTTTTCCGCGTCATCCCTTGTTATATGAACAATGAAATGGAGAACAGTATGCCATTGTACTTGCATATTCAAAATCCAATGAAATAATAATTAATAAATCAATTCTTCATTGATCTTTATATCTACAAAAATTATCATCTTCTTTTCTAAGTTAGAGTCTAGCGACTAATATAACGATATTAGTTATTAACGATATTGACTCTGGATTCAGCGGGTCTGGTTATTACATTGAAGAGTCTGTCTATCTGTGCTGCGTAATTTTTTTTTTGACGCGGGAAAATACGTTACGCACCGTCTACCCTACATGGGTGGGCAGGGTAGTGTGTTGGACTCCCGGGGGCCTCTGAAATTGGAAGCCTGCTCCGGCCGAAGAGTGAAAATGGCCGGGGTATACCCAATAACATCCCGCGGTACCTTTCATCACTCGAGTGGAGGGACATTATGGTTATGGTTGCTCCTAACTACCATAACGTGCTGCGTAGATAGGGCAACCAGATGAACTGGATCAGAGTTATTCTATATTATCACCTATAAAGCCTGGTAAACAATTTTCGAATATTTTTCAAAAAGTTTTGTAGCGATAATATCCATTGCTTGCAAAACTATATTTTTAATTGCGGGTAATTGTTAAGTAATTCATTGCGCTTTTACGTCACAGCATGCCATTGCCATACAACACTAAGCAAGCATTGCATTTTCATAACTGAGTCCATAATTTAATATAATTACTGTACCTAAATTATGGAAGCAATAAAATTATTTGTTTTTATTTGAAACCATAAAAAGATAAAGATTTCAAGTGACCTGCAACGGATCTACAAAATAATCTTTTTCGTTTACCATCCTCGCTATACTATGCCGAGGAAACTCCGAGGAGAGTCCTTGTGAGTCGGCCGACTTATTGTTTGAGAAAAACTTTTAATAATGACGGTCAAGTTGGTAATTGTGAATTAAGCAGCTACGCTTATGCTGGGAACGTTTTGAGGAAAACAATTCGACGGCGCAGCAATTGTTTTGTCTTGACGTGTTGAGACGGTGAATTTAAATTAGGTACAAGTAGATTTATAAATCTATGCTTAAAGTTATTTATGGAGGCCTCATAAAATCACTTACAAATCGTGAGTTTACATAACATAAATTACCCCTAGCTGGAGTCGAACCTGCGACCCTCAATTTCGTAGCCAGGGTCTCTGACCACTCGACCATCGGGCCAGTCAACTATTCTATAATCTATATATCTATTCTATATATACATATGTCGCAGCAATCTTAAATTAGCCAGCATATTGAGCGTCTAGGCCGTTCATCAAACGTCGGCCGGTTGCAGGTTATAAACCTTTTCTCCGCAGGCAAAACCATGAGCAAAAGTTAGTGGATCATAATAACAAATCGTTTGTCATCAGAATGGATTTATGCCTGCAAAATTTTCCTTTACGAAACAAAATAAAAGAAGATTGAAATTGTTAACGCATTACGATTGTAACCCTTCATTCATTTACTCGTATAAGTGTTCATGATATATTCATCATTGGAGAAAAACAGCCCCTTTCATGTGTATGACATGTTAAAATCTGCTCACATTGAATAACAAGCGTGGCCCATTATCTGTGCAATCTGTTTGATGTATGCATGAGGTTATTATTAAGTAATAATGTACTGAGGGAGGCTTAATGAAATGAGATCCAATATGGCTTTAACGGCAGTTCGTTCGACTTCAATTATGAGCCGACGGATTATACGTTTCATTATAGGCTAATTATCGGGACCTAGGGTAACTATAGTCCTAATTGAAATCAGATCTGTTGCTATTTAGTTATAAAGAGTCTATTTAGATATCATTTCATGATATAGCTTCCAAAAAAAAAATCGTTTATGAAGCATTTCTTTAAAAGCAGACTGGCTACTTTATTTAGAGATTTATTTCTTAAATAATAAAAATATATATATATATATATATATATATATATTTTCTCCAACAAGTCTGTAATAGCATTCAGATATCAGATAATTATGTTTCAAATGTCTATAGATTACGGTGACTATTTACCATTAAGCAGGTGCATGCTTATTTGAAGCGCAGTGGACGAGTCTGAAATTAATAAAAATTGTCTAAAAGAATATATACCTACTAGAAGCGCCCCGCGGTTTCACCCGCGTATTTCTGATTCCCGTGGGAATATGGAGATAAAATATAGCCTAAGACACTTACAAATAATGTGAGTTTCTTTTAGTAAAATATTTTTATAAAACTGTTGAGTAGATCTAGAAACAGTAGACCTACAAACTTACAAACTTTACTTCTTCATAATATTAGTATGGATAAGATAAAGTACACCGAATAACAAAAACCTGTCTTCTCCTACCTTTTTATCTCGATAAAATAAACCTGGGTCGGTCCATATGATAATCTTCAATGTAAAGGACCTTAAAGTAGGTAAGTTCGCTACATTATGTCCTCATTTAATATAATGTGATATAGATATAATAAGCGGTCCTATCAAAACATCTAAACACCATAGATGTAGAGGGGTAGTGGTTCTCAAACATTTCGTCTCCCAGCAACAAATTTATTAGTTGTCAGTTTCAGTTAAATTGGATTGAAACTGTGTGACCTTAAATGAATTAGTAGTCAAAAGAACAAGTAAGGCCCTTTGACCACATTAAGTAACAAATTAAATTGAGTCAGTTTAGAAGGGAAATGAAACTCAATGGAATTGGTGAACTTTTTGATAATAAACGTCTTTTACAATAGGCTAAGCAAGGAACATAATTGCAACATTATTTTTGAGTCACAAACCGATATGGTATGCATACATATCATCACGCCCGTAATCCTCGATAGGGTAGCAAACCCATCGAGGATTACGGTACGCGTCAACATGGTATGATAATGACAATATAATTGGGGGTGATTGCGTGTGGGAGGGTGTGATTTATCGGATAGTTTGAGAACCGCACGTTTTATAGTGATTATTCAAACAGGAAACATGGGTAGCGTCTTTGTTTGCACTGTTTAATGGACAAATATTGGTGGTTGGTGCATTGTTCAAAACGTGACTTAATACCACTTCGGGGCGTTCGAGTGAACCGCCGGTATAGTGTTTATGGGCGATGCGTGTGTGTGCTCTTTAAGGACTGAATTAGACTTGACTAGACTACTTGAAATTGTTGCTTTTAAGAAGCTTTGTATGACCTTTATTATAGAATCTCTAGTCGTGTTTTGAGCGGACCCCGACTAACTACAGGACGTAACACCAGGAGGATGATGATATTACAGAATCTCTGTTGCAGTTATTGCAGTTGACTGGCCCGTTGGTCGAGTGGTCAGAGACCCTGGCCACGAAACCAAGGGTCGCGGGTTCGAATATTTCGTGCAAATATTTCGTGTGACGAACATGGACATTTTTACTCGAGTCATGGATGTTTATAAACGTATTTAAGTATTTCTATCCGTTCACCTAGTATCCATAGCACAAGCTTATAAGCTTAGTTTTGGACTAGGGAATTGGTGTGTCAGTCTGAAGAATTTATTTATTATTTATTATAGTTATAACTACCACTTCAGTTTTTCTTAGCTTTATACCATAACATGTTTTTTTCGCTTTCGCAAAGAGCGGTGGTAGCTCAATGGTAAGGACACGCGCTTCTTAACCGAGGAGTGCGAGTTCAAGCCCGGGCATGTAACTCTGGATTTATCAAATCTATGTACGTATTTATACCACTAGCTTGACGATGAAGGAAAACATCGTGATGAAACCTGCAAATTCAAACAACTTTGGATTTGTAACCATGATCCAAAAATTGTCTGGTTCCCCTATCTTAGGGTTACGAAGGCCAGATCGGCAGTCGCTTCAATGTAATTACCAGACTTGCTAAATTCTGGATCATGGTCTAAGCGGACCCCGTCTAAACACGGGACATAATGCTAGGAAGATGATGATTGTTTTCACTTTTTGTCCCGTTGTTAAAATAAGGCGAAACTATTGTGTTTTTTTGTGACGATAAAAGGAAAATAAAGTTATTAACAATTTATTGAGATGAACAGTTTTATGCTCCTAGAAATATATTAATGACACAGTGGTTGATACATATACAATTATATATATGATGGCAGTAAATCCCAAATATATAAATATTCTAAATATTCAACGACATCACATACGTTGATCTGACTCCGAAGTAAGTAGCTTAAGCATTTGTGTTACGGATATCAGAAACAACAGTGGTATTACAAATATATACTTAAATATTAGATATTAACAACCAGACACAGAACAGACACAAGTATTCATCACACGAATGTTTGTCCTGGGTGGGGATCTAACCCACAACTCTTGGCGCATGGGGCAGGGTCACTACCGAATGCGCCATCGAGCTTGTCAAATCTCGATGACGAATATAATGTCTTCTTTCTTGTGTTATTATGTCCTAACACAAGTGCCTACGCACTTAATAGGAGATCGCAATCATAAATCAGTTTTGTAAACACAGATGATACTGAATAAAGATTTTATTTATTTACTTTATTTTATTACGGCCCTTTAAATATTATATCAAGTTGTAAACAATTGTATAGTGACTTGAAATAATACGTAATAGTGATTCGATCAAAATAAAATGTATACACAGATATTGTTTTTCTTAATACATACATACATACATAACATCACGCCCATAATAGTCATAGTAGTCATAATCAAAGGATCAGCAAGCCGCTGTTTTTTTGTTAAATTTGCTTAATATAAGCTAACTAGCCCATTTTAGGCATTTAAATACGTTTAATACCTAAATGGGTCCTCATTGATTGCCCAAGGAGAAAAACTTTGCACTTTCATTCTGTTTTTAAGGAAGGAAATAATGAAACGTCCCTCTTTGCGAGTCGAAAAATTCTTTTGACTGGTCTGTCCTCAAGAATTAAGATTGATGAATTGCTATGTTATTTTTACTCTCGTCCTTAGCCGGAAATTTTTCTCGGTTACATTTAGGCGAAATGCGCATTTATCCGGAAGCTTGGGGTTGGTATATATAAAAGCTCGCTGCGTAGTAATGGATCTTTTTGAAACAGTAGGAAGAATTCGGTTTTGATTTAAACGTGTACGCGTACGTGTGTTTTTATTTATGTGTACATTTAGCACTCCTTTTCACAGCTTTCCATCCAACCCAGCCCACTGCCCCATGTTGGTCTGGGACTTAAAAATAATATGCCAACTGTGGTTCTTGCCTAGCATGTCGTAAAAGGCGACTAATGGTATATCGGGTTTTGGGTGTGTGATTGTGTAGGCGACAGGTTAGCCGCTTGTCACTGCTTTTTTACAATTTTCCATCTAACCCAGCCCGGCTTTATTTTCGGCTGAATGTGGTTGAAGGGGCATGCTGCCACATTGACTCTGGCTACCCCTTCAGGGATGATGGGCGTCATGTTATGTATATACCTATGTATGTATGCATGTATGTACATTTAGCTGAAAACCGCAAAATCTAAAAATAACAATAGACAATATGTATGAAAAATATTTTAATAATTAAACGCATTCATCGGAAAATATAAATAAATATAATACTACGAGTGAAAACAGAACCAAGATTTATCAAAAGACCAGCGAAATATTACAGTTTTAAACAAATACTTATATGTGTAAGTCTCTCTCGTGGAAACGGTTTTTTCCATAGATTTAGGATGTAGCTGATTACTAGCAACAATTTGACAAAATATGGTTCGAAAAAATCTAATGATAAAATCGTATTTACCTCTGAAAAGTGTATTTATTCGAATTATTCCGTCGTGTAACCTCACAATCACGTACAGAACAAGTCAACTCAATTGCACATTTAATATTCTCGATTATAATCCAAGGTTTAATTCATAAACGCACAAATTTCACTGCGACGTAGAATAGACCGGGACGCTAAGGCCTCTTACTCGCAAAAACATTGACATATAGGTACTTCATTCGCTGTCTCTTTTTCTCTCGGGCGGTTTGAATTTGAGCAGGATTTCTCGCTCCCACGCTTTATGTATCTTTTGCGTAGTCAAAAAATTCTAAATCTATGGTTTTTTCTATACACGTCGTATGGCGGCTGTGTCATTTGACGTCACATTACTCGTTGGATCTCCCTGTCTAACCGACAACTTTGATCCTTATTAACTTGGTGATATAATCATGATACGAAAAAAAATCTTTTAGATTTGATTGCCTGTTCTATAGTATACTTATAAATCAAACAAATAAATTAAAAATCAGTCATAACAACACGTCATGTATGTATTTATTGTTTTTATGTTTTGTATGTTGATTTCACACGATCATCGCAGCGACGTTATCGAAGATTAATATATTACTATTATTATTACTCAGGTGTGGGTTTGTGAATGATGTTAGTGACTAACCGCTTTTTGGGTGCATCATGTCTGTACCATCATCATGTGTCGCCTATCACCTTGCCATCACCTCTAGCTGAGTCATAAGCAAGCATGTCGTAAAAACATGACTGCTTTTTCTTACTAAACCAACATTTTATTCAGGGTCAAAAGTGATTAAAAGCTTATTGTTCCTTGATCTCCGTTTACCCCTTAGGGGATAAAAGGCTTAAGAGTGGTCAGAGACCCTGGCCACGAAACCAAGGGTTGCGGGTTCGAATCCCGCTAGCAAATCCCGTAAATGTTTTGTGTGATGAACATGGACATTTGCACTCGAGTCATGGATGTTTATAAACGTATTTAAGTATGTCTATCCGTTCACCTAGTTTCTATAGCACAAGCTTATAATAAGCTTAGTTTGGAACTAGGGAATTGGTGTGTCACTCTGAGACTTTATTTATTATTATTATTTATTGTTTAATACCACTGTTGATTCTGATGTCTGTAACACAAGTGCTTAAGCTACTTACCTCAGAAACAAATGAATGTATGTGATCAAATCGGATATTTATTTATTTTTCGATTGCAGTACAAGCTGTGACCGAAACTCCCAAAATGCTGTTCTGGTGTTCCTATTTATCCAGTGTTAAATTGGATTAAGTTAATGCAGACCTGACCTCGAATGGACGCGTAACAGCTGAATTTAATTTTCTTTTATTTAAATTTAACTCACCAATACCCGCTCAAATTATCTCTCGCATATGCAGTTATGTGCCTACCTACTACCGCACTATACTCGTAGAAGTGCCAATCAACAAAATATTGCATTTAGGAAGTACAACCATGAAATTAAATTGTATCACATGTACTTGCGCTTTAAAGACTGTCATCTTTTTTTATCATGTGACTTTAATTTACCACAATTTTCCAATTATTAGTAGTTGTATATTACCTCCTTGAGGATACTTACAATAGCTGTACAGTTATCTATATATCAAAATTGCAATGTATATGGATCTTACATATTAACTGGAATATATATATATATATATTTACCATAAAAGAATATGAATTAATTTGATAAAGTAAAGGATTGGTTTGAAATCTAAAATCCGTAAGGTTCAAATTCCGGCTTAATATAATAACCTTTAGACCGATGCGCAACGGTGAGCTAAACCATGCCAAGTTACCTTTATAGGTAGTCCTTTAACTATTGATTTACATATAACTAGTGTTGCCAAAAATCGATAGTTTTGCAACCGATATAGTTTAACGGCCAAATCATCTATACGATCGATAGGACAATCGATAGTGTAGATAGTTTTGTACTATCGATAGTGTATACATTTTGGTTAGCAGCGATTGACACTATCGATACTATCGATGGTAATGCTGTTCACCGAAAGTTTTTAGTATCGATAGACTATCGATACTATCGATTTTATTCAAATATCAATAGGTTTTGTCCCATGTTGGTCTGGGACTTGGCCCTTGTTGATCTGGGACAAAAAAAGAATATACCAACTGTGGTTCTTGCTTAGCATATCGTAAAAGGCGACTAATGGTTTACGGGCTTTTGAGTGTGTGTCTGAGTAGGTGACGAGCTAGCCACTTAAATTGTCACACCTTTTTCACAGCTTTCCATCCAACCCAGCCCGCTGTCCCGTGTTGGTCTGGGACTTAAAAAGAATATGCCAACTGTGGTTCTTACCAAGCATGTCGTAAAAGGCGACTTATGATATATCGGGTTTTGGGTGTGTGATTGTGTAGGCGACAGGTTAGCCGCTTGTCACTGCTTTTTTACAATTTTCCATCTTACCAATAAAACTGGGGACATATTGTGTTATAAAGATTTAATAAAACATTATTTAACTATATTATTAATATTTATAACAAATATATTTATAAAAAATTTTTCAATTTTTTCAATATAGAAGAGTCTATATTAATTAGAGAAAAATTGAAAATTATTAATTATTAAAGAAGAAAAATTAATAGCTTTTTCTTTCTTTCGTAAATAATGTATAAATATTATTTGTAGATTAAATCAAACTTCTTCGGTCTTGTGTTAAACGATTAAGTGAATTTCGGCCTCCAGTGGTAAACTCGGATCCCATTGACACCCTTTAGACTAACTGAAAATAGGTCTAGAGTAAGATGTTTTTTTCAAAAGACGTTTCTGTACTACTCACTTCCCCCGATAGGGGAGATAGTAAAACAGTCTGGCCCAACTTTTAAAAAGTTCTCCGTTTCTTTAATTTTTATCCTTTTTCTCTCGTGGTCTGCTAACTGGGTTAATCTGGAGTAGTTTTTCAGCCTTGGCTCTGAATCTGAATAATATTCAATTTAGCAACAACTCTTAAGTTTCGTTGAAAATGCATTGCTAATTCACGTTAAGCAAAAGGTAATTCAATGTATAAATGTATTTTTTTTATTAATATAAATCAATATTATGATTAAATCAAGTTTTTAAAAATTTCATTATACATAATAAATTTTTATTACCTACTAAAAGATTTAAAGGCAATCAATGTAAAATGAATAAGTGCTTCTTTAAAAAAAAGTCATATGACATGAAATGGAGGGATGCTGTTAAAAAGCAAGATTTTTTGTCTGGCGATAACCAAAACATTTGATTGAATGCGGTAAAGAACTTAAAAGTTAAACAAATATATTTAAAACCAGCAGCGCCCCGCGGTTTCATCCGCGTAATTCCCTTTCCTGTGGGAATACGGAAATAAAATATAGTAGCTAAGTAGACTCCATTGGAGAAATAATTTTTCGGATCAGTCCAATAGTTTATTTATTTATTTTATTTATTTATTTATTTATTAGAATCTCCAACATAGGATACACACATTTAACAGAATTTTATAAGGCTTAGTAATAAATCATTCGTTGCTCATGCTCCCACAATTATAGGAGATCACAGCATGTTAATACAGTTTTGTTGCAACCAGACAACAATAATGCTATACAAACTTATTTTACGAAAACTTAATATAATTAAATACTAAATATTAATACAATAAAGTTGGTACTAGAATGAACTCCTTATTATTACAGTAAGTATATTAGGTACAGACTTATGTTTAACTAGATCAATTATTATAGTTCTAGTTCTAATAATATTTTTTTAAACATTTTTAGAGGCTACTTGTTCCAAACAAATAAACACAATCAAACCCTCTTTATAATATTGGTATAGGAAACTCATACATAGTGATGCAGCCAATTTGTAATTTCACGTGCCTTTTTATTCCTTCATATCCTGAAGACTGAACTCGAGTTATGTTAATGCAAAAAGCAACGAAATAAAAATTTTTTTATTTAAATTTCTGTCCGACGAATCAGAAGCAAATGACCACTGTGCAATTAGCGCGTTCTCTCACACACATGTTTAACATATTGCACATCTTGTGCTAGACATTTGCATAAAAAAAGCATTATACAAACAACCACCATAAATATTCATACAGTCAGTGTAAGGCTCGCCATATGTTTTTTATTCAAGTGGAGAAACAAGTGTTTGACAAACCTAATGGCAAGCGGTCACCGTAGCCCAAAGGCTTTTGCGACGCAAGAGGTATCAAAAAATTATTAACATACAATGCTTAAAAAATTTGGAAGTCGCTACTCCATACTAAGAATGTGCCTTTAGTGATGGGAAGGCGCCATACCCCAGCCAGAACTTTGCGGCGTTGTATCTTCGACAAATTTCGTATATGCCGTTATATGTGTGTTTTAATATGTAGATACATACACACACCACGCCCGTAATCCCCGAAGGGGTAGGCAGAGTCAAGAGGACAGATAGCTTCTTTAACCACATAAAGCCAAAATAAAACTGGGCTGGGTTAGATGGAAAATTGTGAAACCTGATATACCATTAGTCGCCTTTTACGACTTTCTATTTACGATTTGTTTTTTAAGTCCCAGACCAACATGGGGAGTATGGGTTGTCTTTTATATGTTAAGGTAACACATCGGATTAATCACTTTTTATCCAGGAAACTTCCATATACGATTAGGTTTAGGAGGTAGATGGATTAGTCGACTCTTTTCGGATTGAACACGTTTGTTATTACTTTTTAAACCTACGCTTTCCCTTTGCCTGGGTAAAATTTGTAATCCACGCGTGGATTAAAATAAAATTGGCAAAGTCTTATACAAAACGTGTTGTGGATAATGAAAAAAGATCAATAATAATATTGTATTGGTGGGTCGCTCGGTTTAGTGGTTGGAAACTCCTCAGCATGAAACCGCAGGGGGCGCAGGTTCGTATCCTGATAATTGGCAAAAAAATAGTAATTATTAATAGACGTTTATAAGTAATCCATTGCTAAAAGTATATTATGGAAAAATATTTGTTTTCAAGTAAGTCGATTAAGCTGAGGAATGCTACGGTCTCAGTAACTTTAATTTACATTTGACTTTAAAATTTTAACTTATGGCTCTTACTCTTAAAAGGTTGCCGACCTGGTCTACGTTAGTGGACCTCGCTAATAGCCAGCTAATTAGCTTTACTAAGGCTTGTCAATAAAAGCGTTCATGATTGCCATAACACTATTAAGAGGCACGTCCCACGCGGCGTTCAATTTGCAATCCACGCGTCGATTAATCCGTCGAAACAAAATAAAAAATAAAATAAAATTGGGTTAAGTTAATGCGGGGCCGCCGCAGACTGAGGCGTGCCGAATAGCATGGAATTCAAATTTGTTTTATTTAAATTCAACTCGCCGGATCCAAGGCAAATGACCACTGTGCAATTAGCGATGTGGATGTGGGTTCACGCGTCTACCGTTTTTCGCACTGTGCAACCGAAATGGGGTTTTACTGCACCTGAATAGGTGTTTTATCGGGTTTAAGCACATGTCGTACTTGTGAAATGTAGGAGTGGTTTTTAATTCTGATTTAAATGTTCCGGTGGAATGTGGCAATTGTTGTTTGGCTTAAAGTGGTATAAGTTGGTTGTTAGGCTACGTCAATGAAAATAGTGGAGCATAGGAGCGGACGCGATTTCAATAGAAGTGTAATAAATCTTTTGTGTTTCTTCTCTGTCTATAAACTTCATCTGCTATTGACAACCTGCGGTTTAGTAACAAAATTAGTAAACTTTAGTGTTTATATTAATTAATTTCTACATTAAAACTACACTAGTAGATCTAACTAATGTTATAAGCTTACGATTCCTCTTGACAAATATTCACTAATATTCAATTTGACCACATATAATTGGCAGGAAGTTTTTCAAGTCTATCATAGTAGCAAATGTATTAAATGTATGGTATACGTTTTTAAAATAGTAGGTGTAGGTATACGTGTTAATAAAATATACATTACCGTATAGATATCTTTAATTATTAAAAAAATGTTAGCCAATTTTGTGTAAAGAAGTAACTTGCGGATACACATGAAACCTCATTTTGATGACTGAATAAATTGTACTCAAAACAAGCCTTGTATGAAGACTACGTGCTTATATTACAATATGGGAAATAAAGTAAACACATGACAATAATGACAAAACAGATATTATACATCGTATATACTAAACGAGAATTAATTCACGCGGTAATAGGAAAGTCAAAGCAAATTATTGACGCTCAGCTGACGAGCTAGCTCGGAGCTTGAATATTATTTGTAGACTAATTCAGTCTGCACACAAATGTGTGTTGGTGGAGGGGTACTGATGTGTAAACACTTTTGAAGCTGTGTTGTCAACTAATGCTAGTTGATAACGAAATTGATGCGTTTATTTTTATTTGAAACACTAACCCCAATATCCTCGATTATTTGTATGAATATATTCATGAACAGGACGTAAAATTTGTCATGAATCAGTGTCTTCGACAATTCGTTGGTAATGACAGTGGTTCAGGCATATGACTGAAGGGTGAATGGTTTAATTTTGATCTCGGCCGTGGTCAATTCATGAAAATATTTTTCCCACTTACAGTATCTGAAGGAAAGTTATGAACAATCATACGGAGAGCCTGACAGTAAGCGATAACTGTTTTTCATATGTGGTGCAATACATGTTGTGTCACTTGTGCATTGTAGATTCTTTGTTGTGGATTCCCCTTGACGTTGGTAGACGAAACAAAAGCGCAACTAACACGCTGAGTCCCCCAAGGTCGGCGCTACGATTCTCAGCATGCGGGTCTCTCAGTCACCGAACTAAACGCAGTAGCTTAAAAGTCGCTATTCCACACCGTTTCCTCTCAGGCGGTTCTAGCCCGGTCGAGCCAGCTCGTTTCGAAACCCACGTGGCTTCAGCCTGGCTTCACCACCTAAAAGCAAGGAGGCCAAGAACACAATTATCGATAACAAATGCCAAAAGAGCGTCGAATTTCATCGCGAACCCAGTTCACAGATCAGTGAATCATTCCAACTAAAACGTTCTGTTATGTGTCGCAACTGAGAACCGACTGAAACCGAATTCCACTACTGGACGCTAGTCCGCTGATAGCTGTCGCTAGACCAAAGTCCGTAGTGGTTTATCATTATTGACACGTGCCTTACGTTGCATATTGGTTGGGAGAGGTTATCTTAGTTTATTATAATATACCTAATATAATAAGTTCTCAGTATTCTTTAAGATTGAGTATTCGAAGTAGGTATTGCCAATTATCACACGTTTCATTTAAAAGATTAACTCTGTACTGGACAAGCAGTGTAAGGTAACCATATTTAATTAAATATGTAGCTGTAGTGACCGGATTCACCATATGTATAGGTATAGAAAATATATTTGTTGTATGTAGGTACTTTGTTCATTTGAGTATTTTCCGAAACGAAGTAAAACGGCCATCTATCTTTAATTAAATACATTTATAAACATGTTATATACAAAATATTAGGTTTGGTTAAGTTGGAATTACTTTGTTAATTTTGTCCCTGGTAAGATTTCTTGGTCAAAACTTTACCAAAATTATTTAAAAACACCGCAAAAAACATGATTAGTAAACTCTTATCGAGTACATATCTAAGGTCTGGCGATCCCCTCCCGTTTTAGTTAGGCTACTAAAATTGCAGAATGGAAAACTTTTCTATTGAACATCGTCCATGACCTCACAATGTGACGTATCTTCTAATCTACCAACGAGCTTATAACCAATGGAGTCGTGATGCGATGAGTATGCTTTCGTCAAAACGAGACTGACTATGGTCTGATTGGTCTATTAGATTAGACAAGAGGCTGATTGGTCGAGGACTGTTTAGTTTGGTACTGATTTGTCATCTACTGACGTTTTGTCTGTGACAAATCAGTGACGTGTTTTAGATTTTTATCGTCCAATTACCGCTCTGTAGGTTATGTTCTCGATGTCATTTACTGGTTAATTGCGTTTCATGCACGCCACAATTACACATAGGGGAATTACTTGTATTTTTCGCGTATTTAAATATTTGCAATCCCTGAAGAAGTAGACGCTAAGTTGAAGTAATTTCCTTAAATCTTTTATAGAAAATTTCGAAAAAATTGTGTCGTTTATAAAATAATTAATATTCCAACATATCGCATTTTACAGCATGTTAAGCTAACCTAACAAGACAAGTACATTATTTTTAAGTCGCAGACCAACTTATGATGTATATATTTACTGTGGCTACTTTAGCTCTACAGCTTAATTCAGAAATATCTAGCAAAGATGAAAATGAAAATAATGTTGCCATTTTCGCATTCTCCCCGACGCCTCATTACCAACTAAAGGGAATGCAATATTATCCTATGTGAATATTAAAATGTGCAGAAATGCTTTTTCATACGTGTACATACGAGTTACGTCCGAGTTCTTAATCATAAAATGTTGTTATGACCTTACCGACTTTTCAAAAGATATTAATACTCGTAGTTACTTAATTTTTTTTACTTGTTGGAAAATGTTACGCATAAACAAAGTACCTAAAGTATATGTATTTAATTTATATGTTTTATTTTTATAAACTTTCATTTACCGCTAGCATACACAAATATTTAAGACAGTTTTCCATTAAAGGTTTGCAATTACTTGTCGAATTTGGTTTTTAATTGATTTGAAAACAGAAATAGTTAAATTATATAGAGGAATGCCGTGACATTGAATCATTCTAATGACATCAAAAACCTATGGAAGATTTTTTTTTCCAGTTGATAAAAAGTATATCAGCAATCTGCAACTGTCTGTGTCTGTCTGGTATTTAGTATTTCCTAACTATTAGATAAAAAGTGTCTAGATAAAATGGTATTTTGCCTGTCAGTCTTAATTAACAGTTTGTGACTTATACTTCCTTGTTAAAGGTTCTTAGCCATTTTTACGGGCAGGTCTTCATTCAAACTTCGCTATCTACGTTAACTTAAACATATAACTTTTACGTGTACCTTGTAATAACGTGTATAATGGGCGTTATCTCCTGTAAGTTCCTCTATTTCGTTGAGGATATTGGTGTTGTTAAATTTTGTAGTTTAACTTCCTCGGGTTGTAAATAACAAAACGTGTATTTGATTAAACGTATGCAGATTAGTTTAGAATGCATAACCAAGCGTTTTGGCTTTAACTAGCCTGCCTATTGCATTTTTTTGTTATGTGCAAGGATTTTTTATAACACTATAATTTCCATCTAACCAAGCTCATTGTCCCATGTTAGTCTGGGACTTAATAATGTGCCAACTGTGTTTCTTGCCTAGCAAGTCGTAGAAGGCGACTAACGGTGTATGGGGTTATGACGACGAGCTGGCCACTTGTCGCTACTTTTTCACAATTTTCCATCTAACTCGGCCCAGTTTTATTTTTGGCTGAATGTGGTTGAAGGGGCCTGCTGCCCCTTTGACTTTGCCTACTCCTTCGGGGATTATGGGCGTGATGTTATGTTATGTTAACACTATAATAACGGTCTAAATCTTGTTCGTGCTATATACGTCCTATGAACTGGATAAGGCCTTATGGTCTGAGAACTAGAAGCCTAACTAATCCCTCAAAAATATAACTTATTGAATGGAAATTCTAATCTAGCGGCATTATTTGCTAGAGCCGTGGTTGTCATACTGATCTGTTAATAACAGAAGTGCCACAAAGGAAAAAAAGATATACAATGCGAAAGTGGAAGGATGTAGGAGCCATGGAAGGCCCAGGCTCACCTACTACGACCAGATTGGTCGTGTATTAACCCCTGGCGTGTACTTCGTAATCCTCACCACACCTCACTCGCCTCTGCGAGTGAGTGTGTAAGGATCGTGCCATATGGCGTTCGGTCCTCTCTGCCCACCCCGCTAGGGAAGTGGCGTGAAGTTTAGTTCAGTAAGACTGGCCCGTTGGTCGAGTGGTCAGAGATCCTGGCCACGAAACCGAGGGCTCGGGTTCGAATCCCGCTAGGGGCAAATGCTTCTGTGATGAACATGGATATTTGTACTTAAGTCATGGATACTTATAAACGTATTTAAGTATGTCTATCCGTACACCTAGTATCCATATGACAAGCTTATAGCATAGCTTGGAACTAGGGACCTGATGTGTCAGTCCAGAGAATTTATTATTTAGTAAATATTAAATTCTACGGATTATTATTAGTAAGTTAGCCACATAGGCATTAATAAATAATGTATGTTAGATATATACATTATCTATACAATATTATAAAGAGGAAAGATTTGATTATTTGTTTTTATAAAATAGGCTCCGAAACTACTGGACCGATTAAAAAAATACTTTCACCAATGGAAAGCTACTTTATCAGCGAGTAACATAGGCTATATTTTATTCTCGTATACCCAAGGGAACTGGATATAAGCGGGTGAAGCCGCGGGGCACTGCAAGTTTATTATATTTCTATAAAAAGATAGGATATTAATAGGGCTGCACAAATACCGTGGCCGCTATTTGACGACTACTGAGCTAGGGAATATCCATACCTGATTGATGGAAGGCGGTGCCTACAATCTTTGATAAAGGTTACTTCTACGTAGGTATACCTTATACTATAGTTCCATACAATTCCTGCGCGTTCTCGTTACAGCTACGGGTGTCATTTTATTTAAAATAATAAAGCTCATATTTCAAGGAGGTCACCGAAATGTGCGAAAATGTAATTTCGCGCTCGCCGGTGAGAAGCAGACGTTCTTGTAATAATCATGATATGCTCGCTGAACAAGAATGTCTTTATCCGTTGGTGTTTTCTCGTCAATATATTAACGTAGTTTTGTAAAGGGCTTGTTTAAAATATTATTACTCTTTGTTTAAACAAAATTCATCAAATACGACAAGTCGTATTTAACAGGGATAAGGAAAAAACAGTGGCGCCACACGCGGCAGTTTTATGAACCAACATGTCAAGGATAAGTTTTGTGTTTACCACAATCGTGGCAACAAGCCACCTACCTACGTATTACCACGGCCAGCGTCATAGTACCTAAGTGGTCACTTTTTGTTTAGCCAGAGGAATGAGTTACCCATCGTCCCGCTAAGACCAGGGAGAAATAGCGAGGTGTGTCCGACTTCTGCGACCCTCTGGGTCAGGACTTCCCAACCAGGTAGGGAAATGTTAGGGGGGGAGGGCATAAAATATAAGTTTGCTTTTCCAAAAATAGAAACCTACTCAATGCGTAGGTAAATTAAAAATTAAATAAACAATAATCATTATTTTTGGTCCGGGGAGCATCCGTGGAATAAAGGTTGAGAAACCCTGTTATATTTATTTTTTAATATACATATGTGAGTCTGTCAATCTTTACCCCTGTAAAATATGTTGTTGAAAAGAGTAACTACCGAGTTTCTTGCCGGTTTCTTCTCGGTAGAAGCAACATTCCGAACCGGTGGTAGATTCATATTATTAGTTGATTTTCCTATTGAATTGACGATTTATAAGTGTTTGTTTCAAACCTATATAAATAAATAGTATTTTGACTTTGACTTTAGAAATACGAGTAGTTAGTTTAAGTAGATATATATATTTATGTCTCGTATTAATCTGACAATAAGCAACTTTAAAAAACTTACTAACTAAAAGATTAAAAATAGTGACAAGTGGCTAGGTCGCTGCTTACACAATTAAAAAGCCAAAGCTCAAAACGCGATTAACGATATCACCTTTTACGGTGAGTGGACATGGGATATTAAATATGATGATTTAACATATGTTTAAAAAAAGGAATTCGGAAGTATTTATAAAATTACAATCAGTAATATATTTATACTTATTGATGTGAACTAAAACGTAACTAGCGGTGGTAGCTCAATGGTAAGGACACGCGCCTCTTAACCAAGGAGTGCGGGTTCAAACCCGGGCACGTACCTCTGGATTTTTCAAATCTATGTACGTATTTATACCACTAGCTCGACGTTGAGGGAAAACATCGTGATGAAACCTGCAAATTCAAATAACTTTGGCTTTGTAACCATGATCCAAAAATTGACTGGTTCCCCTATCTTAGGGTTGCGAAGGTCAGATCGGCAGTCGCTTCAATGTAATTACCAGACTCGCTACATCCTGGATCATAGTCTAAGCGGACCCCTCTAAGCATGGGATATAACGCTAGGAAGATGATGATGTGAAAGTTAGTAATAAACAATTTACCTTACATGTTGATGTCCCATGTTCGCCTGGGACTAAAAAATAATAAGAATGTGATAATTGTGTTTCTTGCCTAGCATTCGTAAAAGGCGACTAATGGTATATGGGGTTTTGGGTATGTGATTGTGTAGGCGACAAGCTAGCCACTTGTCACTACTTTTTCACAATTTTTGGCCGAATGTGGTTAAAGGGGCCAGCTGCCCCTTTGACTCTGCCTACCCTTTCGGGGATTATGGGTGTGATGTTATGATACGTTATGTAAGTCCGATCACAAATCGAGTGACAAGTAACTTTAGCAACTAAGATAGGTTGCGGCCTCTGCAGGAGGGGAGGGAAACTAAATTTCTCAGCCCGTACAATTGATCTGTCTCTGTTTCAAGGAGTTGCCAAGCTAAGTTAGGTCGAGACTTTGCTAACTAGCTTCACTGAACTATTAATACACTCTATCTCTGTCATTTATTAAGAGCGGTGGTAGCTCAACGGTAAGGACACGCGCCTCTTCACCGAGGAGTTTGGGTTCAAACCCAAGCAGGCACATACCTCTGGATTTTTCAAATTTATGTACGTATTTATACCACTAGCTCGACGGTCAAGGAAAACATCGTGATGAAACCTGCTAATTCAAATAACTTTGTATTTGTAACCATGATCCAAAAATGGTCTGATTCCCCTATCTAAGGGTTACGAAGGTCGGCAGTCGTTTCAATGTAATTACCAGACTCGCTAAATCCTGGATCATGGTCTAAGCGGACCCCGTCTAAGCACGGGATATAACGCTAGAAAGATGATGATCACTGTCATTTATAAAAGTAAAAAAATACAAGTGTCTGTTTTAGTGAAACAATAACAGCTATTTGCTAATTGCATCAAACTTTTTGAGATATTGACCGTCCGTCATTTAGTCTTCCTGTTTTATGCTGATGTTTTAAAAAATTAAGATATGAAATGAATTATTAATGGGAGGTATTTCCGCTGTATACTGAAATATTGATTTTTTTCTTTTTAAGCAAATGTAGCCTACATTAAAATAAATTTAATAAAACACGATAATTCCATTAGAGATTTAAAAAATTTAAAAAATGCTGTATTTATATAATGTAATATAATACAATCAATATAATTTGTACTACGATAATCACCATTATAATCAACTTAACTTTTTCACAAATCAATATTGTTAAACTAAACAGACTATTTGATAGAATCCTTGTAAACCTAAATGAAGATACAGAAACACGTATTATTTTGGCTTTTCCTAATACTAATTAGTAATTGAGATCTGTCTTATATATTAAAAAAATATTCAATCGTGACAAAAAATGATCTATGAGCAAACAAATGACTAATTAATTAGTTATATTTAATATGTTATGTTATAAAACTATTATAATTATGAACATCTTTTAAATCAACTAAACTTTATCAAAAAACAATGTTATTAAAGTAAACTAAACAGATCCCTTGATTGGATCCTTATAAATGTTAAATTAACATAACGAAAGCGCTTAAGCTAGTTTTCGTCACCGTCATATTCACAGACCTGTGATATTCAGCTTGGCCGAAGCTTCGGCTTGTTTATAGCCGAAAACGAAAATATGGCCGAATATCCATTATTGGCCGAAAATAGCCGAAAACGAAAACGAATATTCGGTCGGTCACTAATTTTATTAGTTATGCAGCTATAACTTTATTTGCTTGAAATTCGGCTTCCCAGAGAGTTTTTGTATTTGCCTCGAGAGTTGTAAATTTTTTTCGGAGTCAAATAGTTAAGTGCTGATGTAAATCGTAGTTGATTTACCAGTAATTTATTTTATTTTATTTTAATGACTATTTATTTAGTTAACGGCAACGAAACTTCTTCATTAGGTGCGTCATTATTATTATCTAATAATGATTACGCACAATGTTTGGTTGTTTAAACAAGTATTTATTTCTTATATATCCCTTCATCACTGGTCTCGCTCATATTTTTGACTGGCTCGATGATGTATTCGGTAGTGACCCTGCCCCATGCGCCAATAGTTGTGGGTTCGATCCCCACCCAGGACAAACATTCGTATGATGAATACTTGTGTTTGTATCTTGTGCAAATACTGTAATACAAAGCTGTATTGTTTCTGTGTTTAAGGGCTAATTTAACCGGTTTATTATTAGGATTGGGGGTGTGCTAATTATGTATGTATAGTAATTATCAGTAATGAAGGGAAGTGCCAACTAGCATCACATTGTCTGGCTGATGGCGCATTCGGTAGTAATTCTGCCCCACGCGCCAAGAGTCGTGGGTTCGATCCCCACCCAAGACAAATATTCGTGTGATGAATACTTGTATTTGTGCTGTGTCTGGGTGTTAATATTTAGTATTTAAGTATATATTTGTAATACCACTGTTGTTTCTGATATCTGTAACACAAGTGCTTAAGCTACTTACCACGGAGTCAGATCAATGTATGTGATGTAGTCTGAATTTATTATTATTATTATTACAGTACTAGCGCCTACTGTCTGTACCGTACCGTCTCGATCCCACAGCGTCTTCACAAATAGGTGAACGGTGTAGGGAGTTCAGAGATTTTGTCTTGCCCTCTCATCTACTGACACAGACGGCCTCAAGGAATACATCTCACCGCTCTTACTTAAATAGCTCGACAGACCACGCATAATGAAAATGTTCAATAATATAGCGTTATGGCCTGTGCTTTGTCGGAGTCAGTCTAGACCATAATCCCAGATTTGGCGGGTCTGGTCATAAAATTTTAATTAATAAAAGTTATTAAAAAAATTATATCTCGGCTTGGTAAATCATAGATAAATCAAATCAAGTAAAGTCAAGCCAAGTTTCTCACTATGTTTTCTTTACCATCGAACAAGTGGTATACCCAATACCTAAGATTTTGAAAATCTAGCGGTCCCCAACTTGGAACCAGCATCCTTTCTAAATTAGCCATTAAGCTAACACAGCTCGCACGGCCCACTTTAATCCCATAGTGTGACAGCGAAGTGATATTTTCGAAGGCCGTCTGTACAAAACCGGGCCGATGGGCCGGCGCATTTACAATCTCCGCACAATATCCGGAGTCGTGTGATCACACTCTGGCTGTCAGGCCCGGGGAGGCAGCGGGAGCGAAATTGCTCGCTTTGCCAAATAGAAAATTGATGTGGCATGTGTCTCTGTTCGCGATAAGGTGTGAGTGCCGCCTATTTCTGTTAGTCCACGCCGCAGATTTTGAATGGCAACGTTTTTTTATCGTCCATTCGCACTGAAGCTGCTTTTTGTGGAGCGAGATTTTGAAACACGGAAACTGAGGATTGCAATTTAGTGGCATTTTTTCACCATCCATCACATATGTATTTGTGCTGGACCCGGCTTGATTGCCTGATCCAGCTTTCCGATTTCTAGTAGGGATTGAAATCCAGCGGCATTGAATCAGCTCAGTTAAAATTATGCTGGGCCAGCTGGATTCATTGCAATCCCTAACGGCAACATTGTATTCTAATATTCTTCGATTTTTGGAGCCATTTGTTACTAGGCAAAGAACACAGGTGGCACATTATTTTTTGTTCCACACTAACATGGGATAACATATCATTTGTACTTATTGTACATATATATTTATATACGTATATGGTAAGTATTTTCAGTGTCTACTTAAGTATTATTATTAATGCCTAGAATACAAGTCTCGAATAGTTTGCATTGCACTTAATTAAATTAATATGGATCATGAAGAATAAAAAAAAGAAGAAGTTTCCCCTATGTAAGGGTTAGGAAGGTCAGATCGGCAGTCGCTTCAATGTAATAACTAGACTCGCTAAATCCTGGATCATGGTCCAAGCGGACCCTGCTGAGCATGGGACATAACGCTAGGAAGGTGATGATGAAGAATAAAAAACTCTTGTAGTTTTATAATTTTTTATTATTTAATAATAGTAATACTTTCACCTTTTTATTCTAGATTAAATTATAATTAGTAGTTTAATTATTATATTTATATTTCTACCACATATCATTAACTGCAAATATTAGAGCTATCTATGTACATATATACATACCATTCGCGTCAAATAAGTGGAACAAAAATACATGATACGTTTATTATCAGTATAAATATATACGTATAAAAGTTACCATCACCTAATAATTACCACCACCTTTTTATTCTGAATTCTGAATATTATATAAGTTATATTGCGCATTAAATAAATTATTAATAAATTCTTCAGACTCACATACCAATTCCGTAGCCCTAAACTAAGTTTATGCTTGTGCTATGGATACTAGGTGAACGGATAGACATACTTAAATACATTTATAAACATCCATGACTCGCGTACAAATGTCCATGTTCATCACACGAAACATTTGCCCCTAGCGGGATTCGAACCCGCGACCCTTGGTTGCATGGCCAGGGTCTCTCGACCAACGGGCCAGTCATTGTTTAATAGTTATTTAAAATTTTTCATTGGGATTGCATTTAACAATTTACAATAGCCTGACCTATACTTATCTATCTGCTGTAAATTAAAATTGAGGATAGAGAATCGAAGGTGCAACACGTTCCTATTTACATTACAATAACTAAATCTACTTTCATAATGTTTCTCTTGACCGAAAAGGTCAATTAAATAATATTTTTATCTAATCTTCGTCAAAAGATTGTTCATCGATATAAAATATACGCCGTATCATTAAATAAAATAATGACAAAAAAATATATCTTGGAATTGAAACGTATTCACGTTGGCTTCAACTTGCTTGCGGAGTCAATGAACCCAAACGCCCTGACCCTGCTGATGCCTCCATCAGGGGCGATGGTGACCTTGATGTGAGTGACATTTTCAGAGTTGCAGTCAAACCAGTGTTCACTGTGAGCTGAGAGCTGGAATGAAAAAAAAAACAATTAGTGTGGTCCTTAGAATATATAGTCTTGAACTAAATCTCTCTAGTTTCAAAAACTGAGTTGGGACCATTATACTTCTAATATGTTTTCTATTATTCCTAGTAAAATGCATCATGTGTATTTATTCTCTCCAATATGGTAGATGTATTTATTATTCATTATACCTTAAACGAAATATTATCGCTTCTGTCATTAATTATCGTAAAGTCATCTCCTTACCTTGCTGGTGTTTAAAATGTTGGTCCAGTTGTATTTGGAGTCTGGACACCAATCAGCGTAGCCCATGTGGACACCTTCAATCTTCACCGAGTCAGGGAAGTTGCCCTTGAAGTGAGCTGTGTCCACACAGATCTTCTGGATCGTGCCGGGAAAACCTAGCTTGAATATAGCCCATTCTTGACCTGCAAGATAAAAAATACGTTATAAAATTGTTTAAATGTGTTGAAATTAAAAATGTGCTGTTCTCGAAATAAGTCCAACATGTTTTAAAACAAAATATTTCTAAATAAAATATAGGTTCAGCTATTTGAGATCAAATGACAATTATGTTAGATGTATTAATACTATGTATCTAATAATCGTATGACAATAATAAAAATATACTGTAATAAAAAATATGCCTTAGCAGTTTTGCTAGACTTTCAAAACATTTTTTTCCAATAGATCATGGAGATGAATAAAAAAATAGCTCACCTGGTACTTTTAATGTGCCATCGTCGTTGGCTTCAATGATCTCGGGTCTGTCCAGCCTCCTCGCCGTCTCCCATCCATCCCCCATCGACTCGCTCGGGTACGGCTTCATTATGTTTCGAGGGTGACCGTAGTGGGCGTTGGAGTAACCTTTGGTAAAAGAAAGCATTTATAAATAAGAATTAATTCGAAGAGGTCACTCTTCAAATTGGTCTCTACTAAGCTACCTAACTAATAAATCATGAAACGAAGGCTTAATTTATGCATGTACGTATGTTTATTCTGTGTATTTTCGGTCTATAAAATCAGAAAATCACATTTTAATCACCACACACAGGCTAGTCCAATCTTGCAGATACATAGATTCATATTTAATTAGATTCATAGGTAATTTTCCGATTGATATCGTTTATTGTATCTAAGAGTTTTCGCACTTGTACTAGACGACCTAAAATAGCATAAGCGTTAGAATATTTTTTGCACTGTTACATCAAATTCATGTACAATCAAATTTAAACATTTAATTTAATAAGTTAGCCGCCATAAAGGTAAGTGCAGGTTTATATTATAACCTTCATAATGCTCTCCTAAGCGATATCGATCACGGTGGCCAATCTCAACGAGGATTAGCCATCAGCGCAGGAGATATTATAGTGCACAAGTGTGTGCGCAAACACAGGTGCATTTTCTATTCCTTCACTCTCATAGTCCGGTGAGACGGCAACTCGACATGATCGGAGAGAGGTCAGGCGCAGGACCAACGGCTTAACGTGCTTTCCGAGGCACGGGGGTGATTAAACCGCCAACTTCCTGACTCCGGGCTGTTACTGAGTAATTTCAATATTGAAATACCCAGCCACACATTTTTGGGCCGACCCGGGACAACCTTCATATATATTTAATCACCCAGTTACTTATGTGTAGTTAAAAAAAAAAAATTAAAGACCTAGACTAATCGATTATAAGGACAGACGGCTAGGTTAGTTCTAGCTTAATTACATTGAGAATAAAATATTGTAATGAAAACGAATGGGACCCTTATCGGCCGAGACAGTTATTGATAGTCCGGTGAGATTCTTATTGCAATCACCACTTTTAATAAATTATTTTAATTAATTGCTTTCACAGTTTAGACGAGTAGAATTTCCAATTGAATATAGACTGACGTTTACAAGTCTAAAATAATGAAATTCAAATTAAGAATTCCTCGGAATTGAATACCTACCTAAAACTTTAGTGAAAATTTAAACACATTATATAAGACACATTAATTTATATGTTGATTAGAAATGTCGTCAAGTGCTAATAAATTATTGCAACTTTAGACGTCACTACTAACAGCTTGGGAGTATTTGTAAAAGAAAAAACGAAGTCAAGTTAATCTTAGAATTTAGAAGGAAAAAGGTAGACTCATTAATTGCTTACCTTGACAAGTAGCACCGCTGAACAAAGACACCAGATCAATGATTTCGTCGCACGGAGGAGGATCAGGCCTCGCTTCGCCGAAGACTCTCAGTCTTGCGATTCCACCATCAGGGTAAATGTTCACGCGGATATGTGTAAACGCCTCGTCGCTAACAACCTACAAATTTAAAAATGCAATTAAAGTGTCATCTGGAAACGAATGAAGTTATTTACGATAAGAACATTATTAGTTCATTTCTTGTGTTAATACATTAACTGCTATTAATTTAGTTTTAAATGAGTCTGGTTGCCTAAAGTCTGAAGTCTGGAGATAAGGTATATAAAAACATTCATTCATTCATGTACCATTTCACCGGTAAGTAGGTAAATACTCTTTTTAAAATATGTCCTTTTAAGTAAGAACGATATAGTTAAAGTATGACCATTAAACTAAGAAAGAAATAACACTTATTATTTGACAAGCTCGATGGCTCATTCGGTAGTGACCCTGCCCCATGCGCCAAGAGTTGTAGGTTTGATCCCTACCCAGGACAAACATTCGTATGATGAATACTTGTGTTTGTTCTGTGTCTGGGTGTTAATAACCAATATTTAAGTATATATTCGTAACACCTTTCGTTGTTTCTTATATCCGTAACACAAGTGCTTATGCTACTTACTTCGGAGTCCGATCAATGTATGTGATGTAGCCTGATATTTATTTATATTTATTTCTTTACCACACAAAAATATACATCTAACAAAGATGTTCTACTCCTTACAAATATGAGAAATAGTTCAAAGGTCTGGCGACATAAGCTAGAAATACATTCTGCTTCTTATCTTTCAATATTAGACTGAATTACCTTTTGAAAATTGAGCCTAGTCTCCTCATATCCCGGTCGTAACGCTGTTACCGGTATTATCTCGTCCCATTTGTCAGAGTTAAGCTTCCCGATCTGTTCCAAGTCGCATTCACTGCAGGCCGAACCCATCTTTGTATCTCTCTCAGGAATCACGGCTTCCTCTGTAAGTTTTGGAAATTGAAATTTATTACTTTTTCAACGTCTGCTGAAGTTGTTGGGAGTGGGAGTAAGTTGTGTTTGCGTGAGCTCGTTATTTTTGATAACAACGGTTAAAGTGAATGATGTTTTCTATGGTGCTTTGATAGCGCAAAGTGACTGATCTACCTACTGTTTTTATTCTTAAGACTCACATTCCTTCTTTAGTTCTTAAGTGAGCATTTACGCTTGTGATTGTGCTTAGTATCTAAACATACATAACATCACGTCCATATCCCCGAAGGGGTTGACAGAGTTGGCAACAAGCCCTTTTAACCACATTCAGCCAAAAATAAAGCTGGGCTGGGTTAGATGGAAAATTGTGAAAAAGTAGTATCTATAGATACATATTTAGATACTGAATAGATATACTTAAATACTTTAATAAAGATACATGACCCGAGTACAAATGACCGTATTCACCACCGAACATTTGCCCCAAGCAGGATTCAAAACTCCGACTTTTGGTTTCGTGGCCAGAAATGGCTATACTGAACTTAAATCTCTTATACAAATAATGTATTATAAAATTAAAATAAAATTGAGCGTCTGTATAAGTAAAATCAATGAACGACATTTAACGGGCGATGTTATATAATTTACTTTTATTAGGTCAATGGAAATAGAGTTATCTTGGAAACATAATTATGTAGCGTGAACTAATTTGATTGCCTCGGAGCAATTAGGAACAAGTGATACGTAGATTTTTTTACTTTTACGCAATTATTGACACCCTTAACTGTATAGATGTTTGTAAAGTATTTGTACGTCTATTACAAGGGTAAATAAGCACTTAAGTACGAAGGGTATTATGGACACTAAGCAGAAACTAAGCGGGTTGGAGGTAGGGAATTGGTGTGTAATCTAAAGCATTTATAATTTATTAAAATTTTATTGTGAGGATATAAAGTTGCCGGTAGAACCTATTTGAAATAAAACCTTGCTCCTTTAAACCTAATTTAAAAACTTAATTGCGATCTTATTCAGACCATGAAAACAGGCTAGCTGAAACATTGAGGTGTAGAATACTAATTTGTAAATTTACCTTCTGGCGACAGGCACGCCGCTTGGATAGAGTACTTCGGAGCATAGTTCCCCGTGAAGAACGCCGTGTCAACGAGTAATCCTGCGGGACAAAGACATTTTTGCACTGTTGAAGTTGTCAGCGTTATTAGACTCGTCTTTTGTTATTCGCCCAAGCTACCTACGAACTTCAGAGCTTCTTTATAGATTGTTTTTTTTTTTTTCTAGAAAGATAGCCAGCTTTATTCTCATTAAAATAAATCCTTTGTTTTGATCGATTTATTAGTCCATATTATTTTGAATTTGGAATTCATCTCATTACTGACATAATCATAGTAAATAAATAGTGTATCTATCAATGAGTTCCTAAAACAAAATGTCTTAAAACAAGGGGCAATTATGATATAATCAATTTTAATATAATACATTATTATTTATTTAGCTCGTAACAATGTGTCTTGGGTCATTATTCAATTTATGACTCAAACACTTTTTGCAATAAGATATCATTGGTACTAGGGAAAGTCCTAGTATGAGATGATGGAACATTTGAAGTATAATAAGGACATATATTATATTTAAGTAATAAGTATTGAATGACTCAGTATATTAGAAAGTGAACTTATTAGATAAAACACATTTGAAAATTATTTTTTATGAAAATCACTTACCTTGTATGACACACTTAGTAGCCAGCTTCAAAATACACCAATCGTGGCCCGTGACCCTCTTCCTGCGCGTCTCCCACCCATCCATCCACTTCCCGAACTCCGTGAACTTATCAGCTATGAATATAGGTTCAGAATCTGACAGCATGTTCTTGCACGGAGCGAAGAAGTCATCTGTTGAAAATACTACTCTACCACCAGCCTGTAACAATAATATAATTGTATACAGTTATAGTTTTTCTTGTTTGTGTAACCCCAGAGTATAGCAAAAATTTAAATATATTTATCAAGAGATCACCCACTGGGCGCTTAGAGACGGTGAGTTAATAAATATAATTATCAGGTGCTGGTCATGACTGCGATGCCTTCAAATACAATTTATAGCAGAAATAAACCGGCTCGAATCAAAGTAACCAGTATATTAATTATCATAGATTCTCTAAAGTAAAATACTATTGCAGGTGAGAGGGAATTTGAATGCTCAACCGCCTTACAAGGATAGCAATGCATTTGTGACAGACAGTACCTCTAATTCTTCTTTGGGTAATATAAAAATTTAAAGGCGCGACTACAAACAATTAAAAAGTATTCGCATGTATGCTTTTAGACATTGTATTATCAACACAACTTATATGCGTTACCCTTAGGCGCATAGGAACTCGTTATAATCGAGATAAACTCATTAGTGCTACGTAAGTAAAAGCCCTCTTAGATGCATATAGACACTGCGTGACTAGATAAAAGTTGGGTGCAAAGATAACTCTTTGAGTGCATTTAAATGCTGCATGATCAGATGAACTTTCTAGTTCAGTTGAAGAAATAGATAAATTAGGAAAATGAGTAAGTAAATAAATCGATAAACATAATTGTGAAATTTAAAGAAAAGGTTAAGTGACATTAGAAGAAATTTTATATTTTGAAGAACTTAAGAAGTCCGTAACTTAGAAAAATGTGAGCAAAAGTGATATTGAAATATCTGTGCGCTGGTTCTGAGAAGTATATTTTTGAGTAAACGTTAACATATATTTATTGCCTAGTTTCTTCTGACTCTTCCTAAAAGGTTGGCATTAAGAGTAAGCAGTTTGATAATCTTAAGTGAATAAAATAAAATAATAACATTATCAATGAAGTCAAATTTTTATGTGATTTTCTATTCTCTGTGCAGTAGTATAAATGTTTTGAACATGTGTACCACTTTGTCGATTCCAGTAACGAATACTAAAAGGAAATAATGCATTTAAAATGCGATAGAAGCTATCGATGTTACCATAAAATTCATAAAGGAACTGCAGTCTGCAGCAAATGTACTTCCGATAATATGAAACATAAAACTGTTTGAAATACCTTAGGGAGATACAGGGACCGTAATTGATTTATGAGATAGAAAATGCAGGTAAATGTTATGTCGTTTGCTGTTTTCTTTATTGATTTTACAATGGAATGCATTTGCCCAGCTCTATTGCAAAATTGTTTTTTTTTTCATTATTGCTGTAGTTTTTTTTAAAGCTAAAGTCCCCATATCGAATTCTTTTGAAAGGGAGTTTGGCTTTAGATAAAAAGATACGCAAGAAATTCTGTTTTAATCTCCAGACATTACAAATCTATGTACAGATTTGTACCACTTGCAATGCGGGAAAATATCCTGATGAAACATAGACATTTAAATAATTATGGCGTTCCCATACCATTGCTATTTTTTGATTTGTTTGTTAAGGGTTAAGAAGGTCAGATAGGTAGTTGATTAAATGTAGGTAATTAGCAGACTTGGCTAATCTAGGATCATGGTCTCAGACGATTCCGACTAAGCCTGGGACATAACTCTTGGAGGGTGATGATGAGTGAGATGGATGGTATTAAGAGCCAATTTTCAATAGTTCAAAATTCCCATTCGAATACTTACACTGTTGCTGCAAAATTCACTGAGGTCGGTAAACGCGGGCGCCTTCTTCTCGATCATTTTCGATTCGAATTACGTTCGAAATGGAATTAAACGGTTATGATAAGACTTTAGTTAGTGTCAAGTGTCTCACTGGATGTGTGGACGTGGACTGATTAGAATTTACTCTGTTTGCCTTTTTATACTGTGCGAGAGTGACTGATAAAAACAATAATAATAACATTACCGGGGCACAGTAAACTGAGGAGCAGTGAAGATTAATCTCTGTACTATGGTTAAAGCTGTGACTTACGTTTAAAATAGCAATTCACATATACTTTCTCTTAGAAAAAACAATTTGGAAGACCTCGTAATAACAATCAACGGCCGGTTATATAAATCTTAACATCACGACATGCGAATATTTATTCGATGGAACATTCCCGAAACTAAATCTAGGATCCGCTTGAATCATCCAAGCGGACTTCGTCTAGCAATGGGAATAGCTATAGGAGTGTTTGTTAAATTTCACTAAATATCCATGGAAAGTAGACTACGTCTATATCTTTATAACAACTATACAAAAGTAAGAAAACGAATAATAAATACTATTAGTAACTTACTTTACTTTGTACACTATGCACTGGGCTTTATCGCTACATTTTTTGTTAGAACTGATACAATTCACGGTATTTGCCTCACAAATAGTCTAATTGAGTCAGATTCATTCAGAATCGGGTCACAAGATCGGGCTCTGGAATACTCCACTGTCTTTCGTATATTTTTTGTTAAGTCATGTGCAAAAGTGCTATTCATTGGCTACTTAGATAATTCTCGAGGAAGAGTTGTAGACAGATGAAAAATGTACATACATACATAAATAACACATATAATCCCCGAAGGGGTAGGCAGAGTCAAAGGGGCAGCAGATCTCTTGAACCACATTCAGCCAAAAACAAACACTGGGCCGGGTAAGACGGAAAATCGTGAAAAAGTAGTAACAAGTGGCTAGCTTGTCGCCTACACAATCACATACCCAGAACCCAATATACCATTAGTCGTCTTTTACAACATACTAGGAAAGAACCACAGTTGGCACATTCTTTTTAAGTCCCACAACAACATGAAAATATGAATAGGCATATTAGGCGATGATAATTGCGTTCTAAAGTTCATGAATTATGTAATTCATCATCGTCCTCCTAGCGTTATGTCTTGTATTTAGTCGAAGTCCGCTTAGACTATGATCTAGGATTTAGGTAGTCTGTAATTACGATAAAGCGACTACCGATCTAACCTTCCTAACGCTTAGACCCTTAGGGGAACCAGACAATGGATCATGGTTACATATCTATAGCTGATAGAATGCAGGTGTCATCACGAGGTTTTCCCTCAACGCTGAGCTAGTGGTTTAAATACGTAGGTACATAGATTTGAAAAATCCAGAGTAAGTATGTACATAACTATACATATTAATTTGTGTATTGTTAAGATGTAAAATCTGTATTTGCATCCTAAATATCCAATGTTACAAATATCTATGGTCGTTTCTCATGGCCGTCACACATTGTAAATGCATTTGCATTAAGTACCTAATTTACAGAAAGAAAAACTAATTCATGTTGACAGTTTCTTTCGCAAAAAATTTGCCATTAGATAAAATTGTTATTCTGTGTTTATGTTATTGACGCGCAATCATGAATATTGGTTATTTCATGAGATCAAACTTTAGGTACTTACCAAATTTCATCATCATCAGCCAAGTGGTAAACTGATACGCAGATAGTTTGTTTTCAAATAATGGAAATCAATCTTATTGTAGTGTTGTTTGCTAAACATAAACATATTCATTTTCACTAGGATTTCATATTTTCATTATCGAGCGGTGGTAGCTCAATGGTAATATGCGCCTCATAATCGAGGGGTGCGGGTTCAAACCCGAGCACGTACCTCTGGATTTTTCAAATCTATTATTTATACCACAAGCTCGCCGGTGACGGAAAACATAAAACCTTAGATTAAGCATATCGGCCGTCGCTTCAATATTAATTACCATTACCAGACTCGCTAAATATTGGATCATGGTCTAAGCAGACCTCGTCTAGCACGGGACATAATGCTAGGAAGATAAATACCAGGTTTTCATTATCCATTACGATTTCTACCACAACTATATTAGCTTGCTACCCCTTCAGGGATTGTAGGCACAGTATGTGTATGTAGGTACATGTTGGTTACCAACCAATTTCAACGCAATCAATTGTTTGTGTGTGCCCGATTAACCGACAGACATTACTAGAGGACTGTGGTGTGCTTGTACATCAAATCGTGTGGTACATTGCGGTAATCAGTAATTAACCATTTCGCACTGATGGACGTCGGTAACAACTATATGCGGACAATCGGACGCGTTTGTCAGATGGCAATTCGGTTAATGGAGTGATTGTAGATTTCTATTGATGTTAAGTACTCATTTAGGATATTGCATCTGTAACATGTTGCATCTAAATATTATTGCTATTTTATTCACCATAACATAGGTACTTATGAAAAAACATTTACCTAATGTCTGAAATGATTGGTTTGCCGGAGTGTCCAATTATGTATGTTATATTAAGGTTAGGCCCATGTTGGGCTGGGACTTAAAATAATGTGCCAGACCAACAATGTGTGGGTATATAATTGTATAGACGACGAGCTAGCCACTTGTCACTAGTTTTTCACAATTTTTTATCTAACCAAACCTATTCCAATGTTGGTCTGGGACTTAAAAAGAATGTGCCAACTGTGTCTCTTGCTTAGCATGTCATAATAGGCGACTAATGGTATGTGGGGTTTTGGGTATGTAATTGTGTAGGCGACGAGCTAGCCACTTGTCACCATTTTTTCACAATTTTCCATCAAACCTAGCCAAGTTTTATTTTTGGTTAAGTGTGGTTGAAGTGGCCTACTGCATAACATAACATAATCCCCGAAGGGGTAGGTAGAGGCCCACCCCTTTGGATATTATGGGCGTGATGATAAGTATGTATGTATTAAGGTTTGTAACATTGTTTGGTATTTCTGACTTGCAAACACGAGGCGATAAAAAAATAAGTTTCAAGACTAAAAAAAAATAATACTAAGCAGTATGTAATATTTTTTGTAGCAGTAGATTAAAATAAAAATACTATTATTACTATACTATTTTAATAGACCTAGGAATATACTTTCGTATTTAATAGGCAAGAGGACTAAACATTTCTGTTTAGTCTGTCAGTTAGATTATAAGAAAATATTTAACACGTTTTTTTTATTTATCTGTTAAACAAACATTGACGACGATACAATCCATTCAGGTTGCGCGTGACGTCACGCTTACGTACAATACTAAATAGTGACGTCGCAAGCCCCCACTCCAAAACTTTGATGCTCTTTATCTTTGTGATTTTTTGTTAATTAGATAAAGCGAAAAATATGTGTCTAGTATTTTTGTATAATCTAACTAATGCAGTCATCATCCCTATTATGTAATCCTATGACTCAGTGCTCCAAAATAAAATCTCGCCATATAGGTACGAGTATGTAAATGACTGTGTTTCTATCTAGTAAACCAATTACAAACATACGTTATATATATTAACAAAGGAAAAGGTGTGAGCGAGAGAAAATACTCCAGGAAGAAGAGAGTGACCTGATAACCCCGTATGTTAATGGATAAAAGCATAACTAAACAAACAGTTTCAGTCATCTAGTCCTATCCAGTTTCATGACTAGGATTACGTCTAATGACATTGGCACGTACCTTGCCCACACGAGATATCAATGTCATTGCGTGTGGAAAGGTGACTCTTTCTCTATCTCAAAAAGAACAAGAGACATAAGACAGGACAGAAAAAGACTGATGTATATAACTGATGTTTTAGTCAGGTGCTTGCAATTTCATAGAAATACAAGGAACGCATCTAAACTTTATTATGGTCTTAAGTTGCATGTCGCGAAAGATTATGTTTTCCAAATTTTAGTTTCATTCTTTTGATCATCATCATCCTAGCGTTATGTCCCGTGCTTAGACGGGGTCCGCTTAGACCATGATCCAGGATTTAGCCAGTCTGGTTATTACATTGAAGCGACTGCCGGTCTGACCTTCGTAACCCTAAGATAGGGGAACCAGACAATTTTTGAATCATGGTTACGAATCCAAAGTCGTTTGAATTTGCAGGTTTCATCATGTAGTTTTCCTTCACCGTCGAGCTAGTGGTATAAATACGTACATAGACTTGAAAAATCCAGAGGTACGTGCCCGGGTTTGAACCCGCACTCCTCGGTTAAGAGGCGCGGCACCATTGAGCTACCACCGCTCCCCTAGTTTCATTCTTTTGATACTTGAGATTATTTCATCATACATTATGTTTAGAAGCAAGTAGCAAATAAAACCAGAACACTCGATTGCATTTACTTTGTGGTTTTGATGAGTCTCATCTTGTATTTAACTTTCTACTCAAATTTCTTCACCTAGTCAAATTTGGTTCATACCCAAACGTAGTAATTTCATACGATTTGTCCCTGAAGCCAATATTTTTATTCTTTGATATTAGTATGTCTTAGTATTAAGACTGCAAGTCACAGCTAATTTGTCACGTAAACGTGACAAATTAGCTGTGACTTGCAGTTGCAGTTATGTGAGCTAGACGCGCGCTTAGTCAGTGACATAGTCATGATCAGATTGTATGACACTAGCTCTCGGTATATTCATGTGATCGGGGTGTGTTGCTTACACATGTATACAGTCACGCCTGCAACCTTCGAAGGGCAGGCGGAGTACAAAAAGAACTATGATTCTTTAACCTCTTTTATCCATAAATGAATTCGCGTTGGGTCAAATCGAAAACTGTGACAAATTGAGAGCAATAGTAGCTCGTCACCTACACATACACAAGTCTAATAACCAAAACATAACTTTTACCTTTTATGACATGCTATGTAAGATAAATATATTATAACTTAACTTAACTTAACATCACGCCATAATCCCCGAAGGGGTAGGCAGAGTCAAAGGGGCAGCATGCCCTTCAACCACATTCAGCCATAAATAAAGCCGGGCTGGGTTAGATAAAAAATTGTGACAAAGCAGTGACAAGTGGCTAACCGGTCGCCTACACAATCACACACCCAAAACCCGATATACCATTAGTCGCCTTTTACGACATGCTAGGGAAGAACCACAGTTGGCATATTATAACTGTTTTGGCAAATTCTTGTTAAGTCCCAGACCATGCCATACGGTACAATACCTACATAGAATATAAAAATATAACATTAAATAATTAACAAGTTAAGGTCACTGAACGTATTATTGGCTTTTTGCAATAATATTGACAGGACAGGAGTATCTTATTACATTTCGTTAATGAGCAGTACATCAGTTAGTTTTTGGTCATTACTTATTTACATTTAGATGAAGATAAAAAATAACAATTAGCAAGAAGAAAACAAAGCAAAAAAATTTAAATATTTTGTATTATTTATAAATGTTTACTGCATATAGGTACTACATCGTTATTTTATATTTCTTTAATGCAATTTCACGCTGTGCTGGGGATAGGAAATTGTGAAAACGTAGTGACAAGTAGCTAGCTTGTCACCTACAAAACCACATACCTACCCAAAACCCAATATACCATTAGTCGCCTTTCACGACATGCTAGTCATGAAACACAGTTGACAAATTAATTATTTTTAAGTTCCAGGCCAATATGGGAAATTTCATTGTATTTAATATATTCTATACAAAGCATTTAAGATTAACGTGTTAGGTAAGCTACCCATGGACACACGTGCCTGTATATCAAATAATTGTATAACTACTTCAATAATCAGTTCTCTAGATTCATTTCGAATATAATAGAAACCTATGACATCTTATGTGATTGTGTGCTGTTTGTTTATCATTTGTTTGGATTCAATAATTATTACAGGCCAAAACCAGTTTTATCATTAATTAACAAATCATTTTGTACGCAATACTGATTCTGTGTTTTCATAAACAATTCTGGTTCATTTAGAACTGTAGGTAGTCTTTGAATTGATGGATTGGCTAATAAAAGAATTAGTCGGCCAATTTTCATCGGTCTTGTTTCTCTAAAGCATGAAAGAATTCTTTGTGGAAAATTTTAGCTTTCTAATCCCGATAATATTGAGTCTGTTAGTCAGACAGGTTTTCTTTAAAGATAATCATCTATTATTGTTTTAATTTAGTACTTATTGTTGTAGGTACTTACTCATCATCTTCCTAGCGTTATGTCCCGTGCTTAGACGGGGTCCGCTTAGACCATGATCCAGGATTTAGCGAGTCTGGTAATTACATTGAAGCTGCCGATCTGACCTTCGTAACCCTAAGATAGGGGAACCAGTCAATTTTTGGATCATGGTTACAAATCCAAAGTTGTTTGAATATGCAGGTTTCATCACGATGTTTTCCCTCACCGTCGAGCTAGAGGTATAAATACGTACATAGATTTGAAAACTCCAGAGGTACGTATCCAGGTTTGAACCCATACTCCTCGGTCAAGAGGCGCGTGTCCTTACCATAGAACTACCACAGCCGGTTGTAGGTACTTACTATAAGTAGTAAAAAAAAAAGATGATATATTTTTATTTAATATGTAACCTTTAACGGCTTTCTCTGCTAAGGACACTCATTCTTAAAATAATTCAATTTAACATATTAGACTGAATCACTTAAATAATTTACGTTTTTATTGATAAACAAAAAAGTGTGCGATTATGTTAACAATACAATAGCTCAAGTGGCTACCACCCAGACCTCGTAAAAACTTATAGCCTTGGAAACAAGAAAAAGATAATTCTAAAAATAAATACAATATAAATATCTGTGACAAATCAGAGTTACATAATGACTAAACGTTTCTAGGAACAGTTATGTAAGTAACACTTTAGGTAAAAATGTTAACGTTAAGATGACCTTGCGAAAAATCCATTGATTCTATCAAAAAGCAGTAGTAGAGTAATGGACAACTAAAAATTAAATACGTAGGTCGATCGTGGGTTCAAATCCAAATGCTCTGTATAAACAACTCCATGGAGCAATGGTGGTGTTTAATTTTTTTTAATTGTCTTTACATATATAAATACATACGCAATGCCTAGGCTAGGCAGAGTCACAGGGGCGGCAAGTTTCTTTAACCACACATTCACCCCCTTTAACCACATTCTGACTAAAATAAAACCGGGTTGGGTTAGATGGAAAATTATGAAAAAGTAATGACAAGTGGCTAGCTCGTCGCCTATACGATCACATTCCCAAAACTCAATTTAGGTACCATTAGTCACCTTTTACGACATGCTAGGCAAGGAACACAGTTGGCGCATTTTTTTTAAGTCCCAGACCAACATGGGACACTTTTAATTGTGCTGACTGTATTCACCCAGAACACTTATATTTAAAGTACCTAACTATTTTTTTCCATATTATTTCAATTGACATGTCAAGGAACCTAATCTGAGATTTCTTTTACGCCTGCTAAACTAGCTAACCACATCGAGACAAGTGAAATGAGTATCTGTCTATATATACAAATAAATTAAATAGAATTGTCTCTTTGTATCGGATTTACGAAACGATTGAACCGTTGTTGACAGAACTTTTGGTGGCATTTACTCGTAGCTGTTATAAGGTATGACTTAGGCCATTTTCATCATAAACGAATAATTAGGGTTTCACAAAAACGAGAAAATTACACATTTAATCTATTTTCTGCACCCAGAAACGTGACCGATAAAATTCAATAAGCTTTATTATTAATTACTACCTAACCTCTTTCATACAAAATTCAGACGCTATACATTTGGCTACTTTTTTACTATATTTTCCATTTAACCCAGCCCAGTTTTATTTTTGGCTGAATGTGGTTAAAGGGCCCTGTTGTCGCTTTGACTCTGCCTACCCCTTAGGGAATTATGGGCGCAATATTATGTAAGTATGTAAGATAATTAAGGGTTTTTTTTAATTCGACCCAGGCGAAGTCGCGGGCGATAGCTAGCATTTAATATTTCCTTCAGTAGCTGCGCGGTTGAAAGTATAGGTACTAGAATATCGAATGTTTTATTCTTTTTGGACAGCTGATAAACCTGATGTAAAACTCATAAGGTAATTAATAAACTAATAACAACTGATTATATATCTAGAAATCTGGATCATTCTATTTAAACAATTAGCTATTTAAATTTACGTAATTAATATGTTTTTCCTGTAAAATCATCAAAAGGTAGATTTTATATAATTATACATGTATAGATATGCATATAGGCACATGAGATATGCATACGTGTATTAACTTATGTTATTTTATTTGGCCGAAATGGCTAAATAAAATAAATTTGAAACTGGTCATAGAATACCTCAAACGGACTTATCTTATGAGTGGTAAAGGATTGAAAATTGGATATAGAAATATTTTATAACTTTAACTAACTAACTAAACTTCCCTAGTAGGGTAGGCAGAGAGAACCGAACGCCATAAGGCACGATCCTTACACACCTTACTCGCCTCTTAAACATTCATGATCCTTTTCATACAAGCTCTAAGGTTTTTATGACTCCTAACATCACCTTCTGTTATTACACGATCAATCTGGTCGTGGTAGGTGAGCCTGGGCCATCCGCGGCTCCTACATCCTTCCACTTTCGCATTGTATATCTGTTTAGTTAATCTTTCGTAATCCATTCTTTCCACATGTCCGAACCACCGGAGCATAATTATGTTATATCGCTTTCATATGTTAGCGTAGGAATCAGCACTGCATTGTGTAAAGCGAGCTAGGTCTTCTGGCTTAAAGCTTTACTGCCTAGAAGTTCTCTAACGCTCCATTCACTCTATTCCCTGCACCCTGCACCCTGCACCCTTAATAACTTCCTAATACTATATTGATTGACAATCTGTCGTCACGAATTATAAATTAGGTACTAACTAAAGTCGATGATTTGGAGTCTCGATTGATGTACAGATTTACAAAGATCAATCGATCGTTTGATTTACATATATTGGGCGTTCAATCTAAGAATTAATTTTTATACACTCCGAGTTTAACTAGATTTCGTCCATCAAATATCGAATCAAACCAGAATGTACTCAAACTGTCCGTCCGTTCGTCACTAATTGGAGTAACACACCGATGTCTGTGATTCCGTATCACTTGCCATACAGCTGATAGGGTTAGGTTAAAGATCGGAACTCAGACCTGGACACCGGATAAAACCGGTTGCCGCAATATAACTGAGACGACACACTAACGGTGGCGACGGAAAAATAATATTGGTCTGCGATAAAAGGTACGTTGATTGTGTTCGGAAATAGACGTACCTACAAGTATTTTGAATAAGGTTATTGGACAGGTCTGTTGTTGCTTGGTATTGTTAATGTATACAATTACAAACACGATAGCTTTAGTTTCTGTATTACATGTTTTCTGTATTATGTGTTCATGGTATTTTTTATATATTAGAGGCGGCGAACGGCCTAGCTTATCACTTGATGGTAAGTAATGTCCGCGCCCATGGATTACTGCGGCACCAGAGGAATTGCTAATGCATTGCCGACCTTTTAGGGAGTTGGGACTCTGGCACTTACAATCATAAGGTCTTCAATTTCTCTAGGATATTTTTTGGTAAAAATAATAATGAAACCTACTTTTCGTTGATATTTTTCACAAAACTGTTAAAATTTTGTCTTTCGCCCGCCCTGCACCGCTTTTCTATCTAAGGCGCGGTATAGCAGTCGTGGTCGGCTACGAAGGCCAACATGCTCCCTTGTACACGAGTTCTTATCAAAAGACATGGAATTAATCATGTCAGGGTTATATCAGCTAAGCTACTCGTGTTATTAAACAGAATGAACAAACTCATTTGTTATCTGCGCTCAACCGGTTAATAATCGCACCTTAGGTCGTAATGTCAGAGTCTGCGCTAGTCTCCGCGTGGACACCATTCCAAATGACGACGCCGATAACATAGAGGGTATGTACCCTTCACTCACACAGCTCCGTAGTCTACAGGCGTAAGTGATCGCATACGATGCGCTATACACACCTCCAGCTTCGGTTTCGTATGCTGTAGCATGAAGCGTGATGCCGTATTGATCTACGTAGGTAGACCTAGCATATGTACAAAAGTGATCATTTTCATGTTCATGTCTTATTAATTTATCTAGCCAAATCTATAGCATATGAAATTTGTATGAAAGAGTTCAGGTAGTAATATTATAGGTAAAGCTTATTATCTTCGGTCACGTTTGTGGGTGCAGGAAAGAGGTCATATTATGTGTAGATATTTGTTTCATGTACTTGACTAAGTTTAACATAATAATTATGTAACCTACTGAAATAATACTTATTATTACCACTGTAATTATCTTAAAGATTTGATCCACTGATCAAATACGTAAAACTTATTGACATCTGACTTGACTGGCCCGTTGGTCGAGTGGTCAGAGACCCTGGCCACGAAACCGAGGGTCGCGGGTTCATATCCCGCTAGGGGCAAATGTTTCGTATGATGAACATGGGCATTTGTACTTGAGTCATGGATGTTATAAACGTATTTAAGTACATCTATCCGTTCACCTAGTATCCATAGCACAAGCATAAGCTTAGTTTGGGACTAGGGAATTGGTGTGTCAGTCTTGAGAATTTATTTATTTATTATTTATTAATTTATTTACTAGCTTTTTGTCCCAGGCCTAGATGGGGTCCGCTTAGAGCATGATTTAGTATTTAGCGATTCTGGTAATTACATAGAAGTGACTGCCGATCTGACCTTCGTAACCCTAAGATAGGGGAACCAGATAATTTTTGGATCATTGTTACAAATCTAAAGTTGTTTGAATTTGCAGGTTTCATCACGATTTTTCTCTCACTGCCGAGCTAGTGTTATAAATACCTACATAGATTTGAAAAATCCAGAGGTACGTGCTCGGATTCGAATCCGCATCCATCGGCCCTTATAAGGCGCGTGTCTTTACCATGGAGCTAGCACAAGCTAAACACTCTAATAACACACTATCATCATATTCCGATTTCATTTTTCTTGTCAAAAATATGAATATAATTATGAGATAACAACACATACATTGATTTGACTCCGAGCTTAGTGGCTAGAAGTACTGTGTTACGGATATACCAATCAACAGTGGTATTACTAATATATACTTAAATATTACATAAATATTAACACACAGAAACAAAAAAAAACAAGAATTCATAACACGCATATTTGGCGCATAAGAGTCACTATCGAATGCGCTATCGAGCTAGCGAATACCAAGTGAAGTATCGGAAAAGTACTGTACTTCTTTTTGCTAATCTTTTTTCGATGTTCTTGAATATTCAGAATGCTGTAATGTTGACTCAGAAGTTAAAGTTCGCCACAGGTCAGTTTTGTTTTGTTTCTTTATCAAACGGCCATGGATATTACCAACCGAAATCTGCACGGGGTGTGATGTAATGTGAAATAAAGGTTATCTTTTAAGCTCAATATGTTTATATACTACTTGTTTATAGCTCTCCCGGGGTTCTGTTATTAATGATTGTAGGCAGCTAGCAAACGTGACTTTTGAGATAAAAGTAGGCTCCTGAACTTGAGGTGTAGTTCACTGGTGTTTCCAAGATTGTTTCATAATATGTCCACTGATAAATTTTATTATAGTCACTTAAGTAATGTGTTTTTATTCAAGTATTCAGAGCTGTTTGACATAGGTATTTTTTTTCTGAAATCAGGATTTAAAGTAAGTTATTATACACCTAGGTGTTTCTATGTATCTTTGTTGCCTTTTTTGTTCCTATATAATTTTTCTTATTAATATATTAGTCAAAATTGTGTGTAATATGTATAATATCAAATCAAATAAATAATAACAATATCTTAAAATTAATGCTTTTTTACCAAATACCATTTTTTTTTTATTTATTTATCAATTTTTGCAAACTTTTTAGCACGTAAGTTTAACTTTAAAATTTTTGAATTAAATGCTCACATAGCTAATTAATAAGTTAGTCATATTGAAATTTATATTTATATTATTTGACCGTTTTTCTATTTCAGGTTTTTAAGAATAAATAAAGATCAGATTGCTTTTTATTATCCATGGCAAGTATCATCGACGAGGAAACAAAAATTTACGCTTAGACTAACTCCCGAAATATTTTACAGCCAATTGCTTAGCTAATCAATAAAACAACTATAAATAATCACCTTCCAGAGACACAAAACTGTAACATTTAAACGGCTTGTTCCCTCACGGATTGTTCTAACGCTACGAAGTGGCGTGATGAACGCTCGGCGTCACGAGCTCACTTCCCGTCTCGCATCGGTTATTTAGTTCATAGCTAATCAATAATACAACAATAAATAATCGCAGACCAAAGACTCGACCATAACATTTGACCGGCTTGTTCCCTCACGGGTTGTTCTAAAGCTACGGAGTGGCGTGATGAACGCTCGGCGTCACGCGCTCACTTCCCGTCCCGCATCGGTTATTTACGGGGCCCGCGTGATAGACGGCGCGCACGTCGCAGTTATTCTGGCACATTGACACGCTGGTAGAATTTGTTCCTGCTAAAATATATCGGCGTTTTTAGGTGGAGCTGCGAATTGAGCGCTTTATAGTCGAGGAAGTTACTTTAAATGAAATTGTTGATTTATATAACTTAAGGTTTGATATTAAACTATTTTACTTATTTGTATTTCCATTATTACTTACTTAGGTAATGTAGGTAACTTCGTAAGAACAACCAGCACATGAGTACAAAAAAGCATCAAAAAGCGTAGTACTTTCCCATTCGGGCCTCAATACTTTATCAATCACCAATAGCGCCTAAAAACCTACCAAACGTACATATAATTTCAGCCCCACAATAAACATACCCCCTACCGTACAATAAGAACAAACACAAACAACTCGCACTAAATTGCTTTAACGTAACTAACGGTCCCGAAAAGAAAGAAGCGACTGGAAACTAATTCAATTAAGTGGCCTGTAATTAAGTCCGCGTAATGGAAACACTGGCACGACATAAAGATCGGGCAGAGTTACTTAGTACCGCGGTAATTTAGTCACTGCAGTGCCTAGAAAAGTCTTTAGTTTTTCTTCCAAACATTACTTAGTGAGCGTGGCGCAGTGGCAATCTGTTTGTCGGGCTGCGCCGGGAAAACAGCGGGAAGACCTAGAGGTTCTTTGTAGCATATAGTCCGTTAGGAAGAGCGATTTTATAATGACTGAAAAAAAAAATACTTATAAATTATGAATTGAATACATACATAATAAAAATAATTATGTAGGTATGCACAATATTACAAAAAAACGTAATGAAAGTTAAACAAAAAAAAATTTATTCACGTTAGACGCTGAGAACAAACTTCTGGCGTCATCATGCTAAGTAGCCAACACCGCCAATGACAACTCCAGAGGTGACATGATGTGTTCCCATATTTAAAAAGGATACGGCCTGTAAGTATGTCTGTTTATCCTTCACTTCTCTTTAGTACAATTAAATATGCATAGCTTCGAGTTAGGCAACTGAACAATTTATCTTTGCTTAAACAAGCTGTATTTCAATAGTCTCCGCTCAGTACTAGTGGTGAAAAGCGGCGCAAAGTAGCTCTCAAGCTGGTGCATTTCGTTCGGTGACTGAGACTACCCGAGGCCAAAATACTAAGAGCTCGCAGCGCTAACGATGAGGCATCCTAAAGCGCTTAAAGCGCTCTTCCCTCTTATACCGTCAGCGCAGTGATTCTTCAAAAGGCCCACTGCTAAGCTATAGCGAATTTGTTTCTTAGCAAATATTCTTGGGATTCGCAACTGCATTCGTTACGCCGCCAGGAACTCTAACCACAGTAGTCTTCTAAAATCTGTAATATTAAAGACAACAACGTTACTGACTAATTGATCTATCAAAATACTTAACGGATAGGCACTAAAATAGTAGGCATTCGCTAAGAAAAGATTTTCCAGAATGGATCCAAATGTTGTGTGGGGAAACAAGATTGAATGCAAGCGAAGTCGTTAACAAAAAAGCTAGTAAACAATAGGAAGCTTCTACATTCATTAAAACCTACCTAAATAATACGTATAAGGCCTAAATTATACTGTATTTGTACTTATTGCAAGTTTTGTACTATTTTTTTCGTGCAATAAAAAATACCTATCTATCTATCTTTTCGGCTTCTCCTAATACTCTTCACATTGTTACTTTAGTAATCTAGGCTTGAGGCTCCACGATTCAGCACAAGTGTTTAGATCCATATTAAAAATTTCACACGATACTAATTATTTCCTGCTAAATATTTGCTAAGCCTACATCATCATCATCTTCCTAGCGTTATGTCCCGTGCTTAGACGGGGTCCGCTTAGACCGATAGACAATCGATATTGGCCTATCAAGCGGCATCACTGTAGCTGTTATACTATTTTTGGATTATTTGTGTAAGCTGGCGTTTATGGTTGTATGGCTTACACAATGACGGTATGTTAGACAAGTTTCTACCAAGTTTTTAACCTACCTCGACGATATAAGAAACTATAGTATAGGTATGCACTTTATGGTGTCTATTTACGATGTCATATACTTGAACGAAATCATATCGTAATTAAACGTGACATCATATCTGCTCGTTAAGATTATCTTAACGGGAATAATCATTCAATTTAATCGTCGATTTTACCAATATTTATAAAGGTCAAAATTAATTATTAAGGTCTAAGATAGACCAAACAATGCACTAATAATACCAGAAAATTATTTAGTTATAAATGCGCCCTAACTTCTATAGATGTAAAAGTTTCTTAACCTAACAAGGTCACGAATATTAGGTAACAAGATACAATTAACATAATCCGATAACCTAAATAGGATTCAAGTTCAATTTGAGTACTGTCGCGATAATTTACCCGATATAATTAATGCAAACACTCTTAGTTTTGAGGATGAGTATCTAGGTGATATCTCGCAGAACGCTTGAAACGTGACGGAATCAAATAAAACGGCTATACCATAAACCATCTGTGGCGTGTGTTTTATGGGCCGGCAGTTAAAACGCCTGGACGTCATCGCGTTGCGACAGGTTCTATAAATAAAATACCTACATACAAACCATCGCGCCGTAATCCCCGAAGGAGTAGGGTCTTAAAAGTGACAAGCTTCTTGAATGACATTTAACCGAAAAGTTAAATTGAGTTGGGTTACATGAAAAATTGTGAAAAGTTGTGACAAGTGGCTAGCTAGGCTAGAACGGTAGTAGCTCAATGGTAAGGTAACACGCCTTTTAACCGAAGAATACGGGGTCAAACCCGGGCACGTACCTCTAGTTTTTTCAAATGTACGTACGTATTTATACCACTACCTCGACGGTGAAGAAAAATATCGTGATGAAACCTGCAAATTCAAACAACTTCGGATTTGTAATCATGGTCTAAAAATTGACTGGTTCCCCTATCTTAAGGTTACGAAGGTCAGATTGGCAGTCGCTTCAATGTAATCACCAGACTCGCTAAATCTTGGATCATGGTCTAAGCGGACCCCGTCTAAGTACGGGACATAACGCTAGGAAGATGATGATGAAGTGGCTAGCTCGTCGGTTGCATAATCGAAAACCCAATACCCCGTACCATTAGAATAGACTGGCGTACCGTACTGGCGGTAAAATCACTTTTTTGTATTATGATTATTTATAAGTGCCTTTTTGGAGCCTACATGAATAAAGATATTTCTATTTCTATTTATTTGCCTTTTGCGATATGTTAGACAAGGAACAATTGATACATTATTTTTAATCCCCAGACTAACATACGACAAATTGCAAATTAATTCAGATTTACTTACTGTTTATTACAGTATTTCAATATTTGCTTGTGAATTATATGTATGTATACATATTTCAAATCAAATATCGTAAATTACAAATAAACAATCGAAGGAATAACTAGGTGATTCGTCACACGGGGACATTTCGCCGGGATGACGGCAAATAAAACGGCTATACCATAAAGCGGCCCAACGACGCATCCCGGCGGCTGCGTTTTATCGGCGCTGTTAAACGGGACGGGACGCGGTGTCCCGGGACGGGACGGTTTTTACGAGAACCGGGACTCCCGGAACTTTTGGGGAGTACGCAAAATTGACATTTATGCACTTTACAATAAGAGACAATTGTAATGTCGCAAGCCTCTTCTGCGATGCATTATATACTTTACGAGTGAAGTTAGAAATTTGTATAACGGTAAACAAAGTATAACTACTATTATTAATATTACACATTTATACTATTAGATGACTTACGAAGGTGTTTAATAAATATTGACTAAGTCCAAACCTTCAAATGTAAATAATAATCTTCTTAATCATCGCGTTAGTGTTAAGATCCATTCTTAGTCAGGTTTTATATATTTAGCCTGTTACTTAGAAGTGATTGCCTGGCTTGCGTAACCCCTATGTAGGAGAACCAAGCAAATTGGATAATAGTTATAGGTATATTATGTAAGTTTCATGACGATATTTATATATAACTAACTTCACGCCACTTCCCTACGGGCTAGGCAGAGAGAACCGAGTTTATTTGAATGTGCAGTATTCTGAAGATGTTTTCCTTCACCGCTTAAAAACTTCCAGAGGTCTTGGTGGGTTCGAAATATCATGAGGGTTTTCATGGAGGCTCCCTAAGAAGATTCCACCAGATTCATTGTGACTCCTTACATACATATATACACGCCTTTTTCCCATGGGGGTAGGCAGAGATCACGTACTTCCATTTGCTACGATCCTGACATACACCTTTCGCTTCTTCTACATTCATAAGTATTCTTATCTGTCTAGATATTTTACTTTAATAGTACTGCTCTTTCTTTCACCTTCGGGTCAAAGACCTGGATTCGTCCCTGATTGAGGACATCCATTGAAGTGTTACGGCCACAGTTGGCCATTGAATAAATACTAGTGAGCACTTTGAGGCACTTAATTGGTCGTCGCAACGATCCCAGAGGGCGCACTGTGGCTGCGATGCTATCATTGACAGTTGCAATAGCCGCTTAGAGCCATACAATGCGTGTCACATAGCTCTGGAGTATTAATGGATAGGAGTATTAATTTAAAAGTTTCGTGTGATGAACATAGACATTTGTACCCGAGTCATGGATGTTTATAAACGTATTTAAGTATGTCTATTCGTTCACCTAGAATCCATAGCACAAGCATTAGGCTTAGTTTGTAACTAGGGAATTGGTGAGTAGGTCTGGAGAGAAAAAAATAATAGGTACTTATAACAATATGCATATGAACGATAGCTGAAGTTATAGAGTAGAAAAAAAGTTATAAGTTTTATATTAAGAAGTAGTAGGCTCTTATATAGATAATTATTCATTAAATTGAATTGAATTTATTAAAATATCAACAACAGCTATTATAATTATTATGTTCTTAAAGTTATGTTTTATGTCCTTAGACCATGCAGAATTTTATTAAATTTTAGCCAATATACTTGCTAAAAACTTTTAAAAACAATAAAATGTGACAATCTTATTATTATGAGCTGAGCATTGTCTAGTTTATTGAGACACAAGTTTGGCGATAGCATAGCACTTTATTGAATTATTGTCTAGATTTCTTTGGCGACTTTCCAGGCTCATGGACTTAATATAGCTAATGGCTATCGAAAAGTGTTGCAATAATCCCTACTAATATTATAAACGCGAAAGTTTGTAAGTATGGATGGATGTTTGTTACTCTTTCACTTAAAAACTACTGAATGGATTTTGATAAAACTTTACAATAATATAGCTTATACACCCGAATAACATATAGGCTATGTTTTATCAACGTACCACGGGCAGAAGCTAGTAGATTATATAAGCTATTAGTTATCTCTGACTCTGCCTACCCCTTCGGGGATTATGGGCGTGATGCTATATTTGTCCAAGCCAGCCACTGTCCCATGTTGGTCTGAGACTTAAAAAGAATATGCCAACTGTGGTTCTTGCCTAGCATGTCGATAAAAGGCGACTAATGGTATATCAGGTTTTGGGTGTGGGATTGTGTAGGCGACAGGTTAACACAATTTTCCATCTAACCCAGCTCGACTTTATTTTTGGCTGAATGTGGTTAAAGGGGCTTGCTGCCCTTTCGACTCTGCCTACCCCTTCGGGGATTATGGGCGCGATGTTATCTAATGTAATGTATGTAATGTAATCTTAAGATAGGCACCTATTTTTCTTTAAAGATGCTTTGTGCTAAACTGAACGGTTGAGAGTGGCGCAATCAAATGAAAAATCTATTCAATACGAGTTGTGTGTATTATAATTATATTCATTCCATATGATAAAATAATTGTGATAATAATTCCAACATTATTCATAGAAATATTAATATTTATGACAGATTCCTAAGGTTTTAAAGAGATAGAGATTTGTAAAGAAAAAGAAAACAACCGCTTTAGTTTTCCAATCTTTGATAAATCCTTTAATAGTGCACTTGACGTATTCCGTATACACCTAAAGTAAAGCAGAAACGGTTCACTTTAGACGCCTGCATTTTATGAGCGCGGCAGTTAAACTTGTTCGGTCAGCTCTCAGCGCTGGACCGGGCATTTGTAGACGTCTTGTTCAGTGTTTTTATTTTAGTCCGGTTTCTAGTTATTAGGTAGTCAGCTTTCTGTCCAGAACCGGATTCGTGGATAACTAACCTAGAATTGCTAATTACAATTGTAATTTTCTGCCTGTTATAAATATAGTGAAGCAGAGATGGTTCAATTTAGACGCCACTTGAACTTTATGAGCGCGGCAGTTAAAGCGTTCGCTCAGCTCAGAACTGGTCCGGGGCATATATAGACGTCTTGTTTAGTGTTTTGTCCAGGATCGTATCTGCGGAAAATCTAAGATTACCCAAAAATAGTATTAACTGGGATACACAAAGGTAACTATTTTACAGATGAATAGTTACTATGATAATGTGTTACTGTTTACGGATTTTCATGTACGTAAATATATAGTAATAAATATGAAATAAGTTCAAACTTTTAGCGCAATTCACTAGGGCTCAAAATTAAAACATAAAACACATATATATAAACTAACTTATTAAACTAAACTTCACGCCACTTCCATAGCGGGGTAGGCACAGAGAACCGAACGGCATGTGGCACGATCCTTACCTCACTCGCCTCTTCAACATAATGATAATATTATATATATTATATACATGTATAATATTTCTCCCTAAAAATTATAAATACAATAAAAGAAAGTATGAAACAAATTAAATTCAAGTTATTCAAGCTACTATTAAATACGACATAGGTAGTTTTCGCTTCAAGCACAAGCTTTGCCAGTATTAAATAATTTCACTTAGGAATAAGGCAATGACTTTTTACAATCATCCGGATAGTAATTTATTCGATTGTTATCTTATATCTGACTGTTGAAACATCAGCCCTTAGTCTGCCATTTTTTTTTTATGTAAAATACGACTTAGATAACGTTTAGGAGAACCTTACATATAGAAATGGTCTCATTTTAGTTTTTTCTCCTTCCTTGGGGATATCAAGCTTTCTTAGCAGGCGTCTGTTATCTTAAGAGCTTCTTAAGTAAGCCAGACTTTTCAACTTCACAATTTTTCTTTTAAACGGTAAACACTCAGTTAGTCCCTTTTTATGTTTTACTGACTTATGAAATGAGCACACAATAATTTTATGAGAATCTCAATCTTATTCATATAACAGTAGAGAATACAATCAAAAAACTTATCGACATCGATACCGTCACCCAAAAGTTTTATGCGTTCTTAAATTTGCCGCGACTGTTTTTTTTTATATAAAAATATTCCCTCAGTTTCAATCGCAGTTATGGTTAATGTAATTTAGCCTATAGGCTTTCTCAATAAATGGGCTATCTAACACTGAAATACTTTTTCAAATCCGACCAGTAGTTCTGAGATTAAGCAAACAAACAAACTCTACAGCTTTATAATATTATTAAGTAAGTATAGATTAAATACAATAATTGTAATATACTTAGTCTAATAATAGTCTAATTATTAGACTAAGTATATTCTGTTAAAGCCATTAGATACCAGGCGTTTAAAACCAATACTACCTCTTTACTTTTTATGAAACTAACACGCTGAAACAAATTCAGGTACGGATATAAAATTTCAATTGCAACCGGCTACATTCAATAATCGATCGAAAGCAGTTACATTAAAATTCAAGAGGAATCTCGCACTAAAACAGTCCGCGATACAAATCGGGAGCCTTGAGGTTGTACCGCAAGCAGCATTAAATAGAAACTAAATCACTTCCTCCATGCTGAACCCTTTGTCTATAATGATTCAGACAACAACTCCACACAGATCTCATTTAGCCTACGCGACCGGCGGAATTGTACGGAATCGAATCAACTGATTCCAGAATTAGACACGCCTACTTGTCCGAGAGAGGTTTATTTACAAATCAAATTTCTGTTAAACGAGGCCGGGGTTGGACCTTTGTAATGTCGTTTTGGCCCATTTTTTCTAGGTTCTCACTCCCGATAGCTCATTTAAGCCCATTCTTTGGGGTATTAATTTTTATGCCTTACCATTTTGGTGAGCGGAAAGTGCGTGATTCCCTTGAGTTATATTTTTCTAGTCGTTTAATCTTCGAATGATTATCCTATAGCTTAGTTACTAAGTGACTTGTTCTTTTATGATACAGTTCAAGATAGAAAAATAATATAAAAAAACATCAAACTTTCAGACAGATGAAAGTATTGTTATTGGTAGCTTCCTTTATGAAGATACAGTGTGCTAAATGAAAAAAAAAAAATTATCCATAACTGTTTATTACATTTGTTTGCATAGAACATAGCTAATTGTAGCTTAAACTTACGTGGAGAACATGCTTATATTGTAATGGCAAAAATAATAGAAGCAAAATATTTATATAATTTTACCAAAAAATGTTAAACCCCCAATCCTCTCATGCAATAAGGTTTCCATTTACAAGCACTTTTAAGCGCAACGATTTAATGGTATCCCGTATACAAAGGCAAATCTGTTCCACACATACCTGACACTCGACCCGCCGTGAAGTAACAAAGATAACTTGCAATATAACACCGCACGGAGTGTCAGACACAGAGAAAGTGTCGCGCGCTTATCTCGGCAACTTGACACTCACGACGGGGACTCACGACGCCGTAATTTGAATTTAGGTAATGTATATTCGCTGTGACCATCCTTCCTGGTTCGGTCGAGACTTGTTTAGTTTTTAAACGGTTTTTATAACTATAATCACAACATCATGACCGCGATCCCCATGTGGTGGACATTGTCTCAATTTTCCATCTATCCTAACTCAACTTTAGACTTCTTAAAGTTAGATAGAAAATTGTTAGGTTCATGCCATATGGCATGCGGTTCTCTCTGCCCGCTAGGGAAGGGCGTGAAGTTCAATTAGTTAGTTAGATAAAAATAAATAAAAAAGTGACAATCGGCTAAGAGATAGTCGTCTTCAAAATCACAAATTTTCTTTTGATATTCCCCTCCATGATTTGTTTTTTTAGACATAGATACGCCCAGCTTAATGAAGCAGTAAGTAGTTCACGATGCTTCCATTATTTACGAGTATGTACATTACGTACCAGCACGTCTGCAATCCCCGAAGGGGAAGGCATATTCTAAATAGCACCAAGCTCGCGTTTTAAGCGTTTTCAGCTATAAATTAAGCTATTGGGCAATATGCATGACTTATGATTATTTATTTGTTTAAGTCTACTATAGGATAGGTAATCAAATCTGGAAGATTTTTTTGTATCTTGATTATCGACCAAGTTATAAAGGTTCAAAAATGTCGGTTAGACAGATATTAGATGTGGCATGTGACGTCAAATGCCACGGGCGCCATACAACGTGTATAGAAAAAAAAAGATTTCACGAGAGAGATAGATATATTTGTTTTAAAACTGTTATACCTGGTTCTGTTTTCACTCTTAGCATTTAATTTATATATATTTTCCGATGAATGCGTTATACACATTTTCTATTTCCATAATAAACTAAAGATGGAAAATTGTTAAAAAGCAGATAGTAACCAGTAGTCAGGTCGTCCTCCATAATAACACACTCCAATTTAATGCCTTATTAGTCGCTTTTAAGACATTTAGGCAATGAAAATCTCAGGAACATTGTTTTTGAGGGCCAAAACAACAGTAGACTTTGGTAACTTTTAGATTACGATGTGTCTTTCAATCCTGAATAAGAAATCCTTAGAAGCCTTTATTAGGCCATTTTTTTTTTAAACCTGCGATGTTTCTTGCCCAGAGTTCTTAATTGAAGTAGTTTATGTACTCGGAATCATGTCAATCATCATGAGCGGTGGTAGCTCAATGGTAAGGACACGCGCCTCTTAACCGAGGAGTGCGGGTTCAAACCCGGGCATGTACCTCTAGATTTTAAAAATCTATGTACATATTTATACCACTAGCTCGACGGTGAGGGAAAACATCGTGATGAAACCTGCAAATTCAAACAACTTTGAATTTGTAACCATGATCCAAAAATTGTCTGGTTCCCCTATGTAAGGGTTACGAAGGTCAGATCGGCAGTCGCTTCAATGTAATTACCAGTCTCGCTAAATCCTGGATCATGGTCTAAGCGGACCCCGTCTAAGCACGGGACATAACGCTAGGAAGATGATGATGTACTCGGAATCATAGAAAAAGTAGAAAACACAGTTCAGCATTTTCAGTGTCCCCAAGGAAAATATATGCGGAAATGTCCCATTGAAAGTAGACGAGGGTCACCATCCTTCAACAAGACCTGCCACGACAAAAATAACTAGCGGAATACACAAAACATTCTGCGCGTTTCATTGGCTAAAACAGCTCCTTTTGTTACAAAAATACGTTTCGACTAGCATTTTGTGCCTACAAAATTTACGTAAGTATTCTTAGTCCTGAGGAAATTGTTTGACTTGACATCGCTATTTGCACTAACTCATTTTTATTAGTACTAAAGAAATTGCTTTTTATCTAGGTGTTTTATTTTATTGCCTATGGTAGAAGATGAGATATCGGTCTACCTGATGGAAAGCAATAACCGCCTGTCATGTTTTTAATCAATGTCAGTTTACATACAACCAAGCTGCTATCTATCGGGATAACTATCGATTAGTTTAATACACCCGTAATAATTATGGTTTGTGCCAATCACTGCGAACCTGGTCATACAGCTTGACGTGCTGAGAGCATTTTAATGTTATGGTAATGTCGTTAGATTTTAGTGAATTTTTATGAGCGTAAATTCGTGCATGAGTGATTCAGATCTACGTTTTACAAGGCGCAAATGTGATCTGCACTATCTTTAGTTATGGATATGTTTTTTTTCTTTTGGGAAAAGCGGTATGTCGGACTCGGACGAACTTAAGCCCCAACGGCCTACTTCTGCGCGGTACCGGAGGAGCCGGTATCTTCTGCTTCTCCGGCTGGGCGCGTGCCGCAATGCGCGGCTCACCTCGCGCAGCAGTTGTCGCTGTTGTGTAATTATTGCAAGTTGTGTTATTACACCATTCAATAGACAGGATGACAATTAATTTTCATCAGTAAAACACAAGTATTTGTAGTTTTACGGATATCGTGGAAACTACTATTTTTGTAGTAAGTATATTCATTCAAGATATTATCAGGTCCATTCAGGTACATTTCCTGCACAAAATGGCACTCGGTCTTGGATGCAGGTAACCAATTTCTTTGCCTCATAAATCGATGGCATCTTTGTAGACATATTTATTCACGTAAGCTTATAAAAAGCTTACTTAAGAGCTTCAACTGGAAGCACATGTTTATATACGTATTAGAAGTTAAAGCTCTTATAATACACACCCTAACTTAAAAGTTATACTTCATATGTAGGCTAAGCAATAGAAACTTTGTCACCTTCAAAATCTCTAATTAGGTTAACTAAAATAATATCACGTACCGCGCGATTATCTTACGATTAATCGCAAATCGCAGGTGATAATTCGCTGCGAAGTCTTATTGGGCGTTATCAAATAAGCATTTCCCGGAATCGGGGTACAAGGGCTTATCTGGAACGGGAATTCTGATCGATTGAGCCTGCACTGATGAGGGCGGCGTAACAAGTGGTTCGGAGTCGTTTTAACTTCGTGTGTCGTGTTAATGTGAGTTTATAGCGAGGATGGGAACTACATTTTCGGCTCTAAAGTTTATATCTCCACCTTTTAATTGGGGTGTGCTTTGATTATGACCTAGGATTGAACGACCCTGGTTATTATTTTAAAGTGACCGCTATTTCACCTTTATAGGGTAGATTAGACATGTGAAGATTAGACTGAAAATTTTGTTACGATTACTCATTAATATCTGAACATGATGGTTTTATGACTTTTCTTTCATTGCATAGTTAGGAGTGTTGTTTTAAATTCATAAGATAACCTATGCCTGGGTTTCTAACATCTTTTTGATTTAGTCATCTTAGTCGATTATTTCATGCTAAGATGTTTGGACACCCAGGTATAAATTTAAAATAAAACTTCTAACATGTGAGATTCACAGACTTATCTAGTCTATAATATTTTAGTTTTCTTTTATTTTATTCATCGTTAGTCAACTACTTAGTTACCAATGTAAATTCACTAATATACGATATATATAGGGTACGATTTGGACATGATTGTTTATAAAAAGGCTACTGACATCACCTTACCACGCTCTGTCGCTGGATTTAGTAAGCAAAGTGCCTTAGATCGGTACCGCAAGTCGATCCATCCCGCCGCGGGATAAACCCGCCCATACATTCCGCCTATTAATACGTCGGAACTCAAGCCGCAATTTGACCTAATACGTAAAAAAAAAAGACGTAGACTACTTAAAGCACACCCGCTATGACATCCCTCTGATATAAATACAAGTCGTTATATGTAAACTGACGAAATGACGTAATCTGATCAGGTTTGGTCACCGAATCTAGATTTGTCCTTCAACTCGATTCTATCGTTAGACGCTGATACTGAGCCGCTTTATCTACAATATATGACATTTCAACAGTATGTTACCGTTTTTTTTAAAGGCTACTGACATACGTATTATCGTCAGATTTTGTTAGTAAAGCGCCTTAGATCGGTACCGCAAGTCGATCCGTCCCGCCGCGGGATAAACCCGCCCGTACATTACGCCTGTTAACACGTCGGATCTAAAGCCGCCATTTGGCTACGTGTACGAGTCCGCAATTGCATTCGGAATTTCCTAGTGTTTAACGTGTACGAAGAAAGGATTGGTGGGATTTTAAAATTTTATCGTTCGGAATTATGGGTAACGAGAAATGTTCTGAGAAAATTTCTTTTATTTTAATTGGATTGACTTTACTGGAAAGACTAATAACTCACTTGACTAAAACTAAATATCGTACGCAGAACGAGAATAATAATTATAATTAACGAGCCCATGATCTCAGAAAGGATAGCTAGAGAGAAGAATTCGTTTCTTTAGCCATACAGTTAATACTATAAAAAAAAATGTTTCCAAGTGATTGACAATTGAAGATATCAATTCTAATATAAAGTTATCACCGCTCCTTGTTTTGCTGCACTTTGCAAGGGCAACTGCAACACCGAAGCAATTATTGATATTTAAGAGTTAGGCATTCGGATTTTCTGGCAGTTCCGGCACACGCACTCACCGTGCGACACACAGCAGCAAACGTACTGCCATTTTCACATTAGTTACTATATATATATATATGCGTGATGTTATATATATATATATATATATATATATATATATATATAACATCACGCCCATAATCCCCGCAGGATTAGGCAGAGTCAAAGAAACAGCAGCAGGCCCCTTTAAGTAAATTCAGCAAAAATAAAACCGGTTTGGGTTAGATGGAAAATTGTGAAAAATAGTGACAAGTGGCTAGCTCGTCGCCTACGCAATGACATACCCAAAACCACATACACCCTTAGTCGTCTTTTACGACGTGCTAGGCAAGAAACACAGTTGGCACATTCTTTATTAAGTCCCAGACCAAAGTTAGATGGAAAATTGTAAAAAAGTAGTGACAAGTGGCTAGCTCGTCGCTTACGCAATCACATACCCAAAACCCCATACACCCTTAGTCGTCTTTTACGACATGGTAGGCAAGAAACACAGTTGGCACATTCTTTATCAAGTCCCAGACCAACATGGGACAATGATTAAAATGTATGACTAAACTTATAAAACTAGCAGATAATAAAATAATAATTATACCTAAATAAATTCTCTAGACTGACACACTAATTCCCTTGTTCCAAACTAAGCTTTATAAGCTTGTGCTACGAATACTAGGTGAACGGATAGACATGCTTAAATACGTTTTATAAACATCCATGACTCAAGTACAAATGTCCATGTTCATCACACAAAACATTTGCCCCTAGCGGGATTCGAACCCACGACCCTTGATCTTCCTATTTTAGATGAGACGATAAAAAATCCTACGTAGTTCATCCTGCGTTTTCCAGCCTTCTTATTTATGGGTCGCTTAGTGACCGTCCGTTGAGGTCACGGAATTAATGCGCCTCTACTTTGAATAATTACGCTTTTTCTTAGCCTGGGGCTGCGAGAAGATGATAAAAATAAACTAAAACACAACGTAGTAATTAAGTGTTAGCTGAAGTAATAAACCTCTTTATTAAAACTTTTTAACGGGAACGGACAAAATTATGGAATAACTGGTTAGACGAGCTCGATGGCGCATTCGGTAGTGACCCGGTCCCATGCGCCATGAGTTGTGGGTTCGATCCCCTCCCAGGACAAACATTCGTGTGATGAATACTTGTGTTTGTTCTGTGTCTGGGTGTTAATATCTAATATTTAAGTATATATTTGTAATACCACTGTTGTTTCTGATATCCGTAACACAAGTGCTTAAGCTACTTACCTCGGAGTCAGATCAATGTATGTGATGTAGTCTGATAATTATTTATTTAAGCGGTAGTCATGGAATTTTGAATTAAAAATGTCTTCATGGGGACGCATTTGTTATGATGGGAAAACATTATGAGGACCAGCACATGAAAATAGCTATGAATGTATAACCATGACGAGTTACGAAAAACAGACACGCCGCTTAATCACTTTATTTTAAAAACCAGATTGGGAGAATACAGGATATTTCTTCTTATTTCATGTGTGCCAAAAATGTCACATATTTTTTTACTTGTGCCAAAAAAGTCACATATTTTTTTACTTTTATATCGCTGATTTCAATTTCATACTTTCGAAAAGCAGTTAAACTGTAAATTATTACCGAAACTATTAGTGAAATGAAATGAAATTAGTTAGTATACAAACGAAAATTTACCACCGGATTCGTAAAAAAGGTTCTACCGTGAAGAACCGGCAAGAAACTCAATAGTTACTCTTTTCATCGCCAAATTTACAATAAATCTTTAAAATGTAAATATGTATAATAGCAATTACAAATATTTGTCACTTACAAAATCTTCTATAATATAATAAGCCGTTCTCATAAGATACTCTTTAATATGTATGTATATTTTAAATTTATGCGTAGGCAGTTTAATTATATTTCCCGGTAATTTGTTAAATAATTTTATGTTAAGTGAATTTCGTCTAGGTGTTCCGTACATATTACAAATTGCCTATTCTTTCACTCCCATAAAACAATGACACCTCCAAGTCACCCTGTGTATTAATTCGTAATAATAACTATAGTAACCCATTACAGTGGCCGTAAACTTAAATAACACCGAAATGTCATTACGGTGGCACAAAATTATAACAGCACAGCGCCAATTTTGAACAAAGAGAGCGTATTCGCCTTTCGTTTCTCTTTCCGTGAAATTATTTTGTGGCAACTTTTAAACTATAAGTTGCGAGCGCTGTTTTCCTCGGAGCAGATGGTGGAGCTGTCTAAAGCAATTACAGAGATACAAGGCACTCTTTGTAGCTAACGAGGTGCATTTCGATTCTGATTCTTGGCTTTATTTGTTGTCTGAGGAGATATTGAATAATTGATGGCATGTTTGCTGAAGATGTTGGCGAAAGAAGAAATCAAACAGAAGTCTGTTGCAATAAATAAAAAGAACAAATTTTGAAGAAAATTTTATCTATACGTTATATGGGCGTGATGTTACGTTATGTTATGTTAGCATAACATAACATAACCCCCGAAGGGGTAGGCAGAGTCACAGGGGCAGACTGCCCTTTCAACCACATTCAGCCAAAAATAAAGCCGGGCTGAGTTAGATGGAAAATTGTGAAAAAGCATTGACAACCGGCTAACCTGTCGTCTACACTATCACACGCCCAAAATATGCGATATACCATTAGTCACTTTTTACAACATGCTAAGCAAGATCCACAGTTGGCATATTATTTTTAAGTCCCAGACCAACATGGGACAGTGAGCTGGGTTGGATGGAAAGCTGTGAAAAAAGGAGTGACAAGGGGCTAGCTCGTCGCCTACTCAGGCACATACCCAAAAGCCTGTAAACCATTAGTCGCCTTTTACGACATGCTAGGCAAGAACCATCTATACTAGTCTATATACTTATCTATAATAATATTATAAAGAGGAAAGATTTGTATTTTTGTGTGTGTGTATGTTTGTAATGAATAAACTCAAAAACTACCGCGCCGATTTCAAAAAATCTTTCATCATTAGAAAGCTACATTATCCGGAAGTAACATAGGCTATATTTTATCCTCATATTCTTTCAGGAACGGGAACTATGCAGGTGAAACCGCGGGGCGCTGCTAGTATATTATAAATGCCGCCTATTCCTTACTTACAACAATCGTTGTTAACACAAACGTCATTATGTAGTCTGTATTTAGGTCTTAATGACTATTGATCTCTGCCTACCCCTATGGGAAAAAGGCGTGACATTATGTTTGTATGTATGTATGTATGTATGTAGTAATCGATAGCTATGAAACTTTTTGGCTCTCTTGAAGTTTAGACACTGAGAGAGGAGAGGAGAAAAGGGTTTATTATTTAGTATTGTTGTTGACTGAGTCGATGGCGCATTTGGTAGTGACCCTGCCCCATGCGCCAGGAGTTGTGGGTTCGATCCCTACCTAGGTCAAACATTCGTGTGATGAATACTTGTGTTTGTTCTGTGTCTGGGTGTTAATATCCAATATTTAAGTCAAAACAATATTTGTAATACGAATATTGATCCTGATATCCGTAACACAATTGCTTAAGCTACTTACCTCGGAGTCAGATCAATGTATGTGATGTTGCCGGATATTTTTTTTAAGAATAAAGAGATCCCACAATTAAGATTGAATTTAAAGTATTAGGTAGTGCCGAGGGACAAAATTATTGATAATGATATAATAAAAAATAAAAACGTAATGTCGTCTTAAAAAAAACAAACCACATAGTAACTCCAGTAAAAAATAGATAATCCAACGTCTCTATATTCTAAAGGATTCATACTTCCGTATTAATTTGTTCGTTAAACTAATGAGGGCAATGTTTCATCCTAAAGTATTTTTTGTATTTTCAAATAAAGTTCCCATAATGGTCTAGGACTTAAAGAGAATGTGCCAAATGTACCAACTGTGTTCTTGTCTATGACGTCGTAAAAGACAACTAATGGTCGAAAGCAGTGTTTTCCAACATTTTTTATACGCGACCCCCTGTGCCTTAGAGAGAAAAAAGTTTTTTTACTGAACTTACTAGTAAGTCGTCACTACCCTTAGAGGGGTACTCACAAATTGAAAAAAACTCGTCGGCTACACAATGAAAACCCTAAATAATATAGTATTTAGGGTTTTGATGTGTAGGCGACGAGCTAGCCACTTGACACTATACCAGAATGGTATCCGCTTAGCTTATCTGTTTAATACTTTATTTAAATTTATATGACATTTTATTTTTAAACAAAACTGAAAAAACATTACGATACTTGGTTTTGTGTACAATAAGATAATATGTATAAATAGTGTAGATATTAAAATTAAACAAAAAGGTCAAATGTAAGTGATGAAATAGTATTGTTATTATTAAACGACGATAAAGTTTTTAAAATTGTTATTGATCGTAGATATTACATTATGTTTATAAACCAATGTGTCTATCACAAACATGAATTATAGAACCATATAACTAGTATAATATATCTCATTCATATCTTTCAGTCCTCCATTATCAATACTTCTATAATAATATTAAAAAGCTGGAGAGTTTGTTTGTTTGCATAAACGCGCTAATCTCAGAAACTACTGGTCCGATTTGAAAAATTATTTCAGTGTTAGATAGCCCATTTATCGCGGAAAGCTATAGAAAATATAACATTAACCATAAACGCGGGTGAAACCGCGGGCACAGCTAGTTTGATAATAAAGAGGTGTACACTTAAGACTTAATATTGCTTAACAAATTTCTTAGACTACTGGATCTCAAAAAAACTTAAACCAAAGAAAGCCTAATCCCTGGTATGTTACTATTTGCCCTGGAACATTTCCAAGTCGACAGTTTGCCAGTGAAATGAAGAGAAGTAGCTTTTATCACATCGCGTGATGGGGGGCTGTAAAAATAGCGTTATTAAAGCCGACAGCGTTTATTTCCCTTAAAAGTTGCCTTTAAAATGAACACAACGACCATTCATAATTACCGTAAGCTGTTGTTTATACAAACTTGCGAGAACTTGTTTGTGCATTTGTTGATCGATAGAGGCGAGTTAACATTGTATTAGGGTATTTAAATGTAGTCGACTGTTTACAAAACATAACATCACGCCCATAATTCCCGAAAGGGTAGGCAGAGTCGAAGGGGCAGCAAGCCCCTTCAACCACATTCAGCCAAAAATAAAGCCGGCCTGGGTTAGATGGAAAATTGTGAAAAAGCAGTGACAAGCGGCTAACCTGTCGCCTACACAATCACACACCCAAAACCCGATATACCATTAGTCGCCTTTTACGACATGCTTGGCAAGAACCACAGTTGGCATATTCTTTTTAAGTCCCAGAACAACATGGGACAGTGGGCTGGGTTGGATAGAAAACTGTGAAAAAGGAGTGACAAGTGGCTAGCTCGTCGCCTACTTAGTCACATACCCAAAAGCCCGTAAACCATTAGTCGCCTCTTACGACATGCTAGGCAAGAACCAAGTTGGCACATTCTTTATTTTGTCCCAGATCACCATGGGCCAAGTCCCAGACCAATATAGGACTGTTTAAAAAAGACAGAATAGGCAAATGGTATCCTTACTGCACCTCTTAACAGAGGGGTGCCCCTCTGTTAAGAGGTGCAGTCCTTACCATTGAGCTGCCACAGGTCTTGAGGATAGGGAAGCGGTATATAATATACTACAGCGAACGTAAAAGGCAATTACATAACATCAAAGGAGATATCAGCGTTGCTCAAGATGATTTTTATTCCATTTTATTTATTACAACAAATTTTTTATTATTATTTTCCTTATGAGAAAAATCTTAGAAAATAAGGTGAAATTGAGAATCAAATAAATTAATCTCAGTCCAACTTATAGGTTCAAATCAAATCTGTTCCCTGTTTCTCTAAGCCAGGATTTCCCAAACTATGGGTTGCGACCTACTGGTGGGTCACGAGCAAATGCTGAGTGGGTCCTGTCTGTACAACGACACACCAACCGACCGAGCCAGCTTTGGTAACGGTTAAATTTTCTAAAGGTGTGTTCCGAGTTCGTAAATTTGTGTTAGATGGGTCGTAGTCCAGACATCTTTAGGAACCACTGCTCTTAGCCATTGTTAGATTTAAATGCAACTTTTAAATCAAAATAAATATTTTTAATATTGTCTAATATTGGAAGTCTATTCCATACAATTCTCACTATTTGCCTTAATAAGAATTTGTAACTTTAATGCATATAATGTTACAAATTCTTATATGCTTTAATGCAATAACATAACATCACGCCCATAATTCCCGAAGTGGTAGGAAAAATCAAAGGGGTAGCAAGCGCTCAGCCAAAAATAAAACTGAGCTGGGTTAGATGGAAAATTGTGAAAAAGTAGTGACAAGTGGCTAGCTTGTCGCCTACACAATCGTACACCCAAAACCCGATATACCGTTAGTCGCTTTTTACGACATGCTAGACAATAAACATAGTTGGCACATTCTTTTTTAGCCAAAAAAAAACATGGGACACTTTTTATACTACGAGTATAACTAATAAATAGTCATAAGTAATACATAGGTTTTCATGCCAGTGTTTGAAGAGATTGTGGGTATTTTCATCATTCCCTATATGGTTATCCATCTAAAAGGAGAGCTTGACTTCTTAATCGGACAACAAGTACAATTAAACTTCTCTCCTCCATTTTCATTATATATAGTGCCTTCTAAGCTTCATGTTAGCCAGTTTACAACAACTTCAGCTAGATTGCTAAATTTATTTAGCTCTACACTGAATAGATTACCCAAAAACCTTACCAACCATTAAAACTTTGATTTGCGTGACAACTAAAAACAAACTTCATTTTCAAACTTACTTATTAGTATGTTGTGAACAATTGTGTTCAGACTAGTTAATTACCAAGTATTCACTGACATTTAAATCTGTAGGTATTAAACAAACGACTTTTTGGAGACTGTATGATAGTAGTTCGACTTGACTTTTTAACTTGCCTGTAATGAGAAGGTAATATTTTAAATACTGGATGCCAATTGTGGGTAGTTTAATTAGTCTTAATAATATTTTAAACGCGAGATTTTAAGAGCGGTGGTAGCTCAATGATAAGGACACGCGCCTCTTAGCCGAGGAGTGTGGGTTCAAACCTGGGCACGTACCTCTGGATTTTTCAAGTCTATGTACGTATTTATACCACTAGCTCAACGGTGAAGGAAAACATCGTGATGAAACCTGCAAATTCAAACCACTTTGGATTTGTAACCATGATCCAAAAATTGTCTGGTTCCCCTATCTTAGGTTTACGAAGGTCAGATCGGCAGTCGCTTCAATGTAATTACCAGACTCGCTAAATCCCGGATCATGGTCTAAGCGGACCCCGTCTAAGCACGGGACATAACGCTAGGAAAATGATGAATATTTTAAACGCGAAAGTTTCTGTGGATTTGTGGATGTTTGTTACTCTTTCACGCAATAAGTACTGCAAGGATTTGAATAAAACATTACAATAGTATAGCTTATACATTATAATTACACATAAGCTATGTTTCATCGATACGAGCAAAGACGCGTGCAGAAGCTAGTATTACATACTCGTAAATAGCTTTCAAAAACTTATTACAGATGAAACTCTGTAAAATATGATAAATAAATAATATAAATAAATAAATTCTCAAGACCGACACACCAATTCCCTAGTCCCAAACTGAACATGGACATGAACATAGACATTTGTACCCGAGTCACTGATGTTTATAAACGTATTTATGTATGTTTATCCGTTTGCCTAGTATCCATAGCACAAGCTTATAAGCTTAGTTTGGAATTAGGGAATTAGTGTGTCAGTCTGGGAAATTCATTTATAACCACTAAGCAGTAAGCATACAACAAATATGTTTTATTGAAAAAACCTGTGCTGAAATATGAATTAACTAAATCGTACGGAAGCATTATAATGTTTATCAATTTTGGAACCTGTAAACTGATACTTCATAGTCAAAAACGAATGTTAAATAATACCTTCATTAACAAAGGTTATTAGGCCATAGATTGACTAAATAGATATACAATGCGAACGTGGAAGGATATAGGAGCCGCGGAAGGTCCAGGCTCACATACCACGACCAGTTGGGTCGTTTATTAACAGGTGATGTTAAGAGTCATATAAACCGTAGAGCGTGTATGAAAAGGATCATGAATTTGGCAGAGGCGAGTGAGGTGTGTATGGATTGTGCCACATGGCGTTTGGTTCTCTCTGCCTACCTCGCTAGGGAAGTGGTGTTAAGTTTAGTTAGTTAGTTAACTTAGGTTACAAACGCTTCCCAAAGATAAATAAGTTATTACGTCATTCTTGCGCGTAACTCCGAATTGATGATGCTATCATGAAAATAACATGGGATTATGAACAATTATGCTCCTATGTTGGTCTGGAACTTAAAATAATGTACCATCAGAATATCGTAAAAAGCGACCAATGATATGTCGGTTTCTGGCTGTGTGAATGTGTAGGTGACGAGCTAGCTACTTGTCACTACTTTTTCATTATTTTTCATCTAACCCAGTCCAGTTTTTTTTTGGCTGAAAGTGGTTGGGGGCTGCCCCTTTGATTCTGCCTACCCCTTGGAAGATTACGGGTGTGATGTATATATGTATGTATGTTAGAACAACCGTCTTCCTTTAATCAGTTACATGACATTCCTAGTTTAGACTTCCTTGGATCATAATAATAGATTTACGATTCTGGTTATTACATAGGAGTGTCTTCCGCTGACTTCCTTGACAAGACTCTTAGTACAGCATGGAAATCAGACAATGGTTAAATTTTATATAATTTATTAGTTTTCCTTATACTGTTATTTAAAACATCGAGGGAATCGTTAAAAATTGACTTTCTACAATTAAAATTAAGAAAAAAGAAAGTCTTTGCTTTTATATCAACAAAAATAGAATCACATATTATAATATCAATTATAATATGTGATTTTATTTTTGTCTTCAGAAACATAGAATCAACTATAAGGAGAGAAGGAAGTTGAAGATAATGGAAACGATTAATTGGAAGTACTCATTACCACAAAGTAATTTTCCTTACAATCGTGAGCCGTTGCGTTAGAAGCATATTGTTGCTGTTATTTTACAAGAAAATCGATACGGGATGACAAAACGACGCCACAGCCCCAATTAACTACGCGGTCGGATAAATATCTGGTACATTGTTTCTTCGTTAAATAAAGCAACTGAACAATATAATTTATTTTCAAACTGCACAACGGAATAGCGCGTGACAGACGACCACCTAACTAAGACACCACAATCAATTACCGTAGCTGGAATGTTAGTCTTACCCCAACAAAATAAGGTTCAATGTGGGAGGTCCTGTTTGGTGTAAAGTTTCTTCCAACTCTGGTTTTTACGTCACGTAAAACGTCCGTCTAATGGCTATCGATTTTGCCGTAACATATGTAAACAGTGGCTGCCAATTTGATTAATGATAATAAATTTCTTGGAGCTACATGTTGAACAGGTGCTTAGAAATTTCCATGTACACAATAATCCTTCATAATACTCACCTTTTAAAATACTTGTATACTCTAAGATGAATAGGATTAAAAAACTGAAGGTTTAATAAGTCCTATGTTAGTCTGGGACCTAAAAATAGGATCCTGCCGAGGTTTGCATGCCTAGCATGTCATAAATGGCGACTAATGACGTATCGGTTGCTAGGTTTGTAATTGTGCAAGCGACGGCACAGATTACTGAATAGTTACGCGACGGGATGGTCACTTGTCTTAGCATCACTTATTTTCCATCAAACCCAAATTTATACTTACTTATATTATAAAGCTAAAAAGTTTGTTTGTTTGAACGCGCTAATCTCAGGAAGTCTACCTAATCCGATTAGACAAATTATTCCAGTGTTAGATAGCTCATTTATAGAGGAAAGCTATGCTATATAACTATAAACACAAGAGCTGATGAAACCGCGAACACAACTAGTCAATAAGTATATATTTTTGGAGAAAGGTGCTTGCTGCATTTTGGACTCTGCACTATCGGGGTTGGTTGATTCACCATACTAAAAACTACCTATCCGATTACAAAACAATTATCAAACAAAGCTCCGCCCGCGTGAAATCTGAACTGTATCCAAAAAGGGAGACACCTCATGGGATCTATAAATTTTCCTGAGAAAAAAGTATCCTAAAAAGTGTATTTTCTTAGGCGTTCAAGTTTAGAGTGCCATATACGTTCAAGTGGTCCACGTGAAGACGCAATAGACTGACAGAATAGGCTAGTTTATTAAAAAAAATATACTATATTAAATCTTTGTTTTTTTCTTCATGTAATACTTGAAAAATTACAAAGATACAGCGCTTTAAATATCTGAAACGAGGCGCTTTACTTCACCTGGTCGGTTTTCAGACCTAGTGATGTCACGCAGTACTTGAACGCGCTGTATCTTCATGATTTTTGGTTTACTGAACAAAAAAGAAAATATTACGTAAGCCATATTTGTTTTAATCGCAATAATGGACTTAAAAAAAACAATTGCATAGGTACTAACAAGATTCAAGCTTATAATAATAGTACTAGTGTTGTAAAAACCACGCTTCATAGATTTTTTTTAGATTCATTTATATAGATCAACTTTGTAAGTATGATAAACAATGCAAAACGAAGCGAGTACACTGGGAAAATATATTTCAGCCCAGCAAAAAGAGGTTGATAAAGAAAAATTCGCTGCACTACGTTCGCTTGACGGGAGCCATCCCGAAACTCCAAGCTATTCGGTTCTTTCTTCGTTATTTGTACAGCAAAATTGCCCGGGAACTTTCCATGTTACAATAAGTGTTCGCAAAGAAAAAAGAACCGAAGCAAATGTCTAGAAGTAAACATGTTTGCGTCGGACCCGCCCCCGTTCCGAGACGGTTTATTTTTTCGAATCTTCCGCCTGCCTGTTTAATTGAATACGGAAATCTAGTTATCTCCGTCACTGGTTGCGAATTAGCGAAAGAGGTCGTGATTTTTGATGAATCGACTATTCGAGTTAGTAATTCAATTGGTGAAAAAAATCGCACAAATGATTTCAAAATATTTTTCTAGCGTTATCTTATGGAAGTCCTAATGTTACTTGAATGTGGAGGTTTCTTAACAATGTTTTCCCTTATCATTGACCTAGTGCTATAAATCTGTACACAGATTTTAAGATCCAGAGCTCGATTTTGAAACAACGCTCCTCATATGTGAGGGAAGGTACATTACCTTACTCATTGAGGTTCCATATCTCTAAAAGCCAAATACTTTTTTGCACCTACTACTTTGAATATTTACAAAGCAAAGCTAACATAAGATGTCATGCCAATTTAGGGATCTCATTAGCACTTGATAGCAATCTTGAAGACGGATTCCAAGTCTAGAGAAGATATGGAGTAATCACAAGGCTCTTTGGAACATATGCCGATAATATGGTTAGATGGTATAAGAACGCGCAACAAAAGCTTTTATGTTCAATTTCTACCGCATTTCAAGCCTGGATGGAGAAAAATGTAATTGAGACACTTAGACTAAGAGGGAGTATCCGAAATTTGCGTGCATTCCCAACCATTGTCATTATGATTGGCACTTTATTGATGTTAGATAAATTGTTCAATAAATGGGCTATTGTGGTATACTTTAGATCTTTTACATACATAACATCACGCCCATAATCCCCGAAGGGGTAGGCAGAGTCAAAGGGGCAGCATGCCCCTTCAACCACATTCAGCCACAAATAAAGCCGGGCGGGGTTAGATGGAAAATTGCGAAATAGAAGCGACAAGCGGCCAACTTGTCGCCCACACAATCACACGCCCAAAACCCGATACACCATTAGTCGCCTTTTACGACATGCCAGGCAAGAACCACAGTAGGCACATTATTTTCATGTCCTAGACCAACATGGGACAGTGGGCTGGGTTGGATGAAAAGCTGTGAAAAAGGAGTGACAAGGGGCTAGCTCGTCGCCTACTCAGTCACATACCCAAAAGCCCGTAAACTATTAGTCGCCTTTTACGACATGCTAGTCAAGAACCACAGTTGGTCTTTTTTTTTTGTCCCACATTAACATGAGCCGTCCCAGACCAACATGGGACCTTTTAGATCTTTATGATATCATGCGTTTTCTAAATTTTCACTTACAAATAAGTAGTTCGTAGAGGAGTAAGAGAGACGAGGCTAGTCTAGTGATTCATGAATATATTTTATTCTTATGTCGTTAAATGCGTAAAATGAAGCAAATAACAAGTAACAAGTATGCAAAGTAATACGAACTTTAAAATAATACCCTTATTATGTCCATGTAGCTAAAAAAAGACTACTTCGTTATTTTTTGTATACGTCTTGTCTTACTACTTGCACCAATAATGCATTTTAAATTTGTATATTAATTTTTGAAGTATTTTCACCGAAAAATGTATTTGACTAACCCTACCAATATTATTGTCCATTTAAGCTTTTAGTATTATAGAAAAGTATACTTTTTATTTACAAAAGGAATACTTTTCTTTCTTTAAATATATTTGAATTTACTACATAATTTCCCGCAACACAAAATACTCTTCTGAACACTTTATACAAAAATGGAAGAAATCTTCCAGGCCTCGTAGTTATTTCTTTGTCCCAATCTTGTGCACCATAAACTATAAAGTATTTATTTGATTCGCCCACTCTAGCGCAGAAACAAAAAGCAATAAAATTTTCCGAACAGTCATTGTCAACGGGAGGCTTACACTAATTAAAACTTAACCGTCCTGAAGGCAGGGGAGAATCGAATCAATTGAAGAAAGCCTGTTTAGTACAGGAGCTAACGCAAACATCGGTTAGCATTATAAAAACAGAGATTTAAGGCAAATTAGATACTTAAAATTTTCGGCCTGTAGGCTCCAGTCATTATTGTGTGTTTGTATCGTTGGATAAAAGTTGTTTGGTTAATTTGAAATTTTGATGATATTATGTAATAGTAGTCATTTATTTATTTTGCTATGATATGTATAAATAAGCGCATTTTCGTTGTGATTGTTAATACAATAAAATATAATATAGCCTTTGATAAAAAAAATATTTTGAAGAAACCAAGCAAAGTGTTTTCACAGGTAGACCTCTGGCTGACTGTTTTTTTTTAACATAATGTGCAAATGATAAATTGATATTTAAAGAAGCGAGCAAGCAGCGAAGAGCGCGAGGCCTGAAGGAATAGTCTACGCCAGATGAAAAAAGGTTAGACTCCCATTGAATATAGACTTATGCTTCAATCGTACTGTTAAATTTTACATTTATTCGACATACCTTTGCCGCCGCCTCCTGTACTACACCCAATACAAGGCCGATGGGATAAATTAAAAACGCCAATGAAGTAAATTGCAATGTCAATCAGCCGGAGCCACGTCACTGCGGTGGATAATCAATCTTCATGAGACGAAGAAGTGGCGCAGTGCGAGGGATAGGGTGCGAGGAATGTTCAACGTTTAGCAGGATCTGTAACTGTACATTGGCTTTTAAAAGATGCTTTAGAGACAACGTTGCAGAACGGTTCAGTTGGCACTATCTAAGCTTCATCTTTCAGCAATTATTAATTGGATGATCAGTTTCAATGAGAATTAAAATTGAAAATGTTCAGATTTTCTTTCAATACTTTTAAATCACCATAATGACTTTAAACTTTATTTTTTATATTGTTGATAAGACTTGGTTAAAAACTAACGGATAAATACCATTCGTTTTTAAACTTAATTCTTGATCTTTCTTAAAAAATGCCATCAAAGGGGAAGACGTTGTTGACTTCTTGAGGTCTTGTAATAAAATGTTTCTTGAACAATCAATATATTGTTTTTGTGATTAGTAAATTAAAAAACACATACAATTTTTTTCGTGTATTTAATTAAGTGATATAAAAGGTTTATATGACATGTTGTGAATTTTTCCCAATATTTTAAAAGTCAAACAAACCCTTTTTAAATCAATTACACAACACATTGATACCGGTCCCCGAGCCTACGTGTCTTTAAGAAAAATAAATAGCTTCCGTCCCACGGTTAGAGAGATAAAGTTACAATATGAGTGTAGCTTAGGACGCGAACGGCGTGTCACGTTTGTCCATAAACACGTACATTAATAAAGGCGCATGCCTTTTTGGAATGAAGGAAAATTCGCTTTACGCGCATGGGGGGAATTTGTCAAAGTCATCGGCTGTTATTTTTGAGCATTTCCTTACTAAGTATTAAGCCTATTGGCGTGGCGGAACAAATGGCATATAGAATAATGAAATACTTACCAAAAACGTCACCTTGACACATTTTTAAGTAGAGATTTTTGTGGAAAAATTTAACAGGCGTGGCCTTAATCTAAGCAATTTATTAGTAGGTACTTAATAGAATTAGGGATAAGCCTATTTATGACTGTAATTTATGTTTGACAGCACAATCTAAATAAAAAAAAACGCGGTACTATGGTATTAAAATAGATTATTATTAAATAAAATTCTTAAGAAAAAAAACATAATTGTTAAAATATGCACTAAAGCCCATGTTAATCTTACCCTAGACTTTTTTTAAAAATATTTCACTGCGCAATGTGCTAACCACGTGACGGCACCGATTACAAATCCAATTAAACATATAAAAATATAATATGTTCCATATACTTCAAGAACAGCCCTGATTATACAATTAATACTGTTAAGGTCAATTCAGTCCAACTTGTCCCATTTTACTTTAGTCTACTGAATATTTCTCATTCAAAGCCATTCTTTATCTAGGCTTTGCACATTTCTTTTATAAGCAACGGACTAAAAGAGGCTGTAGTTTCAATTGAAAAAAGATAACAAAAAGCTATTTACCCCAACTTAAAAAGTTCCAACTCTGTAATAGATCAAAAGAAGTGAAACATTTTAATTAAGCTACACTGAATTGTGAGAGTAAGTTTTAAAATGAGCGAAGCGAATAAGCGGAGCGGAGAGCGGTTGACATCAGAATACATCCTATACATTGATCCGAGGTAAGTAATTTAAGCACATGTGTTACTAATATCAGCATCAACAGTGGTATTACAAATTTGAAAACTACTTAAATATCTGATATTAACACCCAGACACAGAACAAACACAAGTTTTCATCACACGAATGTTTGTTCTGGGTGGGGATCGAATCCACAATTCTTAGCGTATGGAGCAGGGTCACTACCAAATGCACCATCGAGGCAGTCAAATGATATGTACTTAGTTTGATGCCTTAGTATATTTTTTATGCCACAAAGGTGGCAAAAGCATATATAGCAGACCTCATAGTAAGCGGTAACCGTACCATATAGACGTTGCAACTTAAGGGACGTCACTGAACGTCAACTCCTGAAAGTTAAAATAAGGATTCGCTCGCATGATGATATAAGGAATTAAAGCGCAACAAGCGCTCTGCCTACGGCTGTCGGGGTTATGAATCGGATTTCGATCACTTCGTTACATTAAAAATGCATCCGGAGACAGGACTAGGATTTAAAAAGAATGTGCTAACTGTGTTTTATGCCTAGCATGTCGTAAAAGGCGACTAATGGTATATTGGGGCTTGGGTATGTGATTGTGTAGGCGAGGAGCTAGCCACTTGTCACTACTATTTCTCAATTTTCCATCTAACCCAGCACAAGGGATTTAAAAATAATAAGTTAACTATGTTTCTTGCCTAGCATGTCGTAAAAAGCGACTAATGGTATATGGGGTTTTCGGGATGTGATTGTGTAGTCGACGAGCTAGCCACGTGTCACTACTTTTTCACAATTTTCGATCTAACCAAGCCCAGTTTTATTTATGGCCAGTTTTATGGAATGTGGTTAGAGGGACCTGCTGCCCCTTTGACTCTGCCTACCCCTTCGGGGATTACGGGTGTCGTTTTAGTAGTTATTAGTTGTTGTAATAATATACTATATAGGTGATAATTCGTGGTAATAAAATTTTATATTTATAATTCTACAATCACAGATTTACTTACAATTTGATGTCAACACGCGATGTTCCCGGTAGACACTTAACAGATTATAAAGGATTTTGATACGCTAAACTCTAAAGAAGGACATACTGGAAAAAATTGTATATCCTGTTAAATCCACATTTGTTTCTCTATAAAGTATATAGACAAAGTAAGAATATTACGACTTTAGAGCGGTTAACCGAGGAGTGCGGGTTCAAACCCGGGCACGTACCTCTGGATTTTTAAATATATTTACGTATTTATACCACTAGCTCGACGGTGAGGGAAAAAATCTTGATGAAACCCGCAATTTCAAACCACTTTGGATTTGTAACCATGATCCAATAATTGTCTGGTTTCCCTATCTTAGGGTTACGAAGGTCAGATCGGCAGTCGCTTCAATGTAATTACCAGACTCGCTAAACCCTGAATCACACTCTAAGCGGACCCAGTCTAAGCACGGGACATAACGCTAGGAAGATGATGAAGAGTATTATGACTTAAAATAGTATATCAGGCCTTGTCCAGTGCTTCCCTTAGCATTTCCCCTAACACCGCTCACTTCTAAGCCCCGTCTTAAATGCAGAGAAGCGTAAAGTTTCCCATTAAAAAGTTTTTTATTCAAACTTAAATATCAAAGGGTAATTGGTTGCAATAAACGCTCATTTAATTCTTAAGTAATTAATTGTTTCAAACATGTAGGTATTAAACTTTGCTCGTAATGAGTTCACTGGAAAATTGAGGCAGTACATCGTGCGTCATAGTGCACTTACTGAAGTTATTGCCTGCGTGGTTGATGCGATATTAAAATACTATTATAGTGCTACTAGTTTAGCCCGCAACTTCGGTCGCGTGATGTAGACTTTTTCAATGCAAGTTGTTTTGATCGGCCGTTAAAAGTTGTTTTAAACGGTCCTTTCCGAGCAGTATTTTGTGTTTCTTGGATTAAAATTAGTCTATTATTATTTTGTCAACTTGTTATAAACAGTACCTGCTATTACAACATTTCATGCTGGTCAGGTGAGTAGAAAGATGTGAGAAGTGCAATAAATAAACATTAACGAGCATGACAGAATAGAGGTTCATCTTGAAAAAACAAAAGGATTTGCATAAAGATTTTTGTAATACCACTGTCATACTAACTCAAAGAGTCCAAACAATAGGGATGATGACTGCACTAAAAAACGATAATTCTAGATATCTAGTCCGTCAGTTAGATTATACAAAAATACTAGACACATATTTTTCGCTTTATCAAATTAACAAAAAATCACAAAGATAATTAGCATCAAAGTTTTGGAGTGGGGGCTTGCGACGTCACTACTTTGTAAAAATTGTACGTAGGTGTGACGTCACGCGCAACTTGTAAGCATTGTATATTCGTCAATGTTTGTTTGACAAATAAATTAAAAAATACGTGTTCAATATTTTTTTATAATCTCACTGACGGACTAAGCAGAATTTTTTAGTCATCTAGCCTATTGAAAGCAATAAAAAAAAACAATAACGTCCCATTAATCTAATAGAGGGGGCTACAACAAAAATATAAATAATTTTCGTCTGATAACTTGATGTTTGGGGCAAATCATTGTCTTTTAAACTCAAAGTGTCTTTACAATTGAAGCCATTTCGAAATGCCCTGTGGATTAATGGGTGGGTTATCAATCTACGATATGAGTTTTGCAGGTGGTACCAAATGCGCGCGCATTGCAAATGACGACAAAAAGAGATGGATATTGTTTCAAATGGTTTGGGTTATTTTGAATCGTACTCGTATAAAAACTTCAGGGTGGTGGTAGTTCAATGGTAACGACTTCTATTTCAGACGCGAGGAGGCCTGTTTCAAACCCACGAACACGTCACGTCACGTCACTTGCTTGGCGGTGAAGGATAAGATTGTTGTTGCCGACGCTGGCCTTATTAGTTTTATATGCATACTTTTTACACCTTTCATTATTTTTGTATTCAAGTTTAGAATTCCAATTTTATTTTGATACTAGCTGTGCCCACTAACCGCGCTTATGGTTAATCTTATAAAGACTATTTCCGTCATACATGATTTCTATGTAACTTTAACCATTAAGGCTGCACACGCGACGGAAGCTTAAAAAATGGAGTAACTTCTCCCGTTTTCCCAACATTTCCCTTTACTGCTCTGCTCCTATTGATTGTAGCGTGATGAAAAGTATACTATAACCTGCCCAGGAGTATGAAGAATGATTGTACCAAGTTTCGTTAAAATCAGTCGAGTAGTTTTTGTTTCTATAAGGAACAGACAGACAGACAGACAGACAAAAAATTTACTGATTGCATTTTTGGCATCAGTATCGATCACTAATCACCCCCTGATAGTTATATTGAAAATATACTTCATGTGCAGAATTGACCTCACTACAGATTTATTATAAGTATAGATAAAGCACCTTTTGTTTTTCTACTGTCTCTTGGAAAATATACGTCTGTTCACAGCTTGGCAGTTTTTATCATTTATAATTGTGAACAAGTCTACACATTCGAATAACCATAGAGGTGTAACCATAATGTAGTTAAATTTGTCTGTTTTTTTTACTTATTCAGAGTTTACGGATATCAGATGAGCAGTTGCTACAATGCTTTGCATATTAAGCTAAGATCTACGCAGACCCTGACTAGGCAGGATGCTAGGAAGAGGACTTGCTTATACTTTCAAGATTACTTGTTTAAAACTACGACCTTTCATATATTTTAACCTGTTTGACGAGGAACGAATCAAAGTAAAATACAAGTAGGTTATTTGGTTCAAACTCGGGTACGGAACCATACATTGGTTACGTACCTAAGTACGAATTCATACTAAACTAGCAGTTTATATATTTAACAAGTAACTGAAGAAAAAAAAATTATACCTGCCTACATAATTTTGTCCTTTTAATTTTTGAGTTATATTAGCCAGAATATTATCTCGAAAAGGTAAATTCAAAAATAATTTACAATTTCATTAAATTAGATCAAGATTACATTTCGGAGTAATCTGAAAGTCATTGTATGTAACATTTAATAATAATTTTCTATAATACTATGAATAGAATTATTAAACAAGATCATAGAAATCCTAAAAAGCAATTCAAAGATATTTTCATTAAAACGCAATGAATTTGTTTCACCGAATTCTTGATTTTCAGTCAACGGTAAAAAAATTAATATTATTTGTGTGATAACTCAGTTTACGCTACTAGGTGTCAAAAAGTGTAAGCGCATAGTCAACTGCGCAGAACAGATAGCAAAAGTTTTTAAGAGCGTTATGTCCCGACCATATTCGGGGTCCGCTAAGACTATGATGCAGAATTTAGTAGTATTTAGTATTTACCTTCGTAACCCTAAGATAGGGGAACCAGACGAATCGGATCATGGTTAAACAACCATAGTGGTTTGAATGAGCAGGTTTCATCTCGACGATTTCCCTCACTGCCGAGCTAGTGGTTTACATTTAATTTGAAAAATCTAGAGGACCACGGGTTTGAATCCGCACCCCTCGGATATGAGACACGTATTCCTTTTATAGAGCTACCACCGCTCAACCGATATCAATAAGTGCTGCGCTGAAATTCCACCACTTCAATCGGTGAGTTCCAATGTGGAATAGGAAGTTAACTCGAAGAGTTGACGCATTGAGCCTTGCTCGAGCTCCTGCTATTTTTACCAAATTACCCGTGTCTAAACTCTTGTCTCAGAAGTCAAATTACACCCGAAACATCTGTTACACAAAACTAATTTTCAAGTTTGTAGGTAAACGCGAATTATGAAACTTTTTTAGACGGGACTTAAATCAAACCTTGTTTTATTCGTTCATAATGTTTGAAGCTTTAACACAGAAAATGGACAAACTCTAAGAACAACCTCAAGTTGAGTAAGCAATAATTAAAGTCAAAACGGTACCTCATCCTCCCCGTCGAGCCATTGAGTGAGCGATTAATAATAATATCAACTTATATTACAAACTGGCTTGTGCCCGCGGATTCGCTCGCTTAAAGAAAGATTTTGTGAATAGTTTGTTGTTGTACTTTTTTATTCCTTTAATAAACTTTTACGGCCTATGCTTTAAAAGCTATTTTCCATTACATATATCAAAATGAACGGGCACTGAGGTGAATTCGGTGCCTTTAATTTATGAAAAATATGTATTTATGTTCGTCTGTATATATTTGTCTAACATCCATATAATTGATGGGTAGATGAACACGAATAGTTTACATCTGTAAAAATGCAATGCTTTCATACATTTTGTATAGAAAAACAAAGTGTCAATCAATAGTTTCGCAAATTAAAATAAATCTTTTACCCAAGTTCTTGAACTTCAAAAAGGGTGTAAACTTCGTTTTAATAAATAAATAAATAATAATAATAAATTCTTCAGATTGACACACCAATTCCCTAGTCCCAAACTAAGCTTATGCTTGTGCTAAGATACTAGGTGAACGGATAGAAATATTTAAATACTTTTATAAACATTCATGGATGTTTATAACATCCATGAATACAAATCGAGTACAAATGTCCATGTTCATCACACGAAACATTTGCCCCTAGCGAAATTCAAAACCGCGACCCTTGGTTTCGTGGCCAGGGTCTCTAACCACTCGACAAACGGGTCAGTCATCATCATTTTATACAGGAAATATATAGAGATTCTTCTGGACACACAATTGTCACAATGTAAAGGCCCCATTACATTTGGCCGGAGAAGTTTATAAATACAGTTCAATGTTAAAGGCTGTTAGAAAAGCCTATTAAAAATACTCTCGTTTTGATACCCTTGTGTAAATTTTCGGCCGCTCATCTCATAGCCGTAGCTCCAGCTTGATTGGAGCAAAGAAACAAAAGACAGGCAATTTATTATGAGCAAGAGGAGTCAGGAATAATAAAGGATTTCCTAATATTTCAAACTGGAAATTTAATAGGGCTCGCTGAGTCGTTTGTAAATGATTTCTAATATTATTGTTCGGTATAATGCGTTTTCGTCTTCGTTCGTTTCAATAAGTACAAGGGTAAGCTCTCGGTGGTATATTTATCCAATATATGAAACCAAATGAGGTCGAATTACGTGTACTCACGAATTTATTTGGGATAGTATTTTCTTCACCCCTATAATTTTTTAGGGGGTGAAAGTATATTTTGCTTCAATTCAAGCTATGCAATAATGTGTATGCTAAATGTCATGTAAATGTAAAGTTGTTTTTGCTAAATTGAGCAACCAACATTCAACATTTAACAGTTTAATAGAAATAGGAGGGAAAATAACCTAAATAATCTTAGATAATTTTTTCAAACACTAGTACATACACTATTAATTTTGTTCCGACTGCCTCGTTGGTCTAGTCGTAGCACGCGCCGTCTAAAGACCAACAGGTCCCAGGTTCAAACCCGGGTCGGGCCAATAAATTGTGGCTGAGTATTTCAATATTAAAATTACTCAGTAACAGTCCGGAGTCAGGAAGTTGGCGGTATAATCACCTCCGCGCCTCGGAAAGCACGTTAAGCCGTTGGCCCTGCGCCTGACCTCACCGAACCGTTTCACCGAACTACGAGAGTGAAGGAATAGAGAGTGCACCTGTGTTAGCGCACACACTTGTGCACTATAATATCTCCTGCGCAGATGGCTAATCCTCGTGAGATTGGCCGCCGTAACCGATATCGGTTAGGAGGAAATTATTAATCTTGTTAAAAATAATCAATGAATAGACATATCATATACATTTTATACATTTTTATATCACACAAAAATTTGCCTCTAACGGAATTTTAATACACCTTTGGTTTTGTACCCAGGGTCCCCAACCACTAGCCGTAAGGCTCATTTCAATGACCCTCAAGAATACTATCTGTAAAACCCGGCGATTGCCACCAACGTAAAAAGGTACTATCAATTAACATTTTACGCCTTCATTAAACTTGCTTGTACGACAAATTAGCGAAACAATTTCTTTTAAAGCCAACTTTAGTGTCCCGCCCCGGATTCACTTTAATTAAACTTGTACAAGGTGCTATTTTATTTGCCTCACGACGGCGGACTGGTACCACCGAGTTTCAAACTTTAATTAATCATCTATATTTAATAAAAGACCGTGTCAATATTGAAAGCGGCTGTAAGAGACAATGAAGTGCGTAGATGTTGATAAATTGGAAGTACCTAATAGAGAGGATATTTATTTATATCTGCATAAAAACTAATAAAAAATACAAAATATATTTATTAATTTATGACAGCATCACATTAATTGATCTTATTCCGAAGAATTAGAATTGAAATTAAAATAAATAAAGGTGCCACAAATATAAAGGGACAATCTGAAACATCAAATAAAAGGGCACCTTTTATAGTCTTGTCGGAGTGACCTTTTAAAACCTAACTTTTGTATAAAACATTATAATTTTTTAAAGGAAGGAGAGTTTATATATGCTATTTTGCAGACTTTGAAACTTGAAACGAATTGAAGCCTGTGCAAATTATAACGTTATATTTTGAGATTCATCATCATCCTCCTAGCGTTATGTCCCGTGCTTAGACGGGGTCCGCTTAGAACATGATCCAGGATTTATCGAGTCTGGTAATTACATTGAAGCAACTGCTGATCTGACCTTCGTAGCCCAAAGATAGGAAAACCAGACAATTTTTGGATCATGGTTGCAAATCCAAAGTTGTTTGAATTTGCAGGTTTAATGACGATGTTTCCCTCACCGTCGAGCTAGTGGTATAAATATGTACATAGATTTAAAAAATTTAGAGGTACGGCGAGACGAGGCGAGGACGACGAGGCGCGTATCCTTACCATTGAGCTACCACCACTCCCTTTGAGAATAATTATATTGAGCTAAATTTTACTAACTTTTAGATGTACCTACCTACTTACAACAAAACGTGTTCATCGATCAGACCTCCGATCCGAAAGATATTTGAAAAACAACATCAAACTATTAGCCACAGTTAGCTCTCGATTTTTAACTTACATTGCATTCGTGCAAGTAAAATTCTCTCTGAGCAAACTTAAACTTTCACCAAGTGCAAAGTGAAATAAAATCGCGATTTATTTCCACCGCACCCGCGTTGCTCGTAGATTCCGAACGATTTAGCTATTTGAATAAATGAAGGCACCTCTATCGGTTGGGGTTAAGTGTAGGTACAGGAAATGAAATGCATGATTTGTTTTTGCATTACTATAGGTGTTTCTTGAGGGACTACTAGGTAAGTACGGAAATAGTTCAAGCGTTGTATAAAACTTGTAAATAAAATAAATAAATTTTCCAGACTGACGCACCAATTCCCTAGGGAATTTCCTAGGGAATTGGTGCGTCAGTCATGCATGTCAGTCTGCTATGGATACTAGGTGAACGAATATACATACTTAAATACGTTTATAAACATCTATGACTCGAGTACAAATGTTCATGTTCATTAGACGAAACAGTTGCCCCTAGCGGGATCCGAACCCGAGACTCTTAGTTTCGTGGCCAGTCAGTTCACTTGACTCGTTATGTTTTTTTTAATAGTATGTATTTAGTTCCCAAATGAAGATCAATGGGATTAATCTGATTATATTATGGCTGCTAATATATTATGTGTAGATATTTATTTGGTTTTATTATGAGAGCGGTGGTAGCTCAATGGTAAGGATACACGCCTCCTGAGGGGTGCGACTATTGATGTGTAACCATGACCCAAATTGTCTGGTTCCCCTTTCCAAGAGTTACGAAGGTCAGATCGGCTATGGCTTCAATGTCATTACCAGACTCGATAAATCCTGGATCATGGTCTAAGCGGACCCCGACCAAGCATGGGACATAAACGCTAGAAGGATGATGATTTTTTGGTTATATTGTGGAGTCTACGAAAATGTAATTGCGCATAGAAATTATTAATCAACTATCTAATATCTTAAATTCTCATGTCGCGGTGTTTGTTACAAAACTACTCCGAAACGGCTTGACCGATTTTTATGAAATTTTATATGTATATTCGGTAGGTCTGAGAATCGGTCGTAATATATTTTTCATACTCCTAAATGATAAGGGTGATCCACCCTAAAGCTATAACTTGAGAACGGCTTTACCAGTTTCGCTAATTCTTTATTAGTTGTGTTTGTTTTTGTCAAGTGAAGGTTCTTATGAAAGAAAAAAATTAAAAAGGCTTGCGCTTGCTTGAAAAAAATGGGTATATTGAAAAGTTTAATAGGCATCTAATTATTTGCTAAATGCACAATCATTTATCTCATCTCATTAATTTTGATTATTGAAATCTGTTTAAGCAGATAAGATTAATACCATTTTACTATAATCACAGTTAATGGGCGTCTAATATTTCTCTCAGTTAGTTCAAAGTCAAATCCTGCATTCAACTAAGCGAGGACCTATAACTTTCGAAACTTGAATATATTCCAAACATATTTTGGTAGTATCTCATCATTATAAACAATTCAACAAATAACTTAAATTGGGGATACTGCGAATAAAATGCAGGATTTCGTTCCAGATAAGTACAGCTTTCTTCAAGGAATTTCTCTTTGGAAAGGTTCCAAATAAATTCTAGGAGTGGTAGCTCATTACAGTTCAGATATAAATAACAATATCTGAATAAGTAGCCGTGTTTGCACTTTGTTTTTCTATTTTGAAATGACAGGCCAAAAGTTTTTTTTGTGTTGTCCAATAAAAAAAATAAAAATGGATGGTGTTCAATAAAATAAACAAATCAATATTTATAAAATTTACTATTTCACTTATTGACCTAGAGCAAAACCCAGATGCAATTCTTATTTTTAATCCTCTGGTATGGAAAAGTTGATTTTAGCTTTTTTGCACTCTATAAAAATTAAATAATAACTAATATTTTATATTCTAGAGAAATTACAACTAAAACTATCGACAGCAGTGCACCAAATAAAACGCACGATTTCTTTAAAGATAACTTTAAATTCTCTTTGAACAGCCCCACTTGCCGCTCCTTAAAACTGGAATGATTCCAAGTGGTTGTATAAAATGAGCTTAAATCTGAGCGGATTTTCACCTGGCTGACGATGAAGTTGTCTTATGAGTGTTTCTATAGGAGGAAGTTTGTCATAAAAGTGTAAAGGATATGTGACTAGTAGCGATACCTATTAATTTTTTTTATTGCAAAATGGTCTTACACGACTTTAGAGAAATATCTATTCGGTGATAAAAATTATTCCAGGTTAAGGCCAATCTGTATGCTACGTAATTTGAAATAGTTGCTTTTGAGCAAAAGACTAACAAAATGTATGCAATAAATAATATACAAGGTCAAGTACCTAATATTAATAGGAGCTGGTGTTGTGTAAAGAAATATTTTAGATTTAAAATATTATATAATTGTGATTTTAGATAATGAGGTTTTACGCCATATAACTCGTGGTCTAAAAGTAACAATTAATAAGATTGATATATAAAATACGACAATTCTGCCAAGCATTATCTTCTCAAAGATTCTTTGGTCTCACAGCTGAATGTAAATGAAGTAATGAAGTTCCGGTAAACGGTACAATTTTATCTGTGCCAAGACACGGCGACCGGTACGCTCTTATCTGCGGACCTCAAAAAAGGTGAAAAATGTCATTAGCACTAACGAGCTTGACCCTTAGGGCTCGGCTGTACTAAGCCACTGAAGCGGGCTATCATGGAAATTAAAATCTTGATAACCGTGATATTATAAGTAAGATTGCGGATTGCAAAGTCTTACATAATTAAAAAAAATACACATAATTTTTTTTTTACTCGAATCCGTGATATTATTAGTAAGGTCCAAAGACTTTAAGGTCATTGCAAAGTCTAACTTTAAAAGGTATTTTACTGAAATTCTTTTAAAAAATAACATTAGCGGAAGCTTTTACAGGGTAAATTTTTACTTTCAAGTCACATTAAAAATCTACAATACATCCAAGTTCATTAACTCGGTTCCAAAGTATAAACCTATTTGCACTGGACTCATTGTATTAAACCAATCAATGCGCTGCCGTCATAAGTCTTCAAATATTAACAAAATGTTTGCGCTAATTGTGTTCAATGAGATCTATTTAAATTCTCTTAATTATAACTATTATGTATTTAGTTGTTTACTAATCGTAATAAAATAGTCAAATAATCAAATAGCTAATGACGGTATTGTAATTTCTTCTACTGGTAAATATTTAACTCAATTAAATACTGTCTGTTTAGTCTGACCTACATTCTCTTGTGATCTTGGTGAGGTAGGTACTTTCTACTCTTCGGGTATATGGGATTTTTTCCTAACCGAGCCTTTATAAGTGGGTACTCCATTAATTTTGCAACCACCACGTCGTTTATATAACATTTGTTAAGAAATCGCATTGAATTTGACGAATTTTCTGTATTTCGTCACAATATGTACTATATGAGTAAATATTTTTACTATATTGCACCACCATGTTACATAAAGTATATTTCACTGTTACCCTGGCTTTGGTTTAAGTTGGTCAACTAAATAAACTATACCAAAAATAGGGGCCGTTACGAAAATATAAACCGTCACAAATCGCATTATTTAAATGCATAATTTTGATTATATTTTTTACTTGAAATACGGGCTCCACCCTTCTGCGTATCATCACCTTCCTAAAGTTATTTACCGTGCTTGGTCGGAGTCCGCTGATCCAGGTCTTTCCGAGTCCCGTAATTACATTGAAGCGACTCAAATGGTTACACATGCATCGTTACTTAGGACGAGCCGGTTTCATCACGATGTTTTACCTTACCGTCGAGCAAGTGGAATACAATAAATTCGTCCGTTCGAATAGGTTACATTTTAATTACATTATATAATTTTTTCACAATTTTACATCTCAGCCAGCCCATTGTCCCGTGTTGATCTGGGACTTAAAAAGAATGTGCCAACTGTGTTTCTTGCCTAGCATGTCGTAAAAGGCGACTTTTGGGTATGTGATTGTGTAGGCGATAAGGTAGCCTCTGGTCATTACTTTTTCACCATTTTCCATATAATCCAGCCCAGTTTTATTTTTGGCTGAATGTGGTTAAAGGGGCTTATTGTCCCTTTGACTCTGCCCACCCCTTCGGGGAATATGGGCATGATGTTATGTATGTATGTAAAATACCATATTTGTTGCCTCACGAATAGAGATTGCAATTCTGGATCCAGTAATCCAGCTAGGCCCAGCTCAATTTGAGCTGTGCTGGAACCAGCGACATGTGCTGGTTCGACGATGCCGCTGGATTTCAAATCCTATTAGAGATTGGAAAGCTTAATTATACAATCCAGCTGGATTCAGCACAATTTTTGCTCTGCTAGATCCAGCAAAAAACGCCGCTAGATTGCAATCCCTGCTCACGAAATCGTATTTTAAATTATTACGTGCTTATTAATGAGTACAAAAACATATATTATTGTAGATTTCAAGACACGCAGGACAATAAAACTCTCCGTTCACCCGGCTCTTGGATGACCGCCGAATTACCGGGTTCCTTTGTGCTCGGCTCGGCTCCACCTCTTTTATTCTTTGTCAACGTTTGCATGGGAAATTGTATGGGCTTTTGCTTTGAAGGCGGAGGTCAGGTGATTACTTTTACCCTTGACCTGTTGGTCAGAGCAGAAGCGTTTGGAAACAAAACATTGGTGGTTTTTCACTGCTATCATCTAGTATTAAATGACTAGACAATGTTTTCTAAAAAAATACGTCACTAGGTTCTTAGCACTGTGATAAGCGGACTATCAGAGCGGACACAATATAAAGTATCTCTTTTATTTTAGAAACGTTAATATTTCCTGTTTTTTCTTGTCCGACATGACCAGACAACTGCTCTGTTTATGTGGTAACAGTAGTTCAATACCCACGAAAATGCTGCGCCGACCCCAGATGAACTGTGAGAAGGGCAAGAGGATGATGAGTAGTTCAATACTCCGCCAAACCTAGGCACTTTAAAAATGATTAGCCGACAAATACTCGAACTGATCATTTCATTCAGTCCAAAAATATTTAGTGCCTATCATAATAAATCTAAAAACTCAAATCAATTCCATAAAGATAAATCCATTTTATATGGTTATAATCATATCCTATCATGTACTCCCGTCCAGTTCCAATCCTGCAAAATTAACTTCAAATAACTCGTATGGAAGCTTGTTAACTCATAAAAACTTCCTCAATACAAACAGTTTAGGCACAGTTCAGGAAATTTAACAGTAGGAGAAGAATAAAATTATTTAGAATATTTTTTACGCAACACCTTCATTATTTTCCTAAAATATAAGTAGCTTAAGTTATTTTGTATAACTCCAGTTGTCAATTGGTAAAAGGTTTTTGCATCTTACCAAGCCTGGTTTATTTTTAGCTGAATGTAGTTAAAGGGGGTTGGCTGTCCCTTTGATTCTCCCTACCCATTCGGGGATAGCGGGCGATAAGTTATGGGAGAGATTTGATGAAACAATAAAGTTACAGCTCGTGGGTTTAGTCGGTATATTCCACCCACTGGAAACTTATGCAGAGAAGGGTCCTGTACTACTCTGAAGTCGTTGGTATTTTGACACACTCTGCTGACCCTGATCTCTTATTGGATGCATTACCATGACCCATACCATACCATGTCAAAAAATAATTCACTGACTAACTAATAAGTAGAAGCCATGAAGGTCTAGGAATATACTGTGTTCCTGGGTTTGTGATTATAAACTCTTTCACAATTAATCAGAATATTTTCTTTCTATCCAACCCAGCCCACTGTCTCATGTTGGTCTGGGATTGAAAAAGAATATGCCAACTGTGGTTCTTGCCTAGCATGTCGTAAAAGGCGACTAATGGTATATCGGGTTTTGGGTGTGTAATTGTGTAGGCGACATATTAGTCGCTTGTCACTGCTTTTTCACAATTTTCCATCTAACCCAGCCCGGTTTTATTTTTGGCTGAATGTGGTTGAAGGGGCATGCTGCCCCTTTGACTCTGCCTACCCCTTCGGGGATTATGGGCGTGATGTTATGAATATATGTATGTATGTAATTAGACTATCTCAATCTCAATTATTTTCGGCTTAATGTGGTTCAGAGAGTTTACCACTCCTTTGAACCAGTCAATACCTTCTGGGATTGCGGCGTGATGGTAAGATAGTAAGTAGGACTTTACTGGAATAATCTTAACTGGGGCTTCGCTAACACGCCGCGGGCTCACGTCGATTTCCCGTAATTAGACTCAAATCTTGCGTTTACGCCCAAAAACTCCGTCAATGGAGTTTGTTAATTACACACGGAGTTTAGTGAAATCGTATCTTTTATATGATTCAGTAACTGAAACGGAATTAATGACGAGAAAGTAGAATTTGACTTTCCAAATGTTATTTTCTGTTTATTTTAATACGTAGGTTACGCCCGTTTTCTTTTAAATAAACAAATCATAACACGTCAAAGTGCTATTCGATTTTATGGGACGTTAGGGTTCTATCACTATAATGATTAGTTTATAACCGGGAGAAATTTCTGTGCATTTTAAATTTAGAAATGCATAAAATTCCCGCAATCCTCGAAGGAGCAGTTATCGTCCAAGGAGCACGTAAGCCCCTTTAACTACTTCTAGATAGAAGTATAACGGCAGTCGACATTTACGACATACTATATACGCAGGGAATAAAATTGGCATATTCTATTAAAGTTCCAACCAACATGGGACAACTAGTCAACATAAACTTTGACCGTTACACAAACGTTTGACCTATGATCCGGCTTTAAATATTCAATACCTAGCTTTTCAGTTATACTGAAATGGCTTATAGTAAAGTCACATATATTTATCCAAGATAGAAGTTTAGCAAGATACAATCCCTAAAGATGTATATTCAATTTGAAAATCGCCATCCCGCTGTGTCCGTTTTAATAAGGTTTCGCTACGGTCAAGCTTATTTTAAACAAGAACATAAGAATTCGTGTTTCATTGAACTTGGTCGCACTTCATAAATCTAAACAAAATTCCTTTAGTCCTGCGAATGGATTAATTAAACCATTATAAAGTATAAAAAAGGCTAATCCTGAATTTTAATTTTACTTTTTGTATAGTTATTGTACTCGTACGTATATAATTATGATTCTTACAACTTTGCTAATACTCTTGTTGAAAAGAGTAACTACCGAGTTTCTTGCCGGATTCTTCTCGGTAGATGCAACATTCCGAACCGGTGGTAGAATCATATCTCTTTTACTGTTTATGACAATTTATGAGTGTTTCTTTGAAAACTATATAAGTAAAGAATATTTTGACTTTGACTTTCACTTTGAACGTATAAATTAAGAACATATTTTATTTTTAAATGATTTATGCACTTATGGATATCCTTATGTCGTGATCTTTGTAATCGAAACTTGACATATAATAACTTTACATAGTATAAAACAAAGTCGCCGTTTCTGTCTATTAGCTTAGGTCTCTTGAACTACGCAAGGGATGTTGATGTGGTTTTCACTAATAGATAGTGTGATTTAAAAGGAAGGTTCATATGTATAATTTTATATTGTTTTATGCTCACTGTGCAAAGCCGTAGATAGATATTATCTACTCACTTATTTTTTTTCTTAAGTTTATAATTGCTTTCCTACACAGCACCAAGTTTCCAATCACACTTGAAAGGCTTACACTAAAGCCAGTTCGCCACTCGTAAGCAGGCGAAAGGCGTATTTTTCATTTTAAAGACTTAAGACTGGCGCCCCACTGAGTCTACCTTAATAAAGTCTCCGTGAGCCCTTCGTGTGAGGGTTCATTTATAAACGTCATGTGCGGTGCCGAGTGTGAGCCGGCAAAAATTAAGGGCGCGGCGTCAGAGACGTTATTTACGGCGTGGTTACGAGGCGGAATTGACTTCGAATTTCGGCTTGATTAAGGCTTTTGCTTGGGAGTTCGTGTTTTGTATTTGGTGTATGTAGCATCGTTCGTGATGCTTGATCATGTGAAGATGTTTGTGGTGAACAGCACTCATCGCGTGTCCTGCGGCACCTATATTTTTTTTGAGAAAAAGAGAAAAAGTAGGTAGCATATGACCTTTCTCCGGGTTAAAACTTTTTGGCTTTCTAAATTTACACTAAACTAAACTATACTTCACGCCACTTCCTTGGCGGGGTAGGCAGAGATTTATAATTATGTTTGTTTGATACATTTCCGTAATCTATACGAAAATGTATTGAACTGACCATTACTTAATATTGATAATAGGACTAATTAACTAATACAGGATTATCTATCAAATTTGTGGTGATGAATTATCTTATAATGTAACGAATCATTTGCAACTTGATAATGTCTAATAATGTGGTTCCGAGACAATGCTAGGTAATTATTGAGGATAGCAGTTGCCAATTTATAGTGTATATTAAATTTGATCTAGCAGCTTTTCTCTAGTATGAATTTGGATTATTGTATTATCAAAATTATCTATGTAAACACACAATGCGTTGTGATTTACTTTGAATTCATAAATATAATCAATCAAGATAAATATCCAAAGAAGTTATGCTATATAAAAATGCTTATATGATTCTGATTTAAAAAAAAAACAAGTAACCACTTTTTTTTAAATCAGACTAGCCCGTTGGTCGAGTGGTCAGAGACCCTGGCCACGAAACTAAGGGTAGCGGGTTCGAATCCCGCTAGAGGCAAATGTTTCGTGTGATGAACATGAACATTTGTACTTCAGTCATGGATGTTTAAAAACGTATTTAAGTATGTCTATCCGTTCGCCTAGTATCCATAGTACAAGCATAAGCCTAATTTGCAACTAGGGAATTGGTGTGTCAGTCTGGAGAATTTATTTATTTATTATTACAGAATAAAAACTAGAAAAATATTTAATTTGTTTTATGGAACGTTTTCATTAATTACCACACAGATTCTATTTTATTAATACAAAGAACAAAATATTCGATAGCAAAAACATCAGCTATTTCAAAACAAAGTTAACAAAGTAAATATGGCGATACATTTCTAAAGAGTTTCAATCTATTGAGTGCTCAATGCATAGAGAATGGGATGGCTATAATAAATTCTTATGAATAATGAAAAATGTAAATCCGACGTCAATGCAACAATAGTGAGCTCAGTCATTACACTAACGTACTGTATCTTAAGTATCTCCGAAGGAAATGCAGCAAAGGAAATGTTTCTTTGTGGGAATACCAAGGGCGTTGTAACTACTAATATTAACTATGCACCTTGTAGAAGCTGTAAGAGCTTTCATTATTTTACCTCTCTTATTATTCGGTCAACCTTTTAGGGAAACAAGAAGACCATATATACGAGCTATTACTAACCATTTTATATGTGCGACTATTCGTTCTGTGATGATTTAATAGTGCCGAAGGTTGATTTGGATAAAAAATGAACAGATCATGGCATTATCACTGAAGAAAAAATATAACTCAAATAAAGGTTTAATATACTTGTCTCTGTCGAAGCGGGCAAGTCTATATATCACTCAATCCATCTGACGTGGAGAAGCTGTCTCAATGTATGAATAATTGGCGGAAAATGCCCATTGCAACAAACGATCCTCGTTAATGCACAAAAAATGGGGAAATTACATACATACATATCATCACGCCCGTAATCCCCGAAGGGGTAGGCAGAGAAAAGGGCAGCGAGCCCACTTATCCACATTTAGCCAAAAAATTAGGCTGGTCTGGGTTAGATGGAAATCTGCGAAAGACACAGGTGACTGACAAGTGACTAGATCGTCGCTTACACAATCATACACCCAAAAGCCGATATACCATTAGATATCTTTTACGACCAAGAAACACAGTTGGCACATGGGGAAATTAACCCCGCAATACTATCAGCAATCGGCCCATTCTATTCTTGCAAGGAGGTTTCGTACCAGGGACAATCATATTTTAAGTGGTTATTTAAAGCTCTGATGTAGGAAATTTTAACATCTTCCTAAAAACAAAAAAATGGTCTTTTTATTCTCCCAATCTCATTTTTGACGTTGGCGGGAGTGTGATGCGGTCAAATTTAGAATTCGAAGTGAAGTGAAGATCAAGGTCAGAGCTAAAATGTAATTATCAAATACACGACATATTCTAAATACATATGTTAGAATGACAACCCAACATAAATTACCATACCGATAGTATTCAAAAGTGCTAATAATTTTCAAAATCAAAAGGCAAGTGCGCATGGCCGCGTACAGTCGCAACCTCGTTGCTATTTTTGTAAAAAAAGTGAAATAATAAACTTGGTCGCGAGAGAGAAATCCAAGCTATGGGTTCCTTAGACAAATAAAATGGCTCTTAATCGTAGCAAATGGAAGGATATGATCTCTGCCTACCTCCATGGGAGAATGACTTGAAACCATGCATCATCATCATACCATTACACCCGTGATCCCCAAAGGGGTGAGCAGAGTCCAAACAGCGATATGGTCCTTAAACCACATTCAACCAAAAATTTAGTTCGGTTAGATGAAAAATGCGAAAAAGCAGTGACTAGTGGCTAGCTCCTCGCTATTTGTGATTACGTAATCACGAATCCAGTCGCTTTTTACGACATGCTAGGTAAGAAACACAGTTGGTACGTTATTTTTGAGTCCCAGACCAACATGGGACACTAAATGTATGTATGTATGTTAAAACTTCTCATCTTTCTAGCGTTATGTCCCGTGTTTAGACGGGGTCCGCTTAGACCATGATCCAGGATTTAGCGAGTCTGGTAATTACATTGAAACGACTGCCGATCTGACCTTCGTAACCCTAAGATAGGGGAACCAGACAATTTTTTTGGATCATGGTTACAAATCCAAAGTGGTTTGCATTTGCAGGTTTCATCACGATGTTTTCCCTCACCGTCGAGCTAGTGGTATAGATACGTACATAGATTTGAAAAATCCAGAGTGTCCGGTTTTGAACCCGCACTCCCCGGTTAAGAGGCGCGTGTCCTTACTATTGAGCTACCACCGCTCTTAGTTAAAACTTAATGTTAAAACATTAAACAAAAATATAGTATTGTGGTTTTACCTTTGGCAATCGAACCCCTGGCACAAAAACTGGGTTTGAGCCGTGAACAACGTTTCATTACGCGGTGGGAATTGAAAATGCTTGCTGTTGATTTTTTAACTCGAACTCGAATGTTCCTCTATTTTCATTTGTGGACCACTGTTTGCGATTTCAACTTTGTGCAAATTTGTTTTGCTAAAACCTGCTTTTGAAAACAATGTGTACCGTTTCGCTTATGCGCCGGACTAATGTTTGTTGCGTGGACTAATTGGTTTTGTCAAAATGGAGTTTTACTAACGTGGATTACGATTCTACATTACAGACACCTTTCCCCTTTAAACTACTAAGTATCTATTTATAACCGACTTAAAAAAAAGGAGGAGGTACTCAATTCGACTGAATTTTTATGTTCTAAATAGCAGTGTCAACTATCACAATTCGACTGTGTCTAGACTTGAAATGAGAAGAATTATCATCACATAGTTATATTTAAGAGCGGTAGTAGCTCATTGGTAAGGACACGCGCCTCTTAACCGGGGATCGCGGGTTCAAACCCGGGCACGTACCTCTGGATTTTTCAAATCTATGTACGTATTTATACCACTAGCTTGACGGTAAGGGAAAAGATCGTGATGATAACTACAAATTCAAACAACTTTGGATTTGTAACCATGATCCAAAAATGGTCTGGTTCCCCTATCTTAGGGTTAGGAAGGTCACATCAGTAGTCGCTTTAATGTAATTACCAGACTCGCTAAATCCTGGATCATGGTCTAAGCGGACACAGTCTAAGCACGGGATATAAGGCGCTAGAATTTTGTGTTTTTCAATACAAGTAAATTTTTCTAAAGTAGTCTTAAGCCGTATATGAACTGCTGATGTAATAATAATGCACTGAAACATCAAAACAACAAAATATGTAACAGAAACGAGAAGTCTGAATTTTTCAAATTTGGATAACTTTACTCGAAATATTGATTGATATCTCATTCATCAACTGATAAACTGCTTACATCATAACCTTTTTTTTAAATAATCGAACAAAGTAAGACCAATATATCTTGTTATACTATTATCCTGTAAACGCAAGACTCAAATATAACATCAAATATTTTACCAGCAATGTCTGTCGTAAATAACAATGCAAAATAAAGTAATGGCTTCTAGTTTATTTTAAACGCTAACATTTAACTTCATTGGCGTTTAATGGAGCTTTTAGGCGAACTTTATTTAATATATTTACTTTATGGACCCAAAAATATACTGGTCTGTTTGCTGAATATATTTGATGTTTTAACTTTGAGCCTTATATACAGGTGACAGCATTCAATCTTGAGAGATAACATTCAAATGTTGTCTTATAATTATAATGATTCTTCGTTAAGCTTAGATGTCACGTATTTGCTTATATATAAATAAGGTCAAATTATGGAAAACATCGCTGTGTACCTTCGTTTGTCCCTTATACATTAATATAATATATAACTAGGCGGATAGAAGACTAACTTTCTGTCGGCGGGATTTTTGACTTTCACAAAAAAATGAATACATTATACATTAAAATGCACACAACATTCGAGAGTAATGGGTATGCAGAACAAATTGCCGCACACCGTTTGCCCTGAATTCTCTGCGGACTTTTTTTAAATTGTTGAATCTATGAGCTTTTGTTTGCAACAGCCAGAAAACTTGTAATCTATGCAGTTTCTATGCCTCGTTAATTTTATATTGTTAACGCATATGTATGTAAACCTAAAAATATATAATTGTTAGACACCATTTGAACTATTACTACATCATTTGTAAAAGAAAAAGTATCGCTGCATTTGTGATACATTCCAGACTATTATTTCCCAACTGAAAGCCAACAAAAGTTTCAACGCTAGAATGGGTCGGTATGTTTGTTTTATATGAAGACTATCTTCTAGCCGTGTTGATTTTTAGTGTTCCGTACCCAAAGGGTAAAAACGGGACCCTGTTACTAAGAATCCGCTGTCCGTCCGTCTGTCTGTCTGTTACCGTGCTGTATCTCATGAACCGTGATAGCTAGACAGTTGAAATTTTCACAAATTATGTATTTCTATTTAGTCCCCTGTTGGTTTGGGACTTGTAAAGAATGTGCCAACTGTGTTTTTTGCCTAGTATGTCGTAAAAGGCGACTAATGGTATAAGGGGTTGTGAGTAGGTATGTGATTGTGAAGGCGACGAGCTGGCCATTTGTCACTACTTTTTCACAATTTTCCATCCAACTCAGCCCAGTTTTGTTATTGGCTGAATGTGGTTGACCCTGCCTACCCCTTCGGATGTTATAGGCATGATGTTTTGTTTGTTTGTATATTTTATTGTTTATGTATTTCTGTTGCTGCAAAGCAAAAAATAGCGAGATGAGCAACTTAAAAATATTAGCTAAAATATCATCATCATCCTCTTGCCCTTCTCCCAGTTCATCTGGGGTCGGCGCAGCATGTCTTCTTCTTCCATACGTCCCCATATTAGCTAAAATAACCACTTTATTTTAATTAATATCAATTTTCTATTAATAAAAACGGAAGTCTGACGCACATACATTTTAATTTTAAGGATTGATTTTATACGACTGAAGCCGTGGGCGCCAGCTAATCTCCTAATAAAATCCTGAATCGTTTCGATTGCAGCCAATTTTTCACAGAACATTTTCATTTCACACTCTTATAGTTTATTTAATTCTACTATATAAATATTAGTTTAAATATTAGTTGTTAAGTTATTTAGTTAATTATATATATATATATATATACATAAATATTAGTTATTAAGTTAATAATATTAATAAGAATATATTATGTAACTTTTAAAAATTCTTACTTAAGTCTTTTGCTACACCCTATCAGGGTCCCGTGTAACTGCATTTCAAATGTATTGTTATGTGTGCAATTATAAATAAATAAATAATTAGTTCTCTAGAATAAATAAACAAAAGTCTTTTACTAAGCACAATACCATAAATATACCCAAACTGAATACAAAACTTTCTCCAAATCGCGTTTGTATCAGCCGGACATCGAACTTGCACTTTAATATCACCATTCGCCGTGCCAAGTCAGTATTTCTTAACGCAAGACAAGCAGACCCAGAAACGGTACGGTAACGGAAAATTTGGACCGAAGCCAAATGAGTTAATGGTTGATAAGCTAAGGTTAATTTAGCTTTGTTTCTGAGCGTCTGCTTGAGAGTATTAAATTTACTAAATGGGCCCTGAAAATGCTTCAATTGTAAGCTTAAACTTACGCCTTTGTGCAATTAAGTCCCGTTTTAAAACGTTCCTCGTGCGGCGTTGGCGTGACGGGTAAAAATGAGTTAGATTAACTTCTACGTACTATAACTTAGGAGGCTGATTGAGAATAAATGGCAATGTTTTTCAACGGTCACAGCGCCGCACGATACTGTATGAGCGTAATTATTACTTGCGCGAGCTTTCTTGGAAATTAGTTGTTATTATTGCGACTGTGGTTCTGAAGGGAAAAAAGAGGTTTGTGAACTATTGCGAGACTGTGCTATGCCCGTAGGGTTTAGTGGAATTTTCATTTATATCGTAATAGATAATCCAGTGATAAGATAAGAAAGTAAGGGTTATTTACATATTTGATCATCAAGCGCTCATGCTCTTCTGAATATCACTCCAGTTTTTTTTATTTTAGATATACCTATCTATAGCAAGCGCTCGTATTTTTCCATTGTATCCCATTGTCTCATGTTGGTCTGGGACTTAAAAAGAATGTGCCAACTGTGTTTTTTACCTAGCATGTCGTAAAAGGCGACTAATAGTATATCGGGTTTTGGGTATGTGATTGTGTGGACGACAGGCTAGCCATTTGTAACCACTTTTTAAAAAAATTCCATCTAACCCAGCACAGTTTTGTTTTTGGCTGAATGTAGTTAAAGGGGCCTGCTCCCTCTTTGACTGTCCCTACCCCTTCGGGGATTATAGGCGTGATGTTATGTATGTATGTAAGCGCCAGCATTGTGACATGTAGACGTATAAATGCTGGCTGCATTAAATGTATACTTATCAGGTACCACATTTGTGGTGGCTTAGGTGGTTATCCTGAATGTCTACCCTGATCCAAGACAAATACAGACGTACCTACATGAGAAAGCTCTTTACTATTTTTGTCACCGTACTGGTATAGTACTCGCGCCTCTTACATTTAATGTGAAGATTAAACAATTGCTCCAACGGAGCTGTCATAACAAACACTTGCTGCTTATATATTTAATAAAGTTCAATCTCAGAACAGAATACTAGTACAAGCAAAAAAAATACAAAGTGCTTAGAATAAATATTTCAAGACAAGTTCAAGTAAGACACGCGGGCGCGCCCGCTTCGGCCGCTATCGCCCGCATTGTGACCTACTGACGTGTGAACGCAGGCTGCATGAAATACCTTTTTTCTTTTTTTTTTTTTTTTTAGTTGGGGAAACTCCCACGAGCCGTCACCCTCTACTCGGGGAAGCAGAGGGCGGTGTGTCGGACTCGAACCGACTAAAACCCTAACGTGGCCTCCAGCGGCGCAGTCCCGGAGGAGCCTGTATCCCCACTGTCGGGACTATACGACAGCTCCTCCGGTGATGCGCGTGCCGCGCTACGCGGCCCACCTCGCGCGGCGGTGGTCGATGCTGTGCAGTCCACGACAACAGTCGTCAGATGCACAGCACCGAGGACGCGCGCGCGTCGAGACATGCCAGGCCACCCAGCATGTCTCAACCACTCCGCCCAGGATTCAGACGCCGATCATCCCCGTGACCGGCGTCGTGGGCCCACTCTCGCGCTGTGCCCTCTGCTAAGCCAGAGGGCACGCGGAGAGGGCCTCGTCGAAGGGGCCGCCTTCCGCCCGGCGACCCAGATTGAGGGTCTAGCCCTGTCGTCGCAGAGGGAGAGCATCGAGACGCTCAATCCCTCTGCGACCCACCACGACGCGACCCAGCGCGCCCCTGTTGGGTTGCCGAGGATAGGGAGGCGAGCAACGACAACACTCAGCTCCTCCTCTTCCTCGACAACCCTGGTCCGGCCGCAGTGGGTCTACAGCCGGACCGCCGCAACTGCCCGGTAGCAAGTCGTGCAGTTGCGGCTCACCTCGGGGTCCTTCTTCGCTTCAGCCCTGCCACGTCAGGGCCTACTACCTGCTATGAAATACCTGCCCGATTTAGCCAACTAGAAAAAAGAATTAAGTATCACTATGGTAATTATATTTAACGAAGGTATAAAAAACAACTATACCTAAAATGAATACAAACATATGGACATGAGACAGCTCATTACCGACCCTTTGTCGTGGTGGTAAAACAGGACTTGCGCCTCTAACATTCAACGACAAATTTTAACTATTGCGTTAGCTGGGTTGTTTTTATTATAATCGCTAACTATTTATATATTAACTAAAGTTAAATCTCAGAGAACTGAATACTAGGACTAACAAAAGTATAGAGCTCAGAATAAATATTTTAAGACGAGCTCAAGTGAAACAGTGAACAATATCCGCGGCTGTAGGTGCCGTAGTCCGCGCCCGCTCCGGCCGCTACCGCCCGCATTGTGACTTACTGACGTTTGATCATAGGCTGCTTTAAGTACCTGCATGACTTAACTTAGTAAAAATAAGTATTATGTTATGGAAATCAGATTTCACGAAGATATCTCATACACATAGACCCAAGAAAATGCAGACATACAAGAGACAGCTCATTTCCGACCCTTTATCGTGGTGTTGCGATCATACTTGCGCCTCTTACATTCAACGAGAAATCTAGCCATTACGCTAAGTGGGTTTTATCATTATTAGCGCCTACTATTTATATATTTACTGCAGTTCAATCTCAGAACAGAATACCAGTACTAGGAAAAGAAATACAAAGAGCTTAGAATAAATATTTCAAGACAAGCTCAAGTAAAACACGCCGCAGCGAACAATATCTGCGCTGTAGGCGCCGTAGCCCGCGCCCGCTCCGGCCGCTGCCGCCCGCATTGTGACCTACTGACGTGTGAACGCAGGCTGCATTGAGCGCCGCCCGGCTTCCCAGCTCGGCCGGGTGGAAGCAGAAAACTCTACAAGGATTTGAATTTTTCACAATCTCTCTGACAATGGCTTCTGTATATTTATTGTGCTGTGATCTTACTTGTGCCTTGTGTGTTACCTAGTTGAAAGGATTTGAGATATGGTTTAAGCCCGATTCTTACTTTATACTAGCTTTTGGACTGTTATTAAGACTAAATGTTATTAGACTGTGTTTCTAGGGTTTTCTTTAAATTTAATGGTTCTTATCTGGTTTTGGCTATTGTGACCAATTTTTGGACTTGTGTGAACTACGCGCTCGCACTAGAAGTGGAAGTACTTCCGCCGAGCTAGGTGTTGCTTGCTCGGGGACCAAGATCGAATTACCGTCTTGGTGGTATATATAGTGGCGAGAAAAACTTCGTCAGCGCGATGCAGGATTGTATGGCATTTCAGCATGTTCGATTGACGTCATCTGTTTTCATATTTTTGGAGCTATAATCTTGACTATCTTGTGGTACGGTCGCCCAAGGACTCATTTGTTAGCCCTTTCTTAAGTGGCCATGGCCATTAAGTGGCTAAATTAACAACAAAATAGATGCAGCTTTAGCTGCTTTCGAAAAACTAAGAGCTAAAATAGTCGACTTACATGATCTTAGGATTATTATTCTTGTTCTTTCTTACTAATATTATAATGAGAAAGTGAATCCATCTATCTATTCCGTCTTAACTCCTAAACTACATAACAGACTGTAATGTGTATGTGTAAGTACCAAGGCTACTTTTTACTTCCCCAAAATTGATAGATCAAGGACACATGTTAAGAGTATTCGTAAAAGGCCGAATATCAAGCAGGTGGAGCCGTGCGCAAAAGCTAGCTAGTAATAGGTTACTCATTAACTCATTCGCAGAATATATAAGAGCTTCCTATGTATATAATATTAAAATAAAATATCTAGAATTATTTATATAGCTTATTTATATACTTTAAACCGACAAAAAAATATATTTTATCAAATCATTTTTATAAAATGTGACTAGCTTTTGGCGCACACGCTGCGCGTGTGCTTGCCAAAACCCAGCTCTGCGAGGCGGAGGGGGACGCTCCGGGCTTTGCCCTACGCGGAGCTCGGCCTTCGGCCTCGCGATACGCAGCTCGGCCTGCGGCCTCGCTTAGATTACATGGCTGGGTTGGACCGTTCGCAATGGCGTTCTTATTCTTTTTTTGATGCCCTATGTTCCATCAAATGGGTCCTAAAGAACCAGGCCTTCGGCCCGGAGGGCGCTCGGCCTCCGGCCTCGCGTACCTAGTTTGACCTGCGGTCTTGAAAAATGACATGATTTATTTGGCCGCTCCGGGCTTCGCCCTACGCGGCGCTCCGCCTGTGACTTTGCAGAATCACATCATTTGTTTGGCCGCTTCGGGCTGCGCCCTACGCGGCGCTCCGCCTATGGATTTGCGGGAATGCATCATTTGTTTGGCCGCTTCGGGCTGCGCCCTACGCGGCGCTCCGCCTATGACTTTGCAAAATTACATCACTTAATTGGCCGCTCCGGGCTTCGCCCTACGCGGCGCTCCGCCTATGTCTTTGCAAAATCACATCACTTAATTGGCCGCTCCGGGCTTTGCCCTACGCGGCGCTCCGCCTAAGCAGTTGCAGAATAACATAACTAAATTGGCCGCTCCGGGCTTCGCCCTACGCGGCGCTCCGCCTATGTCTTTGCAAAATCACATTATATGTTTGCCGCTCCGGGCTGTGCCCCTATAACATCGAAAAAATACATTAACTGTTTGGCCGCTCCGGGCTTCGCCCGACGCGGCGCTCCGCCTATGGCTTCACAATATTACATCATTTGTTTGGCCGCTTCGGGCTTCGCCCTACGCGGCGCTCCGCCTTCAACTTCGCAAAATAACATCATTAATTGTTTGGCCGCTCCGGGCTTCGCCCTACGCGGCGCTCCGCCTATGCCCACGCAAAGTTACATAGTCATTTTATATGATAAAGACAGTACCGCAATACTATGAAACCGTTTCCCCATACAAAATCGTACAAACTTATCGTTGCGGTCGGCTAATGTATGGGAAAATCGAATACCAACATGACATGGAGTTTTTCATTTTTTTCTTTTGACTGTTGATTTATTTTCCAAAATTGGATCAAAATGATAATAAATGACCACTTTTGACAGATCCTCATACTTTTTTTCTGCTAAAAGTCGTTATTTCGAGTTTTTACATTTCGGGGTAAATCTCAAAAATTACCCCGAAATTTGGGAAACAATTTTAACCAGTCGATAGGTCTTATAAGGCTCTACAACAAAGGTCATTATCAAAATTTAGCTTTGCTAACTGCAACTGCCCCAAAAACCACTTTGAAAATTCTGAAAAATTCACATTTTTACACAATGGCCGCCACTTGGTCCACCATTTTGACTTTTTTGAAGCCAGTATTTTTTAGGCATTTAACGTTATATTTTACATCGAACTGCATTTTTACTTTGGCCCTCCGACGTATAACGAGTCCTCCAGAGCCTCTGGAAGTAGACCATGCCTTCGGAATTCATCTCCCCGCCGCTCCGAGTGTTGCCATGCGAATGAGATTAAAATAGTCAAATGTCATTTTAATGGACCCGCCCTCTAGGAACCTGGTAATGAATTCACCAAAAAGTCGTTATTTCTACTTTCGACCTTTTTGGGCCATATCTCGAAAACTACTAAAAACTACCAAAATTTTTTTTCACCTGGCAACACATCTTAATCAGACACACATCTGCCTAGTACATTGGAAAACGCTAAAGTGTCGCCATCTGCCCAGAAAATTTAAAATAAAATTTCGAAAAAGTAAAATTTTCGCAAAATGGCTGCTAGCGCGTCCGCCATCTTGAATTTCCGAATGCCCATATTTTTCCCATATTTTGGGTCGTATACCCTATCAACCCACATTTTTCGTTTTTTCCTCCCGTGCGTCCTCGGACCCACAGAGAGTTTGGAAAATGACCATGTCGAAAAAATATTTTGGTCCGCTGTCGCCAGTGTTGCCAGAATTTTTCAACAAAACTACCATGAGGCCATTGTAGGTCGGGGTTGCCATAAATTTGCATACTCGATTTTTCGCTAAACGTCAAAATTTCTTCCCTAACATTTTCTACCATGGCTCAAAAACTACCGCGAATTTGGTAGAAATTCAAACGCATGGCAATCCTTCACTAAATTCGCTACCCCTGCCACATACAACGCGATTCTCTAAAATGTTGCCATCCATGCGAAAAATTAAAAACAAATTTTTCGAAAATTTTCAGTTTTACTAAATTACCACCAGCGCGTCCGCCATCTTGAATTTTGCGATGCCTATATTTTTGCTTGCCAAAACCCAGCTCTGCGAGGCGGAGGGGGACGCTCCGGGCTTCGCCCTACGCGGAGCTCGGCCTTCGGCCTCGCGATACGCAGCTCGGCCTGCGGCCTCGCTTAGATTACATGGCTGGGTTGGACCGTTCGCGATGGCGTTCTTATTCTTTTTTGATGCCCTATGTTCCATCAAATGGGTCCTAAAGAACCAGGCCTCCGGCCTCGCATACGTGGTTTGAATTGCGGTCTTGCAAAATTACATAATTTATTTGGCCGCTCCGGGCTGCGCCCTACGCGGCGCTCCGCTTATGGCTTAGCAATATAATATCACTTATTGGGCCGCTCCGGGCTACGCCCTACGCGGCGCTCCGCCTAAGGATTTGCATAATAGCACAACTTAATTGGCCGCTCCGGGCTTCGCCCTACGCGGCGCTCCGCCTAAGGATTTGCATAATAACATAACTTAATTGGCCGCTCCGGGCTTCGCCCTACGCGGCGCTCCGCCTTTAGATTCGCAAAATTACATCACTTGATTGGCCGCTCCGGGCTGCGCCCTACGCGGCGCTCCGCTTACGCATTCGCAATATAATATTACTTGTTTGGCCGCTCCGGGCTTCGCCCTACGCGGCGCTCCGCCTTTACATTCGTAATATAACATCACTTGTTTGGCCGCTCCGGGCTTCGCCCGACGCGGCGCTCCGCCTACGCATTCGCAATATAACATTACTTCTTTGGCCGCTCCGGGCTTCGCCCTACGCGGCGCTCCACCTGTGGCTTCGCAAAAATACATAAACTGTTTGGCCGCTCCGGGCTTCGCCCTACGCGGCGCTCCGCCTTTACATTCGCAATATAACATCACTTGTTTGGCTGCTCCGGGCTTCGCCCTACGCGGCGCTCCGCCTGTGGCTTCGCAAAAAAACATTAACTCTATGGCCGCTCCGGGCTTCGCCCTACGCGGCGCTCCGCCTGTGGCTTCGCAAAAATACATTAACTCTATGGCCGCTCCGGGCTTCGCCCTACGCGGCGCTCCGCCTATACATCAGCAAAATTACATCACTTGATTGGCCGCTCCGGGCTTCGCCCTACGCGGCACTCCGCCTATACATTAGCAAAATTACATCACTTGATTGGCCGCTCCGGGCTTCGCCCTACGCGGCGCTCCGCCTAGAACTTTGCGAAAATTAAGGCATAATAAATGTGCTCCACCTATGCCCACTCAAAGTTACATAGTCATTTGTATGATAAAGACAGTACCGCAATACTATGCAACCGTTTCCCTATACAAATTCGTACAAACTTATCTTTGCGGTCGGCTCCAGTACAAAATGTATGGGAAAATCGAGTACCAACATGACATGGAGTTTTTCATTTTTTTCTTTTGACTGTTGATTTATATTTCAAAATTGGATTGAAATGGAAGTATATGACCACTTTTGACAGATCCTCATACTTATTTTCTACCAAAAGTCGTTATTTCGAGTTTTTACATTTCGGGGTAAATCTCGAAAATTACCCCGAAATTTGGGAAATAATTTTAACCAGTCGATAGGTCTTATAGGGTTCTACAACAAAGGTCATTATCAAAATTTAGCTTTGCTAACTGCAACTGCCCCAAAAACCACTTTGAAAATTCTGAAAAATTCACATTTTTACAAAATGGCCGCCACTTGGTCCGCCATTTTTATTTTTTTGAAGCCAGTATTTTTTAGGTATTCTACGTTATATACCACATTGAACTGCATTTTTACTTTTTCCCTCCAACGTATAATGAGTCCTCCAGAGCCTCTGGAAGTAGACCATGCCTTCGGGATTCACCTCCCCGCCGCTCCGAGTGTTGCCATGCGAATGAGATTAAAATAGTCAAATGTCATTTTAATGGACCCGCCCTCTAGGTACCTGGCAATGAATTTACCAAAAAGTTGTTATTTCTACTTTCGACCTTTTTGGGCCATATCTCGAAAACTACCGAAAAATGCCAAAAATTTTTTTCACCTGGCAACACATCTTGACGAGACACATATCCGCCTAGTACATTGGAAAACGCTAAAGTGTCGCCATCTGCCCGAAAAATTGAAAATAAAATTTCGAAAAAGTAAAATTTTCACAAAATGGCCGCTAGCGCGTCCGCCATCTTGAATTTCCGAATGCCCATATTTTTCCCATATTCTGGGTCGTATACCCCACCAACCCACATTTTTCGTTTTTTCCTCCCGTGCGTCCTCGGACCCAGAGAGAGTTTGGAAAATGACAATGTCGAAAAAATGTTTTGGTCCGCTGTCGCCAGTGTTGCCAGAATTTTTCAACAAAACTACCATGAGGCCATTACGGGTCGGAGTTGCCATAAATCTGCATACTCGAATTTTCGCAAAACGTCAAAATTTCATCCCTACCATTTTCTACCATGGCTCGAAAACTACCATGAATTTGGTAGAAATTCAAACGCATGGCAACACTTGAATAAATTCTCTACCCCTGCCACATACAACGCGATTCTCTAAAATGTTGCTATCCACCAGAAAAAACAAAAACAATTTTTTCGAAAATTTTCAGTTTTACACAATGGCCGCCAGCGCGTCCGCCATCTTGAATTTTGCAATGCCCATATTTTTCCCTTATTCTGGATCGTATAACCCATCAACCCTCATTTTTCGTTTTTTCCTCCGACGCTTCCTCTGACCCACAGAGCTCCTAGAAGATGACAATGTCGAAAAAACGTTTTTTACCGATAATTCCCAGTGTTGCCAGAATTTTTCAAAAAAACTACAAAAAGGCCCAAGCGGGTCGGAGTTGCCACAAAACTGCATACCCGATTTTTCGAAAATCAAAATTTTTTTTTTCCTACCATTTTCTCCCATGGCCCGAAAACTACCATGAATTTGGTAGAAATTGTCACGCATGGTAACACTCGAATAAATTCCCCACCATAGCCCTCTTACAAGCGATTCTCTAAAGTGTTGCCATCCACCCGAAAAATGTCTTTGAAAAATGTAAAAAATTTTCTTGGGACAAAATGGCCGCCAGCGCCGCCGCCATATTGAATTTCTATAATCTATGGATGGGGTCGTAAAGTCGACTATACTCGCAACAAATGCCAGAAGAAAGTTTTCCACTGTCTATGCGCGTCCCTTCAGTACGACTGCGCAAAAATGACTCTAAAATTTTTTTTCAAACCGCAATCACACCGCCGCCATCTTGTTTTTTTGACATTTTATTTTTTTTCCATTTTTAACTCGCAAACATCCATCTTAAACAGTCGAGTCCGCCCCCCCATCCCCTACATTTTTTTCCCCCCGCGAGGCCATACTCGGCGGCCATCTTGAATTTAAAAAAAAAAACAACAAAAAGCTGCGTTGATTAAAAATCTAAACCCACCCCCCATACGTCAAAAAGTCCTAAACGCCCCCCTTCACCCCCAAAAACACCCCTGATCAGTGAGTGAGTGAGTGGTAATTTAGCTTTATATATATAGTAAGAAGTAAGATATGTATTAAGTTTATTGAGCAATTTCAGTGAGAATACTATTATCGTTCTAAGTAAGACGAGTGCATAGTTTATTTTTGCGTAATGTAATATCTATGTCGGATGCACATCTCAAAGAATGCACGCTAGATTTCCTAGAGCTGTCAAAATTTATATTCTCCAAGAATAAGACTCCACTATATTTATGGTAAAGTGTCACCCTGTCAGAATGCGTACCTTCTTGGATGCTTTTAATATCATTTCCATTGCGTATTCTGAAAGGGCTTACAATGTATATTTTTATGAAAGCTATCCATTAGACTAATGGTAGAACAGATTTAATAGTTCCATCGTCATTTATGGTGTGTGTGTTTTTAAAAGGAAAAGAGCGGTGCTGTCCTAATGGTAACAACACGATCTCATATGGGAAGGGTGTTGATTCAAACCCTATATAGGTTTCCACTTCCACCACTTAGATTTAAAATTTGTATACGTATACCTCGGCAGTGAGGGATAAAATATGTCATCATGTTCCTAGACCATCATCCAGGATTTAGCGAATCTGGTTATAACATTGAAACGACTGCCAATCTGGACTTCGTTACCCAAAGTTAGGGGAACCAGACAATTTTTGGATAATGGTTACAAGCCCAAAGTTGTTTGTATTTGCAGGTTTCATTACGATGTTTTCTCTCACCGCTGAGCTAGTGGTGGAAATACGTACATAGATTTGAAAAATCGAGAGGTACGTGCTCGGGTTTGAACCCACATCTCTCGCTTTTGAGACGCGTGTCCTTACCATTAGGCTACGACAGCGATAAATTATGTATAATTATAAATTTATAGCTCGGTGGTAAGGGATATCATATCCATCACAACCATAATTCGATTTCTTGGTCCCCTTGCCTAAGGGTTTCGAAGGTCAAGTAGCCTGATCCTGGGTCAAGGTCGGCTAAGAACGAAACATAACGTTAGGAAGAAGAAAAGGTGTTTTCAAGAATCAATTCTTATTTTTGTATTGTAAAATATTTTCGTTTATATGTAATTTTTTCATAGACATAATATTTATGATATGTTGTCTTTTCCTTATTTAACCATTAATATTCTACAAGATTTTGTATTATTTGTGTGTTTGGGAATTGTACTAAGTTTTAAGGAATTTTGTGGCTTCTAATGGTTATTTAATTAGAACACCGCATATACTCCATCCCACTCAATTAATTTTATTTTAGACGTTTAAAGGGGTGACTTTCAACAGTTAGATAAAATATAACAATCGAATAAATCACAATCCAGATGATTGTAAAATATCACTGCCTGGTTCCAAAGTAAAATATCGTATGACATCCGCAAATTGGTGACTTTATACTTTAGCAGTCGGTTAATTCTTATCTGACGATTAAAAACGGCCCTTAATGAAGTTTACGGCGCTTATAGCTTGTTGAACTCCACCTACCCCTTCGGGGATTGCCAGTGTTGTGGTATGTATGTACTATATATATGATAAATATTTAGTGTAAAATGGTTTAATTAAGACGAGTAGCTGATTAAAATAACCAAGAAATTTAATCAAATCCATAAAAATAACAATTGTCTATAATTTTGCGCGGATTTCATAGGTCACTGACTTTCTGAAAACGATGTATTAGAAAATATTAATATAATGGTGCAACTTTGTGCCAAGCAATATTCGACCTACGCATAATCCAGATCACGAAATTATTAACCGTGTAAGATTGAAACACCCATTTTCCATACGTAGATCACAAATCAAAGTTTTATCGTGAGAGTCCGGTGCAGGAAACTATGTATCATAAGTGGGTTATCGATCGCGGCCCAGCTGCAATTTATGACCGCAAGCCGTGGATTTGTGAAAACCAGAATATTTACTGGAAGCATGCCTTGGGTTTGATAGGACAGTCTCTGTTACTAAGTTTAATTGAGGCTTATTATATTTTTATCCATTTTGAAGATCTAAAAATTATCACAAATAAAAAGATTAAAGTTATCTTTTTTAACTTTGGACGACAAATAAAATTATAGGGCTCAATTACTTTATTAAGTGACCTACTTTATAAGACTGTATAGTTAAATTATAAACAAATACCTACCAGGTTACTTTAAATATAATATGTAACTCACAACAGATTCTACAGGAACTTTCTGTGTGATATTAGGCTGGTATTTTCATTTGACAGGCTTGATGGCGCATTCAATAATGTCCCTGCCCCATGCGCCAAGAGTTGTAGGTTCAATCGCCACCCAGGACAAACATTCGTGAGTTGAATACTTATGTTTGTTATGTGTTTGGGTGTTAATATCCAATATTAAGGTATATATTTGTAATACCACTGTAGATTTTGGTATCCATAACACAAGTGCTTAAGCTACTTACCTTGGAGTCAGATCAATGTATGTGATGTCGTCTGATATTTATTTTCATTATATAGTATTTTCAGATCAAGATTACAAATATTTAAGCAGCATTTCAGTAGATCAAAACAAATATATGACCATAATTACTCATGTCATATCCATTCCCAACTGTACATCCACGTTATTGTCACTACTATAGATATTGATGTCGTTTAAGCTCTGAATAAAACATATATTACCGGCGTATATTGCGCGTTTGTAAGCAAAGCTTTATCCGAACTCAAATATATCTGGTATTGAATCAAAGCGAATCCGCCTAGGGCGATCTAAAACGATTATGACATACTCTAAGTGGACTCTTGGCATACAAATAGACAACATAATCTTTGTCGTAAAAAGATAATTAATTGTATATTAAATAATTAATTATTCGTAATTGTATATCGGGTTTTGGGGATGTGATTGTGTAGGCGACGAGCTAGCCACTTGTCACTGCTTTTTTTTACAATTTTCTATCTAACCCAGCCCGTTTTATTTTTGGCTGAATGTGGCTAAAGGGACTTGCTGCCCCTTTCACTCTGTCGATCCCTTCGGGGATTATGGGCGTAAATTTATATTTTTTATTTTACACTTATGTGAAAGGATCGTTTCTTGAATTTTGTTTTTTAAATTTCATAATACGAGTAAAGTTATATACAAAAGGATATCACCTATTATTCCGTATAGTCTCAATTGCAGTTTGTATTTGAATACGTCTTTCGCGTTATTGTAAGGTAATCTGTGACGACACCAACTTTTCGAAAATAGATTTGTCCCGACTGTTCTGGGAAAAGCGCAGTCATTGTTATCTAGTCTACGGTGCGAAAGGGGTGGCCCAATTCGAAAACGGGTGATCGGTAGCTAAGTCATTTATCATGGCCCGTTATAAAATGGGTCAACCGCCACTCGGTGGGATAAAAACATGTTTTTGCTTCGGTGCAACTAAAAATTTAGCAATTTTATAGCTGCATCGTTTGTTAGCTATCGGAAGCAGCTTATTGAATTCGCTGACGGTGCAGATTTACGGCGCGGCCGCAGTACCGGTCGAAAACAAACATTTGTTACGCGGTCTTCAAACACACGGGACGGACAGTGTACAAACTTGAACAGTATAGCTCTAAAACAAAATTGTGTTCAGAATTAAATAAAATAAAGAATAGAGAAAAGTAGCGGTTAATTAAGATTCCTTAATTTATAAAAATACCTAAACCTGAAGATCAAATATAGAGGCTTTAATTCTTAAAATAAGTCTCTACCAGTTTGGTATGCTGATCCTGCTAATTCAATAGGTAATTTATGAATTGTACGATTTAACTACGCTTTATTTATTTATTGATATTCGGTGTTATTGAGCTAGATATAGCTTAATAGCCATAAACCAATATACCTTACATAAAAGTTAAACACAAATAACTTGGCAATCAACAAGCCTTCCTTATTATCGAAAAACATTCGAAAAAGTTAGATCCCAACATCAAGAAATAAACTTTCGACCTATAAGCACAGTTAAACTATGACGTTTAGATTTTGGAGTAAGTGAGATATCTTAGTCATGCTTAAACTTACGTTTTTAAACAAAGTAATTAAAGAACTGTAAGAGTGTATTTGCCTTAAGACCAATGGTAACTCAATGGTAAGGACACGCGCCTCATAACCGAAGGGTGCGGGTTATAACCTGCGCACATACCTCTGGATTTTTCAAATCTATGTACGGATTTATACCACTAGCTAGACGGTAACATCATGATGAAACCAAATACAGACACCTTTGGATTTGTAACCATGATTCAAATATTGTCTAATTCCCCTATCTTAGGGTTACGAAGGTCAGATCGGCAGTCGCTTCAATGTAATTACCAGACTCGCTAAATCCTGAATCATGGTCTAAGCGGACCCCGCCCAAGCATGCACTGCACACATTGTCTAGTTTCCCTATCTTAGGGCTGCGAAGGTCAGATTGGCAGTCGCTTAAATGGTTTTACCAGACTCGCTACATCCTGGATCATGGTCTAAGCGGACCCCGCCCAAGCACGGGTCATCACGCTAGGAAGACTTGCCTCACTGCCACCATTTCTATCACCACACAAACCTGCGATGGAAATTATATTAAATTGGAATTAAACCGCAGGACTGCGAACGGTCATTAGTTCTGTACCATTAACAGTTTAATTTCTATTGTACACATATTTGCGCCAAGCAAATTATTATTTATTTACGGTATTGTTTCCGTGTGGCTTGCCGTGGTAACGGTCATGGGAGTTTGTATATAGCACCGAAGCGCTGAAAACAATTAGTTTTTAGAGATACTTTGTTTATTATGAGTATCTAACATTTTGGTTAACATGTACAAGGATGATCTTTGGTTTGACTTTCGCGAGTGTGGGTTGCACAGTATGTTTTGGCTGTATTTTTTTGGTTAATATCTTATCTTAACATCACGCCCGTGATCCCAGAAGGGGTAGGCAGAGTCAAAGGGGCAGTAGTCCCCTTTAACCACATTCAGCCAAATAAAACTGGGCTGGGTTAGATGGAAAATTGTGTTAAAGTAGTGACAAGTGGCTAGCTTGTCGCCTACACAATCACAAACCCAAAATTTTTTTGGTTAATAAAGCATTTTATTATATGTATTTAATCATGAATTCGATCCCTGAACGAGTACGCAGAATCTTAGGAGCAATGAACTCCTTACTACATCGAAATCGAGTTGGATTAGAGGGAAAATTCTTAGAGAAGACTGCGCAAGCGTACCTCTGTCGGCCTTCACGCCTTCAGCGGCATAGATGGTAGACCCCAGAGGTTTTAGCCGGTAAGAGTCCGACATAACACACCTCACTCCCAGACGAGGTGTGTATCCATGAGGATTTCCACAGGAAAAAAAATATGGAAATTTCTGGAAAGTAATGGCAAGTATATATTATATGTAGCTCGTCACCTACATAATTACAAACCCAATCCTCAATACACAAATAGCCGCATTTGGTCAAAACATTTAATAATAGGATAGCTATATCTCTACAGACGACTACTAAACTAATCAAATCATATGAATTTGAATTCAGTATCTATAACACTTTAACTACTTCTTTACAGTTTTTCATTCAATGCAGCACAGTTTTATTCTTTGGTTGAATGTGGTTTAGGGGGGCTGACTGCTTATTTGACTCTGCCCTCCCCTTCGGTGATTACGGGCGTGATGATGTATGTTACCTATTTAAAATGAGAAAAACAAATTTTAAATATTTTGTTTGTTTCTTTTAAGTAATCTTCGAAATTATTGAACCCATTTTAAGAGTACTTTCCCTGATAAATATATATATTTTTTTATTTTAAAAACTATTGGTGTTCTTTTCTTCAGAACTGTATCATAAAACACTTGTATCACTAAAGCGATGTATTGCAATACCATTTTCCAGTGCTCCCAGCTCGAATGACCTACAACTAACTAGTTTGTGGGCCATCGCCAGGGTTGCCAGATGACAGATTTTTTTTCTCGTACCAGGGTTGCTAAATATATCGTAATTTCAACAGATAATCTCGTAAAAGCATAAATTTAAAGAATCTTAAATACAATTAATCATTTATACTATTTACTGTAAGTAAATAGCTAATGCTATTTACTATGTAACTTAGATTAGTCATATTTTTTGCGGTTGAGGCTGTTAAATTCAAACGAAACAATTAAAAATCATATTTTTTATTAATTATATTCAACATCAGGGATATTGGTCAAATCATCTTTATTTTTATTGTATAGCTTTTCAGCTGTCATTCTGGCGTACATTTCTTTCGATGGTTCGAAATTTACGCAATTACCTTTGCGATTTGGGCCTTTAGCGCTTTCGGAAGCTAAAAGTGTACCATTCACTGTGTCTGTGATAAGACGATTTCTTAAGTCTGTTTTTATTAGGTTAGTTTTACTAAATACCCGCTCACAGTCTGCATTTGCATGAGGCAAAGCCAAGACCGCGAGGGCAAAACTGGCCAATTCGAAGAAATCTTCTATTTTATGTAACATCGCCCAAAACTCATCAGGCTCTGTGGCATTTTTAAGTTCTACAGGATGGCGGGCTATTGCAATCGGTAATCTTCTCCATTGATCATCTATTTGTTGTTTTTTAGTGTCTTCAAACGATGCAATTATACGTGGCACGACTTCCATCAGAGGCATCAATGTTGGGACGTGTTCTCTGAAATTGTTGGAAAGAGCTGATGCTGGTCCGAGAGCTTGGAGTTTGGAAAGAACGGGATCTTCCATGTCGTAACGTTTTTTTATTTCCAACGCACTAGTCCTGAGAAAATTTCTGCAGTTTGTGAAGAACATTGTTTTCTTCAGGGGCTGCCTAACTACGTCAGGGTGTTTTAGCATTTCATATACTTTAATGCCAAGATACATTGCAGCTTTATTTAATATGTATTGCTCATTTTTAGGGTCTACTTGAGTTATATTCGGCTGTAAGACGTACTCTCGTTTTAAGTAACGCAGAAGAATTTCTTGGTATAGATCTCGAATTTTATCGTGCAGCTTGTGAATAACAACTTTTTCACTTTGGAATTCTAGATTGAATTGCGTGAACAAAGGCAATGACCATTCCAAAAAACAGAAGTATAGCTTGTGGAAAGGATCACACAGTTTTTCTAAAATTGATGTTGCATGATTTTTCACCTCAGCTTTTACTTTATGAGTTGGGTTCGTCGTAAAATCAATAAAAAATAAGCGCAAAGCTTCCCATTGCTCCAGGATTCTTCCGACAACTGCAGCCAGCGAAAGCCATCTTGTTTGAGATGGTTTCAATATTTTGTGTGGGTCAACTTCAACAAATGATTGAAAATTGCGAAAATCAAACTGTCTCTTGTCACTATTTTTGAAGAAGTTATATATGTCACGAGCAAGCTGTTCTACAGATTCCGGAATTTCTTTACAAGCCTGGCTTGCACATAAGTGAGCTGAATGACAAACACATTTTGAAATTACGATCCCTGGTAAATCTCGCAATAAACGAGTTTTGACTGAATCTCTGTCGCCCATCATTACATTGCATCCATCAGATCCAAAACCAATCATATTTGTTAGTGGGATATTACGGTTGTTAAATGAATCCATCAGCGCTCTGTATATATTTTCAGCGTTCGCTGTAGGAACGTCATCAGTGCCCGTCTCTTTAAAAATCTTATACAGTTCCCAGAACACGCTGCAGATTTTCTGAGCATCATTGTCAAAATAGCGAACTACCACACAAGCTGTCTTAATTGTTGATACGTCAGTAGTTTCATCAGTAAGCGCAGAAAATTTGGTGGTAGTCAATTTCTTCGCTAAATCTGCTTTATGACCCTCTCCAATTGCATTTTTTACTACTGCTGTAACTTTTGTGCGCTTAAGTTCAATTTCTTGAACTAATTTTGAATCAGGAAAAATGTCTTTAAGTAAATCCGTTAAATGGTCAGCAACAGAAAAAGCAATATTGTGTTCTGCAAAAAACGCAGCTAGTTTTATTTCTGCACGATCCTTTTGTTTATTTTTTGGAGTTGCGCCCATCTTAAAACCAAACGAAGTCAACTTTTGGGACGAACCAGGTTTGTTTTTCAAATGTTTTTTCGATTCGGCATGAGATTTCAGATTTGTTATTTCAGCAACCAAGGAACTTGCTGGACAGAATGCACACTTCGCTTTCTTTGAATCTTTTGGGTCTGGCTCTAACCAGTCTCTAAATATCGGATGTTTTAACCACTCATCCCGAAATGTTTGTACATGATGTTCAAAAACCGTCTCACCTTTTTTCTTTGCAGTCCATCCTCCCTTTTTAGGTACTTTTTTAGGTGGAGTGGACGACGATTCACTGTCACTACTCATTTCGCTAATAAAAACATTAAATAACAACACACGGAAACTTGCGATACTTTAACAACAAAAGCAGACGGTAAAAATCTACTTACCATCATGTTTCAGTGTCAGGGGAATCTCAGTTCAATATGGCTCTTAGTAAAAGAGACACACAAATATAGCAAAACATTAGTGTAATAAGGACAACAACAAAATAATATATTGAAAGGGGATTCCCCGCTCAAAGTTGTCAAGTTTCATTTGGTGATGAGGTAGTGCATTTAGTGATGCGCCAAGTCGATTGTTTTGTGTTGGTTGGGTTATGAAGTAGATAAGAAAAAGTAAGTGATCATTGTTAAAATCTCGTAAAATAGTGTACGAGATTTTTGTTAATCTTGAATCTCGTACAGACACTCTAAATCTCGTAATGGTACGAGATTTCTCGTACATCTGGCAACCCTGGCCATCGCTCACCTGTCGATGCCGCGCTCAAACTGAGTTACTCGCCGTAATGACTAATGCATCGCTAATAAACAGCGCGCCGGGACTATATTATGGTTCGATATGCAATGCAATTTATAGCATCCGTGTATGTATTGTATGCTTGTTTTTGAGTTTAGTGTTTTATACAGTTTTAATATGCCTAACATTTTTATTTTGAAACGTATGTTTGAACGCTCTTACCAGATCATTTTTGCTTTTCAGTTTTTTGTAGCCAAAAGTAGTCAAAACTACTTTTGGCTGCAAACATCAGGCATGGGTAGCTTTGACCGATGCCTTCAGTTAAAAACAATTTTCACTGATTTTTGCAGTCGAAACTAAGGACTGAAGTTTCATTAACCACCTTAACTTTTTATGGATTTTGTCGGATAGTCCTGCGCCTGACCTCTCTCTGGGCATGATGAATTGCCGTTTTACTGGCCTATGAGAGTGAAGGAATAGAGAGTGCACTTGTGTTTGCGCATACACTTGTGCACTATAATATCTCCAGCGCAGATGGCTTATCCTCGTTGAGATTGGCCGCCGAGACCGATACCAATTAGGAAGAAATTATTATACCTTACTAGTTCATATATATCCTGTCCCTCACCTGTCCCTCACCTGTCGGCGAACAAACTAAGTTACACGCGCTAACGGCTAATGCACCGCTAATAAACACGCTCCAGAACTATATTGTGGTTCGATACGCAACACAATTTGTACTATTCGTGACTATGAGCAGTATACTTGTTCAGCATGGTTGGATATGCTTCTAGTGGAAAAAAATCGGAATATTCCTATATAACTTTTCTATTTTAAAAACTACATGTAACAGGACGCTCTTGACAGATTTCTGACGTAATCTTACTTCTGATTTCGCGCATAATACACATAAATAAATAAAAAAATGGATACATCCAATAAAGTACATAGAGTGAGTTAACATTTCGAAAAAACTAAATGTTTTTAAAGTAATTTCCAGTTTACAATATTTAAAATTACTTACAGTACTCCGTTAATTTCAAAATTGTGTCTTTTTTTGTACGATATATTTTTTTAAATTTAGCTATGTAAATTTTTTATTATTGTTCTCCGTAAACTACACCACCCTTTTGAAAAAAATCTGCAATAGTAAGATGACACTAGTTCGCAGTAAGTCCACACGAGTGACACGTAACTGACCACCCTTTCATATAACCCGTCCCTCACCTGTCGCCCAAACTACGTTACATGCGCTAATGGCTAATGCATCGCTAATAAACACGCGCCAGAACTATATTGCGGTTTGATACGCAATGCATTTCCTGGACACACAAAGCTATAGTTAGTGCCTGTTAGCATAATGTTGCATTGGGTTTAAGCAGATCACTCAATTAGGGATTGCAATGTAGCAATCCAGCTGAGTCCAGCACAATTTTAGCTGTGCTCCATCCAGCGACATGTGCTCATTTAATGCTGCTAGATTTCAATCCCCAGTAAAGATTAGAATACTGGATCAAGCAATCCAGCTGGTTTCAGCACAACTTTAGCTCTGTTGGTTCAAATCTTTACGCTCAATGCAATGGAGACGCAGATCAGTGGATTATTTGTATAACTTCATGCACAAAGAATAAGCCATTTACCAAAATAATAATAATAAATTCTTCAGACTGACACACTAATTCTAGTTCCCTGTACTGTGAATACTAGGTGAACGGATAGACATACCTAAATACGTTTATAAACATCCTTGACTGGAGTACAAATGTGCATGTTCATCGCACGAAATATTTGCCCCTAGCGGGGTTCGAACCCGCGACTCTTGGGTTTGTAGCCAGGGTCTCTGACCACTCGACCTACGGTCTAGTCAAAACCATAATTCGTATATAGAGATGGTTTTTTCTATGAGAAAATCTGCATATTCTGACCATAAGAGTCTTGGACCTTAGGCTTATGAAAATAGGTTCAAGTCTCAAAATCCAGAGTCTGATCTAAATAGACCCCGATTTAGAACCATGGCGTTACCATTGGGAGAAGAAGAATAAGGTACACTCCTACTACTAAACTATACTACTGACTCGCTTATTTCGATGGCACATTTGGTAGTGACCCTGCCCTATGCGCCAAGAGTTGTGGATTCGATCCCCACCCAGGACAAACATTCGTGTGATGAATACTTGTGTTTGTTCTGTGTTTGGGTGCCAATATCTAATATTTAAGTACCTATATATTTGTAATACCATTGTTAAATCTGATATCCGTAACACAAGTGCTTAAGCTACTTAGCTCGAAGTCAGATCAATTAATGTTATGTTGTGGGATATTTATTATTATTACTATATGATTCGAGTTGATGTAAGGTACAAACATAAATAAGCAAATACGATACGACCTATTAACTTAAAAGAATCCGTAACGCAAACTTACATTCAATCGGAGCCAAAAGGTCTCCGCAGAAGGGCACCCGAATTTGCCAATAAACTGTGTGTTTGCCTTCACACCGCCATCGCCACATCATTAAAGTCTCCAAGGCGACGGGCGACTTTGTTTCCCTGCCTAGAATTTGCCGAGTCAACAAGACCCTAATTTCTGATGTAGCACCATTTGAGCTCTGTATTCACGCACGGCCTCCCTTCCGATGATTACGTTAAGGTACATAAGGGTACGGTTGTGTTTACACACCCTTAATCAATAGTCTTAGAGTTCCCAAGTGTATGCGGGATACAAGATCGTCAGATTTCTCCGAGTTACTGTAGTGTGGGAGGGCGTGGGAAATTAGCGACGGTAGTGAAATTAGCTTCGTGTGTTAACTGCCTTAATATTAAATAATTGATAAACATTTTTTGTAAGTTATATGATGTGTAAATGTGATTTTTGGTTTTAGTTAGTAAACCAAAAGATAATAAATACGGAATTATTGATTTGATGAAAAATGAACCAATCAAATTAGTCATACATACATAATGTCACGCCTTTTTCCTATGGGGGTAGGCAGAGGTTAAATTAGAACAGACGACATGACTTGATTAGATAATAATTCGTAATAAGATTGTCTATAAATACTTATATTGTAAAGAACTCAAAAATAATTCAAATTTTATAAGAACTTAAGAATGTTAAAAGGTCAGATTTTAAAATAATTAAAAAAATTACATTGAAAATTATATGTACTACTTTTTTTTGATTAAGTATTTATATTATTACCTACCTTCCTTAACCTTACCTTCTAAACCTTCTATACCTTCTAAACTATCACTGTATTTCCGTAACCCAACTTGTGCAATAGCCCCCAATTATACCGCCACCTCTCGTACTATCCTCGCCCGGTGGAGGTAAACGGCCGGATTTGGAATTTTGGCTGGTTAGCAGAAAAGAGATTACGGAAGAGTTCCGCCGAGTTCGCTCCTGCCTCTGAATGATTTACTAGACGCATCCGAGGCCGCGACAAACCCGCTCGCGTGCTGAACCACGCTTTATTACGCTGTTGGGCCACTAATTTATTTAAGGGTCTAGAAACTGTTAGTCTTATTTGTAATAATATTTATTTAAGAACTGAGCTTTAGTAAAAAACCGTCGAGTTATTCCGAACGCTCTGACTATGTATGGTCCTTGACTTTTTGCACGATGAAGTTTTATAAGAAAATAATACAATGTCCCAATTTTAATCCTTGTATGAAAAGGATCATGAATGTTGAAGAGGCGAGTGAGGTGTGTAAGGATCGTGCCATATGGCGTTCTGTTCTCTCTGCCTACCCCGCTAGGGAAGTGGCGTGAAGTTTAGTTAGTTAGTTAATTCTTAATTAGCATGTCTCAAAATGCGACTGATGGTTACTCTTAGGTATGGGTAAGGGTTGGTGATTGTGTATTTTGGACTAACCTAACTAAATTTTAATTTTAGTTCGAAGAACTGCTTCAGCTTTGAATGTGTGTAGGTAATATTTTATATTAAAACTGATAATAAATCCACCTTTATCAATTACGAGCTTTGTTTAATTAATAAAGGTTTATTATACAGATCAACAAAAATAAATGGGAAACATGCAATCAGATTCAGAAAAGCAAGGACAGAGATGAAAATCTAACTCCCATTTGAAGGTTAATCCTGAAAATAGTGACGTTATATTACTCAAAGGCAAAAATAGCCTGAGTATACTAATTCAATTCACTTAATTAGCGAGCAAGTTATTACTCATAGATCCATTAATACTCGTAGGTGTTACAATGCTTGCTTAAAGGTCAACAAGGAAAAAGTTTTCAGTAACGAATGAGGGAATATCTATTTGTAAACGCTACCTTTTAAAGAGCTCTCAGACAAGTGTTTATTCTGTGTGACGGTCCCATTGGTGTAATGGTTCAGATTTTGCGTCGTACGCAAGAAGTGCGTGTTCGATTCCAGCACCGAGACAAACTTTAAAGAAAATGGTGATTGTCTCGGTCTGGTTTGGTCTAATTTATTTACTTTGAAAGCTTAGCTTAATATGTGGTATTGCATACTATTTCATTTAAACATGGATACTTAATTTAATTATCATCCGAGCGTAATGTCCCATGTTGCTTCAAGCCCCATTTGTACAATAGTACTAGATTAAATAAATGTTATAATTATGCAATCCCATGGACTAGTAAAAAAATATGGACTCCGCGCCAATAACTAGACGTTGAAGCTCTGCAAGTGCTCCAACTTGACACGCAACTTACGTCACACATTGATATAAGCGCTCCAAAATGGTAGATTTTCGATATTTGGAATCCATAAGAATACACTTATAAACGTGGCTTCACACTGTAGTATGACAGCGCGGAGTCCTCCTTTTTTTACTAATCCGTGTGCAATCCTAACTACTCTGTGTAACGGTAAAAAAATAGAATCTAACAAATATTATGGTTAGACATCATTTATTTTTCTTTACAGTGTCATCGGAGGTATGTATGTACCTCTGGGTGTTTAAATAAGCATTCACTTGTGAAGATGATGCAGATGTGAAGATTCACAGAATCTCCACATCTCAACTATCATACTTCCACACATCATATTAGACTAATATATTATAAAGAGGAAAGACTTGATTATTTGTTTGTTTGTATTGAATAGGCTTTGAAACTACTGGACCGATTTAAAAAATTTTTACTCCAGTCGAAAGCTACTTTATCAGGGAGTAACATAGGCTATTGAATGAACTCCCACGGCATCTGGAACTACGCGGGGCGCTGCTAGTATATTGATGAACAGAAAAACGTTAATCTGAAAGTGCTCTTATAGACAAAAATCTTCAAAGGAACGTATTTCACGATTCTTATACATTTTCTAACAAAGGGCTGAAGTTCTATGGGTCAATAGTGGGATACCCTTATAGTAAATTGATGAACACTAGGTGTGGACACAACATAGTCGGCATGTTTTGACGACTCGAAACAAACAAATTGTAAGTATACATACATACATACATAACATCACGCCCATAATCCCCGAAGGGGTAGGCAGAGTCAAAGGGGCAGCATGCCCCTTCAGCCACATTCAGCCAATTGTAAATATCGCTGATTTGCGACGATAGTGTGATATTTGGAGATTTTCAATTTTTAGTTTTATATAAATTCAAAATCGCCATATTGCGTTCTGTTATCTCCAAAAACGCGATAATTTTTACGTTTAAAATGGCGGAGGAATAAGAAAAAGAAACAAAACTATCACAGTGTATCATATTATGATATTTAAAAAAATCTAAAGTTATAAGGTTGTTTTATTTAAATAAAAAAAAAAAGAATACTGTTATCACTCAAATCATAACTCGCTGGAGATAAAGTATTTTTTTAACTAGATACTAATTAACACAGCTGTACAGAGCCGCGAAGCTGCGGATTAGACCCTAAGTCGTAGAACCCACTTATTCGTATTTTTATCACAAAATTTCCAATATTACTTCAGTTAACCTACTAAAGCCGAACTATCCTAACAAAAGCCAAACTTTTAAATCCGCAGGGATCCGACACATACACGCTATAACCTTTAACTACGACCCAACCGTCTCAGCGGAACTTTAGGGTCGATAGCCGACTTCACGGTACGTTTAACGGATAGATGTCCTATGTCCATCATTGTCCAAGCCCTGCCTCTCTCTGGCTGTTTGTCACGAGACGTCTAGAAACCCTTATTACACTGATTAAACATCCGCTCGGGCGAAAACCGACTATAATAGGACAGCGGTAGAGGCGAGAGTCGAGAAAGCAGCTGTAATAATACATTTTGCTAAGCTAATCCACGCATTGTTCGCGGTAAACCAATTAATAATCTCTGTGACGGGTCCCGCGTATTGCCTCAGAATGTAAGGCTGACGTCTTTATATGGAGTGCATTGTTATTTACAATAATGGTGGCAATGGGAACGATTTGTATAATTTTCTTTGTTAGGTCAGTCCATTACTTAACGATTGTTGCTATTTTTATTTCAAGGCAACATTATGTCGTGTGAATTCTTGGTTTGATAAGAAATTGTGTCTTGGACATTATACCAGATTAGATTTTATTTTAGGATGGAAAAGTAAAGTTATTCATTATATTTAATAAATTGTCATACTATAATATTATAAAGAGGAAAGATTTAATTGTTTGTTTGTTTGTATCGAATAGGCTCCGAAACTACTGGACCGATTTGAAAAAATATTTTACCAATAGAAAGCTACTTTATCAGAGAGTAATATAGGCTATATTTTATATCCGTAATCCCACAAAAACAGGATCTATGCGGGGCACTGCTTTATGATATAAAATGCTTTCGACATCACAGTTCATTACTTATCTTACAGTGTTAGGTCTCATTCCTTGTTAGGGTCTGCTAGGATGGTGATTATCGACTAAGCTAGTCTGACTATTATATTAATTATCTATTATAAATTGAAACACTACTTGTACTCGTTAATCACTATCCAAGGTTTAATAAATTAAAGATAAACACTCATTCTCAAATTAATGAAGGATCAAACATAAAAATCCTTTGTTTTGTAGCGTTAGCATTTGTTTAGTGCCTTAATATTAAAAATCACATTAAGACACTTAATATCTTAGACACTAACAATCTTGTGCATAGGATAAATACAACATCGAGCCAATCCTACCCTGTGCGCAAAGAGTTGTAGGTTACCACACAGAACAAACATTCGTGTAATGAATACTTGTGTTTGTTCTATGTCTGTTCTGTTAATATCCAATATTATTTAAGTATATATTTGTAATACCACTGTTGTTTCTGATATCCGTAACACAATTGCTTAAGCTACTTACCTCGGAGTCAGATCAATGTATGTAATGTAGTCTGTACGATTTTAAACTTTCGCGTTGCATTATTACTGGAAATAATACTGACGGGACTAAACGCGATATGCATTATGTAGTACATGAGTACTTACAGCTTAAAATTACCGCTACGTCTTGTCTTAGACTGTCAACTTCCGCGGTTGGGACTTTATTGCGTGCAATAGTCTGTTCAACGCTACACACTATGTCTTCATATGGAATTCGTTGTGGTGTTACAGCAAAATTCATACCCTTGGCAAGTACACTCTTCATTGGTTCATCCAATACTTCATTTGATAAGTTGATAACAGTGCGTTCAACATCAGTAGTCGAGTGTGTGTCTGCCGCCTCTCCAGTGGGTAACCGTGACTCATGTACCCGTGTACATGAGTCACGGTTTTTAATAATTTGTGTACCCGCAAACACCGTTGTTTGCGGGTACACAAATTTTTAAATTTGCGGTCATGATTCGCAAGACACAGCTCGTAAGTTCGAGACGCCTGTAAATATGTGGCCTTATCAACTATCGTATTTTGAAGCTGTAAGTACTCATGTACTACATAATGCATGTCGCGTTTAGTCCCGTCAGTATTATTTCCAGTAATGTAGTCTAATTATTTATTTATTTTATATCTACTCGCACACGTGACTGACATTTAGGTAGTAGCTAGCGTCGCGCGCATCACGTTTGGCGACTGTCGAGTGCTCCCTAACTTCGTTGCGCTTACAAAGCGCTCAACTACTTGGGCTAGAATCACTCGGCAAAGACTTACGTGTCCTGGGGCAATCGGAACTTGCGCGGGCGATACAACGACCGGACGCAAGTATATAGTTGTTTAGTAAGCAAACCGGTGCTAAAACTGTTCTTTAGTTGGCAATGCTTTTTCATAGAGTAGAAGATACTCAGTTCAATTTTATAATAAGACGATGCTTCCTCTCTTTTCTCACTTCTGAGGTCTGTAATTAAAAAACATAGTTTGCTCGTTCTCTAAGGTCATGTTAAAGATTAAAGAACTTTAAGTGCCTTTTGCAATTGGTACTTAGCAGTTTGATGCTGTCCGATTTTCCATTACCTCAATGTAAGTATAGCTCTCATCACATTTGGCGACTCAACTGCTCCTCAACTTCGCTGCGCTCACTAAGCGCTCAACTATTTTATTTTATTTTATTTTATTTTGTTCGTAAAACATACAGTGAAACAATTACAGACTAATAACCACTGCTTAAGAAACTATACACCATTAATATGTTTCGCTATTTGGACTAGAATCACCCGGCAAAGACTTACTTGACCTCGGGGCAATCGGAACTTGCGCAGGCGATACACGACCGGACGCGAGTACGTACAAGTTGTTTGCTTAAGTAAACCATCAGCTGTTCCTTAGTGATCTTTTTTGGACTACATGAATATAATTTATAAGTGATGATTGATAAAACAAAACCCAAAAACTTGAAAATAATTAAATGAAAAGGGACAAACATTTACTATTTTGTGTATTACTGAATAAGCTTTTTTCCAAGTAAATGTAAAATGAGAACACATAACTATGTGGCAATAGTCTACACTAGTGTTTTTTCAACCTTTTTGAATACGACCCCCTTACAGGTTTAAAAAAATTTCGCGACCCCCTGGGTCATAGACAGAAAACAGTTTCTGAATAATAGTGTGTAGAACTTTGCTGTTTTCTTTTTGGCGGCGACCCCCCGAATATGGCTCAGCGACCGCCCTGGGGGGCGCGACCCCAGGTTGAAAAACACTGGTATACCCCAAGTAGACGATAAATTAGTATCGTCTTATTGTGTTGTATCTCCTGATACAAATCCTGATACTAATATCCTATTAGTAACACGTAATTCACTTCTTACAATCCTTCTTTAATAACTTATTTTTATCATCACAAGGGTCAACGCCATTATTATTTGACTAGCAAAATACAAGGCATGATTTTGTTTATTTGCTAAAAGTACGTATACATTGAACGAAAACAAAATGGCCTCCAAGAAAAGATCCCAATTGATATTTTGCTAGAGTATATAAACATCATAATTAGCTTAGAAGCCCCTAAATCAATCATGGAAGGTCGTTAAACGTATTGTGTTTACTTTAATTAACACTGCTCCAATTAAGCTGTGTGCTTTAGATTTAATTAGCAGAGTTTTCTCTTCCTCAAATGTTTGCTGTGAAACATAGCTAATTCCTATTTAAGCCACACCATTATCGGGGTATCTTCATTCGCATACAACACATATGGTATACATATAATATTTATAAAGATATTAAAGGAAGACTTTAGAGGCGGTGGTATGAACTTCACTGATGTGTTCTGTTTCTCACACGATATTGAACTTTATTTCAATGTAACAAGAGATGTTTCCACTTTTGGTACAAACAAGGATTGGAAAATGATTTCGAGGTGGCTAGAATAATAAACCTTATTCTACACTAATATATCAAATGGTTCGGAGCCATATTACCACACATACATAAATAAAAAACCATTATACATTAATATATCTTGCCCTATTATCATCTTCTTACAACGTTGATACAAAAAATACAAAAATATTTATTTCCAACATGCAGGTTTACATGAGTGAGAGTTACATAATCACTTAAATTACCATAAAACGAATCCTACAATGTTGTTACACTTTTACAAATGCTTTCCTGTGGCACCTACGCTAGAATAAAATCTGTATCGTAGGAGCCTGTGTGATTTATCAATATGATGATTTACTTTTTATGGGTTTAAATGGTTTGTTGTTGTTGTGATGATATGAGAGAAATGGGAGTGGATAGCTTGATGACGGCTGACCGGGACGGATGAAAAAGGAAGACATGCTGCGCCGACCCCAGATGAACTGGGAGAAGGGCAAGAGGATGATGATGATGAAATGGTTTTGTTGTCCACATCTCATGTTCAGTCTTTATAAAGTTATGTACTTATATCACTTGTATCAACTTTGAAGCAAAGTAAATATGAGTACAAACAGTGTGGAATTTTCTATTATTGCCATATATTTACTGATCAGCGTGCAGACAGTCTTTCCTCTCATAAATAATTTTACTAAATTTCATTCACCCAAAAATAAAATATCTCTGTGACGGGAACTGATTTAGTTGGGTTAGATAGAAATTGAATGAACCATTATTAAAGTAAAACTATATTCCGTTTACGACTAGCCAAATTCTTCAGTCGAATCATGCGCTTAAAGAATTCGGTGTCTATCGAACGACGAGGCTAATCTCGGCAAAAGTGCTCAACACCTTTGCTCAAATCCGATCGGCAGAGACGAAGATTGGTTGCCATTAAAAGAAAAATACCTCACTCCGTACCCGCCTCAATTCATTCTACACCGCACGATTCATAGCCTCGCTCAGCCGAGCTCAGTCTTCGCCTCACCGTCCTGCCCCCACGTCAGAACGTGACGATTTTACCGAATAAATCACGATAAATCGCCGACGATTGTGTTAAAACCGTCGAAATTTTGCAAAGCTAAACTTGTAAAGAGCGCACGTGATAAGAAAACTGAACGGGGGAAAGTAAACACACCTTTGTTTTTGCGGTCACCGGACCTATTTCTCGTAAACTGTTGCCCAATTTTAAGGGTTTTCCTAGTGTAACCTTCGTAGGCGAAGGGTTTTGTTAGTCGGACCACATCTTACTTGCAAATTTGACGGAGGTTTTGTTTTTGAAAATATTTCCGTTTGTATCGCTGTTACCTGTATCTGGTTTTATTGTAGGGTTTAATTATTTATAGAACAGATCAGAATACTCAATATTTATACCTAGACGTTTCTTGATGAATCTCCTGGCATAATACTCACAGTAGGTACGATGGATTTTAAACATCGAAAAATAGCTTGTCCTAAGTATACCTGATTTAAAAATAACAACGTTGCCGACACTGCATTCTGATTGGCTCAGTAGATATGACAGGTTTATAGCGAGACGCTGATTGGTCGAGAATACTTTAGTTTTGTTTAGACATCCATGAATATTTTTCCTGTAAAGTGGTTCAGAATTTTATTGCTAAACTTATCAATATGTAACAACTTGCATAAATTATGCTCGCAATAGATTAAATCGCCTAAAAATACTCAAACCCTTAGCCATGGCTGATTTAGTTAGACGTATTAGTTATGTAGGTAACTAAATAATTTACTAAGTACGTATATAAGATTTAACTAATAGTAAGTACTCATGCCATTTAAAACATACCGCTTTTTTAAGTACTTAAAAATGGATCCGTTTAAAGTTTTTTTCGCCTATTACAAATTTGGGACAGCCCGTTTCTGTGGATTTAAAGAGATCTTTCTGCGGTCTCGGTCTGTTTAAACTTTATATTTTGCAAATTGAACTGGAAAATTGCTTTTGCCTGTGTTTATTTTGTTATTAAAAAAAGTTTAAATGTAAATGTAGGTAAGTATTTCAATTCTGTATTCGTTTTTTTTTTCACTGGTGTGCGATTGTTGAATACGTCACACAGCAGTGATGGAAAACATTATCAGGAAACAGTCATATTCAAATAATTTTGTATCAATGGCTTTTTCGTTTCGTTCCCCTGTCTAGTCAAGAAGGTCAGAATCCGAAAGTCAGAGCTGATCTCGGCTAGCGACGGAACATACGCTTAGAAAAAGTAGGTTAAGTGATTTAAGCGATACTTTACCAGATTGACATTAAACCAAGTTACATACTTACCAATAGTTAAAGGAAGAATAGGTAAGTATTTAATTTTAAATTTTTGTTTCATTGTTAAAAATAATTGAAGAAAGATAACAAAACCCGCTGTTACGACCTTTTTGGCCTGACCAACGACAGTGACATGACATATGGACGAAAAAGACTATGACATTAAGTAAGAAAAAAGACGACGACCAATTTAGCTGACAAGACGACCAAATTAGCTATAATTCACGACCAAACTATTGTTTATAAGACAAATAAACATTTTAGACCCATTCAGACCCTCTTCTTTCTTACAAAGTGGTCCTTCGAGTTATTGTGAACTTGCCCGTGGAAATGCTGAAGACAAGAAAAAGTGCACAAGCAATGGACAAGCTGGCTGACATGCCGCAAGCACTGCCTTCTCCTGTAACTTCCAAAAGCTCCTCGGAGCGGGCGCGCCGACAGCGCATTCTAGAAATTAAACATAGAGCCGCAGAAAGAATTGCCGATATTGAAAAAGAGTTGATCCTGAAAAAAATGACGATCGAAATCGAAGCTCTAGCTGCCAACAAAGACAGACGTTCCTCACGATGCCATCGGACACCTTCGTTTACCTCTTTAAACAACATTACAAAACCCTCCGATCCGACGCTCACTACGACAAGAAATTCCGATTTTGTGAGACAAAAACCAGACCTGAGTGGAAATCCGAACACAGAACAGCAAATAGTTCAAGTCGTCACAGCCAGAAGTGACGGTGACAATGCTACGGCGGCGCTGCTGGACGAGGGAGCTGCTGTGAGCCTGACCGACACGTCGTTCGCTGAGTGCGCCGGACTCCACGGCCCGACAAGACCACTACGCGTTAGCGGGGCGTACGGGTTGTCTTCCGTCGATCCTGGATCCCGTTGCTTTTCTTTGAAAAATCGCGGTCAAAATTCTAGTGAAGTGTATAATTTATTTAATGTTCGGACTGTACATAATTTAAATTTACCTGTAAATACTTTTTCTAAAAATGTTGTAAAGAGATTTGAATTTTTGACAAGTTATGTTGACGAGCTTGACGTGACATTTGACAAAGTTGATTTGTTGATAGGACAAGACAATATCGACCTTATTGTGACTCGACAAGTTGTACAGGGACCGAAACATGGACGGACTATTTCTTTGACAAATTTAGGATACGTTTTACATGGTACTGTTTCGTCACGTAACATACCAAATAACGCGACTGTACTTGATTGTTGCACTCAGGACTTTGGCGTGAAGACGTACTTAGCTTTACCTCAATCTCACGAGGATCAGAAAGCCCTAGACATAATGGAAGCGACAACAGACTATATTCCGAAACTTAAACGTTGGGAGACGGGACTTTTATGGCGCGACGATAGTTGTCGATTACTCGATTGTTTTGACTTAGTCTTCTCTAGATTGCAGGGTATTCAGCGGAAGATGGCGAAAAATCCTGAGTTTTCCCAAAAATACCACCAGAAGATCGAAGTCTACAGGAGTAAAGGTTATGCGCGTAGGTTGACCCCTGAAGAGGCACGACATCGAACCGCTTCATCAGCGCAATACGTCAAAAATATGAATGCTTCTAGATTTTCAGAGACGCATCCTGAAGCTGTGAAAGCAATTACCAATCACCATTATATGGACGACCTCATCATCTCAGCTGACACCGCAGAGCAGGACATGAAGCTCGTTGACGCGGTAATTTACAATTATGAACAAGGTGGGGTTAGTATGACGACTTTTATGAATCATTGTAAGGACATCCTGCGACATCTGCCCGAAAATAAGTTGCCGTCTTCGAGATCTAAGGTACTGGAAGATATTGCAGAGCTGCCAGTAGAGCGGGTTTATGGTATAAAATGGAGACACCAAGATGACAACTTTGATAACTACAGCCTCCAAGATAATATGATTGGTGGTCAAGGTGAAGAGTATCCGAGTGAACGACATGTTTTCAAGATTTTTATGTCAGTCTTTGACCTGTTGGGTTTCTTGTTCTTCGTTGTCATCAAAGCAAGAATTATTCTACAAGACATCTGGAAAACAAAGAAAGGTTGGGATGATGAAGTGACCGGAGGCTTTTATGAGAGATGGCGATCGTGGCTGCAGGAACTTTGGCAAGCAGTCGACTTGAAATTACCAAGGTGGATTTTATGTGGTTCCTTGTTAAGAGCGAGAATGGTACATTTAATTAAAAAGTACATCGATTTAACAATAAGTCGCCTTGCAGACTGGTCCGATTCGAAAACAGTTTCGAAGATAGTCTTAAGTTGGATTCGGTCGGATGATTTGAAAATTTACTGATGCATGTGAGTGGAGGTGGGTGCCAATACACCTTCATGTCGCTGGTTTCGCGACCTGGGTGAAGGCTTTGGCCTTTTTACCCTTTTTGTTTTTATTGGACTAGACAACTCTTGGACCAATGACAGTTAAAATAGGATGACGACATTAAAAAGAATACAATTCGCTGAGTACAGTGGTAATTTATTTGCCCCAACTCTCCTCACCACGGCGGGTGCTAAGAGAGATTGGTGCGATCAGTGACGGTGAAGACAGCACCAATTACTTTAAAAGAATATGTTCCGACCGAGCATACTATGTGACGACTGAGTATACCTACTGACGTTATTGACAGTGACTCAGTATGGTGAACAGCCAGCTATTGACTCGTGTGACGACGTGCAGACAGCGACTGGACAGTACAAAAGACCCGTGACAAAACTTTGCCGCTTAGACGTCCAACCTCCGCCGACTTCTGACTAGTCTGGAGTGTGACTTTAACTGATATTTCAGTTGTGACCTAGACTTTGGCCTCGACCTTGGCCTCGACCTTGACTTCCGACATTGGCCACGACATTGGCCTCGACTTTGGCCTTGACATAGGCTTCGACTTCCGACATTGGCCATGACATTGGCCTTGACTTTAGCCTTGACATAGGCCTCGACTTCTGACCTTGGCCACGACATTGGCGTTGACTTTGGCCTTGACATAGGCCTCGACTTCCGACCTTGGCCACGACATTGGCCTCGACTTTAGCCTTGACATAGGCCTCGACTTCCGACCTAGGCCACGACATTGGCCTCGACTTTTCGACTTCGGTCTCGACAATGGTCTTTGACTTGAGCCTTTTGACTTAGACCTTGACATTGACTTTAGTCTCGACTTTGACTTTAGTCTCGACTTTGACTTTAGTCTCGACTTTGACTTTAGTCTCGACTTTGACTTTAGTCTCGACTTTGACTTTAGTCTCGACTTTGACTTTAGTCTAGACTTTGACTTTAGTCTCGACTTTGACTTTAGTCTCGACTTTGACTTTAGTCTCGACTTTTGACTTCCGTCTTGACTTTGAGTTTGTCATTGACATTGACTTTATTTTAGCCTTGACTTTGACTTTGAGTATTGCTTCTCAATACTGGAGGTGGGAATGTTACGACCTTTTTGGCCTGACCAACGACAGTGACATGACATATGGACGAAAAAGACTATGACATTAAGTAAGAAAAAAGACGACGACCAATTTAGCTGACAAGACGACCAAATTAGCTATAATTCACGACCAAACTATTGTTTATAAGACAAATAAACATTTTAGACCCATTCAGACCCTCTTCTTTCTTACACCCGCAAAGAGCTCTTCTAAATCTTTATTGATATTTTTGATGAATAACTTTTCACTCGTCAAACGCTAAACCAGTTGTAATTAAATAAGCTGCGTTAATATTTAAACATGTAAGAAATATCATAGGGCACCTGTAATAACTATAATAAAAATAAAACTTACCATGTACCTTTTACACAGGAAAAAATTATAGTTCCTGCAGGACTCTTAATGGTTTGGACATCGAATCCTACCCAAAAAAAAAACGTCATAGTATAGTGTGACCCGGCTAATATTTTATCAAATATTATTAAGCTTCAACTGAAGAAAACTCAAATTCCTTCAAACGCTTTATGATAAAGTTGTATCCACCACTCTCTCTCTCAAACATCAAATCAAGATATACTATCTTCAAGGCACCTCGATTTCAAATATCAAGGCTGTCCGGTAATCTCTTCATCCCTCAATCTTTCGATCCGTCGGAAACAAAAGAGCGATCCACTCGCACCAGTCACGTTTCGCTCCCCAATATCTTGGAATTTATGTATAGAGGAATCTTTTTAACAGAATGCATGACACATGCAGCAATGTTGTGGTTTTTTATATGCATATTTTAGAGTAGGCAGCGTTGGTAGCTCAATGGTAAGGACACGCGCCTCTTAACCGAGGAGTGCGGGTTCAAATCCGGGCTCGTACCTCTAGATTTTTCAAATCTATGTACGTATTTATACCACTAGCTCGACGGTGAGGGAAAACATCGTGATGAAACTTACAAATTCAAACAACTTTGGATTTGTAACCATGATCCAAAAATTGCCTGGTTCCGAAGGTCAGCTTGGCAGTCGCTTCAATGTCATTATCAGACTCGCTAAATCCTGGATCATGGACTAAACGGACCCCATCTAAGTACGGGACATAACGCTAGGAAGATGATGATTTTGGAGTGGGCAGCTTAGGTTTTGGATGAAACTAAACTGCCTACTCCAAACTCCAACTCCGTTTGTTTCTTATTCAAAATACTTAATTTTATAATCACGTTTAATACAGGCTAGTCAAGGAACACAGTTGGCTATACTTTAGAAGTTCCAGACCAACATGAACCTTTGTTTTAATAGAACCATAGCTGCAATTAATACAAAACAAACGCTCGAAATTATTTTCTCAGGTCAAAATCTAATCTTTTTTTTCCACACCGAAGACGCGGCCGTCCAAGGCGTAGATGGCGGGATTTTCTCGCAAATTTCTTGCCAAAGTGGGAAGAAGTGGCACAGTGCAGAGAGAAGTGGTGGTCACAGGGGGAGGCCTTTGCCCAGCAGTGGGAATTAAATAGCTAAATAAAAAATAAAAAAAAATGACGTCTGTAGACTAATGTTACTAATGATGACTAACTTGTAAAATATAACATTGCATATCAATAATCATAGCTGCGGTAGATAGTTAAGTTATTTCTTCAAACAAAGCCTCTGCTCTAAACATACCTTCGAAGCTCCATTACACGGTATATTGGACAAATAAGTTACAAAAGTCGGACGTATAAAGACGCTGCGACGAAATATCGCAGCGAATATCACGTGACATGGTTGACGTTCTCTGCTCATCTAGATGGTGACGTCACAATATAGGGAGGATTACAGAAGTAAAGTAATATGTAACATTTTAAGCTAATTAATCCACAGGAAGAATAATCGAATAAGTAAAGTGATGCATTCATTTACCTACATTTGTAGTTTATCTAATGATAATAAAAACTATATTTAATTTAAAAAAGGATTCAAGCTGCATACCTTCTTTATGAATATTAATATAACTCCTCGTTTTACCAGCGTCAAGTCAAGTTCCTAGTTTGAGTCACATGATCCCAGATTTTGCGAGCCTGGTTATACATTGAATAACTTAAACTGGTCTCTGTGATCAAATAAATAAAGGCCTGTTTATGCATCCTTATCGATTAAACAATTATGTAATATAGTCATTAATAATATGATTATTATTCGTGTATAATAAAAAAATAACTAATGTGCTTAGTATTATCCAAACCACAAGCCCGTGTAGGGTTTGCACTGCGGATGCAATCCTTGTCTTCCATAAAAAAAAAACAGGAAGAAGATCACTCACTGCATTTCCTCCATTGCGACAACACCGCGCGGATTACCGTAGCTTGCACGAAATGTGGCTGCCATTCTCACGAGCTTGTGGCAAAATGGTGAAGTACAAGTATGTAAAAACTGGGAAGAGGCAACCGGGGATTTTCGAGCGGGCGCGACGCGTGGCCCGCCCGGCCGTCTTATTGCTGTTTGTTTAGCGATAAAGCACGGATTTCTAGGGTTGCCAGGTTTCAAGTCTTATTCGGTGTAAAAGGCTTTGGAGGCAAAAGGATTTGTTGTGGTAATTTTATTTTTGTTATTTTCAAGCGATCAGACATGGCTAAAAAAATTGGAATTATTTTTTCCTTGTGTACAGGCACTCTACTTTTCAAAGCGAGAAAGTGTATGTGTGTTAAAGAGCTAGATGGATATGGCTAAATAACTTTGATTATGTTGTGCAAATATGATCGAATTTAGAAGAGAGGAAGAACACGTGACAAAGAGAGTGATGAGTATGAATGTTAGTGGATGGAGAGGAAGAGGAAGGCCAAATAAGAGATGGATGGATTGTGTGAAAGATGATATGAGAGAAATGGGAGTGGATAGCTTGATGACGGCTGACCGGGACGTATGGAAAATGAAGACATGCTGCGCCGACCCCAGATGAACTGGGAGAAGGGCAAGAGGATGAATGAAATATGATCGAATTTGACTACCCCATTCCTATATAATATCCCAACGGCTCGCGTCTAAAAATGGAATCTAACTTAGTTGATACTTGGATGGTAAATATTTTAAGTAGATTAAATTATTACCTGCTATTTTGTAGAAGCAATAACAATTGCCTCACTTTTCTTTACAGCAAGCTAAGAAGAGCCTGCCCTCTACAAACAAGAGCACTTCAGAACCTATGAATTAATACCGCTGTAGTAGTCAAGGCGCTTCTTTTATGTACTTGTTCTTTTGAAGCCAACAGTTTAAAAATGTTTATTTCAATGACGGAAAGAGCTCCAAAGTCATAAAAATACAGCTACCAAAAAGATCGTTAGATTTTCTACTGAAATACATTTAAATCGTAGAAAATTTCAGTACCTACAATGCCGAGATACAAGCATACAAAATAGCCAAGAATCAAGAGATGGCCAATATCATGAATGTAAATGGGATAAACTGATTTCCCTAACGCAAAGATCACCCCTCATCCGGTGGAGGACAAGTCGGAAAATATTGACAATGCAACGTCGACCGAAACCGTATCGGACGTGACTTGGGTACGCTCGTGCGGTCACCGATGCTCAAACAACTGACCTAGGAATGAGGTTCTTTTCTTTTACTCTGAGAAATGCCAGTAGTATTTTTATCAGACATCTAATGCATTGATCCGATTCTTAGATAAGTAGCTTAAGCACTTGTATTACTTTTATATTCAAAAAGCAACGTTGGAATGAGGTGCTTTTCTTTTACTTTAAGCAATATGATTTGGTCTTTAGGTCTTGCTATCTTAAAAACTTTAAAATTATCAGAGCTCAAAGAAAAATATGTTTATTTTGAATAGCATGCAATAATTTGACTCCGGGTCATAACTTTAAGAAGATTTATTTAATAATTAGCAACAACCATTTACTAAATTCACAGGAAATCCCAAATCTAAATTGTTAGCTAACATTGTCTTATCTGTTTTTGTAAAAAAAAAAAATTAAATAAATTTAAGATATTGGTGCATTTACTGGAATTAGAATTATAAGATAACATTGTGTACGTTAACATGTCACATACCGTGTTCCAGAATTGAATGATGATTTACAAAAATTAAAAAAAACTTCAACATCAGAATTTGACGAAGTCTCAATAATTGATATTAAATTTAAAAAACGGCAAAGAAAACTATCTTATGACAAGTCACAAATTGTCAGGCATTCAGTTTGACCAAATCTTTCAACAACAGTCAACAGTTTGACCAAATCTTTCGACTGCTTGCAAATATTTGAGAAGCGCTCAGTGAGACAATGAGTCGGTCAGTGAGCCAACGTAAAGCCAGATGGCTCAGCCTCAAGCGAATGCTGCAATTGTCGTCCAGGAGCCAACGTGACCGGCCCGGGAGGCCGCACTTCACCTCCAATAGACCGAAAATTGAGTGACTAAAAGCGGTAGTAATATTTGATGGTAGAATGAATCACCACACATAATATTTCAGAACAAATAAGATAATCTTACTCCTATCAAAATTTTAATGAGGAAATTTTATGATGATTTACTGGTAATTTCAAAAACTGCATAATCACAGTTCGATGCATCCATTGATTTTATATTTAGAAAACCGGCTATCGAAATGGTCAGAGAATACATATTGTCAACAATTCTAAATCGTTTGACCAAATCATTCTTGTAAATATTTGAGAACCTCTCAGTGAGACAATGAGTCGGTCAACGTGAAGCCAGACGGCTCAGCCTCGAGCGAATGCGATTGTCGTCCAGGAGCCAACGTGACCGGCTCAGGAGGCCTCACTTCGGCTCCAATAGACCGAATATTGAGTGACTAAAAGCGGTCGTAATATTTGATGGTGGAATGATATATACGACGTCAGTATCAAGATGAATCAAAGTCAATTGAATGATATCAATAACAATACTTTGTTACTCTTCGAGATATAGGGATAACAAAAAATAATAAGTTTGGTCAGATAGAACATTGAAATTATTATTTTAATTAAAAAAAAAATACTTACTACTTAAAATGGTGTATAATATTTTGTTATTAACTTATTTTAAGTAAAGTGTTATTAAAAAAATAATGTCTTATAATTCATTCACCCATATTTAGATATGTGTATGCTATAAGATCCAAATAATGTTGGCAATGTACAAATATAATGCAATTTAATAATTTAAATCAGTAGTAAACTCAAATATTAACATAGCATCAATTAATTTATCTGGTTTCTTGACATCAATTAAAATATCATCATCTTCCTAGCGTTATGTCCCGTTCTTAGACGGGTTCCGCTTAGACCAAGATCCAGGATTTAGCGAGTCTGGTAATTACATTGAAGCGACTGCCGATCTGACCTTCGTAACCCTAAGATAGGGGAACCAGACAATTTTTGGATCATGGTTACAAATCCAAAGTTGTTTGAATTTGCAGGTTTCATCACGATGTTTTCCTTCACCGTCGAGCTAGTGGTATAAATACGTACATAGACTTGAAAAACCCAGAGGTACGTGCCTGGGTTCGAACCCGCACTTCTCGGTTAAGAGGCGCGTGTCCTAACCATTGAGCTACCACCGCTTCTCAATCACATCAATTAAAATATATTTTAGATAAAAATCTATTAACTTTCTTAGTAATATGAGTAGATCCATTTTTTATTTACTTGACTATTGCGTTATTTACTTCAAGATCTAACTCTCCCTCTGACACAAACATTCAATATTTATAGAATCAATTATAAACATAGCTACAGAGGAGTTGCGCTAAACAAATAAATCATCCTACAACAGTATATATTTGAATTATTAATTAAACGGATTCTACCCAACCCGTGTCAGGAAGTTTCACTTAATTCCGTTTCGTAATGTAGGTACATCGGGCCGTTAAATCTTTATTATACCTTGCTTGTAACTATAATAGGTAGGCAGTTTGCGGTTCTCCATTTAAAACTATTATGTATTAATAGTTATTTGTTGTACTCGTTATAACGTAAGTATAACGTTAATATTTAGTCTGGGATTTGTTCCTACACTGTCGTGAAAGGCGACAAATAGTATTAAAGGCTAGGTTTGTGACGTGTATAGGCGACGAGCTAAGTATTTGCCATTAATTTCTACAGTTTTTTAACAATCAATTTTAAATTTTAAAAATCAATCAATTAGTTTTATTATTGATAAAAGTGGTTGAAGGAGTATAACCTCTTGGAGGAGGAGATAGTCCCTCCTCAAAATTGATTTGGATCGGATGTTTAATTGTGAGTGAATATTAGCGACAAGTGGCTAGCTCGTTAGATATTCTTAGGAAGGAACACAGTTGGTCCAGACCACGTGTCCAGACTAACGCGGAACAAGAGTCCAATATCTTTGCAAAATTCGTCATTAATCGATATGAAAAACAAAATAACAAAACTAACTGCATAACGTCTTCCTTACAATGCCTCTGAATACAATGGGACGCATTTCGAACCCGCTTAATTCTAACCCCGGTTTTTATCTCGAGAGCTGGGCGCGGGTCCAAGTCTTCGGTTCTGCGGAGTCAGCGCCGAGTCGGCGGGCTCTGTGCTAGATATCGTTTGTGTGACGAAATACTACTAAGGAAGTTTAGGTACCAGACATTTGGTAAAAGCTTGAAACTTGTACTGATTGCTGGCTTGGCTGAGAACTTTTTTTAACCAATATAAATACAATGCATCCATTTTGTTGTAATTTCTGGTTCAGCAGATTCAAGGGACATTTAACCCCACAGCTAACACAGGCAAAGGTTGATTCAGAACTCTCCCAGATTGAGAGTGTATTCAATCCACTACCACTCTCAATCGCACATTAAGTAACGTCTGGCGTCCCTGGCATCTTGGACTATAATTATAATCCACATAAATACATTCATAATAATCAAACATATCCAGATACATCGTAAAACAGCAACGAAAATATTAAAAAGCTTTTAACCTTTATTCCTAAGGCCATTATTGTAAATATCTTTAGTTAGTCCTTCTGTCAACGGTAGGTACATTAGGTTTTCATATGAAGTAAATTCCCATGCTACACGAAACCAACTATTAGTCTAGATTATCCGTTACATTGGAGAGCACAAATCTGACGTAAATGGTAGTACAATGCCATACTAGTATTGGTGTATGCCGAGTATCGAACATTGCAGCGATCGTTAGATTAATCTGGATTGACTTAGTAATCTGCTGTATTCACAGAAAGCATACATACATAACATCACGCCCATTAATCCTTGAAGGGGTAGGCAGAGTCAAAAAAGGAAGACTACAGAAAGGAGTTGTTAATATTTGTGTGAAAAACCAGGAAAAGTGGCAGTACATGCTAGTTGATCGAGTGGTCAAAGACCCTGGCCACGAAACCAAGGGTCGCGGGTTCGAATCCCGCTAGGAAAGAATGTTTCGTGTGATGAATATGGACATTTGTACTCAAGTCATGGATTTTTATAAACATATTTAAGTATGTCTATCGGTTCACCTAGTATCCATAGTACTTAGGCTTAGTTTGGAACTAGGGAATTGGTGTCAGTCTGGAGAATTTGATTATTTATTTACCACATACCTATATGCATCCCAATTTTGCTTCTAGAAAATGTAACTTTATAATGATTAATCATCAAAGGATTTTCAAAATCGGTTGAGTGGATTTACAGCCAATTTAGTAGAAATACCAACAAATTTATCTTTTTTATAATATTAGTACAGATTATTTGGATTGATAGAATTGGAGCTAAATAAACATAGAAATATAGCCTGGTTATATTTTTTATATTTACCCAGCAAAAGAGTAAATATCGGGTTTTTTGTCAGTTTCTGTTGGAAGATTTTAAACATAATTACATTAATAAAATTGATTCCTTATCCTATAATGTCAACGTTAGTTCATAAAACTGCCAAGTGTGGCGCCACTGCTTTTTCTTAACTTTCCCTCCAAAACTTTGTACAAGTCAAGTCACATCATAATATCAGCTAGGTATAATAAACATTTAAACTTGCTCTAGATGTATTAATTTCAATAGTTTCGATAGAATTTACCTTCCGAACCGGTGGTAATATTTTCTTTTCTGTAGACATTGACTTCTTATTAATGCTTTATTGAAGCCTATATAAATAAGGAGATTTTGAATTTGAATTTGAAGTAATATTTTTCACAGGGGTTTGGTTAACATTTAGACTAGTATTTCGGAGTAGGTATAATCTTTTAAAATTGACCCAGATTTGGGATTCTGCCAGGCGCTACCATAACTCATCTTAAGAAAATCTTAGCACAGGTACAGCCTAAGTTTGAGAAATGATTAGTGTGAAATATAGCTTTTAGTTAATCCGAATCAACATTTACAAGGATTTTTCCAATATTTTAAGAGGACTAAAGATTATGATAAAATAAAATGCTGAGGGCATTAACGATCTCTTTCTTTATTTAAAGTTATTTTAATTAGTTGTTTTTACCATCAAGGGAGGGAATAATTTGGTTTCCAACTTAACTAACGTAACATAACATCACGCCCATAATCCCCGAAGGGGTAGACAGAGTCCAAACAAAACTGAGCTGGGTTAGATGGAAAAATGTAAAAAAAAGTACTGACAAGTGGCTAGACCGTCGCCTACACAATCACATACCCAAAATCCCATACACCATTAATCGTGTTTTACGACATGCTAGGCAAAAAACACAGTTGGCACATTATTTTTAAGTCCCTGACCAACATGGGACTACTTAACTAAATTACCTAAAAATTTATAATACCTAAAGATGGTTAACTTTAAAAAAAAGCTGCAATCATGGTTGCAGAAATGAATGAAAGTTTATAGCAGGAAAGCAGATACGGATATGGAGGCCAATTAAAAGTTTTCAGTTCACCGTAAACAAAGAAGTAAGCAAATCAAAAAGTTGAGGAATAATTTTATTTTAGCAATTGAATAGTTCTGTTTTAAACTGAATGGAGAAGGTGCTATTGTTTGTAGATAGTTTTTTACAACAGCATAACACCACGTCCAAAAGAGGCAGGCAACCCAAAGAGCAATAAGCTTGTTAAACTACATTTAGCCACAAATAAAGAACAAAACCAGACTAACATGGGACTGACGTATATAACTACAGTATATATAAAAGTTATATACATACATACATAACATCACGCCTATAATCCCCGAAGGGGTAGGCAGAATCAAAGGGACAGCAGGCCCCTTTAAACACATTCAGGCAAAAATAAAACTGAGCTGGGTTAAATGGAAAATTGTCAGAAAGTAGTGACAAGAGGCTAGCTTGTCGCCTACACAATCACATACCCAAAACCCGATATACCATTAGTCGCATGTTTTGACATGCTAGGTAAGAACCACATTTGGCACATTATTTTTAAGTCTCAGACCAACATGGGACAAAAGCAAAGCATATAGCATAGTTTATATCGATTTTCTATAAGATCAACCCAGTCCAGCTTATCTAAACTCAAATAATTTAGTATCTACTTGTCTCTACCATGTTAAGTATACAACTTATAAAGATAGTCTTAATATGAGTCGTTGTGTTATAATGCGTATTAGGTTTAATTTCTAATTTCCACCAAAAATTACAAAAAAAAGCACAAAAGGTTTGTCTAGCAACGTGTGCCTTACATCTGCATGAAAAATACGGAAATAGGCGCGTTAACGAACGGTCGTTCGAACTTAACAAAAACGTCAATACGCCCGACACACAAATGAGGGCAATTCAGAGCACGGGTGCTTGGAAAAATACAAACGCGAAAATTGAGCTGACGGATAAGCCCACGGCTTGGGGCACACACGGGTGTGGAGTTGGGGCGCAAACGCGACGTTTATGGAAGTCACCGAGCAGATATATTATGTTATTAATGCGAAATTAGCCCTATTTATATGTTACTCTTTACACCTAAATCGCTTAATTGATTGCCATATTTTTGCATATGCTTAGTGGAAAGATTGTAATATTATCATTACATGTCGAGTCTCTGTCAATAACAATTTCGTCAATGCTAAAAATTGCAGCTGGAAGGGAGACGAAAGTTTTTTTCTTATTTCGTTACATATTAAAAACTTATTTATTAAAAGCACTATGAAATGAAAATACGTTATAATCTGATAATAATTAAAATGTACGATAAAAGCATCATATTTTAAATATATTTTCATTTTATGCCATTTGTTAAATTGACTTATTCTGACAATTTGATCTCAAACTCCAACGTATGTTGTATGCGCTGTATCTTATGGCAGGACGAGAGCTTATGCTCACTAGTCAGCTTGTTAGTTGCCAAGCCACTTTACTGTTTTGCTTTCTTCGACAAAGCTAAATTGGTCTGACGAATGCTAATCCGTTCATCGACTGCGATTTGTGCTGTTGTTTTCAGATATTTATCTAAAGATTGCAAAATATCTATTTATTAAAAATCAAATTTTCCATCTAACTCAGCCCATTGTCCCATGTTGGCTTGGGACTTAAAATAATGTGTCCTTTGTAGTTCTCGAATAGCATGTCGTTAAAGGCGTCTGGTATATCAGGTTTTGGGTATGTGATTTTGTTTGGCGAAAAGTTAGCCACTTTTTAAAACTTTTTCACAATTTTCCAGCCCAGTTTTGTTTTTGGCTGAATGTGGTTATGGAGGCCTGCTACCCCTTTGACTCTGCCTACCTCTTCGGGGATAATGGGCGTTATGTTATGTATATACGTAAGTATCATAAATCTAAATAAATACCTACTTTGAAACTTTCGCCTAATTATATTTTTAGTGTTTTTCTCTATTTTCAAATTTTTTATGCTTCATTAAACTTAAATAGCAAGAATTGTGTACCGAAACGGCGCCCGCTCAGCTCATCACGACACTGATTTTCAGCGGGTACCTGGTCTGCTCCGCGCACCCGCCCCCATCCAAGGCTCCCATCAAGCGAGACGAGGCATACAGCGAAAGAAAGCAGATGCGCGACGCAGAGGTGCGGCTGTGGCGGGAAAACATTCCTTTCTTAAATAACAAAAATTTTACTGAAAAAGAAATAAAAAAGTACATAACAATTAAAAGAGAAATTAAATGATAAATTATAGTCATCATACTTCACACAATATATACTTCGAACCCTCAAAGATATCCAATAAACAACTTTAAACCATGAATATAAATAGATAAATAAAAAATAGACATTGACAATTGTATGTAAATAATTGAAATGACAATTAATATGACTACCTAACGCTAGTATGAGTAAGAATAATATCTAATAAAAATATATTGTATTTTAGTGCCAAATAAACATTTAATCGAATGAACGAATGATTATATATTAAAAAAAAAAAAAATAACAATGAACTGTGACAGTTCATACTGTGATTTATGGTCTGTGGCGATGACATTACGAAAAGAAAATATTCAACAACTACAATCATTTTATAAACCATAGTAGATTGAATTGAGCCAAGCACATGGCGTCACGTATAAAACCGTGGTGCTACGTATTCAATGATTATTCGTCCGATGTGGTGCATTAAGTTTGGTCCACTAGCTAATAAAATTGCGCGCAAGCAACAATCATCCCCCACGCCGGGATCTCATACTGGTGCTAGGATTTGTACAACCTATCATAAAGACGATTCAATACTTAATGCTAGCTAACGTTCTTTAATAATATCAGATATACTTGTGACTGAGTAGGCGACGAGCTAGCCACTTGTCACTCCTTTTTCACAGCTTTCACCCCAACCCAGCCCATTGTCCTATGTTGGCCTGGGACTTAAAAATAATATGCTAACTGTGGTCCTTGCCTAGTATTCGTAAAAAGGGACTAATGGTTTTGGGTGTGTGATTGTGTAGGCGACAGGTTAGCCGCTTGTCACTGCTTTTTCACAATTTTCCATCTAACCCAGCCCTGCTTTATTTTTGGCTGAATGCGGTTGAAGGGGCATGCTGCCCCCTGTGACTCTGCCTTCCCCTTCGGGGATTATGGGCGTGATGTTAAATGTATGTATGTATGTAAGATATACTGATGAATTTTATATAAATATATGAATATTTCACAACTTTAACCGAGACGGGTCAAATTTGAGCGTCGAGTGTACCCAAACAAATGAACGCCGCTGCCGAAACACAAATTACAATAAACTAATTTCGTACATTCGCGCAAATGAAATCCACCCCTAAATCAGTGTTCCGATTGACGCGAAGCATTTGTTTTTTATCGCTAGACCTTTTGAACAACATATTTTAATTTAGCGAAAATTGTGGCCTAGTGGCTAAAAGACTCATAAGCGATAACTAACTGCAACTACATTCATATACATTGACATTCCTGTAATCCCAAAGAGGTAGGCAGTCAAAGGAACAGAAGCCCCGCTATCGGTCAAGAATAAAATTTAGATTTGGTCAGATAGAAAATCGTGAAAAAGTAGTTACAAGTAGCTAGCTCTTCGGCTACACAATCAGTCATATTTAAGTATTAGGTATTTAAATTAATGTTCCATGTTGGTCTGGGACTTAAAAAGAATGTGCCAACTGTGTTTCTTGCCTAGCATGTCTAGAAGACGACTAATGTTGTATCGGGTTTTGGGTATGTGATTGTGTAGACGACGAGCTAGCCACTTGTCACGAACTAAATGTACGTATTACTTATATAATAAAGTAGTCAATTTCCTTCCCATGCTAATTCACAGCTAATTGCATCGGTCAGCTTTTTTCCAAAATAGCTTCGTTATGTACCTGGTACAATGCGAAGGTATTTTAACCTAGTGCTTACCTCCTGCATTCTAAATGTAAAAAAAATTACGAAAGTAGTATCTGCTTTGTCGGCAAAGCACTTGTGATACATCTGGTATAAATAAATAATAAATAAATTGCTACAATATGATAGTTCGGTTTCCTAAAATTTTTTTTTTATCAGTCAATATAATCCCACTGCTGGGCAAAGGTAGAAAGGAGTAATTCTTTCTTCACTATGCCACTTCTTCCTACTTTCAGACTGTAGCTAAATTCCATAAACAATTCATGTTAAGCTCCCACGTTAAAAATATATATCGTCGTTTGGCAGTAAAAACCTCGGAAGTCGCATTTGCTTTTTTTTCTTTTATTTGTTTTGTAAGTCACATTAGACTTATTTAGCCTCGAGATATTTTTGAATTCTTGTGATTATGTAGGTACCATTGATTACAATCATTAAAAAAAAAATAACAATAAACAGTACTATTTCAATCCATTTTTTTTCAGGAGGAAGTTTTTTCTTACTTTTGTATAATTTTGCCTAAAGCATTTACAAGGTTTTCACTGCCGAACGACGATATTTCAAATGACCTGTGCCTGGAATATATAAAAAAGATTTGTTCTCAATTTTACATGTTAACCTATAAATATCAAATATGGGCTTTATGAATATGCTATTCTTATACTTTTCAAAAATTGTTTAAGCTGTTTTTTACTAAAAATAATGTTTTTTATGAAATGTGCTATATGTTGTTTCTAGGAGTGAATATTTTCATATGAAAATGTATAAAATGTACATATATTAGCATAAATGTTTACACAAAGATATTCCCGATAGAATATTGAGCAGTTACATTCGCTAATAATAGCAAACATTATTACGTCGGTACATTAATTGAATGACAAAACGTTCATCTTTTCGTACCGTAATTCAAAAAAAGGATTTCCCAAATAAAATTATGTGACGAAAATACATGCAAATAAAAAATATATTTAAAGTAATACACTGTAGTACTGTTTTCTATTAGCCTTAAAATATTCGATAAAGACATTTTGACACTCATAATTCTGTATATAATAATATTGTATACTCCTAATTGTTGCCAAAAATTTTCTTTGATCTTTGATCATGAATATTACAACTAGATACGATTGCAAAATCATAAGACATTAAGTTAAGAATGCTTTAAAACTTGGAAACAGACAGACAGACGAAAATTTCTCTATTTTGTTTGGATACTGCCTATTGACATATTGCAAATATCAAATAAGTGAGTTGCCGAACTTGCAAGGGGTTTAGGTATTTGGAACTCTGATATATCTGTTCTTTATTCATAACAGCTCTGTTGGTGCAATTATCCATTCGCGGCTAATGCAGCTACGATTCCTACATTGGGATAAAAACAACAAATGTGTTTTTCGGCTTAACAAGAATTTCTTTTGAACCTGGATCTTTGTCATTTCTGATATTAGAGCTTAGGAATAAGATCAATGTTTAAGTCTCATGTTGGTCTGGGACTTAAAAAGAATGTGGCAACTGTGTTCCTTGCCTAGCATATGTGTAGAAGGCGACTATCGGTATATCGGGTTTTGGGTGTGTGATTGTGTGACGATCTGGTCACTTTTCTCTACTTTTTAACAGTTTTCCATCTAACCCAACCCATTTTATTTTTTTGGCTGAATGTGGTTAAGGGGGCTTGCCCTTTGAGTCTGCCTACTTTTTCTGGGATAACGACGTCATGATATATGTGTAATATTTTATCATTTGTCTGTTTCTAATGTATTGTGATCGAAGGGCCGACCCTTTACCAGAACGATGTTACTTACTCATGCGACTGAAATCATTATTTTGGCACGGAATATTTTGCGATGTTATCGCATTAAAGGCTTTGAGAGGTGTTTAAGAATACGCTTCGATTGCTTGTATTGTACAGAACGGTGTTTCGACGAATTTTAAGAATTTTCAAATTGAATGTTTGTAGTAAATATGTGAATTTACAGATAGTATTATTATTACTAACGTTTGTGATTTTATCAAACCACGAGTCTGAATCGAGTATATTTAGAAAAGTTAATATCAGAAAGTAATGAAAATCTGATTACTGATTCCAACATAATCCAACATAAAAATAGCCTTTAAGTGTAATTCAAGTTGATATTTAATTAAATTAGGGTGAAAATTAAATTTTTCGACAGTCATTGAAACACATTCAGAAATTCCTGGAAGAAATCTGCTTTAGAAGTCAACACAAGATCCCTACTTATAAAAAGTTACTTTAAAAGAGGTAATATAAAAAATACTTTTTCACCTATAAGCGAATTAGCAATCGAATTAAATGCCATTTTCATTTTATTTTCATTCGGTTCTTTCATATTTGATAGCTTTAAATAGTACGTTGATTGACCATTCATATAATATTTTATTCGCCTTTATTTTAAATTGAATGTTTATTAATAAAGCTATGAATTGAAATAATTTGTTTCTGCGAATCCCCGGATATATTTTTAGCACTTTCTTTTACAAATGCAGTAGTCACTGACTTTTGTCCGCGGTTCCGCCTGCATGAAATTCGGTTTGGTGCAGACACCTTGAGCAGAGTCAAAAATCGGGGTCAATGGTTCATAGGATGCCTATGTCCAGCAGTGGACAAATATAGGCTGATGATGTTAGCAATTTACAATATATCGTGGAAACAATATTTCTGAGATAAATTGTGATAAGTCGGGGTGAAAAAACTAACCAAATTTCCCGCCACTTCTCTAGTGGGGTAGGCAGAGAGAACCGAACGCCGTATGGCACGATCCTTAAACACCTCACTTGCTTCTTCAACATTCATGATCCTATTCATACAAGCTCGGGGTGAATAAATCTGTATTATTAATATATATCCCTACTAAAACATTTTACAATCGCTCATGACCTATCATTTGACAGTCCGGAAATTTGACAGTCATTTCCATAGTAATTTCCTAAAATTACTATTTAAATGACTGTAAAATTTCCTCAAATAATAAAAAAAAACAAATTTAAATACCATCGTTATCGTTCCAAAAAATATCGTTAAAGCCCCAAAATCATAAACCGAAAACAAATGAAACACCATCCAAGGTCGTCACGGAACTCGATCGTTAAAGTTATCAGACTGACGTACCATAAACCTGTCTGTTTTGCAAAGGTAATAAGGGAATTAGCAAATGCGAAGGATAAAACGTAATTGTGTAAGGAAGTAAGTAGTATGCATTAGCCTGCATTGCGGTTGGCTCGGCTAAAGTGTCCAGCCATTTTGCGATTACAAATTGCTTAAATTGTATCTTTTAGCCAAGAGGTACGAGAGATATTGTTTTAAATTTAAAAGTTTTTGTAAGATTATAATACTGGCAATACCTGTAGGGTCGTAGGTAATTCAGTTTTTAAACAAAGACGTTTGTCCACAGGATTTATGGTTTAATTAGACGTACTTATAACCATCGGATAAGTAAGTGGAAACCTTTTAAACCTAAAACTAAATTAAATCTTTGTGAGTAATTTAAACCTGACTAATTACTTAACTAAAGTTGTCGTGCCAATGTATTGTATTTTTGTATTGTTTTGGACTGTGAGTAATGAATGAAGTTAATATATGTTTGTTTGTTTTCAGTTGGTTTCTGAAATAAGTAGTAAATCTTGTGAAGTTTTTGAAACATTGAAAAATGTGTTGATTATGTACGTATAATAAATGTTGCTCTCATTTCTAATCTTGTATTTTTTTAATATTATGAAAATTCATTACAATTTTTAAGTCAACTCCGATCAATAGCCATAACCTACTTTTGTTATATTTAGTTGTTAATATGTGTAGTGCAGGCTAAACTGGATAAGTTTACGTACTCTGACGAGCTCGGCATCCCAGCATTGTGCGAGTAGCTAATTATCACGGCATCTTCGCGCCCCAACACGACGCCCTAATGAGACGTAATTACACGCGTTCTGCTAACGATACTCTACTAATTTACTACTACTAGGATCTTAGTTATAGCCTAGTTAGTAACATATTGAAGAAAACGAGACCAGAAATGAGCAGCTTATTAAAATTTGAGCTAACACATTTATTTGGGCAAAGCTCAATTCGCCTGGTCTTTGTGATTACTCGAAATGTCGCTATGGCGCAACAAATCAGAATGCACCGATTAAGTTGCACCTGAAGATGTGCTAAGCGCGGATTTTTTTTTATTAGCCCGATATTGCTTGCTTGCTTGATATTAATAATAAATTCTCCAGACTGTCACATCAATTCCCTAGTCCCAAACAAAGCTTGTTTCCTTTCATTTCCTTTTATCCCAAACAAAATGTTTCGTGTGATGAAAATGTCCATGTTCATCACACGAAACATTTGCCCCTAGCGGGATTCGAACCCGCGACCCTTAGTTTTGTGGCTAGGGTCTCTGACCACTCGACCAACGGGCCAGTCAATTTCCAGGCCAGTCAGTTATTGTTTAGTGTGTCGAACATTTATGAACATTTATCGCAATTAAGTAGCGCACCGTTTTCGACAGTCCCGCATTGTGCGAGGAGCTAATTGTGGACAAGCTCGATGACGCATTCGGTAGTGACCCTGCCCCATGCGTCAAGAGTTGTGGGTTCGATCCCCACCCAGGACAAACATTCGTGTGATGAATACTTGTGTTTGTTCTGTGTCTGGGTCCGTAACACAAGTGCTTAAGCTACTTACTTCGGAATCAGATCAATGTATGTGATGTCGTTGAATATTTATATTTATTTATTTATATTTAATTGTCACCGCATCCTCGCGCCTCAACACGACGCTCTAATGAGACGTGCCTGCACTAGTAGAAGATTCGAACCTAAGTCGATCTTCAACGAGCTGATAATAGAATTAAACATATTGTATAATGAATTTTTTATATTAGAAAATATATTAAAAATGGGTTTCCTACAGAAATCCTGGAGTGACTTTTTTTAATTATTAAAAAAAAATATAATATTGTTAATAAAAAGCACTGAATTAACACAGTAACTAAGCAAAGTTCACTGTGCCGACACTTTTAGCTAACTCAAAATAAAAACTAAATTTTACAAACAAACAAACACGCCAAAACAGAGGCACGTCGTAAGAGCCGCATTTTTTTTATTCATTCAGGCTTGCGCAGCGCAGTGTACCCGGCTTCTCACGGTTGGCCATTTATTTTCTAACCTAACCTATTTTTTTTTAAATATTCTATAGCCTGTGATAATCAAGGATGATGTAGTATTCTAATGATAAAAGATTTTTTAAATTGGTCGTACTTTTTGAGTTGATTGGTTACATCTATACTTATAATAAATCTGTAGAGACGTCAATTCTGTACATGAAATATATTTTCAAAATAACAATCAGGGGGTGATTAGTGATCGATACCGATGCCAAAAATGCAATCAGTAAAATTTTTGTCTGTCTGCCTGTATGTTCCTTATAGAAACAAAAACTACTCAACGGATTTTAACGAAACTTGGTACAATTATTTTTCATACTCCTGGGCAGGTTATAGTATACTTTTCATCACGCTACAATCAATAGGAGCAGAGTAGTGAAGGGAAATGTTGGGAAAACGGGAGAAGTTACTCCATTTTTTAAGCTTCCGTCGCGTGTGCAGCCTTAATAGTTAAAGTTACATAGAAATCATGTATGACGGAAATAGTCTTTATAATATTAACCATAAACGCGGGTGACACTGCTGGCACAGCTAGTACATACATATAAATCTCTTATCTTTATAACTCTACACTGCAATTTCAGATGACATCATGACTTTAATTTTTTTTTGCATAACAGTCTAAGCAATTAATGTTCTGCACAGCAAATAATATTTCGTTGTTTTATTTTTAATTTCGCTTTTATTTTTCCTTGATTTATTTATATGTATAACTGACACAATTCATTACAAATGTCATTTTATTTCAATTACAAAAATATCTAATCAAATTGGATTTAATTTAAAGACATATAACAATACACGTGCCCTTCCATTTACAAAAATATATATTTATATTTAGGTATTTTATTAAGAGGATAAAATATACGTGGAATTCTTACAAGGTACATGATAATGCCTACCAGGAAATTGAAATTAGCAATATGTTAACAAAAGCTCGAACTCAAAAGCAAATGCAATCCAAATTATTCATAACATAATTCTGAGAAGGCATTTTGTACGGCAATAATAACAAGGTACATTTTGTCTCTTCATTTCCAATTAAGCCTTATTCGTGTAATTAATTGTAGTAATTTGAGACGAATTTTAATGTGTTCTGCCTAATTATTTGTGTCCCTTTATTAGGTGAACGTAATTATGGCGGTACTTATTTTTGTTTACGTCAATTAAAATGGCATTATGAATTAATCTTTAGTATTGTCTAAAGCAAAACAAAGCATTATAAAATAAAATAAAAAAAATAAATGTTTTTATTGTAACAACCCTTATTTACCACACACTGTCATCATCTTCCTAGCGGTATGTCCCGTGTTTAGACGGGGTCCACTTAGACCATGATCCAGGATTTAGCGAGTCTGGTAATTACATTGAAGCGACTGCTGATGTGACCTTCGTAACCCTAAGATAGGGGAACCAGACAATTTTTTGATCATGGTTACAAATTCAAAGTTGTTTGAATTTGCAGGTTTCATCACGATGTTTTCTCTCACCGTCGAGCCAGTGGTATAAATAAGTACATAGATTTGAAAAATCTATAGGTACATGCCCGGGTTTGAACCCACAACTATTGGCACATGGGGCAGGGTCACTATCGGATGAGACATTGAGCCACTCAATTTAATTCATTATTATTGTAGTTAGTTAGTAACCTAATTTAATTCTTTATAAATTCTAGTTAGTTAGTTAACTAATTAAAAAAGTCAGCTGAAAAATAAATCTATACTTATAATAAATCTGTAGAGAGGTCAATTCTGTACATGAAATATATTTTCAAAATAACTATCAGGGGGTAGAAACAAAAACTACTTGACGGATTTTAACGAAACTTGGTACAATTATTCTTCATACTCCTGGGCAGGTTAAAGTATACTTTTCATCACGCTACAATCAATAGGAGCAGAGTAGTGAAGGGAAATGTTGGGAAAACGGGAGAAGTTACTCCATTTTTTAAGCTTCCGTCGCGTGTGCAGCCTTAATGGTTAAAGTTACATAGAAATCATGTATTACGGAAATAGTCTTTATAATATTAACCATAAACGCGGGTGACACCGCTGGCACAGCTGGTTAATAAAAATATAGCTGCGTGAACTATGTGACTAGATTTCCACGATTGCAACGCGGCTCAATTACATAAAAAAATAACAATTTTTTTTGTCAAACATCTGTGCAAAAATACAGCTGTGTAAATGTTTATCCATTTACAAGAATACCAATGTTGTAAACCATTTCTTAAACAAAAACAAACATATTGCTTTAGCTAGAATTCAAAAAGAGCCAGCAATGGGTATGTAGATTTTCGATTCAATACATATGCCAAACTCTATCAAAACCGTTGATGTTCAAGGAATTTCCTAGTTCAACAATCCACTAGCTCGCATCCTAAAACGAGTTTAGGAGTTCGCAGGTATATTTTTGTATCGAGCTCGGAATTCTCGAAAGTCATTTGGCCTATTCAATTGGTAATAAACTCGTTAAGACCGTATAAACAAGGTCGTTTGTTCTAAAATAACAGATAAGTCTGAATGTATTTAAGTAAGTTAAATGTTGACTTAATTATACGTAATTTCGCTTATAATTACAAAATGTCTTCCTTGACGGCGGTTATTCTTAACAATAACAAAAGAAAAATAAACTTATTTTTTTTTTACTGCCTTTCCAGCATCTCCATGGTAAGAATATCCATCTCGATAAAAAGGTTCGAGCTTCGAACATCCAAACCTAACCAACATTTATTACGTTACAGTTTATGAATAAAATATGTGTATTGTATAATATGTATGAATATTTGTCCCATGTTGGTCGGGGACTAAAAAAGAATGTACCAACTGTGTCTCTTGCCTAGCATGTCGTAAGAGGCGACTAATGGTATATGGGGTTTGGGTATGTGATTGTGTAGGCGACGAGCTGGCCACTTGTCACTATTTTTTCACAATTTTCCAAGTAACCCAGCCCAGTTTTTTTTTTGGCTAAATGTGGTTGAGGGGGCCTGCTGCCCCTTTGACTCTGCCTACCCCTTCAGGGATTGTGGGCGTGATGTTATGTTTGTTTGTTATCTATGAATGACACAAACCATTTTCAAAGCCATCCAGATTTGACCACTTTTATCGATATGCAACGCCTGTTAATTAATCATATTTTTTAATGCATACCAGCTAAATCAGTCAATTTCTACGTTTCTCACACCTGGTTTCCATAGTACAAGGATTAATGCTAAGTTTGAAGCAAGAGAGTTGGTCTGCTAGTCAGAACAACTTACTTCCTTATCAATTGCTAGGACTTCAATTGCTTTTACTATCTACCGTTGCTGCGCATAGTCAGCGCGTTAGGATTGGATACCATACGCGGGACAGTAAAGGAACTGGTTAATCTTACACTTTTAATTGTAATCTCCCACAGTTGTTGATGGTATAGTTTTGTTTAGAACTCAAAGATTTTATAAGTACCTACCTGTGTATATTTTGAAACTGGAAAGAGTAACTGGTAACTCCTAATAGTGCAGTTCAATGTTCACCCTTCGGCTCAACGTTTTATTTTGTGTGAAAACTTAAAAGTGACAATTACTATTTGTCTTTTGAGGTTATAATTTTAAGGATGTTAACCTACACATTTCTATTGAGTTGTTTATATCTAAATTATTTTAATCAAATAGTGATGCATTTTTTGACCATGATCCAAAAAAAAATTCTGGTTCCCCTATCTAGGGTTACGAAGGTCAGATCGGCAGTCGCTTCAATGTAATTACCAGACTCGCTAAATCCTGGATCGTGGTCTAAGCGGACCCCGTCTAAGCACGGGACATAACGCTAGGAAGATGATGAAGATGATGATGAGTGATGCATTTTTTATTTTTATCAAACATGCTATTCCTTACATTCTTACTAATAATAGTGATGATGTCTTACAAACACGTAAGATATAAGTTTGTAAATAACTTAACTATCTTCAAGCCATTTTACATTGAATTGATTAAGTAATGTAAAATTAAATCAATTATTTTTTGATAATAGTAGCCGATTTGAGATTATGGCCGGAAAACATCTGGCTTGAAAAGGTCGTTATAACAATCTGCAATGACCTAATTTAAACTAACTTCTTCAAGTTTGCTGGATCAATGAAAACACAGGAATGCAAGAAGTTTTAATTGCCAATTTGGATGAATGGACCATTACCAATACTAATATATACGTGCAACAAAAAAGAAATACATTCTTTTTGTAAACTGAAAAAATACGTAAATCTTAAATAACCTGATCTTAAACTCCGCTAGCAAGCAATAACTCCGATGTAATAATGTAACTCATCCTGGAAATATGTTTTCTTAAGACCATTTTATTAAAAAAAGAACTTATATTAATCTGTGACAGTACTGGCAAATTTGGGCTCAAATTAAATACAGAGGATTTACAGCATCTACAACGGAGGACATACGATTCTTAACGCGTTCTTAACCCTCATACAATCGTTGTGGTAAATTTTTATTCATAAGAAGAACCCTTGAAGCCTTAACGAAAATATGATAAAAAAAATCTAATTGGTTGAACTGTCTCAAGTTTACGCTTAGCAACACTTTTGGCGGGTATTTTTTATATAGATTTTTTAAAGCATAGCTGTTTTTTGATTTCCCTTCCTTTTATCTCTTCGGGGCTATTTCATCTGCAACCACTCGTACTATTCGTTCTCCCCTGTGCTCACATGGATGTAAATAATACTCGATACCGAATCCGGTTTTATTTGAGCGAAATGAGTTACGTTATCTGCCACGGCGCTACCTGCTCATGCCGATGGATTGGCCGCCTTTGTTCGGATCAGAGCAAAATATTACGTACCTACGCAACTTGGGGCGTATTGAATTGGAAAACATATTCTTGTGTACGCCGATGTAGTAACGCTTGCGCGTTTTGGCTGTTGGAGTTGTTCGTTTTTTAATTTTTTCGTAATACTTGTTGTAGGTACTACATGATTCAAAAATTGTCTGGTTCCTCTATCTTAGGGTTACGAAGGTCAGATCGGCAATCGCTTCAATGTAATTACCAGACTCGCTAAATCCTGGATCATGGTCTAGCGGACCCCGTCTAAGCACGGGACATAACGCTAGGAAGATGAAGATGATGACTTATTGTAGGTACTATTTTTTTTTTTCTTAATGCTGGTTGTATTCTTAAATTTTGCATTTTGAATGTGACGATTATTAGTTTATTATTTTTTCTCAATAATGGTTGTAATTACCATTTTTATTTTTATCCTAATGCTGGTTGCACTCTAAATTTTTGACTAGGAACAGGACATATATATATTTTTTTAATAGTGCTAGTTGTATATTTGATTTGGAGACAAATTGGTATTTATATAAAATTAGTATCACTTAAAAATATAATGTAAGTAATTAAGGACATAAATGTTTGGATTTGGAGTTGTTTTTTTTGGCTCAAAATAATGTTAAGTACGTTAAAAAAAATTAAATAAACTATCTGTTTCTGTTTTGTTTTTTAAGCAAAAGAAACATACCTAGATTATTGAATGAAAATATCGTAGCTATGATCTTTTGTTTAGCTATTTTTAAATTTATTTAAACAACGTACTAATAGAGTAAATGCCCTTAGATTTTTTTCATCAAATCACTATTCAATGAAGAATTAAATATAACACAGAATATCACGAAATGATTATCGTCATCATCTATTCCGCTGTATTAATGTAATAATATCGGTAGTCGGAAAAAATAGCAACGGACCTTACAAATTTCAATTGATATTACCTTCACTTTCGCTATTCATTTATTCATGTCGAAGATTGTCCATTGAACAGCGTTTTCTTTAATGACTTACCTTTTCAATGGCCGTTTGAGACTGAGAAATGATTTGTCAAATAAATTAGGGCTCCTTTTGTTTAACTTTACCTTCGGCCTTAACAAGCAAATTAGGAAAAATGCCAACAGTGTTTATTTCATTTATGTAACCCAGGGTACTTTAACTTTCATTTAAAAACTACTGGGGAGATTTTATATAACTGCTACTATGTTTATGGTGACGGGCTAATTCTATCTCCAACCTGGAGTAAAGCTTTTATTCTTGTGGTAATCATGCTGCTCAGCGGAAGCAAACACGGAAGAGTAGGTAGTTTATGTCTGTATGTAAGAGTGATGTTGGTATGCCCAGGAGGTAGAGTGCATGGGGTCGCCTCCAATGGCATCCATCCACAAGCAGCCTTCTAGATATTGATTACACTGGAAATAGTAGATTATGGAGTCATGATTTACCACCGTCATTTATTACAAAAAGTCATTGATATATAGTAAAATGTACTATTTTGGTGTCAACTATAGGTCAAGTTTATAAAATAAAATAAAAAAATTATGATACTAGCTTCTACCCGCGGCTTCTCTCGCATGGTACATCGATGAAACATAGCCTTTATGTTATTCGGGTGTATGAACTATATTATTCTAAAGTTTCATTAAAATCCATTCAGTAGTTTTTTGTGAAAGAGATCCATCTATACATACAAACTTTCTCATTTATAATATTAGTAGGATTTTGTAATGACTATATTATATTCCTACCTTAATAATACTTTTAAGCAATCAATAAGAAAATGTGTGCCCTTCCTCAACGCACCAAAACTTCCCCACTACAGTTTAGCTCACAAGAAGCTATCGGAGGCGGCGTATTGGAAAAGATATTGTTTGTTATTGCCTTTGAGACCGGCTGAATTTATCGAGCTGGCTTGCTTAGTGTTTAATATTTGATCGCGTTTGCTTAATCACGCGTCGGTATGTGCAGGCGATTCGATTATTTTGGCCAAATGACCTGTGGGAGCCTGGAATAAGCAACGAGCGAATTGATTGCGTTCGGTTTTCGGTTTTTTGTTTTATCGAGCATTGGCGTTTGTACGAAAAGTGGCGTAAGGAAAAGTTTTTTTTTTGCGGTCCCGTCATGTATATTATTTTTAATTAAAGTGTAATCAGACTTATAGCAGATAATAAGACGAGAATTTTATTTAATTATTTAATTTTATTGTTCAATTTTATTTACGCCTGTCTTATGATTATAATAAAAAGGCATATAGTATGGCTCCTGACGTTAGAGCCTACTATTATTACTTTAGAAAAAAATCAAATACCCAATAAAATTGAGATGTAGCATAAGTACCTCTACTTTGTTACGACTTATTCTAATTTTTTTTTTTATTTAAAAAAGGTTTTTTTATTTAAATAAACTAATGATCTTCAAAATTATTTATAAAGAATATTTCTTTAAGCCTTAATAAATTTACTGTTATAAAATCAAAGCTACAGATAAAATAACCTTTAACTCGTTATAATATATTATTATGCCATATTAAAAATCTATTTAATGTATCAACATTAAGACCTATTCGATCCATGTAAGGTATTAGCATATTCAACTCGAACTAACTAACTCACAGTTCATATGTACTTTATACACGAAGGTGATTAACAATTTATCGTTTTTCATAAGAAAATCCTGTTCCACTTAGCATTCTAAGTGGCTAATACGAAAAGAATGATAAAGAAAGAGTCCCTTCTTAAGGGGTTGACAGACCAAAAGTTGCGTGAAGACAAAACACAAAGGAAACGGTTACGATTTGATTAAGCGATTTGACATTGTTCAGGCTGTATTTTCGCTTTTATCAAAACGAGCAAATAAGTTACATCTCATTTTATGATAAGGATCTACACGAAAAAACGCGCTCAGAACACGCGACCACCGCTGCCTTCATAAATGCAAGAAAATTGTTAGTATTTGTTAATCTTGTCCAAGGGAAAGTAAGCCCTAATTTAAGGCAGCAAATACTATATTATGTTGGAACGAGAGGCGATACTATCACACAGTGATCGATTGTATGATGAAAGGAATTTTCGTTACAAAAAAGTTGTTAAACTTATGTACATTTGGGTGTTTTATAAGATTACTTCATGTATGGTAAAATATTTTAGGTAGACACACATGTACGTACACTATTAGTCCTGAAAGTCCCTAAGGGGGATACAGAGTACAAGGAGCAGTAATCTACTTTAACCATTTCGAACCAATAAAAGAAAGGAGAAATTAAAAAAAAAATAAAACAAGTGAGTAGCTAGCTAACCTCTTACATAATCACAAACGAAACACCTATTAGGCACTTTTTACGATATATTTGACAAATAATAAAAATAAATAAATGTAAGACTGGCTTTATATTTTTTTTCATAAATATGCAGTACATTTTATATATAACTTTACTCCTTAAATTAAAAAGGTCAAATCAGAAAAAAAAGCCCTAATCAAATAATCGTGTATATTTGACAAAACAAACAGAAAAATTGGAAAACTTTTAAAAATAATAATATTTTTTTTTTTTTACCTGACCATTTAAGTACTCAATATTTTTTTAAATAATTCAATTCAGTAATTTTAATGTGAAAACTACTTCCTTAGATATCAGAATAAAATAAACAAAGAATACCTACTTAACCAATATCTATTTTTATGCGCGAATCACTCTGAGCTATTGAAGATAGAAGTAAGTAATAAAAAATGCATAAAAATCCTGTTTTATAGTCGTGATTACTGACTTCACTGGTTTTTATTTTTATTGGGATTTTGTAATAATGTTACGTAGTAAAAATGCCTTTAAAACTTGATGCGATAAAATAAAATCATCACTTAAAAATGCCATAAAGATGTTTGATACACTAATATGTTTTTTGAAAGAAAAGACAGTTTTTCTTTTTATGGTTATGGGATCAGCATAATGTTAAAATGATTCATATCGCTGCATGTAATTAAGTAATTTGTACATTTTGCTTGATTTGTTAGAATAATTATGAGTTGTATGTTAATAACAGTTTTTTGTGAACTTGTGTTTGTGTTTTGGTATGAAATGTGACGGATTCGCCTTCGATCACGTTATTGATGTTTACTTGATTGTTATACAGAAAATCACACAAATTGTAAGCTACAATGCGACTAGGTTTTTAGTTCTTTATTGGTTCTGTAAATATAAAATCAAAGACAAAGTCAAAATATTCTTTATTTATATAGGTTTCAAGGAAACGCTAATCACGGGACTTAACGCTAGGAAGATGATGATTTGCTGTGTAATCGCCTTTTACAAAATTCTTTACAAGAAATGCGATTAATACACTTTTAAGTTCAAGACCGACATGAAATAAAAATGTAATAGTAGATACTTCAATAAATTAAACGATTTAGTGTTTGCTTTTAAATTTTTTTTTTTATATTAGACTACTTCACATACATTGACCTGACTCCGAGATAAGTAGCTTAAGCACTTGTGTTACGAATATCAGAAACAACAGTGGTATTACAAATATATACTTAAATATTGGATATTAACACCTAGACACAGAACAAACACAAGTATTCATCATGCGAATATTTGTCCTGGGTGGGGATCTAACACTCAATTCTTGGCGCATGGGGCAGGGTCACTACCGAATGCGCACTCGAGCTTGTTAAAATTACTATTATTTATTATTTTACAAACGTCACAAGCCAGTACGCCACTATATTTCTATGGTACGGTATGGTATGGTATTAATATAAAATACATTTAAATTCCACGTACCATTTCATTTATACAGGCGTTTGTAATAGTCAGATACAAGCCCGTTAAATCGTTGTGAAAGTTTAATTAAAATAAATTAAATTTAACTTTACCTCATTTAAAATTAGATTCTCTATTACCTACTGGTATACCCAGCATATTCAAATATTGGAGTAAGTACATTACTGACCAGTTTTAAAAATAATTCAGGTTTTACAACTTTGAGATATTTATCATCATCTTCCTAGCGTTATGTCCCATGTTTAGACAGGGTCCGCTTAGAACATGATCCAGGATTTACCGAGTCTGGTAAATTACATTGAAGCGACTACCGATCTGACCTTCGTAACCCTAAGATATAGGAATCAGACAATTTTTGGATCATGGTTACAAATTCAAAGCTGTTTGAATTTGCAGGTTTCATCACGATGTTTTCCTTCACCGTCGAGCTAGTGACATAAATACGTACATAGATTTGAAAAATCCAGAGGTACGTGCCCGGGTTTGAACCCGCACTCCTCTGTTAAACGGCGCGTGTCCTTACCATTGAGCCACCACCGCTTTTAAAACTTTGAGATATTTATGCATTTAAAAAAAATCTTCTGAAAGATTAGTCATCTTAAGTATTTTAACACATGTTTTTGAATTTTGAATCATTTTCCATTATAACTCAATGTATCTTATTGTCCTAAGCATTTTAGTTACCTATTTATATATCGGCTTTTGACTGCCTCGCTGGTCTAGTAGTAGCATGCGCCGTCTAAGGACCAAGAGGTCTCGGGTTCAATCCCGGGTCGGGCCTAAAATTCGTGTCTGGGTATTTAAATATTGAAATTACTCAGTAACAGCCCCGAGTCAGGAAGTTGGCGGGTTTATCACCCCCGTGCCTTAGAAAGCACGTTAAGCCGTTGGTCCTGCGCCTGACCCCTCTCCGGTCATGTCGAATTGCCATCTCACCGGACTATGAGAGTGAAGGAATAGAGAGTGCATCTATGTTTGCGCACACACTCGTTGAGATTTGCTGCCGTGACCGATATCGGTTAGGAGGACATTATTATTATATATCGACTTCACACGAGTGTCTTTTTTCCTGCATTATTTTCAAGACATGTACCTACAAAAGGTCCGTGATCCGAAATAAACAATCACAACAGGGAAAACTACAAACTTTCCGAACTCCTTTATTTATACACTGACACGAATCGAAGATCACAAAGCAGAAACTCCAAAGTCGCTGCGAAGAGGTCGCGCTGTCCGAGTCGCGAACTTACGCGACATGTGCTCTATTTGCGGGGCGGTTACATAAACAACGGACTGCTTGTTAACATCGCTGGTGACGGAGTTGCGAAACTTGGCGGGCGCTGCACAATGACGACTGGTTTCGGATTCTTGAGACGACTATGTCTTTGAAGACATGAGTTTGTACCGTGATAGCTTTTATAGGTACCGACTGGGTTTACCCTCATTTTCCTTTTAAACAACTTTATTTCTGGTTAAATGTGGTGGTTTAAAGAGTGGTTACTTTATGACAAGCTCGATTGCACATTCGGTAGTGACCCTGCTCCATGCGTCAAGACTTATGGGTTCGATCTCCATACAGGACAAAAATCGTATGATGAATACTTGTGTTTGTTCTTTGGTTTTAATATCCAATAAATTAAGTATATATTTGTAATACCACTGTTGTTTCTGACATCCGTAACACAAGTGCTTAAGCTACTTACCTCGGAGTCAGAACAATGTATGTGATAAAGTCCGATATTTATTTATTTAGGTAAAAAAAAATGTGCATATCTACATACATATAATCACGCACGTAATCGCCGAAGGTGCAGGCAGAGTCAAAGGGGCAGCCAACCCCTTTAACCACATTAGGTCAAACAATAAAACTGGGCTGGGTTAGATGGAAAATTGAAAAAACACAGTGACAAGTGGCAAGCTCGTCGCCTACACACAGTTGTCTTTTACAGCATGCTAGAAAGAACGCAGTTAGCACATTCTATTTTAAATTTTAGACCGACATGGAAGAAAATTAATGACAGACAGTAACTTAAAATTCATTTACTTCATAAAAAATAACAAAATTTTGTTTGATAGTTTGGTCTTCTAAGACCAAAATAGGCTTAGAAGACCACTCTATACAACCAACGCGACCTTTCGCCGTGTCACGCAGCGTTCGCGTGCCACCGTTCAAATTGTTATTGATTCAAAATAATTACAGGCTTGGGTTGAACAAACAGAGAGCTGGCGTGTGGCTGACTACGCGAGTCGTTCGTGCCGATCTACGGATGCCAAATAATAAGGATAAATAATATGGAAATTGCTCGCTTGTTGCCATGCTTAAAACGGACTGGAATTCGTAATTTGACAACGATAATCTGACGCGCATTTTCGGGGCCGTATTTAGTCTTGTTCTTTAAATCAAATTAGGTAGCCCTGTTCTTGGTATTACGTTTCTTTAGCCTGGATTTTGTTGGTATTCATTGTCTCATGTTGGGCTGGAACTCAACAATAAATTTATCAATAGTGCCAGCGTCGTAAAAGGCGACTATTGTTGTATAGGGTGTTGGGCTTGTGATTATGTAAGCGGCTTCCATTGTAAAATAAACTGTGAAATAAAGAAAGAAAGAAAAATGTTTTTTAGATAACACACATACATTTGTTTGCTTGAACGCGCTAATCTCAGGAACTACTGATCCGATTTTAAAGATTATTTCAGTGTAAGATAGCCTGTTTACAAAAAAGGCTATATGCTATGTAACATTAACCATAAACGCGAGTAAACCCGCGGACACAGCTAGTTTTCTATAGAAGTACACACGAATTCGATAATAACGATAACAGTAATTCAATACATAACGGTAATTTATCAGCAAACAATTAATAATCAAATTAAATCATCTTCCTAGCGTTATGTTCCGTGTTTAGACGGGGTCCGCTTAGACCATGATCCAGGATTTGGCGAGTCTGGTAATTACATTGAAGCGACTGCCGATCTGACCTTCGTAACCCTAAGATATGGGAACCAGACAATTTTTGGATCATGGTTACAAATCCAAAGTTGTTTGAATTTGCAGGTTTCATCACGATGTTTTCCTTCACCGTCTAGTGATATAGATACGTACATAGACTTGAAAAATCCAGATGTACCTGCCCGGGTTTGCGCCCGCACTCCTCGGATAAGAGGCGCGTGTCCTTACCATTGAGCTACCACCGCTATAACTAGATTAAATGATACACTTAACAAAAAATTAAGTGACTATACTTAGACTATGCTAACTCAAATATTATAGTACATAGTTTCGGTGTACAGAGAAGATAAAAGGAGGCTGTTGAGTCCACCTGCGAGCTCTGAATTATGGAAATTACACTCGTAAGGGACGTTTTACTTAGCTTCATGAAATCTCTTGCGATTCCGAGCTAGCCGTGGAGACATAAATAGTATTATATTGCTTACACCACACTGTACGTACTGTATTGCGGACTAATATTTAATTTTCTATTTCAGCTTTCCCTGTTTCTCACTTTTGTAAGCGTATTACCAAATGCAAGATCGATTTTAATAAC